>CAWUFW010005279.1:222500-822500 GCA_963921515.1 Calotriton arnoldi | reverse complement strand
GCAAACATTTCCAAAAGACCCATGAACGGATTACTTACACCAGAACGGGGAGGGTCCACGTCTTCAGTGGTCATTGGGCGGGATAATCCTCGCCTCCGTGTCCTTAATAGAATTGAAACTTACCAGCACTAGAGCTAGGCAAATTTTCATTCTATGTCTGGACCGGAGGCTCAGATTATGCCAGTTCAAAGCTTGTCGACCACCAACTGTGCCACTTTTAGCACTGGTTTGAAATAGAACCTCTTAAAGGTAGAGTCTGAGGACCAGTCGGCGGTGCGCATCAGATCCTCCAAACGCGCCCCTAGAGAAAAAGCCTTAAAGGCCATAGCCCCTCTTGCCGATTGGGCACCAAACTACTTTGCATCAATCCCCGCCTCCTGCATCACCCAACGCACCCATCTGGCGATGGTTGGGGACGAGACCGCTCTGTACGGTTTTCGTAGCACAATGAGCAGCTGCCTCTCACCCGGATGGCGAGTTTCCTCGGTCAATTCTTCGTAAGCACGGAGGCACTGCACCACACACAGCTTAGGGGAGTCATGGAATGCTGGGTACGAGATGGCCCTGGTATTACACTTGGTCCTTCTAATCACCGTAAATGATACCCCTTCAGGGGAAAACACTCTGGCCGAGATGTCCAAGGTCCGTACGTCTGAGACGCGCCTACACGAAACTAGGCATAAAAGCATCGCCAACTTGGCTGTCACTTCCTTACAAGACAGAAACCTGTGCGGTTGCCAGGTAAGAAAAAGATTCAACACTAGGTTCACGTCCCATAGGGCTGAATACCGGGGTTCCGGAGGAAGAGAAAGGCGAATCCCCCTGAGGAACCGGCAAACCAACGGGTGCTCCCCTACCGGGGAACCCTGAACAGGGATATGACCCGCTAAAATCGCGGAGCGGAAGGTATTGATTGAACGGTAAGCCAAGCCGTCTTCCGCTAAACCCGCTAGGAAATTAAGGATGTGGACTACATCCGCCCCCACGGGATTGACACTCCGTCGTATTCACCAACGACGCCATCTGTTCCATGCTGATCGGTATCTCTTGGTCGTGCTGTCCGCCCGTGCCTTTGCAAGCAAGGTCTCAGCTTGTCCCGAAAGGCCAGTAGAACCGGAAACCAGACTTGAGACCTCCATAAGGGTGATCATAGAAAAAGGAGAAAAGGCATAGCCCTGCTCCTGTTGCCAGTCCTGAAGAAACGCATCCGTCGCCTCCGCTTGAGGATCTGGCCGCCAACTGAAGTACCTCGGTAACTGATGATCCAGACGCGACGCAAATAAGTTGACTGAGAAGGGACCCCATCTCTCCGCCATCTGGGAGAAGACCTGCGGGTCCAACTTCCACACACTGGCATCCAGGAGGTGGCGAGAGTGCCAATCCGCCACTTCGTTCTCCCGACCCGGAAGGTATTCCGCCGTTACCGAGATCCGGTTGTCCAGGCAGAAGTTCCAAAACTCCTTGGCCAGGTTCGCTAGCGTTTTGGACCTGGTGCCCCCCAGGTGGTTGATATACCGGACCGGGAGATATTGTCCATCTTGAGGAGGACACATGATTGAACCCTGTCTTTTGTCCAGCATTGCACCGCAAACGACCTTGCCAGAAGCTCCAGGCAGCTGATGTGCAATGACTGTTCGTGAGTGGACCAGGCTCCACCTGTGGAGAATTCTCCGCATCTGGCCCCCCATCCGGAACGGCTGGCGTCGGACTCGATCACGATATCCGGAGCCGAGCCGAATATTGCTCGGCCATTCCACGCCTCCATGTGGGTGAGCCACCAGGCCATCTCGTCTCTCACCTCTGCCGTCAGAGGTACAGATTGGGAGTAAGTTAGACCCCTCCTGAGATGGTGCGCTTTGAGGTGCTGCATGGCCCCGTAGTGTAAGGGCCCTGGAAAATTGGCCTGGTTCGAGGAGGAGAGGAGGCCCACTAGGCGGGCCAGCTGACGTAAGGAAATCTGCGACCTCGCTAAGGTCTGGCGCAGCTCGTGCCTGATTTTTGCAATTTTCCTGGCCGGAAGACTCAGAGTCGAGGAAACTGAGTCTACTGTGAAACCCAAAAAGGTTGCGCACTGGACCGGGACCCAAAGGGATTTCTTCTCGTTTATGACAAACCCCAGTCCTTGTAGCAGATCGACTGCCATCCTTAAGTGGCTAGTCAGCCTTCTGGGGCACTGGTCCAGGAACAGCATGTCATCCAAGTAGACGATCTTCCGAATTCCCTGTGCCCGAAGGAACTCCACTGCTGGCCGGAGGACTTTCGTGAAGCACCACGGAGCAGAGGATAGTCCGAAAGGGAGAGTGGCGAACTCGAAAACCTATCCTTCCCATCTGCACTGAAGAAAACGACGATGAGGCGGGAAGATAGGGACCGTCAGGTACGCGTCCTTCAGGTCGAGGCAGACCATCCAATTGAGCGGCCTCAGCACATCCCTGAGGAGGTGGATATCCTCCATTTTTAAGTGGCGGTAGACCACCCACTCGATGAAACTCTTCAAGTTGATGACTGGTCTATGACCCCCATCGACTTTGTCGATCAAGAAAATGTTGCTGAGAAAGCCACTGGGCTGTTCCTCCGTGCAACGAATCGCCCCTTTTTGGAGGAGGGCGGAGACCTCTTCGGGTATCAGCTCTGTGTCCCGTTGGGAAAACGAGATGGGGCGGGCCGGGTCAGCTGACGAGGATGGCTATGGAACTCCAACTGGAAGCCCTGCACCATCTGCAGCACCCAAGCGTCGCTCGTGAGTGAGACCCAGGCCGGGAAAAAGAGCACTAGGCGGCCCCCCACACGCAGGCGCGCTGAAGGTAGCACACTCACCTTTTCCAGAGTTGTTTGGCTGGCCTCGGGAGCCACCACGGCCACGGAACTTCTGTCCCCTGGTGGGGTAGAACATGTTGAAATGGGTATTGTCTTGATATTGCACACGCCCGGAGCCTTTCCCCCTGTCAGGGTTGGAGGAGAACCGGCCGGTCGAGCGGCCCCTGCCACGACCGGCCCCATGGAAAACCCGGGGTGTAAAGACCTTCCTTATATTGGACTGGGCTTTGTCCAGTAGGGTGAACGTCGCCACGAACTTGCCAATTTCTTTGACGAACGGGTCACCAAATAAACCCCCCTGGGCCACAGCGCCGGCTTCCTAAGAAGCCAGGTCACCCAATTTCGGCCGCCTCTCCGTTGAGAGAGCACAATTAGCGTTCCCCAAAAATACGAAAGGGGAAATCAGGGCTCCGGAGGCCTTAGCCTCTTCGGCCATGTCCAGGATCTTGGTCACAGGACCCAATGCATCCAACAGCTTGTCCTGGCATGAGCGCCAGGACCGATCAATACCCTTCTTAGGGTCCCTCACAAATTTTGCTAGGAACGTTGCCATCTTTGGATCTATCTCGGGAGTAAGGGCAACCTTTCCTTCCAAACTGGGGCGAGGGCACTCCGCCCGGAGGCGGTTGCGAGCATCCTTCTCCATTGGCTTCCGTAGCCGGCTCACGACATACTGGGCTACCTTGTCCCCCGGGATCCAGTCTGTTGACCTAGGGTGAACAATATCATCCGGATCAAGCATGTCCGAGACACCCCCCGGGGCAGGTGGAGTGACGGTCGGGAGCCAAGGTCTAGAGGGACCTGCTTCCTCATCCGTGTCACCAGGGGAATCGCCCGTGTCCAGGAGGTCAGGGGAGACGGTACGTGGGGGTGTCGGGGTGCTATCCGCGGGGGCCGTGGGCTCTGGTTGCGGGGGCACCTGCGCTAAGAAAGCCTGTTTTAGGCGGGTGAAAGCGTCCGTATCCACCCCTTGGGAACACTGTTTCTTAGCAGGGGGGGGGGGGGTCCGTCGACCTGAGGCACCTGTGGAGGCTTAGGGGGAGCTGGCGCGGGAGGAGCCCAATTGGCGCACTCTTTTGCGATCTGCACTGAAAGGCGCTGCTCTAAAGGGTCCATGGCTTGATTAACAGCCCTGTAGATGGAGTCATCCACCGCCTGATAAAAATCATCGTCCCAAGGGAGGTAGGACAAGGGGTCCTCCTCTTGGAACTGATCGCGCTCCGAGTTCATAGCAGGTAAGTACTCCGACGCAGGCAATACACACAGAGGCAAACAGGCAGCACGATGCTGGGAGCACCACTTTAAGGGCACAGAGTGTCACAGGATAAGAAGCTGGGAGGGAGCCCAGGCGTATTTGGGTGGCCAGAGGCACACAATTGGCGGGACAGAGCCCTGGGACACCACAGCCCTCTCAATCACAGGGCAGTCACCAGGGACTGTGTCCCACAAGGCACCACACGGCGCAATTACGACCCCGTAGGGTGTTAAGGAAAAAATACAGACCCTCACAGGGGCGTTCACAAAAGCGAGGGAAATACAGACCCACTCGGGTGTCAAACCGGGTGACAGGAGGCAAGGCTGAGCTCTCAGAGGGGCAGCGCTCGTCAGCACTCTAATGCCAGTGCCTGACTCGCGCTGCCCATAGAGAGTGCACTACGCCCCCTGGCGGTGGGAGGACCTCACCGCACTTCTGTGGGGCTAATCAAGTCGCGTAAGGTACGCCAATGCGTCCCGTGACTGAAGGGGAATCTGTCAAAACAGAGATATAGCCAAGCGCAAGCAAAACAACATATATCAAAGCATTTCTTAACCCCCCAAACAGAAGAATAAAGAACGACTTATCTTGCTGCTGAGCAGCGAAGAAAGAGGAAGAGGAAACAGCGTGAAAGGACTAGCTGGGTTGTTGGAGTGCGGACAGCGTGGAAGGACTCCTGTTTGAGACTTTGATTTCCCTACTGTTCATAGGAAATGTAGTTGGTTATGTTTCAAGAAATGTGCTGCTGTGAAAATAAAGTGAAGGAAGAAGGCATAATCTGAGCCTCCGGTCCTGACATAGAATCGCTGCACTCCTTCTACAGAGACTTCAGGCTGAACGTTGCAGCCAGACTCATCCTATGCCTTCCTCAACTAACCCATATCACACCCCACCTCAGGAAACTCCAAAGGCTCCCCGTACAGAGAAGATGCCAATTCAAGCTGCTGACCCACGCACACAAGGCTCTACACAACCAAGGATCTGCCTACATTAACCACTGCCTGAACTTCCACCAACTATTGAGAAGACTGCACTCTGCCTCCCTTTCACTAGCCCATACTTCCCACATCTACCGAAGCAGAAGTGAAGGACGCTCCTTCTCCCACATCGCAGCAAAGACCTGGAACAGCCTCCCCTCACACCTCTGGACCACCACCTCACTTACGGAATTCCAAATGGTCCTCAAGACCTGGCTGTTCGAATAAGCCTCCGGGGCCTGCAAGCTCCTGGATACCCTATCAGGTGATTAGCCATGCTTTATAAACCCTGACTGATTGATTCACTGAAGCAGAGTAGCCACCTGATGGAGCCCAGTCTGAACCTGGACAGGAGCATCCGCTCCCACGTGCAGGTCCAGATAAGGCTCCAGTTCTATTGAAGTTTGAATCAAAACATATTCTTGTATGGAAGATTTAATTAACTCTGCCTTTTCCCCTTCACTTTCGCCTGCATCCCAAAAATTCTTTATAAGCCTCCTTTTATCCACCCCCAGAATTGATGAAGCTAAGCCACATATACGGTGTTTGGACAAAATATTTATTACAAAATATCCAGAGGAAAAAATATCGGAAAATAAATATTGTGATACACAAATATCATGATGTATAAATATCGTTGACAACAATATCGTTTTTTGAGGTAAGTAATATTGTTTTAAATAATATCAATGTTGTTAATATCGGTTTCAATATTATAGTGGTTTAGTTCATATATTAATTTATTTATAGTGTCGTAGTGGGATTTTGAGTGTATAGGAGGATAGGGTGGGAAGGTAATTAAGAAATAATTAACAATTAATTATTCATTGTTAATTATCTAATTGATATTAATTATGTAAATTATGAAATGAAATTTGTACTTGTAAAGCGCACCCATACCCCCAAAGGGGTGTCCAGGCGCTGTACGCATACCGCTGTGGAACCCTTCCTGGCTTTTTCCCTGTGAAATGTCCACTCCTGGGCACCCCCAGGGTGAAGCCAGGCATCCCAGCGCTGTTGGGGCCGTTGTGGAGATTAAGCAAGCTATTGCCCAGAGTTGCAGAGTGGGACCCATGATTAGAATAGGCACCGAGGCGAGAATTATCAGGTCTGAGGAAATTGAGCCCAAGACCCGCCGAGGCGGGAATTGAACCCTGGTCCCGGGCCAGATCTCTGCATCAGGGTCTGCCGCTCTAACCATTGAGCCACACTTCTCCACTTCTCCAATTATGGGAAAGTTATTTATTTTACTATATTTTAGTTGCGGGCTGCTAGGTTTGTAGGGGTCTAGAGTGGGAAGATAATGAAGTAATAATTCATAAATAATTTATTAATATTTTTCATATTAGGAGTTTAATACTTTATTTGCATTTATGGTGTTACTTATGTATGTAATGTATTTGAAGGAAAACAACATTTACAACGCGGACGGAACCAAATGTTCCTTTACTACGCACCATGCATATGCGTGGTAAAGGCAGTCAGCGCTCTAGATTCAGAGCAGATGGGCAGGGAGAATGGAAGGAACAGGAAGGATTGGGTCGCAGCTTGGTGAGTAGGGCTCTGGTCGCTGTAGTTCTTTGGCTGGAGGCTGAGTTTCAGGGCTCCGGGCAGGGGGTTGGCGTAGTTTTTAGGGCTGGGGGCTGGTTTTAGGGCTCAGGGCGGGGTAATATTTTCCATTTATTTGAATGAATATATATATAGACATATTTTCCTATTACAACATGTTGAATATAAAAATGTAATATAGTGTAAAATAAATATTATTATGTATCTATTTTTTCAAAGTAATAGATTTAAAATATAAAAACATGAATATAATTTAAAATGAAAATGTTATTAATTATGGTACACTTTATATATGTATATATCTATTTATATAAATATAAACACATTTATATGTGGTTGTGTGTTTATATAAGTATATATTTATTCATAGTATTAAATATTAGTGGAATATATTTAATTTATATTATATTAAAATTATATATTAAAATATTTAACATTTACAACTTCAAAGTCTAATTATATTAAAAAATCTATCTTTTTGGACGATATTAGTGTCAACGATATTTTTGACACAATATTTTTATCAACAATATTGTTTACCAATATACTGTGGCAATGATCCACATACAAGCACCACCCCTGCAACCTGACATTAATTTCTTGCTTGACTCTTTCCGCACCTTCAGATGCGCAGCACAATACAATTGTCAGTACCAGTGTGCAGATCTCTAAGGTGCGAGCTTTTTAAGTGGTAAAAAAAGACCACTCCCCAGAACCGGGAGGTAGGAGGGCAGTGAAGAATCTGCAGATAGACAGAGCATCCATTTGAAAGAGCGTTACTGAAGGTAACTAACTTGTTCTTCTGATCGATACTTATAACTACAGATTCTTCACCTTTAGAGTAGATAACAAAATGGTTCCTTCTGAAGATGAAAGGTCTGTGGAGTGGGCTCATACCCAGTGGCGGCTCCTCGAGGGAGTGCTGCGGGGCGGTGGGCGGGGCGTGGGAGGGGCAGGGTGGGGGGTAGTAAACTCCGGAATACGGCCGAACGGAGTTAATGAAATAAATACATTAATAAAACAATTTACATTGCGCGCGCTGCATCGCCGAGTTGGCGTTGCAGCGCGCGCAATGTAAATTGTTTTATTTATTTATTTATTTCATTAACTCCGTTCGGCCGTATTCCGGAATTTACTACCCCCACCCTGCCCCTCCCCCGCCTCACCGCACTCCCTCGAGGAGCCGCCACTGCTCAGACCACAAAATCATGCAGTACTGAATGGGTGAAATGCCCATCCTTTCGGACCCGGCCATCAAGGAAGTAGAGCTTTGTGAACGCATGCACTGATGCCCACATCATAGCCTGACAGATGGCAAGGACATTCACTCTGCGTTCCAACACAGTGATGTCACCTTAGCCCTGGAGAAAAGATACTGCTTTTTGGCTGAATAGCTGATCTTAATGCAGAGGGCTATCCACTTTTCACGACAGAGAACACTATGAAAAGCTGGTAATCCACCCGATGATCCTTGGTAAAATCAATGAAGTTTAAAGCTCCTTTGGGGTCAGCAAATGGGGCCTCTTTCGATGGTAAGGTGGAGCAGAGAACGCTGGGAGAGTGATGGATTGTCCAACATGGAAAGAAATCACAACTTTCAGCAAGAAGGCCGCCCTAGTCCTCAGCACCAGTATGTCTGGATAAAAAGTGGTGTAGGGCAATTGTACAGATAGAACCTGGAGCTCACTCACGCAATAAGCTAAAGTGATCATAATGAAGAATACATTCTTTAAGGTCAGAAGACGCAATAAGCAGCTGTGCATTGGCTCTAAGGAAGTACACATGAGGAACGTGAAGACCAAGCTAAGGTCCTACTGTGGCATCACAAATGGTTTGGGAGGGAACATGTGTGTCAAACATTTAATGAACATCATCAAACCTTGGTCTCCCATTTGGCGAGAACAGGATTACATGCTGACCCCACTAACTCCTGAACAAAGCAACCAAAGTAGGCACCTCGAGGTATCAAACAACTCTTTACATTAAGCCCGACTTATATCTCAAGTTGAAGTTAATGTAACTTGTTGCAGTGTGCAGCTTTAACAAAGTTGCCACTTTGTTGCCGTCAAAGTTTCTATGCCTTCCCAGGCACACATGGAGCCTGCTACACGAGATAGCTTTCTGTCCTCCTAGAGACATGTGCCAATGACTCTCAGGAAGGGGAACAATAAGTGATTGCAGGCCAGGGAGGTGTTACATCCCGCCTACAGGAAGCCACTTGCATGTTAGCCCCAAAAGGCAGGCTTCAAAGGAGAAGCCACCTTTGACGGGCAGATGCATGACACTAGGGAGGAGGGCTGTCAATTGTTTAGGCAGACAGGCTTGCACAGGGAGCAGAGAGGAGAAACCAGTTGCCAAACCAGTTTGCCCTGAGGTAGCCCCACCCCATGGATAGGCTAGTGAGGTCTGAACACCGAGAGAGGGGTCTCGCCCTCTTGGGAATGGGCAGAATGGTGCAATCTGGGATAGCCAGATGCCACACTCCACAGGAAGTGGTCACCAGGTGGGAGGGAACCTGGTAGCCTATTGGCTACCAACCGCATCTAGCCCTGAGGGCATTTTCCGAGCATAAAGGGGGCACCCGTGCCTCAGATCTCAATGGACCTGAAAGAAGGACTGAAGACAAACTGCCCTGCTGCACTGAGGGACCAGTAAAGAGAGGATGCACAGTGAAGGATTGCACTTGTTGTACCTGGTGGCTAGCGTAGAGAGGGACTGTAACTTCGGTGTCCTGCTCAAAGAGAAGCTGTCTCCAGAAACAAAGCCAAGAGACTCCAAGAGCCAGACGACTGGCTTCCTGTTTGCAGCACAGGGACACAACAGCTGAAGAAGCCTGCTGAGGCAAATTGGTAGGCCAAAGGCTTCAAGTCGCTACAACCGCCGTGGAGTTGCAACCCAGTTTACTGAGCCCGGGAGTGCTGTCGGAGAACTGCTGGGACCCTCAGAAAATGAATTATTGACCCAGGAAGGATTGACCTGTGACAGCGACACCGGGCGACGTGTTGTCCATTGACGACTGACCTTCTGCCACACCGAAGACCTGATGGACATCGACTCTGCAACCAGGAACCCTGCACCATCTTCATGGACCAAGGAATGCCAGCAGGAAGGATACCGTTGACCATGTGGCATCCACAGCATCCTTGGAGCATCTTCAGCATCCTACATCTTGTGCATCAGGACCACTCTCTAGGAATCCATTGTAACCCGGATTAAGTGACTGGAACTGCTTGAGGACTGCTTCTTCTGTGGAGGTAACTGTTTCTAAGGACTTTGTTGGTCCCCCTGACTAGCTCCCTGCCGGAGTTGGTTGGTTGGTTGACCTAACTGCATTGGCACTTACCCAAGTTTTCCTTAAAAATGTTTTTAAGTGTCAAATTTGTTGAATTTGCCAAGGCTTGTTCACAGTTAAATGAAAATGCTTTGATTTATTATTACTTGTAAAATCCATATCTTCGGAACCCTCTAGTGGATTTTTTTCGTTGTGGTGTCTAAATTCTTTTAACAATACAGTCTATTTTTATAAATAAGTGTCGGATTTCTTGAGTGCTGTGTTGATTTCTTCTTCTGTTGTTTTGGTGCTGTTTAAATGTTTACACTCTGACTAAGCCTTGATGCTCAGTGCCACAGCTACCCAGGGTTGAGCTGAGGGTTTGAGAGAGAAAAACTACTGGACCTAGAGGGTTTGGTAAGTGTATCATACAGTGAGGTCATACACCCACACCATGTAATACACCCTATTTCCTCACAGTCAACATACACAGCCTGCCCAACCTGAAAAGCAGAACTTTCCCCCTCTCAGATAATTGGTGGCAATTGAATTAAAAATAATAATTTAGGGGCACATTACGATACCCGGCGTAAATAAATCCGCCAGGCATGGAAGCGGCAAAAATCCGCCCGCACACACCGCCTGAACACCGACCACGCCATTATGAGTACACAAACTGAAAACCGCCATCGGCGAAAAATCATACAAAATACCGCCCGCCATCGTCCGAGTCGGAGTCAAACCGCCCGCCACGGACGGAAACACGCACGACAACACAAAACCGCCCGCCCACACGGCCGACACACCGCACGTGAAATTACGATCGCACCGCCATGAGCGCGGAAAAACAACAAAAATACCGCCCGCCAGCGCAAACAACGCCGATGAGAATCGACACGGCAGAAGCCATGGCGCCCACGTACCTGCACAGAAACCATCCGCACACAAAACCAATAGCACACAACATGGCCAACAAGTCCACACAGCAAGGCACGCACAAATACACAAGCACAGTACACATCCCGAAAACACCCCCCGGACAAACAAAAAATACAAAGGCCAGAACCCCAGACACAACACACCTGAAAACAACAGACCATGAGGACACACCCACATAGGTGAGTACAAAAGCAGCACTCCCACAGACCACAACCCCTTGCTACATTGCAAACCAGAGAGGAGAGGAGAGGACACAGTGACACAGCAAGGACAGCAGCACACCACAGAAACGCACACATCACAACCACCACCACCACCACCAAACACCGGCACCACAAACCCCCTGCACATTACACAACACACACCGCACCACCACCACAAACACCATGGCACCACAAAGGATGCCCAAGTTCACGCCCATGGAGCTGACGGTCATGGTCGACGAGATCATCAAGGTGTACCCACAAATCTATGGGAACATGGTCCAGCACACACCACTAGCCACCAGAAACAGAATGTGGACCCGGATCGTAGACCAGGTCAATGCAGTCGGGACCCTGCCCAGGAACAGAACCGAGATAAACAAACGTTGGAATGACGTGAAGAGCCTGGTCAAGAAGAAGGAGGGCAAAAACAGAGAGCTGGCTGCCGTCACTGGCGGAGGGAATCCCGCGCTCTTTAAGACCTTCAAAGCGTGGGAGGAGAAGGTGCGAGTCGTAATACATCCGGAGATCCTCGCCGGATTAGCAGGGGAGTGGAGGCTGGTAAGTACAAACTAATGTATACCAGCACACCGCTATGTACACACATGCGCAACCACCATGCCACAGCTCCCAGGGACAAACACCCCCATGTCCAGCACACAATACACAACACATCACACGCACATGCAACAGACACTACCACACACAGGCCAAACCGAACAACTGTAAGATGCGTGGGGACATGTGTACACTAAGCCAGCCACGTAACCACCAACAGGTCCACAAATATGCCAGAAGCGCCACAACGAGCACCCACCACACCCATGTGTCCGCCACAGCTGCACCAACTGACAAGTAACAGGTAAGTGGCAGGAACACAAAGTGCAGTGGGTCGGAGGGGACAGCTGAAGTACAACACCCACCAGGCCCCCACTCCCACAGACCAGCAAGGTGGAGCACTCCCCACACCCATGTGTCAGGCACAGCTGCACCAACCGACAAGTAACAGGTAAGTGGCAGGAACACAAAGTGCAGTGGGTGGGACGGTGGACAGCCCAAGTACTACACACACCAGGCCCCAGTCCCACAGCACAGCAAGGAGGAGCATCCCCCACACCCCACACCCACGTGTCAGCCACCGCAGTGCACAACGACAGCCGAAAGGCAGACATCACGGTCCACAGCAATCGGTGTCAGTGGGTGTACAGCCACCCCCACGACCCACTACACCCCCCACCCCCACAGACCTGCAACATGGAGCACCCCCCGCTAAGAGCCATGTGGCATCCAGTACAGTGCACGCACGAACAACTTGCAGGTGGGAAACTGGACAGGGCTGGATTACTGGAGGCATGAGGACCATAACACCACCAACACATGGGACATGTCACGTAGCACACGAACACGCAGCACCGCCCACCGTCACGAACAAGTGAACAATGTGCACACGGACATGAACAGCAGACTCACACCCCACATGACCCATCACAGACATAGCAACACCCAAGGAGCCACGTCTGCATGCACAAGCCACACTGAATATAGTCCCACACGGCAGCCACTGTGCAACTCATCACACACAACTGAAACACCATTGAAGTCCTGTCCATGTAGCCCCTACTGCCTGTCAACCACACACCCCACAACTACGCCTATGTAAGACAAACAACACTAGACGCAACAGAGCGGAACAACAGAAATGCACACGAACACCACTGAACCCATCAAACACACAGACACACCATGCACATACAACATACCATCCATCCCATCCGTCAGCCCCAGTCTCATGAAAGGCATGTCATCCGCACAGCTGCCACACATACAGCAGTCACGCTAAGACACATGCCCATGACCAACCATGTGCCAGAAGTCAATTAAGCGCACGACACACTGTGAGCAACAACACACAACATGGGCCACACCCCCCGAGCACTGCAGTGATGCACATGGCACAGGGCAGCACGCACACCAAGGAGATGGGACAACTGCAATACGTTGGCTGGCACACAACTATCACTCACTCATAACGATGCGTCCAATGCCATGTCCAGTAACCACAACAGACAGCAAATATGCAGGGCATGTCAGGCATGCACACACCTCAGACCATGCACTGTCATGCTGCCACAACACATGTCACGTTCGGCACCCATGGCTCACAGCATGTACCCCAAAAGCATATACCCTCCCAAATGCGAATCTGGGGCATGGCCCCCATGTTGCCATATGCGTTCCTAAGCGTTCCATTTGAACTCCAAAAGCAAAGTACAAACCAGACCCAGGATGGGCCAGGAGCCCGCATACACCAGAGTCACAATGAGTAGGGGCAAAGCAACACACCCATCGGCATGGCCAATCCGTCCCATGCCACATGTGCACAGCACACAGTCCCATTGCCTAGCACACACAACTACAGATGCCACAGCCACACACTCGCCTCCGGGAAACCCATGTACGAGATTGCACGAACTGCCAATGTCAGACGACTAATACATACTTCGCCAGGTGCAACACAATAACAAATCTCATTCTCTCCACAGGTGACGAACTGCTGGACGCTGGGGATGGAGACAGCAGCCAGCACAGCCAGCCTACAAGCCCCCAACGAGGACACACGGATCTGGAGGATCTGTCCACCTCTTCGGACACGGACCACCAAGCTGGCCCATCTGGCGTGGCAGGGCCCAGCCGCTCCCAGGACCCCTCCTACCCACCAACCCATCATCCAGGGATGCTGAACAGTCCCAGTCCCCTGCTGCCACTGTCGTTGCGGCCACACCCACGGTCATTGCGGCCACTACCACTGCCGCAACCGCCACCATCGCCGCACCGACCACCACCGCCTCCACCACCACCACGTCTTCGCTGGCACCAGCCCCAGCGCAGGTGGTGGCCCGGCCGACTGGATCCACCCTGGGAGCCACAGCGAGGACCGTGGTGAGCAATGTGGCTAGTGGGCAGGCCGGTGGCAGCAGGACTGGTAGGAGGAGCAGGGTCAGGGAAACGCCAGCCTCCCCTGGGAGCCATGCCCTGCCTCAAATGGCCAGAGTCCTTGGGGCCTATGAAGAGGCCCAAGGACAATGGGCCAGGTCTGCTACTGACACGCGGGAGGTGCTGGGGGTGCTGAGGTCCATGGACGCCCATATGGGCCAATTCGTGTCCCGTATGGACCAACTCGTGGACCTCATGGGCCAGCTGGTGGTGGCGGTGGGGTCACAGGCAAGGCCAGCAACACCACCTCCGCCACCACCTGCTAGGGCGCAGGGTCGGCCAGCAGTGTCCACTTCCCCTGCGTCCACAGCCAGTGAGCACACCTCACCCACCACCAGCAGGTCGCCACCACACACCCCCCTCCCAAACGTGGAAGGGGCCGTCCGAAGAGGAAACAGATCTCCCGGGAGGACTTCGCACGCTCCAGTCGCAAGTGAGGCAGCCAGCCAGCCTTCCGCCAGCCTTCCTTGACCAGCCACTGCATTGACTTGCTCTACGATCCCACTCCACACAGCCATCTGGATGGCATGTGTGTGTTGGACTATGGACATAGAACCAGTGGGTACACCCTGATCATCACGCAGCCATGACCGACAGCTCATTGTCACTGCACGCACCACTTTTGTCATCACCTTACACACAATCACATGTCACAGTTTGTAATAAATGCACCTTTTTCACTAACTGCTGTTTGTGCCCTGTGTCTTTATTGTACGGAATACAACGGCCACCTTGGGCGGAAAGGCACCTGATGCGTGGCATGGAAATGGAATCCGGAGGGCCTGTAGGGACCTAGGGGTGGGAGACAGAACAGGAGCACATTCAATGAGTGTGTCACACACCCATCACACAGTACATGTCAACAACTACAAGCAATGTACACACATCGCACAGAGCAATAGGGCACAATGCCACAGCCACCAACAGTGGCATACTACCCTGGCCATGGAGCGTTGACACACTGCACGCAGTGAACATACGGCCACCCTGACACAGCACACACACACCTGCATAGATACAGACACATCATCCGTCGTACATGGACACTCACCGTCAAGTGAAGTAGCGGGCGATGAGCTGCTGGCGCACATTCCCAGCTTCCTCCTCTCCGCTGTCCACCTCACTCGAGCTGTCCTGGTCTGCGGGCTGGGGCCCTGGTTGATCTCCGTCATCCACAATGAGGGGGATCTGCTTCCGAATGGCCAGATTGTGCAGCATGCAGCACGCCACCACTATCTGGCACACCTTCTGTGGGGAGTACACCAGTGCACCCCCGGTGCGGTCCAGGCACCTGAACCTGGACTTGAGGAGGCCAAAGGTACGCTCGACCACACGTCTGGTCCTCCCATGTGCCTCATTGTATCGATCGTCTGCTGGGGTGCGAGGATTCCTCAATGGACTGAGCAGCCATGCCCCATTCGGATACGCAGAGTCACCTGGGTGTGAGGGACACAGAGAACCGTTGCTATTCCAACTGGACAGGGGACAGCATCGCACAACCAGCACGCTACACCACTCCACATACTCACCGACAATACAGCCACGATCCTGTTGCAGATTGGCCATCAGTAGTGGCAAGATGCTGTTGCGCATTATGTGTGCGTCATGGGCCGAGCCTGGAAACTTGGCACACACGTGGGTGATCACCATGTCCGCAAGGCACACCACTTGCACATTCAGGGAGTGCGTGTGCTTCCTGTTGCGGTACAGGTGCTCAGTGGCCTGTGGTGGAACAAGGCCAACATGAGTGCAGTCAATGGCTCCCACGACGTGTGGGATTCTGCCAAGGGCATAGAATGCACCCTTCACTGCCGCCAATTCACGAGCCCTGGGGAATCTGATGTACCTGTTCCGGTACTACAGCATCATGGCTGCCAGTACATCCCTCAGCACCTTGCTGAACATGGGCTGGGACATCCCTCCTCCACTGCCCACTGTGTGCTGGAATGACCCAGTGGCGAAGAAATGCATGGCGGCCATCACCTTAGCCGTGGGGGTGACAGCAGTCGGATACACCCTGCGGGGACGGAGATGGGGCTCTAACATGGCACACAGTCGATGCAGAGTTGGCCTGTCCAGCCGAAACTTCCTGATTACCTCTGTATCGTCCATGTCCGCCAGCAATTGGTATGGGCGGTCAATGTTCGGTCTCCGCCTGGGTTAAATGACAGAGGACACATGTCAAAGCAACACGGCACATAGCAATTTCGCATACACACACTGGCGTAGCAAGGGGGGGGCGGAGGGGGCGGTACGAGATTTCGGGGCGGCAGGTAAATTTATCGCCAGCACCCCCCCCCCCGCTCTTAGGCGCTCGGCGGCGGCGGCAAAAGGCAGGGACCGCCACGGGCGGCAGAGTGCCTAGCTACGCCACTGCATACACATCACTGACATGACTGAGCAAGCACATGAGCCACAGCCCAGCTGTCAAGCTGGGACGGCACGGCCACAATACACTTACACAGGTCTCCCAACAATGGCAATGGCAAGTGAGACATACCACTGCCATGTGCATGCACATGGGGATCTAGGCCCCAATGACTTGCGGGGCGTGCTGATGGGGACTGACTGCATATTCGTCAAGCGGCAACGCCACGGCAACATGAGTGTCTGCTGAGCATGGTACTGCTTCCGAGGCTGGATGAGTATGGCACACGACGACGACGATGTGGGCACGGGCTGAGCGGCCAATACAAGTGGGACCTGTGGCACGAGGGGATATGAGACAGTAGTAGGTGTCAGCACTGCACCCTATGTACAGCACTGTACGGATCACAGCTCCCGAAACATTGACTGGTGTCCACATTGACAGCCCCATGCCAAGACGGCTGTGTGCTTGCAGTCACACGTCACAGGTGAGAGGTTACATTGCACGTGCCAGGTGGCAGTCGTACATAGTGGGAGCTGGCATGTGTGTGCATGTGTCTCCTGTTCAGGATCCACCAGATGGGCGCTGACTCTGTACTGACCATTGGACACAGCATGTTCCGTGGAAGGCTTGTGTGTGTGGGATGGTGGCACTGGATGTGCCTCCGTTGGGTGGGGGGCCATGCACAGGGCGGGTACGTCGATGATTGCGCATTGTTGGTCACGGTGGGTGCACCAGCTAAGATGTGTTGCCCTGTGTTCAATTCCTATGTCCGCATGATGATGGACTGTGGATGTGGGCAGACTACACATTGGTCGATGTGCTGTCTATATGCATGTGCCTTCACACCAGGCACAGCTGCCCCTGCACATGTGACCCCTGCTGGACTCGCTGCTGGGTCTGTGGAGCTGATGCACCTTCTGCGCGTGGGGCGGACAGCTCTCCTCACTTCCCTCATTGCGCATGTCATGTCTTTGCCGCAGGTGACATGGATCATGGAGGGCCCACATGTACGCGTGGGTAGGCTACACATGATTGTTCACTGGTCGCCACCCCCAGTCAGTGTTTCGAATGGGAAGGTTGTCGTGCTGGTGGTATGTTCGATGTGGCGGATGGGCGGGCCTAGGTGCGGGCTTACATTCCGGACATGGGGGGGTAGTTGGATTGGCGACTAGTTGCAGTACACACGGGACACGTCTCTTCCTTTCCACATCTGGGTCATCCCTTGTACTAACTGACAGTGATACAGTCATCTTCGCCCCAGCCCTCATGTCCTCCCCTCGCCCCCCAATATGCATGCTCACCTGCGAGGCTAGCGCTTGCACAGGCAGCCCCAAGCTCGCACCAGAGAGGGCAAGGAGTGTATGTGTGGGTCCAGTTGCACGAGTGGGCTGTCTCAGGGTATGATGTGTGGCGGGACGCCGTCCACCTGCGTGGTGCCCCAAATGGAGACCCGGCCTGCATGGACTATGCATCACAGTCTTCGCCTTCCGGATCCGCCACCTGCGACACCCAGTGGCTGTGGCTGCCCTTGCGGCCATGCCGCGTCCGTCTGTGGCTGATGGCCCACACATTCACTCTTTGGCCTCTCTGGGGAGGGCTCAGGGGTGGTGGCGCACGCGCTTGCACTTAGTCGCAATGGCATGTGGCGTGGTTGGTATGATGGGCAATGGATGGGATGGTGCGAGCCACCTCCCGTGACGTCAGTGCTGCTCGTGCTGTGGTGCGTCCCCTACACTTCCATTTGACTTTTTGCCATGCTGGACGTTGAGGTTCTATTGCCTGCGTGATATGACCAGGAGGAGCGCGAGGAGACCTCTCACACACCATGCTCCACTGCCATCCCGTGCCCTGTATCGCCTGTGCGGATTGACTATGTTGGGGTTACACCTGGTCGACTGGGGCTGTGTGTGCCTTGTCAAGGGGCATGGCGGGCACACAACAGGATCCAGCTCGTCCACAGAGGGTGGGCTGAAGTGCGCCTGGTACCGCTTTGTACGTGTGCCCGGCTGCTGTGCACACACGTGTTCACTCCCCCGACAGGTGTCCTCTCACAATGCCCAGGGAAGCGGTGGTGTACTGTTCATGAGCCCTCCCAACACGGCGTGCTCCAACTTGGCATGTGCGCATCTACCCGTCGCACCCACCCACCTGAGCACTGCGTCCATACGACTTCACACGACACATGTGTGTCTTCCACAGTAGTGCTACTCATTTGCGTTGACATCCAATACCAGTGGACTACATGGTCATGTCACGACTGCCGTGTACTTCACATACTCTCATCCTCTCTCATTCGTACTTGTGAAATGAGTCAGCGGAGACAGTTCTGGTTTCAAACATTATATTGAGTCTTCTGTCCTCTGTGATGCAGTATAGTGGACACTACTGGCAGCGGAATACATATTGAGGATATACTGAGCATGATTACAAATGGGATAGGGTGTGGGGTTACATCTGCTTGGCCAAGGCTGTGCTAATGTACATTTACGTATAGCTGCGGAGCTGCGGACTTTGACACAGACGGTATACATGTAGCCTACCAGACCGCTCGGCATCATGGGCACAGTCCATCTCAGTTCCATGTGACAGGTTTGCTGCGGTTGTTCCTCATGCACGCGTGCATGTGAGATGACATCAGGGCATGTGCTTGCGTGCATGCAGCGGCGTGCCACTTGTTGTTGCACTCGTGGTGGTTACTGGACATGTCACAGTCACTGGGGTCGTGTTGTTGTTGTATGCACTTGTCGTCCATGCAAAGGTCCTGGTATGGGATTCCCGGGGCGGGGGTGGGAGGGGTGCAGCACCCACAGACTCCAGGCGACCTATTCATGTCCACTGAGCGGTGTGTGTGTCCATGTGCGCTGGATCCATGTCGTGTCCTGGTTGTTCGTGCAGTTCCGTCCATGTGGGTGCGATGCACAGAGCCCATGCCACTGCCTCCCACGATGCATGCGGTGTTCCTGGATGTGATGGGGAACAGTGTGCATGTCCCGGTCATATCCGATGTCATGGCGATGTCGTTGATGGTGTGGTTACAGTTGCCGGTCGTTTGGTATGGCTGTTGTGGTGGTGACTGGCCAGTCCGTGCGGAAGCTGAGCATGGGTGCGGGGTTGGACTTCATAGGTCACTCGGGGAACCTGCGTTGTGGTCCGACGTATTTACAGGTTGTCAGGTATGCGATGCCGTCCAGCAGGGCTTCCATGTCATTGGTGGTGTACATGTTTGCCAGCCAATGAAGCGGATGGTGGCTGTCAAGGTGTTGTTCGTAGGTTGTCCCTTGGAGGACCATGATGGGGCATGCTGGGTGACATTCGATGTAGCTGTTCTCGATGATCCGTCGTGTGGAGGCACAGTGGTTCCATTTCAGTGCGCGTGCGATGTTGGCCACATACGCCATGCCCCCATAGGCAGAGCAGGCCCTGTCGTGTGCGTCCAGAGGGAGGAGTAGTGGTAGCAGGTCCGCCTTCAGACATGCCGGGTTGGAGAGGCATATCTCGACGGGATGCTGGTAGGGACACCTCCGACAGTAGAAGACGGGCATGGCGCAGCTGAACAATGTGATGCGGTAAGTCAGTCGGTAACTTACGTTCAGCAGGGACAGGAGATCGCATCCCAATGTATGTATCGTGCTGGTTTGGTACAGCTTGAGCTCTTCGGCGTAGTTGGGTAGGTGTGTTGCGGTTGCCATTTCGCAGCGGTGCGTTGTGGTGGCGTGCTCCGGCTGTGTGTGCAGTCTGCAATGTGCACGCTCCGAGGTTGCTGTGAGCTCTGTGTAGTCGTAGGGAGACAGGACTTGTGTTCTGTTGGCTTGTTTGGAGGACACGGGCCCTCTTCCCACATGCTTCTCAGACAGTTCAAGGTCAGTGCTGTGTGACTCCTTCCAATTAACTTGCATGTGGCCGACATGGGGGAGTGTTTTCTTCTTTCTTCCCCGTCCGTTGTGTGCTTCTGTGATATGCACTATCTGCCGTGTGGTCGGTCTCCTCGGCATGCCTGTGTTGGTCTATTCTTGGACAATGGCTGTATTCACCGGCTTCTGTCGTAGGGCTGTGGTTTCGGTGTTGGAATGGAAGGTCATTCAGTGCTGTCTGCTCTCCCTTGTGTGGGCGGCAGGCTGCCTTTCCGCTCTGCGTTGGGCCTTGTGTGTGGATGTAATTCTTGGGCCACCTGTTGTCGGTCACCGGGCTCTTTGGTGTTCCGATTCATGTGTCTTGTTCATATGTGCAGGGTGGTATGGGTTTTTCAGTGTGGTACTGGCGTTCCTCTTCCCGAAGGAGCCCTGCTTCTCCTAGTTGGTGTTGCCGCCGCTGTGTGCTTCGCCATGTTTGTTACACTGGGGTGTGTCCTGCTGTTGCGTGACTTCACTGACATGTGTGCGTCGGTTGTGTGGCGTTGGGTGTTGTCCGTGAATTGGGCGTTGGGGACATGTCTGTGGCCGGCCTGTCACGTGTCATGTGCGTTCGGGGTGGGGCTGGTGTGTGTGCTGCTTGGTTGTGTCCCTGTGTCTGTGTGCGACGCATGCATGGCGCTGCGGTTGGCCTCTGCGTTGTGCGCATGTGTGGCGGCGTCATCGGCGCTTTGGGGCCGTGACGGGGTGGTTGGTTCCTAGTCCCAGGTGGTGTGTACACATGTGTTCCGCGATGTTTGGATTTGGCCTGTGTGTCATATGTGGATGCAATGGTGGATGTGTAGTGTGCACGCGCTGGTGGGGGGTTGTCCGCTTTTTCCGCCCTTGCACTGTGTGCGCTGTTTGCGTGCACTTGTTGTGTGTGTGCCTACCTGCGTCTCCGCGGTACGTTGCGTCCTTGGTGGTGCATCAGCAGAAGCATGGGAAGGGCCTGCAGTGCTGGATTCATGCCCGGGGTGCCGCTTCTTCGTTGTCCGTGCTCTGCGTCCGTGTTTCCGCCTCTCTTTCACGTGCGGTGTCTCTTTGCCGTGGGAGCCGTTTGTTTGCGGCATCGTAATTTATGCGCCGGGCGGGACGTGTTTCGTCGGACGGTGTGTGTCAGTTGTGCTGCGCCGCTACGTGTGCGGGCGCACTTTGATGGCGGACGGTGTTGCTGGCTTGCCGGCGGTGTTTGGCCTGCTTTTCGCATCGTAATTGGGCGGGCGTGTGGACTGCTGCGTGCCGGCGGTAACTGGTGGTTTTTGCATCCGCCAGCACGGCGGTAGTGCTTCCGCCCGCCATCGTAATGGGCCCCTTAGTCTCTTCTTCCTTACTGGAACTCACCTCTTCTACTTCACCTCTCTCTCTTTATCCCTCTCTCTCTCTATTTATCGCTTTATCTCTAAGAAGTTAAGAACCTACCCCTATTACAACTCTCTCTACTTCACCTACAGTATGTCTCTCACACCCTCTCAATTCATCTCTCTCAAACTCAACTCTTTACCTCTCTTTCTCGCAAGCTTACCTCTCTCTACAACTCTCAGTCCCTACCACTATCTCTCTAGACTCTCTCTCTACCTTACCTCTCTCTGTACCTCACACCTCTCTCTGCACCTCCTTCTCCATTTCGTTCCACCCTCTTTACTTCATCTCTCTTGCTTTATACAATATATACCTCATCTCTATGTCTACCTCTCACTCTATCTTACAATTCTAAGTCGTCCTCTTTACCTTTACATCACTCTTACCTTTCTTTCTCTACTTCACCTGTCTCTCTCCTTTGTTGTTTTCTGTGTACACCTCTTCTCTTTGTGCATTTAAAAGCTTCTACCTTTCTCTCTGCCTTCCTTCTCTCCTCAACCTAGCATATCTTGATAAAACTCTTATCATTTTGCTTCTTTTTTTATCCCACTGCTCTCTCTACCTTGCATCTCTATACTTCTCTCACTACCTCATGTTCATACTTGTCTAACTCTGCCGCTCTTTACATTTCATTCTCCTATCTCTAGCTCTCTCTACCTTAGTCTAAATGCTCACTGATATCTCCATGTATCTTTCTCTATCAAAGTCTTCCTTTGTTTACCTCACGGCATCCTTTTTCTCACTACCTCATCTTTCCGTCTTTGCCTTAGTACTCTCCTTACCTCACTGATCTTGCTACCTCATCTACATCTTTATTTTCCCTGTCCCTCCAATTCACCCCTCTCCGTCTAGCATTCTCTTTATCTGTCCTTCCTTGTCCTGTCTCCCATCCACTACTGTTTCTCATAGTCAATAGAGTCAAAGGTCAATGTCTAGCTGAAGAAGTGCACACATAGAAAGAGGAGAGGAGGGATAAGAATGGGAAAGATAATGAAGGCGGAAATTAGCAGATTTCCCTGAATGAAAGGGTGGGGTGAAAATACTTTGAGTGGTGCTTTGATTGTCACTGTGCAGAGAGAATGCAAGTTGTGAAGGAGGTTTTGTTTAGATTACAAATAGTGAAATGTGCATGTATCTTCTGTAAATATTATGCACTGATTCACAGAACATCCACCAAATCGCCCTTACCCCGTCTTTCCTAAAATGGGAGGAACAGACTGGTTAGACATTGACTTTGTCATAAGATATTGTTGCGACACAAAAAATTCCAGATCCAAGCTCACATGCAAATTGCTTTGTCTATGATTGTTTAATCTTACTTTTTGGTATAATTTGACTGGCTACCTGTTGGACAGCTTGGACTTGCAGCTGTTTTTGCACGCCCCAGTACCTGAAAGTTTAACAAATAATTCAATATTGTTTTTGCATCACTAGGGCTTGAATTAGCTGTATAAATTAAAAGTTGCTTTCTAAGGGGCCCACACAATATTTCTTGCCTTGAGCCCCAAAAATCCATAAGATGGCACTTCAATGAGATAATACCCCAGAGTGGATGTGGCATGGGTAGGGTTGTAGTAAATCCGCTGCTGGTGCTTGAGAGCATTTGGACTGCACATATACAGTACATCTTTAGATAAACTCTTGTATTGACACTTATAGACAAGGACAACAAAAGTACTGACTGACCAGATGGAGCATCTTTTGTTTTCCTGAATGCCTTGTTAACGGAAACTCTTGACACCACTTCTTAACTCTATATTGTATCTCTTCCCCTGGTAGACACTGTGCTTCTTCTTGATACAAGTCGCATTTACAAGAGGTTTTATTTGGTTCCTTTGTATTTACAGCTGAGGGTCAATGGTTTTCTTTTCACAGTGTCACAAAAGTTTGAGAGTTCTTTCGCTATCTACTTGTCGCTGCTACTATTCAAGGTGGTGTGGTAGATGTATTAACTACTTCTGTCTGACGTGACAGCACATCTACTCTTCAATTCCTTTTTCAAGGATGGAAGGAAACTAAGTAATTAAATCAGGAGTAGAACAGAGTCCAACAAGCACGTCTAGCATTGGCACACTTCACAGAGATGAGATACAGTAAGTTTTTATGGTCTGCTCATGCAGTAATCAAATGAAGTGCTCCTTCAAGGCAATGCCTCCAATGATCAAAGCCTTCTTTTGTTGCCACAAGTTCTCTATCACATATGGTGTTGTTTCTGCTTCAGAAAGAGTATGTGAAAATACGCCACTGGATGCAGGGCATAAGTCTTAAATCACATTGCAAAAGTACGGCTCCAGTTGCATATGAGGATGCTTCTGTTTCGACTACAAATGGTAGATGCACATCAGGATGTGTTAAGATGGGTGCCGAAGTGAAGGCTTTCTTTAATCTCTAAAATGCCTGATCTTGCTCTTCTTTCCACCATAAAGATGACCCTTACTCTGTAAGTTGAAAGATGGGCAAAATGATGAAAACAAATCTTATATGAAATGCTGGTAGTCATTTGCAAATCTGATGATTCAGATTTGAGGAATTTGATAAATCAGTGATCGCTCACTGTTTGGTGAACAGGCCATTCCAATACTGCCTTAACTATGGAGGAATCCATACTGATGCCTTGTCAGTAGACATTTCAGACACCTTGAACACACATTTCTCAATCTTGGAATATAATAAACGTTTCCTCAGTCTGGAGAGAATTTCTTATATGTGAGCATGATGTTGTTCCACCGTTTCCCGGAATATAAAGAGATCATCCAAGCAAATCACCATATACACATCCAAAAGATTGCAGAAAATGTTGTTGATAAAATGTTGAAATGCTGCTGGGGCATTACAAAGACCAACGGCATCAGCAGATATTCAACGTAACTACATTGTGTATTAATGGCCATCTTTAATTCGTTCCTTGCTCATATTCTCACCAGATTGTATGCTCCTCACAGGTTGAGTTGGGTTACATATTAGCCTGATTCAGGAAAAAACGAGATTAAGTGGATAGCGATTCCTGATTTTAACGACATTTAGTTATCTGTAATCATTGCATGGCATGTGTTTCCCATTTGCTTTGCATTAAAAAAAGATAGGGTTACCAGTGGGTGACAAAGACTGGGTATTAAAGCATTTCTTAAGGTTTTTATTTAACTATAGCTGCAGGATCTCACCCTCCTTGACTGTTAAAGGATTTATCCTTCCATAAAGGACGGTTTCCCAGAAGTTAACCTGTTGACACAGTTGTATTCTTGATGCAGAGGTGGCCTGTCTGTTCTTTTCTAGTGGAGACATCTTTAAACTCTCTGTATGGCTCTGGAATCAAATTGTCTTCTTCTCTTACTTCCATCTTTTGTTTTGAAGCAGGTTTTTGCAAAACAAAACAGGATAATAAGTTATGCCTACCCATAGGTAAAACTCATTAAAAGTAATGTTTCAAATAGTATGGTGAGGAAAACATAATGGAAGACTTTCCCACTCTATGTGAGGTTATAATGTTGGAGCCAGGTCATTCGAATGACCATGGGAAATGGTGGAACATCAATGCTATCAAAATGTAATTTTTTAACATGGCTATTATGAGTCACCTTTTACAATGGTTTTGTTTCAGTGCAAATGGCTCCGGATGTTTTCAATCAAGGCCTTGACTCTCCTATGAGTTCTCCTTCTTGTTAACAGAGATCTGTATTTCTACCTAGAACCTGTAATCCATGAAGCATACTGAAGTCAAGAATCTACTAATACCACAACAGTGATTGGGTCTCCAGTGGTAGTCAACAGAACTTGTAAAAAAAAAAAAGAGCTTTATCAGTAACAAACAATTGGTTTCCAAGCAACGGCCAGCTAGCCTTTCTTTCCACAATAAACACAGAGCGCTGCCTTACTTCTCTTTTCTCTTTTTGCCGCAGGCAAGGTTTTCCTGTATCTATATCGCCTCGTCTTGCTTAGTCTGTACTTCTGTGGCTTCAGATAAAGTAGGAACCCAAGTACGACGAGAATAACTTAGTCTTTCTACTTTTCAAGTCTTTTGCTGGGCTTCAGTCTATAGCATTAAGTCTATCAAAGCTGTGAACGTATTAGGCAGATTCACCACCAATGCCAAAGTGTATTTAATTAGTCTCCAAGCCCCTGATAAAATACAATGGAAGCCACCTTTGTAGTCCATGTATCTTCTGAAATCAACTCCTGGGTTCATAAACTGGCATATGCATCTTTTTCCAAAAATTGTGTTAAACTGAGTGAGGAACTAATTCCAATTCAAAAGCCAGGAAATTTGATTTAATAATAAGAGTGTCACCAAGATAAGGGCATGCTTAGTTAGGTAAGAATACAAAAGCAATCTTGCTGGGATCTTCCGAAAAATGCAGAGGCCAGGTCAGAAAGTACAGATGACTTTGGGCTAGAAAGGACAAAAATCAGTGTGGCCCCCTCAGGACCTTTTCGATGGGGCAAACATTAATGACAGCAGGTGTTCTGTCTAACCTTATTCCCTGGATACTGGGAGTTTCCATGACACTGCCCCTTCCAGAGCTCACCACCTCTTTAGTTTAAGATAGGGAAGGGCAAATCACAGGAGGAGGGGGCATCTGGTTGATTCAATTTAACAAAAAGGCTCACTCTTATCAAGTCGTTTTTTAAATCTTCATGGATTTCTGTAATTTTGGTGAATTTTGAAGAAGTATGTGAATTTGCAGCTCACTACTTTTGTGGAAGCCCAAAACTTTCTCCACTCATCACAGTTGGACTTTAGGGCCAGACACAGCAACGAATCCGCCCTTCTAGGAGTCACAGAACATCTGAGACGACTCCTGGATGAGAGCAGTATAGCCACGCTTATTATTTTCGATCTCAGTGCGGCCTTCGACACTGTGTCCCAGTCCACTCTATTGGAAAGGTTGATGTCGCTGGGTCTCCAGGGAACAGGCTTAACTTGGATGACTTCGTTTCTGAAAGACCACTCATTCCAAGTTTTTTTTAGCTAGCGCCAGGTCAGAGCTGTGTGCCCTCACTTCTGGAGTTCCACAGGGCTCAGCCCTTAGTCCGATGTTATTTAACATATACGTATTGCCCCTCGTGGATTTGGTAGAAAGCTGTGGACACTGCTCTCTTATGCAGATGACCGGCAAATTATTTTTTCCCTGTTGTCTGCTCAGAGATCCAGCACCGGAGCACTGAATATATGCTTGAGCCGAATTTCTTCCTGGATGAATAATAATTCTCTCAAGCTTAACGGCGAGAAGACCAACGTAATGGTCTTAGGTAAAAACCCTTGGCTATGGGGCCCTCAACATTGACCGGAGGCTCTCGGGTCCTCCAGGAACTGGTTTCTGGCTGAATGAGAGTCTATCCATGAAACCACAGGTGGCCTCTAGGTGCTTTTGCAGTGCTGAAGTGGGTGAAAAAAAGCATTTGGATGATTCCACCGTCAGCTCAAACAACGGTGATCCAAGCTCTGATCCTTTCAAGAATAGATTATGGGAACATCCTGAATCTGTGAGCTGATAAGGCAGCCATTAAACGCCTTCAAATTGTTCAGAACTCCGCAGCCAGACTGTTGTATCACCTTCCGAAGTGCGTCTCCACGTCAAACCTACTCAGCAAGATTCAATGGCTGACTATGGAAAAACAAATACAGTTCAAAGCCTTGTGTTTTATGCACATGGCTCGATTTGGTACAGGTCCACGCTATGTTCAAGATATGGTGGTCCCTTAACAGTCTGCTCACATGCTTCTTTGTATCAACCGGTCCCTTTGCAAGGGGCCTAGAATCCGCCTGTCTCGCATGGGAGGTCGGTCTTTTGCATACTTGGGCCCAACGTTATGGAATGCCCCAACGGAATCTCTGCAAAGCTGTACCTCTCTGACTAGGTTCCGCAAGAACTTAAAAACCTGTATGTTTTCAAAATCTGTGCGCTCAATCTATCCTACCTTTGTTCAGCGCCAGGAAACCCTTTGGGGTAGCTGAGCGCTCTACAAGACACAATAATATTAATAAATTATAATAATGGCTTCCGCAATAGCACGTTCCTGGTGCCCAGACCTGTTGAAAGCCCTCTCATCTCTTAAATACTGAACGAACTAACAACGAGGATCTACTTGCTCACAGTAGTGGTCCGGGGGCAGAAGGGAAAGGCATAGAAAGAGAAACACAAGCCAGGAATTCACTCTCGAGCTGGACTCTTTGTGGGTCGGGAGCAGTACCAAAGGCCTTGCTTGAAGGAGTCTGGGGATTCTTTGTACTAGCTGCAATGAGTATGGAGTTGTCAGGATTTTGTCATCTTGAAATCATGTGGAGCTGACAAAGGCTCTATGGGGTTTTGCCAATAGACTAGTTCACTAATTAATGGTGGAACTCTCTATCACATTGTACATCCTGCTTCTCATCACACTGCAAGCAATCCTGGTTTCCACATCACTATCCTGTTGTATTATGGCTCTTGTTGATCCCCCGTCTCCAAACCGTACCAAGATCAACTCCTGGAGGTGGAGCTTTGTTCAGTGTCCTGCTTCCTATGGATGTAGTGACCCATTCAAACATTCTTTTCTTGGTCTCAGCTCTAGTCTGTACTTGTTTCCCTGTTTCACTTCTTGTGCCTGCTGGTTTTCCTAGTCTTTCATCCTCAGTCCCAGTGCAGCCTTCCCTCCATTGGTAGCTACCTGATTACCAGCACCTGGTTAATTTTTTACATCTTGGTCTCTCCTTACATCTGTGCTCCTCCCGTAAGCCTCCAGCTATTTCTACCCAGTGAACCGTCTTTACTGCTCAGACACTAGCAATTGGATGATGCCTTGCTTTCAGGCTTGCTCTCAGTTTCTGTATCGCCAGGCTTTCCTTACTTTTTCTTTTTCCCAATAGCTGTTTTGCTGCTTTAGCATCCCCATTTCTCTTTCTTGCGACCCCTGTTGTACAGTGTAACTAGTAAAGTCTGTATACATTCAGTGCTCTCCTTGTTTGCATGTAGATTAGTTGTCTAGTGTAGCAATATTCCTAGTTCAGTCTGCATACGTCTTGTCCGTGTTTGTGTGGAGAACCCTTGTTTTGTATTTCAGTGTTCCCTATCTGCATAATTCCAGACAAGTCATGTTCTTGAGTTTTAGAATCCTGTCATGGTGTTCTCTGAGCCCTGTTTCTGTATTTACTTTCACTTGCTTCTCTTGTATTTATGCTGAAATCTTAGGTATTATTACCGAGGGTGTCAGTGAGCTCCCACGCTTGGTGCCTCTTGCACACAGACTCACTCAGTGCTCTTCTTCCATTAGAGCTGCTGAGTGTCTTTCACGACTGTGAGATTAACTGCTCCTTGCCTTATTATTATATCTTTTTCTGTCACTTTCCACAGAGCATACATATATATTGTTGTTCTGTTTTGTACCTTCTTATTGCCTTCCTATTGTTTGTTGTATAGTACATGCCTCGTTTTTCTAGTTTCGTCTTTTAAGGCAATACTTAGCATTCCAACCTGCTCCAGTCCTTAGCTTATGTCCTGTTCTTTCTCTTTTAAGTTTTCAGGTACTCTCTTGTATATGCTAAACCATTCCTTCTCAGTTATTACTTTATCCTTGCAGAAAGCAAGCTCTCCCTGTTAATCAGTCTAGTCTTAGTCTCAGCAAAGGTTCTGATAGGGGCACTGTGGTTGACAATAGAAGTACTACAAACAAGACTCAGTCTTACCAGTCAAGACCTATAAACCAGCTCTGGGTTAGTGGTCTACTATTGACGTGTTCAGTTTCCACTGCCCCGGTCCCAAAATCTCCAACTCCAACTTGTCTGATCCCATGTCTCCGATAGAATGAGAACAAAATCCTAACAATATTGGAAGGGAATTATAGCAGCCATAAAGGAGATCATGGATTTTCCAAAACTAGATAATCCATCAATAATGACAGTGGCAATCAGACCTGAAATCTGGGAGATACTGACAGGTAGAGAACAGAAGCTGATTTTTCACTGCTTTTATATGCCAAAATGGTGACAGCTAGGTTTTGAAACCCAATAGTGCTACCAACAGTGTATACATAGCACGCCAAACTATGGGAGATAATGGCAATGGAGATACTCTCAAATCACATATTCAAAGACACAGACAGCTTTGTAGCAGTGAGGCAGACAGTACTGGAATATATGGGGGAAAGACTGCAGGGAGATTACATGCCCATCAAGATTACATCAAGATTACAAGAGCTGAAATGTTTTGACTGAAATTTAAGTCCCTAGAAGTAGTGTCACAGATCTGTACAATACAGTACTTAGGTACCACGGACGCATGGAGTCAGACATGTATATCCAATTTCTGGTGCCCGCGGCCTGCAGATGTAATCATTCTGCAGATCCTGGGGCAGTCTGGTAGCCCATAGGGTGGACGGAGATTGCCCGCTCCAGGCTGCCCCTGCCGCGAAAGCTTGAAGAGTGCAGTGACCCAGAGCCCAGGAATTGGGCCTGACAGCGTGATGGGAAGATGGCAGGAGCCGATGGGCATGAGAGAAATGCAGTCGCAGCCTGTGGCTGATCATCCAGCCAGGGGTCCTGGCAGGGCCCTGGGACCCCGAAGATTACCCCCTGACAGACGTTTCTGGAGAATGAGCGGTTGGGACACCATGGGTGGGGACGATATTGGCTAGCCCGCTGGCCCCCCACCTCCTCACAGGAGACAACTGATGCACCCAGGTGCAGGGAGGTGTCCACCGCACAGCGGAGGCTTGGAGCACAGGGTACGGTGGCGCCAGAAGGGAGTCCAGGAAGTTTGTGTCCTGTGCCCATCACCCACACCTTCTCACAGGAGACATCTGAGGTGCCCAGTGTAGGGCCCTTGGTCACCTCGTGATATAGGCTGCACTTTTGGATAATGAAGACGCTGACACATAGAGTATTACAAGGGGTCACTGAGTGAACCACGAGCATTTACTCTGCTTTTATTTATACCTTCGGGCCACGCCCTGCCCTCCGGCTGCATGGGTGCAACATTGTATAGTAGAGGCCGGGTGGCACTCTACATCCCTCCCAAAGTTTGGTAGCATAGAGCAATTACAAGTCCATCACTAGTGTTAAACATCACAAATGTAGTCTCTTAGTCTCTGGCTTGGTGCTGAACTGGGCCGGAGACCATATCTTTGGCTGCGACTACTTTATCCCGGACTCCTGGAGGGCCCACTGTCCAGGTCTGCCTGGCTGGCCGGCGGATGCTTGCCTGGGTTGGGTGCAGGCTGGACTGTACGATGAAATGTCTGTTGGGACCCTGGAGATGTTCTTTCTGGTGCGTAGGCTTCTTCAGCTGTGCATTGTTTGTCTTGTCGCTCCCTTGTCTGGTGCCTGATTCGCTTCAACCACGACGCGTTGCATGCCGCTGTGGTCTGACCACATTGAGCAGTCACCATTGTCCCTTTGATGTTGGTTACTTCCCACACTTATCTTTTGATTGGGGTGCAAAACTTTCCACCGGGAAGACGGTACTTCAGTACTACCAAGTCACCATCAGCGAGGTCCGGGACCACAGCCCTTCGATCCTTGCTGGCCCTATCGTTATTAACTTGTCGTTTCTCTTGGGTGGCTTGAATGTCTATTTCTGCTGGGCTCCAATACAGCCCAGCTGTGATGACATCTCAAGCTTGCCTTCTCATTAACAGATAGCTTAGGACGCACCCAGTGGTGCTGTGAGGTCTCTGTCTATAGGCTCTCAAAACCAGTACAGACAGCACTCGGCATCCTCACCGTGCGCAACTCCGATTCTGAGGGCTCTGTTCAGGGTTCGCATGAGGCGCTCAGCCTCGCCATTCGCCTGAGGCCACTGTGGGGTTATCTTCTTGTGTCGGATGTGCAGGCTTTGAAGGTATGCTTGGAATTCCTGCCCGTGAAAGGGAGGTCTATGGTCTGCCTTCACTTCATCGGGGAGTCCCAGGAGTACAAAATAACTTCTCGAGCACGGGCTTGACGTTCCCAAATGAGGTGGACATAACAAGCTCTACCACCGGGAACTTGGTATGGCTAGCTATGGTCACGGCAGTGAGCCTGACATCAGGAAAGCTGCCAAAGTCCATGCTAAGACACAACCATGGTGTCGTGCAGACTTCTTCTGTGATTACTGGTGCATTCGGTGGGTCCCCACTTTTATGGTACAGGAGTGGCAGTTACGGACCTGTTCGTCAACCTACTTATCCATTCCTGGGAACCACACTTTGTCTCGACTGCATAACTTTGTTCTCACAAACACCTGGAGTCCCTGGTGCACCAATTCGACCACTCTGACCCAAAAGCTCTGGGTCATCACTATTTGGCGCCCTCACAGCCGAAGTCCGGTGCTTGTGCTGAGTTTGTCGCACACTCATGAAGTTTCTTGCTCAATCTAAAATGTTCTTCCACTGTCATCTGTGCAATGCTTCTTTGGCTATGCTGGTGTCTCTTTCGGTGCTTCATGGATTTCATCAAGCGATAGGGATTTTGGGCATGACTCATGAAATATCATCTGCACAAGCTTTTCGGCCCCTTCATCCGTCTATGAGGGGTTGCTGTCGATTGGCGCCGCTGTTGGATGTCGGGACAGATAGTCCGCTGGGTTATTTATCCCTGGCTGGTATGTGATCTCGAAGGAGTAGGATTGGAGCTGCACAGCCCATCATTCGATACTAGGTGGCCCATTCCTGGTGGTACCGGTGAAGAGAGGGACTAGGGGCTTGTGGCTGGCCACTAAGCAGAACTTCTGCTTACAGAGATATAAGTGGAAGTGTCGACATGCCCGTCGAATTACCAGTGCCTCTCTCTCAATCTGGGCATAGCCTCTCAGTGTCGGTAAGTGCCCTGCTTGCATATGCGAAGGGGAGCCAGATTCCTTCTTCTTTCCTTGCAGCAGGACTGCGCCCAGGCCCACCGGGCTGGCGTCCACAACCAGCTCTGTCTTGTGCCGGGGGTCAAAATAGGCGATTGTCACGTCAGCTAGGAGCTCCTGTTTCACCTTCTTGAAGGCCTCTAACGCCCGGCTGTGCCAGTCCCAAAGGTGATCGTGTTTGGTCTGGGCACGAAGCAGTTCTTATGTGTGCCAGATTGGAGATAAACCGCCCACAGTAGTTTGCCATGCTGAGGAAGCTTCTGACTTCAGAAGCATTCTGTGAGATTGCCTCTGTCCTGATGGCATCCACCTTCTTCGGGCCAACTTGGAGTCCTTCGCTGGAGAATCGATAGCCAAAGAACTCGACCGAGTTGGTGTAAAAGGAGCATTCTCTCTGTGGAGGGTGATACCGTTATAGGATAGTCTTTGCAGCACGGTTCTCAGTCTCTTGTGGTGGTCTTCCAATGTGTCTGAGTAGATCACGTTGATCACGCACATGAGCCCTGATAGTGTTTCTTTGATGACGTCCTGAAAGACCTCCGCTGCGGATGAGATCCCAAAGCTGAGTGTCATTACCTGCGGAGTCCAATGTGGGTTGAGAAGGTGGTAATGTACTTTCTTGCTTCATCAAGCTCCAGCTGTCGGTAGCCGGCGTTTAGGTCTATCTTTGAGAACCAAAAGCCCTGTTGAGGTCTGCCACTATTTCATCAATAGTAGGGGTGATGGGTCACTCATGGTGAATTGCCTTGTTTGGTAGCCTCATGTCCCCCCACATTTGTATGGCACCCGTTGTTTGGGTTTAGGGGCGATGACTAGGGTGACACCTTAGAGGCCACTGCCTGTGAAAGTAGTTTCACCGTATTGGTTGATTTTAACTTCCACTTAGATCTCACTGCTGATAAGGATACAGTAACTCTTCTGGACACATTAGGATCATTAGGGCCTACACAAAAAATCAACTAACCCACTCACTCAGCGGGACACACCCTAGAAGTTTTTTTAACAATGAGCAGATCACTTTAAAGGAGGTTCTTCCCCTAGTTTGGTCTGACCATCACGCCATACGATTTGAGTTAAATATGCTGGAACGACCTTCTTATACCAGACCATGGCCTTCCAAGCAGCTTCGATCCTGGAAAAATGTAGATAGTTCTCTCCTCACGCAACAGCTAACTAATACACAACCAGAGTTTTCTCCAGACGCAGAGCTGGCCTCCCAGAGTTACACAGATTGGCTTCAAGCCACCTTTTCCAAAATAGTCCCATCAAGAAAGTATCTAAAAACAGAACAAATCCATCTGCCCCATGGTTTTCCAAAGCTCTTAGGCTCAAAAAACAGCAATGCAGGAGACAGGAAAGACGCTGGCGATTGCACTATGATCCCCAAGAAAAAACGCACTACATGCAGGCGCTGGTCGAATATAACGTCTCCTAATAATGGAAAAAAGTAATTATTTCACACAGGAAATAGAATCTGCACAGGATTCCACTAAACAGCAGTTTCAGGTGGTGTCTAAAATTGCGGCACCACCAGAAAATCACTCTAACATTGCCACTCAAGCTTTCTGTGACTCTCTAGCCCAGAGTTTCCAGGCAAAAGTAAGTCAAATTTACTCTACGTTTATGGCTTCCTCCTTCGTCAAGACTCTAATTGACTCAGGCAAGGAACGGCTTGAGTCTTGTGCTTTCATGGAATTCTCTACAGTCACCAATGAACAAATAATCTCTATGGTGAGCAAAGCTAAATCTGGTTCACCATCTGACCCTTGCCCACCGTCGGTCCTGAAACTTATCCCAGACCTAATAGGCGCAAACTTGGCAGCCATTTTTAATACTATATTTATTTCTGGAGTCTTTCCGACTCAAGGGAAGAAGGCCTCTATTCTTCCGCTGTTAAAGAAACCAAACTTAGACGCAAATGATCCCAAAAACTACCTACCCATCTCGCGTCTTCCTCTGCCTGCTAAACTTGTTGAAAAAGTGACGAACAGTCAGCTCACACAGTATATTCAAGATAACCCTGCTGGATGAAACACAATTCGGTTTCAGATCCGGCCACAGCACTGATCAAAGCCACCGAGGAGATAGAGGTCGCGCTCGACCGAGGGGGAGCGGCAGCACTTATTCTGTTGGATTTATCAGCGGTCTTTGATACGGTTGATCACAGGAGGCTGATCAACCGTATCACCACCCTGGGTATCAAGAAGAGGGCTAAATCCCTGTTGATATCTTTTCTGACTGAGCGCGCACAATCAGTAGCTTTAGGCAATTATGAATCAGCCACTTTTTCCTTACCCTGTGGGGTTCCACAGGGTTCATCTATCAGCCCCAAGTTGTTCAATATTTATGTCACAGAGCTGGCGCACGTAGTCAAATCCTTTGACCTGGCGTTAACCTCCTATGCCGATGATACCCAAATAGTCCTGTCCCGTCTCTAAAAATGGGTCAGACGTATCGTCCTCCTTTCATGACGGTATGCTAGCAATTAGCTCATGAATGTCTAGACACTGCCTCAAATTGAACTCTACTAAAACTGAGGTGATTGTGTTTGGAAACCTACTCCCTGTCTGGTCCTCTAGCTGGAGGCCGGAAGAACTGGGATCTCAGCCCATTCCAGTGGCTAAGGCAATAAACCTGGGTATTATAATAGATGACACGCTGAACTACAAACCCCAAGTCAATTCTTTGGTCTCTTCCTGTTTTTATCTGCTTAGAATGCAAAAAAAACTTTTTCCATTTATTCCGGCGGAAGCAAGAAAGACAATGGTCACTGCTTGAGTCCTGTCTAAATTGGACTATTGCAATAGTCTATTGATCAAAAATCAGGAAAAAAATCTCAATGAGCTTCAAATGGTGCAGAATGCGGCTGCGAGGATTCTCTCTGGGACTCCTAAGTTTAACTCAGTAACTAAAGTAATAAGGTAATTGCATTGGCTGCCAATCAGAACCCGAATAAAATGTAAAGCTCTGTGTATAGCCTATAAGGCTACACACAATGTAGGCCCTGGATTTCTGAAACATTCCTTGCGGTTATATACTCCTGGCAGACACCTGCGATCGCTAGGGGCGAACCTGCTGACCACTCCCAGAATTTATAGAACAAATTGGGGAGGCAGAAGCTTTGTGGTGGGTACTACCAAGCTTTGGAACACCTTATCTCCTCACATCAGAGCTCTTCCCACCCTCTTCTCTTTCAGAAAACAGCTAAAAACCTGGCTTTTCAATAACTAGGCCTTTCCCACTCAGGAGTAGACAGCACCAAGACACCTTTTGGTATACCTGCGCTTTACAAATGGCATTAACATAACAAGGCATGGGTCTTGTCACTCTCTCGATGACCCCTAGCTGTTTGAGCGTGTCAAGTTCTTTTTCTACTAGTGGACGTAGGTGGAAGGGCTCTCTTCTGTACCTGAGGGCCGTGGGTCAGATGGTTTCATCAATGTGCAGTCTGACTTTCAGGCCTTTGAGGCACCCTAGGCCTTGAAACAACTGACACAATTCTTCAAGGATGCTTGCTGCTTGAGAGTCATGCACTTGGCGGGCAAAGAACACTAGACTGTGGTCCTCCGCAGTGTGACAACCGAGGAGGGTGCCGGTGCTTCCTTTGGTCACGTGGAATTGGCTTGCATGGTCTGACCCTCACTGACTACTATGATGCTGATTACTCCTCCCATGGGCAGAGGTTCGGTCCCTCTGGAGGATCCACGTGCAGTGGGGTGGCGGGCTTGCAATTGAGGAGGCACTCTGGGATACAGCAGGCCAGCGTTTCGGCTGTGATGCAGGCCTGTGAGGGAGCCTGCGTGCTGTCTTGTGCTGCAGGCGGCCTCTAGGTGGCTCCACAACCTCACGGCAGGGTGAGACGCGGTGCAGAGTGAGGGTGTGTGCACTCTTCAGGCATCGGCGGGGCCTCGCAGCGGGAAACGTCAAGCGCTGGAGCAGAGGTAGGGGTGCAGGCCACCAACTTATCAGAGCCGGCATGGCTTCACGCAGCACTGATGATCACGCTACTCCAGCTGGGGAGCACTGCATAGGGCCGTGGTGCGGCAGTGATCCTTCAGGCTTTGGGTATACACCAGCTTCGTCGCCAGTGTAGGACCCCCGGTCACTTCGTGATATAGGCCGCACTTTGGGATAATGAAGACATTGACACATAGAGTAGTACAGGGGGTTGCTTAGTGAACTATGAGCATTCACTCAGCTTTCGGGCCACGCCCAGCCCTCCAGTTGCATGGGTGCAACATTGTATAGTAGAGGCTAGGTGGCACTCTACACCCAGGTGCAGGGAGGCAACCGCACCCCATCGGAGGCTTGGGGCACAAGATACGGAGGCGGTGGTTGGGAATCAGGGGTGTTCGTGCCCCGCCCGGGGGGGCCATGGTGACCCGCCTTGGGTCAGCTGTCTTTGTCACCTAGGGCTGGCCCTATGGCAGGCTGGAGCCCGGTGGGGGGAGGTGTTGCATGAAGCCTGGGTGGGATACTGTGGCTGCACCTCGGGTGGCGGCCCTGGTAAAACCCATTGCAGAGTGGAAGGACTACGGCGCCAGTCACTGGACCCCTTCGACCCTGGGACAGTTGCGGCTGAGGTCTCCATCCATACTCTTTCTGAGGGCAGTGGGGTGATGCCGGCGGATGGGGCAGGCAAATCAGCTGCAGCAGGCCTGAGCCAGAAAATGGTGCATCCCAAAGGGTCAAAACAATCTAATCACGGAGGTGCCCCTGCCCTAATCAAGGAAAAGGGAGAGCAAATGTAGGAGGATAGTGACTAAGGGCTGGAGGTCCACACAGCAGGGATCCTGGCTGCCATAAAGGACACAAAGACATCGTTGGAACTCAAAATTGATACTGTGGCTCAGGAGGTGGGTATTCTCAGGGCAGACCGCACGAAATTGGCAGAGATGGTTGCCGAAATGGAATCCACTATGGCCCAGCTGAAACCCACGGTCACTGAAGGAAATGACAGACTATGTGCTCTACAGAAGGAAGTCCACTTCCTGACTGACAAACTGGACAACGTGAAGGGATGCTCTGGAGCAACAAGTGCTGGTGGGGTTTCCTGAAAGAGCCGAGGGACTGAGCATGGAACTTCCTCGAGGACTGGTTGGGATTAATGGTCCTAGGAGGACACACCTTCAATCTGTTCACAGTGGAACGGGCCCACAGAGTGCTGGGCAGGCCACCGACCCCAGAGGCACCGCCACAAGTCATAATGGCCAGACTACTTAACTTTCTAGATAGGGGTAAAATCCTACAGGTGGTGCATGCACATGGCTCTTGGCAACTGGAGGGAGGATCAGAAAACATCTACCCAGAATATACCACCAAGTTCCAATGACAATGAGAAATATTCATGGCAGTCAAAAAACACCTGAGGCAACTGAATTTGAAATATGCCTTATTTTTCCCTGCACAACTGTGCATCATCGATCGGGCTGGCTCGCACTTCTTCACATAGACCCCTGTGGCGTGGGAGTGGCTGAAGGCATGAGGGCACTCAACTCCTCAATGCCACGAAAGGAACTACCCGATGGGGTAGCAGGGCCAGAGGCAAAATTTATGAAACACCAAAGGTCGACAGTGGTGCCCACAAGGGACAAGGCGGTGTGGTCGATTTCGAATGTTGGCCCACGCTGGGTTCTCTGCAGTCTCCAAAGGCATGGGTATTCTGGTCCGTAGGTCCATTCCCTTGCAGGTCACTAGAGTGTGGGAAGCAACTGATGGGTGCCACGGGATAGACATGACGGCTGCCTTGTGGTACTTCCCACCGGGTTTACAGATGATAGACTGGAAAGGATGGGGTACTGGATATTGAAAATCCCAAAAGCCCTCTTAATATATATATTTTTTTTTGCGAATCTGTTTTATTGAATTTTGACAGTAGTACAACTTTTTTTTTTTAAATATATCTTTATTCATTTATTCCTCCAAACCAGCATATCACGTTCATATACAAATACAATACATAACTCTTTCACCTCAGCCGAGGCAGTGAAACAGCCCAACAATGAACCCAGGAATTCAGATCCATATTCATTCCCATGGAGGTTTTCCAAGCTATCCTGGTTTAGTTCGTTTTTTTTTTTTTTTGTGTGACATAATATCTCAACTGTAACTAAACGTTCCAAAACCCCCCCCAACACCCCCCCTCAACAGCCCCCCCGCTCCACCCCCCCTCCCTCCCTGCCGGGTCTGGATAATTGAGGTCCATATAGCTCAGTGCTCGCTCTGAGTCTCCTCACGCCCACCCTCCTGACTTGGGGCCCGCCCCTCGATGGAGGTTGTCCCCTCTAATGACACCTGTGTGAATTGTGAGGCCTGTCCCGCTATCTCCTGGACCATCACTCCCCACGCCAGCAATACCTCTGGAAATTTGTCATCCCTTCTGGTGCTACGCATATGCCCCTCTTCAGCCACAGCCCACTCCCTCAAGTCTGTTTTCCATTTCGCCACTAATGGCCCTTGTTGGGTTAACCAATGAATCGCAATGCGCCGTCGAGCTATAACAAGTCCCAGAACCAGAAATCGCCTACTTGTCTTACGTTTAGGATCACGAGGGATCAGGCCCAGAAGACAAGGGCGCGGATCCAAGTCAATCGCCCACCCTGTAATTCTGGTCAGGTCCTCTAGGACCGCCACCCAGTATGTCTGGATCATCGGGCAGGTCCACACCATATGCGGAAAGTCCGCCTGAGCGTGGCGACATCTAGGGCAATGTGGATCTCTGGAACTATCAATGAGATGAAGCCGCCTGGGGGAGAGATAGGTCATGTGTATTATGTTATACTGGATTTGTTTCAATGGATTGCATACCGACACCTTCCGCACACTCTCATGAATTTTTTCCCAGTCTCGTGACGTGAGCTCCTGCGGACACACCCGCTGCCATTTCTCCTCTATCTGTAGGGGTCCAGTCTTTTTATCCTCCCTCAACGCCCTATAGGTGAGTAACAAACTTCCGCCCCCTGCCATGGTGGTCATGGTGACCAGAGTATGTGTGTGCCCGGAGCTTCTGGGAACGAGGGCCACAATTGCCGAGCCGATGCCGCTATTTTCGCATATTGCAGGAATTGCCCTGGCCCCAACTCAAAGGTATCCACTGCCTCCTGATATGTGATGAATTTATTGTCCGGGTAGAGGTCCGACAACATAAGGCAGCCCCCCGCCTTCCATTTGTCCGTTGACATAACCTGCTCAATTTGAGCGAAGGGCGGCATAAGCCAGAAATCTGCCTCTGGGGCAAACGGCCGGTCCCTGATAAGTCTGCGGCCTACCCGGTTCCATATTACGGCTAATAGCCGCACCAACGGAGGACAATGTTCCCGCTGCCCCCCCGCCCGCCAGAGAAGTGCTCCCAACTGTCGGTCCCCATAGGTGTCCGCCAGCAAAGACCTCTCCCAGGAGGGGTCCGTGCAGGGCCGGCGCTAGGCATGGGCAGTGTGGGCAGCTGCCCAGGGCCTCGCGCTCTGCCAATAAACAGGGGGCCCCGCATCACTGTGAAAGGCAACACTTTCACAATTAGCCAACTTATTCCTGCGAGGCCCCCTGCCCCACCTGATCACAGTAGTCTTGACCTTGCTGGCCAGGGCGAGGTGACATTCCTGGGGGTGCAGGGGTGGGGGAAGGTACAAACAGAATGGGGTACAGCACACCAGCTGGGCCAGCAATTATGTTGGCTCAGTGTCAGGGGCGAGGCAGCGCCTCTGTTAAGTACCTGCCATTCTAGGCGCCCCTTGTGCATTTTGTATCCAGGCGACAGAAGGCCCCTTTGTTTCCAGGAGCAGCCGGACACAGGTAAGAGGAGGTGGGTGAGGGGAGGAGGGGGCAGCCAGATCAACTGGCTTCTTAACCGTAACTGGGAAGTGCGTCCTTACTGTTTCATGGCCCAGGGAGGGGGCCCCCTCCCTGGGCCTCGAAGCTACAGGATCAAGCTGCAAGGTTCAGGTGTGGGGGGGCCTTCCCTGGGCCTTGTAGTAATTATGCGGTGCCAGGGTTGGATTGGGAAGGGAGGTATTCGGCCTGTGCGAGAGGCCCAGTCCCTGAGGCTTGAGTGGGCCGTTTTGTTTCCTCATTTATGTTCAGGCTTGCTCTGCTGCTGTGAACTCGAGAGGCCTCAGCAGCTCCTTCCACGGCCCATTTTCCTATAAATAATTTGTTTTTCGATTGTCCTTGAACAGCAAAAGAACTGAATGGATTTTTGGCATTGATTTAATTTTAAATGTTGAATCTTGGCGCTCCATGTAAAGCAAGCATTTGCAATGCAATAGGTCTCGGATTTAAGCAAGTTTGAGCTATTGACATTGTAAATGACAATGCCTTTTATTTATGTTTAGGTTTTTAAAACATAAATAAAAGGCATTGTCATTTACAATGCTAATAGCTTAAACTCTCGCAAATGCGAGACCTATTGCATTGTGAATGCTTGTTTCCTTCTGGCACTCCGAGCGCTGCAGAAGGAAAGTAAAACTACAGGTCCCAGAATGCACACATGTGAGGCAACTATAGAGCTCTTAGTATCTGCTTGATGCCTGCCCACTAAGTGTAGTTAAGCATATTAGTTGCACAGAGAGCCAGTGATAGCACTGTCCACCTTTGGAGCTGAAATCATCCATAACAATTACTCCGTGAGAATTATGGTGACATACTCATCCTCCTGTGTAACCTTTGACCCACTGTGTGTCTGCCGTGCATGACATCTGGCACTGCAAGTCAGAGACCGACTTCACCTCTCTATTAATTTTAGAACTTCCAAAAACTCTTATTTTGCAGCCATATTTAAGTATTATGTCCCTTGTGGTTCTCGCGGAGTCATGGATTAGGAGCCTGTGGTCCCAGACCAGTTATCTGATCTGCATAAATGAGATTTGCCTGAGGCTTTTTGTCTGTAATTTAAAAAAGAGAGAAGTCTGACAATACCATCTGCATGTCTGTATTAAGCGGATATTTCGCCCTGTCCTTTCACAAAAAACGCACGATGTAGCATGCAGCCTTTCAATGTAAGAGGCACAAATAAAACACACCCAGACAGCAGTGGTCTGCAGTAGTTTATTTATAGCTGGCAGAACATTTTAGAAGAGCAGAGCAGTCAGTGCTTAATTTGTAACAACATAAGTGCCAGGGCTCTCATCAGGAGGTCACTGCAGCTTGCACCACACATTGCCCCCGCCACGTTGCCAATTTTAGTAACAACACAGCTACTAACCATCACACTACTGCAAGTCCGACAATTCAGACTATTTCAGGCCCTCAAGGCTATAAGAATGGCTTGGGTGGCAGGTAATAATAATAATTTTTAATGTATATTGAATTAATAATTAACTGTTGTTGTGGCCATCTCTAAATCAGATAGACAGCGCCACCTTGTGGTAGACTGTCACAGGCCCCGGTGTCGACAATTAAGTGCCGGTGCCGAGCACCGGAAACCACCGGCCCAAATTGAGCACTGGCAGAGCTGCTGAAAACATCTGGAGTGATCACGGCATATTGAAATCTATGACCAACTATTCCACACACTGCCATGTCTGTGCAGGGCCACCTTAAAAGCATTATAGGCCCTCGTGCAAAGCAGTGCACTGAGCCCTGCCTACACAACCACTCTCAGGAATAACAATGTTTAAAGGATAATCAGTGTTAAATTTTGGTCTGCTTGGGGGCCCAATGCTTGTGGGGTCCCCAGACACCTGCCCAGCATGCCCATGCATTGAGGGCACTGTGTCTGCGGGTCTCATGGTTGACAGCACTGGTCCTCAGCGCTCTCTTTACTTTTACACAATGCCTGCTGCAGCTGTCTGAGCGGTGTTTTAGCTGGGGAATTGCTGGGGGAACGTTTGATTGAATTTGATTGTTGGTTTTAACATTCTTTTAAAAATTCTTTTAAAGCGCACTCACAATTTTGCCCACTGCACCCTATGCTTTAGTGCTAAAAGAAATACATAATTGATATTCCACACTCGTCTGTGTGGCTGCCCGTACTTCCTGGTGCTTATCCTCATACGGTGATTGGTTGGCCCTTAGCCAATCAGCGCAGAGCACGGGTGGAGCCTGTTGAGCCCCAGTAGCCTCAAATGCACACCACTGCGAGGACGCGCAGCGGACGCGCGCAGCGGGCGCGCCGCTGGCGCGCCAAAGGAAAGCCCGTCTGCGCCCGTCCGCGCCGGGACATTGCCAGAAGCCAGAGACCCTGCTCCTTCTAAAGCCCAATTAGGTAGCTACACCGGCGAAGAGCTACGGGCCCTATTTAAAAAAGGCTCCTGCGGGAATCATAGCTGGGACCCAGAAAACTGTCCTTCTCTTTGTGAACACTGTGAATTCAGAGTGCTCCCCCTGATACACGCTACACTCTCTGGTTCTGGGATGGTGACACACACTCTTCTGAGCATTAATTGTCGCTCACTGCCTAAACATCATGCTGAGGTGTTCGATCTCCTACAGGAACGCTCACCTGAGATCCTTTTCCTTACGGAAACTTGGCTATGTGAATCCTCTGTGGCCATACCAGCACTCGCTCTTCCTACAGGATATGCTATACGTAGCATAAACAGATCTGGAGGAAGAGGGGGCGGCATTGCGATTATTTATAAATCAGTCCTTTCCTGCAGCCTGTCCCCCTTAGATCTTCCTGCCTGTGAGAGTGCACTTTTTAAAATTTCTAAGAGTGCTAACTTTACTTTCTCCGGCCTTCTTATTTATCGACCCCCTGGTCCTTCAAAAACCTTTAGAGAAGCCCTGATAAATACTGTTATAGCACTGGCTCTCCAGACTGCCAATTTTAACATCATAGGCGATCTGAACCTTCATCTAGAGCTACAAGAATCATCGGAGATTGTTGGCTTTCTGGGGGATGTGGCAGCCTGTCAGTTGATTCAATTGACCCCCAGTGCTACGCACAGAGCGGGACATCTCCTTGACCCTATTTTGTCTAATCTAGAGTCACTGGAAGTTCTGTCACCACTCCCTATGATCTGGACTGATCATTTCCTCATCATGATGCGGCTAACGATAGCCGGCCATAAGCCCCAGCATAATCAACATCCCTCATTAAAACGGCCCTGGCACAAACTGAACCAAGTAGATTTCCTCACAGCCCTGAGTGCAAAGCCCATGGTAAAAGTTGCAAATATGGAAGAGGCTGACGCGATCTTCCAAAGGTGGATTACTCAAGCCTTAGATACATGCATTCCCCTTAAACTTACCCATTCTAAAAGCACTCGGGCCAATGCCTGGTTCAATGAAGATCTAACCCTTGCTAAGAAGAACTGCAAGATCTTAGAAAGATCTTGGAGGAGATCATATGACCCTCAGGCCAAAGTACTATATAGAGAGGCCATTAAATCCTATCATAAACTGGTAAGCATAACCAGAGCAGCTCATTATTCCAGCTTGATTAATACAAGCACCAACCGCAGCAAAACTATATTCTCTCTACTGAAAGATTTAATCTCCTCTCCAGTGGAATCGGGCAATGTTATTTCCTCCAACAAACACTGCGAGGAGCTGGCAACCTTCTTTTTGAAGAAGGTCGAAGATATCTACCAAAAGTTCGATCATGGTATACCCTCCAGTGTTTGCGGGAAGAACGTTTATATTGGCTCTGAGACTGTCCTCCTTGCTTCTCTTCCCCTATTTCCCTGAAGGAATTAGAGAGATTAGTGGTCAAAATCAAATCTGGATCTCCAGACGATCCTCTCAAACCAGACGCTTTCAGGAAAATCCAACAAGGCCTTCTTCCTGAGTGTCTGTATTTACTCAATCTATCCCTTCTCACTGCGACGGTGCCTAAATCATGGAAACATGCAAAAGTGGTCCCTCTTCTTAAGAAATCAACACTTGACATGTCCAAACCAGAGAACTATCGCCCGATTTCTCTACTTCCTTTTCTTTCTAAAATTCTAGAAGCACATGTGAATTCTACTCTAACACAGTTTCTAGAATCTAATCATATACTTGATAGTTCACAGAATGGGTTCCGACCAAGATACAGCACCGAGTCAGCTTTACTGGCTGTGGTAGAACAACTCAAATCCGCGCTGGATGACGGCAGCACTTCAGCGCTGGTGCTGCTGGATCTAAGTGCGGCATTTGACACGGTGTCCCATGAAATCCTGCTCCTACGTCTGAAGGAGATAGGTATTGGGAATAAAGCTCTAGCGTGGTTCTCCTCCTTCCTGGCCGACCGAACCTTTCAAGTGACCTCTCCCCTTTCTCTTCCCATGTACACTCTCTTCTTCGTGGGGTTCCTCAGGGCTCTGCATTGAGCCCTACGCTCTTCAATATATATATGAGCCCTTTGGCACGGCTGGCCAAAGTACGAGGAATCTCCCTGGTGTCATACGCCGACGACACCCAACTAATGATTGCCCTGTCCAATGATCCCAAGCGAGACAAAATAAAATTTAAAGAAGACATCTCTGCAATTGCAGAATGGATGACGGCTAACTTTCTGCAATTGAACTCTACCAAATCAGAGATTCTCCTGGTTGGCAAAGAGTCTCATCTCTGGACGAAGGAATGGTGGCCTCGGGCACTTGGTGATCCCCCTGATCCCAAACCTGCGGTGAAAAATCTAGGCTTCATAGTTGATAATAACCTCAACTTTGAAACACATGCCACATCAGTGGCTGGGAAATGCTTTGGACTATTGCACGGCCTCCGACCGATTTTGGGTCTCTTTGATGCCCAAACACGCCAACTGATTATACAAGCTTCTATTCTGGCCCGTCTGGACTACTGCAATGTGCTTCTTCTCGGCTCTAATAAATCTGTGCTTAATAAATTGCAGCGGGTTCAGAACCCCAATTTTCCCCAAGTTGGACAACCCCATAAAGTTGGAAATATAAACAGCAATGGTGCTGTCTTTTTGGGGAGTTTGAGAATTGACATCAGAATCCTGCGATCCTGCCTCTACCATTTCCTACAGTTCTAACACCAAATTAAAAACGGTGAGTTGAAAACCCCTTGAATCTGCAGCACACCTTCACTTTAGACACACCCAGATACTTGGCCTTCCCTAAATGAATCAATGCCAGGGAGCCACTCAATGAGAATAATCTAGAACGTTGGAGTTACTCTATTTAAGTTTCACTGGAATTGTATTTTCATGTGTTCATTCTCTCCTCATTGTTTGATTGCAATCTTTCCGTTTAAGAAATGGATATTTGCTTGCCTGTTTTCTATCCCCTCATATTTTTAGGTCTCGTCCTGAACCAGCGCTTGCGCTGGTCTCTGGCGAGACCTATAGTAGTGGGGTTTTAAAAGTGCAACCACAGCTTTGTGTGGCATGGCATACAGTGTGCGATTACGCGCACATGCACGAGCAGAGGGCCATGTGGCATTCCTCTCGCTCGGCCAAGCGTGCGCGCCTCGCTTCAATGCCCCTCCCTCTCCCCCACCACAGAAACGTCTGCCATGCTTCTGTTGTGACCCTTTTGATGCACGGCATTGGAGGAAAACATGGGCATTTTGTTGTTTTTTTCACGTTGTATGTTTTAACAGACACTTTGAGACTGTTCTTGGCATGATGTCAACCTGCGCCTCTTTCAACTTCAAAAAGTTATTTGGTAGCTTTGCAAGGAAAGTTATATCATCAAAGGAATCTGCAAATATACCTTGGCACAGGCGCTTGGTGGTAGCCACAATACACATATCTGCACCACCACTCCACCACTCAGCATCACAACAGCACCACTCCACCACCTCAGCACCACTCCACCACCTCAGCACCTCCGCACCACTCCACCACCTCCGCACCCCTCCACCACTCCACCACCACTCCACCACCTCAGCATCACAACACCACCACTCCACCACCTCAGCACCACTCCACCACCACTCCACCACCTCATCATTACTCCACCACCACTCCACCACCTCAGCATCACAACACCACCACTTCACCACCTCAGCATCACAACACCACCACTCCACCACCACTCCACCACCTCAGCATCACAACACCACCACCTCAGCATCACAACACCACCACTCCACCATCACTCCACCACCTCTACCACCTCAGCATCACAACACCACCACTCCACCATCACTCCACCACCACTCCACCACCTCAGCATCACAACACCACCACTGCACCATCACTCCACCACAACTCCACCACCTGAGCATCACAACATCACCACTCCACCACCACCTCAGCATCACAACACCACCACTCCACCACCACTCCACCACCTCAGCATCACACCACCACTCCACCATCACTCCACCACCACTCCACCACTCAGCATCACAACAGCACCACTCCACCACCTCAGCACCACTCCACCACCTCAGCACCTCCGCACCACTCCACCACCTCCGCACCCCTCCACCACCACTCCACCACCTCAGCATCACAACACCACCACCTCAGCACCACTCCACCACGACTCCACCACCTCATCATTACTCCACCACCACTCCACCACCTCAGCATCACAACACCACCACTCCACCACCTCAGCATCACAACACCACCACTCCACCACCTCAGCATCACAACACCACCACCTCAGCATCACTCCACCATCACTCCACCACCACTCCACCACCTCAGCATCACAACACCACCACTCCACCATCACTCCACCACCACTCCACCTCAGCATCACTCCACCACCACTCCACCACCTCAGCATCACAACACCACCACTGCACCATCACTCCACCACCACTCCACCACCACAACACCACCACAACACCATCACTCCACCACCACCTCAGCATCACAACACCACCACTCCACCACCTCAGCATCACACCACCACTCCACCATCACTCCACCACCACTCCACCACTCAGCATCACAACACCACCACTCCACCACCTCAGCATCACAACACCACCACTCCACCACCACTCCACCACCTCAGCATCATTCCACCACCACTCCACCACCTCAGCATCACAACACCATCACTCCACCACCACTCCACCACCTCAGCATCACAACACCACTCCACCATCACTCCACCACCACACCACCACCTCAGCATCACACCACCACTCCACCACCACTCCACCTCAGCATCACAACACCACCACTCCACCACCACTCCAGCACCTCAGCATCACACCACCACTCCACCATCACTCCACCACCACTCCACCTCAGCATCACAACACCACCACTCCACCACCTCAGCATCACAACACCACCACCTCAGCACCACTCCACCACCACTCCACCACCTCAGCACCACTCCACCATCACTCCACCACCTCAGCATCACAACACCACTCCACCACCACTCCACCATCACTCCCCCACCACCTCAGCATCACACCACCACTCCACCACCACTCCACCACCTCAGCATCACAACACCACTACCTCAGCACCACTCCACCACCACTCCACTACCTCAGCACCACTCCACCACCACTCCACCACCTCAGAACCACTCCACCACCACTCCACCACCTCAGCATCACAACACCACTCCACCATCACTCCACCACCACTCCACCACCTCAGCATCACAACACCACCACTCCATCACCACTCCACAACCTCAGCATCGCAACACCACCACTCCATCACCAATCTACCACCTCAGCATCACAACACCACCACTCCACCATCACTCCACCACCACTCCACCACCTCAGCATCGCAACACCACCACTCCACCATCACTCCACCACCACTCCACCATCTCAGCATCGCAACACCACCACTGCACCATCACTCCACCACCACTCCACCACCTCAGCATCACAACACCACCTCTCCACCATCACTCCACCACCACCTCAGCATCACAACACCACCACTCCACCACCTCAGCATCACTCCACCACCACTCCACCACCTCAGCATCACAACACCACCACTCCACCACCACTCCACCACCTCAGCATCACACCACCACCACTCCACCAACACTCCACCACCTCAGCATCACAACACCACCACTCCACCACCACTCCATCACAACACCACCACTCCACCACCACTCCACCACCTCAGCATCACAACACCACCACTCCACCATCACTCCACCACCACTCCACCTCAGCATCACTCCACCACCACTCCACCACCTCAGCATCACAACACCACCACTGCACCATCACTCCACCACCACTCCACCACCACAACACCACCACAACACCATCACTCCACCACCACCTCAGCATCACAACACCACCACTCCACCACCTCAGCATCACACCACCACTCCACCATCACTCCACCACCACTCCACCACTCAGCATCACAACACCACCACTCCACCACCTCAGCATCACAACACCACCACTCCACCACCACTCCACCACCTCAGCATCATTCCACCACCACTCCACCACCTCAGCATCACAACACCATCACTCCACCACCACTCCACCACCTCAGCATCACAACACCACTCCACCATCACTCCACCACCACACCACCACCTCAGCATCACACCACCACTCCACCACCACTCCACCTCAGCATCACAACACCACCACTCCACCACCACTCCAGCACCTCAGCATCACACCACCACTCCACCATCACTCCACCACCACTCCACCTCAGCATCACAACACCACCACTCCACCACCTCAGCATCACAACACCACCACCTCAGCACCACTCCACCACCACTCCACCACCTCAGCACCACTCCACCATCACTCCACCACCTCAGCATCACAACACCACTCCACCACCACACCACCATCACTCCCCCACCACCTCAGCATCACACCACCACTCCACCACCACTCCACCACCACTCCACCACCTCAGCATCACAACACCACTACCTCAGCACCACTCCACCACCACTCCACTACCTCAGCACCACTCCACCACCACTCCACCACCTCAGAACCACTCCACCACCACTCCACCACCTCAGCATCACAACACCACTCCACCATCACTCCACCACCACTCCACCACCTCAGCATCACAACACCACCACTCCATCACCACTCCACAACCTCAGCATCGCAACACCACCACTCCATCACCAATCTACCACCTCAGCATCACAACACCACCACTCCACCATCACTCCACCACCACTCCACCACCTCAGCATCGCAACACCACCACTCCACCATCACTCCACCACCACTCCACCATCTCAGCATCGCAACACCACCACTGCACCATCACTCCACCACCACTCCACCACCTCAGCATCACAACACCACCTCTCCACCATCACTCCACCACCACCTCAGCATCACAACACCACCACTCCACCACCTCAGCATCACTCCACCACCACTCCACCACCTCAGCATCACAACACCACCACTCCACCACCACTCCACCACCTCAGCATCACACCACCACCACTCCACCATCACTCCACCACCTCAGCATCACAACACCACCATTCCACCACCACTCCATCACAACACCACCACTCCACCACCACTCCACCACCTCAGCATCACTCCACCACCACTCCACCACCTCAGCATCACAACACCACCACACCACCACCACACCACCACCTCAGCAACACAACACCACCACCTCAGCAACACAACACCACCACCTCAGCACCACTCCACCACCACCTCAGCACCACTCCACCACCACTCCACCACCACTCCACCACAACACCACTCCACCACCACCTCAGCATCACAACACCACCACTCCACCACCACTCCACCACCATCACTCCACCACCATCACAACTCCACCACCACTCCACCACCATTAAACACATTGGCAAAGTCAATAGCTCTGCCTAAACACTTATAAGGCCCCAAAGGCGAGACCTATTGGCTATGCCAATGCTTGTTGCCTATGTTACTGATATCCACATTAGGTCGCTTCAGTGATGTCAAATAAGATCAATAGTTCTGCGATATCACTTTCTGTGATGTCACTTCTTGCGATGCACTATGCAATTAGAGGGGCCTCACATTTTCCCTTTTGCCCGGGGCTTCAGAAGTCCTAGGACCGGCCCTGGGTCCGTGTCTAACCAGGCGATAGCGTGTTGGAGTTGCGATGCAAAGTAATAGAGTTCAAGATCTGGGATCTCCAAACCTCCTTTGCCCCACCTACGTTTCATGACCTCTAGGCTAACCCGACTCCGTTTTCCGTTCCACAGCAATAGAGTGATCAGTGTATCCAATTCCTTAAATACCCGATGCAGGAGTTCAAAGAAGGAACCCTGCATTGTGAAGAGACATCGAGGCAGGACCACCATCTTTACCAGGGCGATCTTCCCCATCAAGGAGAGTTTGAGTGTGTTCCAGAAGGCAATACTGCCCCGGAGACCTCGTAGTATCCTCCCCATATTATGTTGGTAAAATGTGGTCTCATCCCTACCTATCCATATCCCCAAATAGCGGAGTGTATCCGCCACCCATGGAAGTCCCAGGTCCGGGAGCTGCGCTCCGTCCCAATCGGTCACCGACCCAATCGCATATAGTTGTGACTTCGCTTTATTAATGTAGAGCCCGGATGCTTCAGCAAATTGCGTCAGCGCAGCTAATAGTAGCGGCAATGACTGGGTCGGCCGCTGCAGGTATATCAAGGCATCGTCGGCGTACAAGGATACAATATGTTCCATACTACCCACCCTAATGCCCTGCCCCTGGAGCACCTTGCGGAGATGGCATGCCAATGGCTCCATTGCCAGGGCGAACAGCAAGGGGGAGAGCGGGCATCCCTGTCGCGTCCCTCTCTCTACGGATATCGTGTCCGACACGTACCGTCCCGTGCGAACCCTCGCCACCGGCCGAGCATAAAGCAGTTTTACCCAGTTTATGAAACCCTCCCCCAGTCCCATTTTTAGAAGCACCTGCCATAAGTATTCCCATCGGATCGAGTCGAACGCTTGTTCGATATCAAGGAACGCTAAGGTGCATTGTTGGGCACTTCCCCCAATGATTGCATAACATGTGCGAGGCGGCGGATATTCCGTAGTGTATTCCTGCCTGGTATAAAACCGGACTGGTCATCATGTACCAGGTGCCGGAGATATGGGAGGAGCCTACTTGCCAGCACTTGGCTAATAATTTTAAGATCCACGTTCAGCATGGAAATTGGCCGATAAGAACTGAGGAGCAGGGGTCCTTTCCCGGTTTGGGAATCATCACGATCAGTGCTTCGCGCATGGAGCCTGGGAGTACGCCGCGTTCGCTGGCTTCCGCCATGATTTCCAGTAGTTTAGGGACCAGGACCCCCATACTCTTTGTAAAGCTCAGCCGCTAGGCCATCCAACCCGGGGATTTGGCGGACTTCAAATGGGTGATTGCTGCCCGTATCTCTTCCCCTCTGAACAGGGCCCCCAAGGACTCCTGACTCTCAGGGTCTATGCAGGGCAGGTCCTCCTCGGTTAAATAGGCCGCCACAACCTGAGGGGCGGTGGGGGACTGGGGCTCAGAGTATAGTCCACGCAAGTGGGTTACGAACGCTTCATTGATCTCATGTTGTGTGTACACCAAACGGCCTAGTTCAGTTTTGATAGTCAAAATTGGGTGAGGCTGAGTCTCCATTCTAATCAGGCGCGCTAGTAGACGTCCGGCCTTGTCCCCCTCAGTATACCAGCGGCTTCTGCTCGCAGTTCTGTTAAATTTGCCCAGCGAGTCCCAGATGTCCCCTATCTTACGTCTCAATTCCACCCATGTAGCCGGCCCTCCCCCATCTGTGGGAAGCTCTCTTTCCAGTGCTGCCAAGTGCTCCTCTTGGTGGTGTAGTTCTCGCTCCAGCGTTTTTTTCACCCCCACCTCCGTGGACATACAAACCCCCCGAATCACAACCTTCATCGCGTCCCATTCGAACGCCCTAGTGCTGGCCGTGCCCCAGTTGACCTCAAAATAGACATCCAGCCCGTTCGTTATTGCGTCTCTATAGGTTGGGTCTGCAAAGGCTTCGGTGTTTAGCCTCCATAGCGGTACCTTAGATCTCGGCCGGCCTAAAGCGTATGTTATTAATAGGGGGGAGTGATCGGACAGATAGCAGGCCAGATACTGCGTCTCCCCTATCCGATGGGCCGCCGTCCCTTGGACAAAGAAATAGTCTAGCCTACTATAGGTATTGGCAGCGGGTGTGTGGCACGAGTACACTCGACGGCCAGGGTGGCGGTGTCTCCATATATCCAGTAGGTGATAGTTTTGAATCATCTGTCCCATAGCCTCTCTCACTTTAGGTTTGGCGTCCAGTTTTGGAGGGTGTCTATCTAACTCCCCATCTAGGGCACAATTAAAATCTCCGGCGACTATCAATTCTGTATCTGGGTCCAGATCTAGCTGCCCCAGGACTCGACTCAGAAACTTTCCATCATCACTATTCGGGGCGTATATGTTCACCATGCATATGCAGCGCCCATCTAGCGTCCCCTCCACCATCACATATCTCCCCTCTGGATCCTTTCTAGTGTTTATGGCCTTAAAGGGAACTCCTGGGGCCACCCAAATAAGCGCTCCTCTAGCAAACCCGGAATAGGATGTCGCATAGAACTGGCCCCTCCATCTGCGTTGAACGTATTTAAGACAGTCTCCCCATAGATGCGTCTCCTGGAGTAGAGCTATACTTATCCCATACCGTCTGAGGTAAGTTGCCACCCGTATCCGTTTGACCACCTTATTGAGCCCTCGGACATTCCACGTTATAAATTTATACTTCTGTGTGTCACCTGGTATACTTTGACCTCTGATGGTGCAGCAGCAGCCATCGAATGTGTGGGGGACCTCCGACAGTGTTATAGTGTGACCCAACACGTTGCAATCTCTCCTGACCTCTAGTGGCGCAGCATAGACCAGACCCGGCAGTAAACCAAAAATAACAACAACATTGCAAACCCCCAATCCTAACTCCCCCCTCCCTCAGGCAGTAGTACTTCATTCTCACAACCCAACCCTGGTCTGAGGACTCAGGACCCCGCCCCAAAGCTCCACCCGCCCCCTAGATTACCCCCCCAACTTGAAGTAACGACTATGAAGTGTATAGCTCCCACAGGACAGAACACCCTCCCGAGCTCTGATAATCAGCCAAACTGACTGGCACCGCGCGGCCCCGCCCAACTGGTTGTCTAGCCAGGCCGCCTCGGTGCACTACAGCTGGCGTGTCGAAAGGGTATGATGGCGGAATAGTGCCCTCCCCCACAGAAACGGTTCACCCCCCATAGTATCTCTAGGCCCGGGTCCCCCCCGCATGATCCCCCCCATTCGAGTCAAGTGCCGGTCGGGCCAATCCCGTACTTACAGTCTCAATGACCCAGAACCCAAGGTCGCAAGTCCGAGTCTGCCTCTCAAGTATCTCAAGAGCCCCCACCGACTGGGCTGGTGGCGTCCCCCAGTTCCGACTGCGTTTCCTGCACCAGACATAATGGTGAAAACTGGTTCTGTGTCGGGATCGCCTCTATTTCCGCGAGTAGGGAGCCATCTGGACCCACCGTGATGCGCCCTCCGTCGGACAAGTCTCGTACCCTGGGTCTCTGCTCATCCTTGCGGCGCTGTTGATTGCGTTGCCGACCACTCCTCCTCCTCTGTTCGTGCCAGCCCTGGTTTTGGTCCCGGCCGCCCAGTCCCATTGAATCTATCCAGTCTGTTACCTCCGACGGGTTACCAAAGAAATGTATCTTGTCGCCATATTGTACACGGAGTCTGGCCGGGAACATTAAACTGTATTTAACGTTGAGGGTCCGCAGTCAGCGTTTGACACCCAAAAAGTCATTTCGTAGATCCTGTACTTTTTTGGTATAGTCCGGGTAAATATGGATATCGTGGTTCTCAAACCTGGGCGGACCGTTGGTGCGGATGAATTGCAGGATCGCGTCCCAGTCCCTAAAGTTGAATAATCTAGCAATCAGGGCTCTGGGCGGGGCCCCCGGTTTTGGCGGCGGACCGAGGGATCGGTGGGCTCTCTCCACTGCGAACATCTTGGAGAGCCTGAGGTTGGGGAGTGCTGAGCCAATCCAATCCTCCAGAAATAGGTCTGCTGCCGGCCCCTCCGCCTTTTCCGAAAATCCCAAAAGGCGGAGGTTGTTCCTCCTTGCCCGCCCCTCTGCGTCGTCCGCCCTATCCTCCAGCCGGGCTGTGTGTTCCTGCAGGGCCGATACTGTCTCCCGCAGTTGTCGGATCTCAGTCTGTAATGTGTGCAGGTCTCCTTCAGTTGTGGTAACCCGGTCTGCCACCTTCCTGAGATCCAGGCGCAGATGGTTGATGTCCATGGCCATCCCATCCATCTTGGATTCCAGCGCCACTCGAGAGTCTCGTATGGCTTCCAGAATGTCGGATTTGTCGCGGGCTGCTGAACCCTGGTGAGATCCCTGCTCTGGGTCAGTTCGGAGGCGGTCTGCAGTGGCGGGCCCGGCACCGTGTACTGCATTATCTTATTGCATTGGGCGCCTCTCAGGGGTCTATCTTTCCCCATGTCCGGGTTTTAACTCCCCAAGGCGTTTCCTGATGGTCCTTCTGCCGGCAATTGAGGGTACCGGAACTGGCCTGAAGGGGAACCTGGAGCCGAGAGTGTCGTCCAGGCGCTCAGCTGTACCCCGTAGTCCGGAGCCACTGATCTTAGGTCCCAGCAGGGTATTTACCTCTCAGACCACCCCCGTCTGTGTTCGGGGTTAGCTGCGTGTCACCTCTGGCTGAGATGCCGAGCAGTGCCCCTCGTTTTTGTCTCCTGTCGCTATCCCTGGCTCGCGGCCGGCCTAGATCTCCGCCGATCCACGGAGCGATTGCCTCCGTCACTGTCTTGGGCCGGGGTATCCTCACCCCACAAACGGGAGCCTCAAACCCACCATCTGGGTGCCCCACCCGCCGCACGGGCCCCGCAGCGGCCTCCGCAATCCTCCCAGGCGCGCTCGGCGGGGGGCAGGGCAGGCCGAACACAGCATGCCGCTCGCACCGGGCTCGCGTGAATCGCGCTCCCGGGCCTCTGGGGTCGCAGCAGCCGGGCGATCCACGGCTGTCTCTCTCTTCCTCAGCACCCTCTCTGGCGGTCACCGGACGTCACCGCAGTGGCTTGGGGTCCGGCTGAGCTCCGATGGCAGGGCTCCAGCCCACAAGTATACGGAGGCAGCTCACGGCGATCCCTACTCCTCAGGACCTGCCGGGCCGCCATCTTAAGGCGCAGTATTCCGACGGGTCTCCGGCAGCTTGCAAGTGATTTCTCCGGCCGGGGGCCGGCTGCCCTGGTTTTCGAGCCGGACCCTCAAGGTCAGGGGGGCCCCCCTCTGTCGATCCGTGCGTGGAAGGTCACGATTCCGCCAGGATTCTGCAGGATTTCAATCGGTGGGGCAGGAGCAGCGCAGATATGCGACTAGCCGGCCATGATGTCAGGCCACCGGATGACAGTAGTACAACTTAGGTCATATGAATAGCGAGCCGTGTTGGGCGCCACAGTCAACATACAAGGTACAGTAATATCGTATAGCATTGTTACAGCTCACATTTGGAGTTATGCACAAAGCGGTCAGGCATGTGATTGACAGATATATTTGCGGCCCGTACTAGAGGGCAGGTGAGGAGTGAGAGACAGGAAAAGAAGGAGAATAGGAAGGCAGAATGATCACATCATTGTCCACATATTGGGTGCCTTCCAGGTCACAAATGCTGGCGAGTGTCTGTTGCCGCACATACGTGCAGCTACTGCCCCATGAAACCAGTAGGAGCACTGGTGCTCAGCTGCGAATGAGTACCAATAACAGATTCATTGTTAACGATAGAAACTAGGAACTGTGCATGCGAAAAAGAAAAGGGGTAAAAGAAATAAAAAGGAGGAGTGCACAGTGTAAACAGCAAACAGTTAACATTTAGCCCGTGGCCGCCCCTCTTCGTGTATCCGTACACTACATGGTTCATAGCTCACATGCTCAACAGCGATCGACTGTTACCCCAAGCCTAGAGTGTGTGCTGACTGAGTTCCACAGGTAGTGTGTGCCCACCGGTAGGAGATCGATGCGGCGCAAACGCTGCTGTCGCTCACGGGGCTAAGCACTGCCAGAGGCTGGCGTGTCAGAGAGGTCCACGGTCAGCGTGCCCAGGCTGTGTTGTAGTGCGAGGTAGATTGTATCCCAGTATATGGCAATAGGGACCTTACGCAGGCCCAGCGTCTCCTCGCGCTTAATAGCGAGGCTCTCCGCTTTGGCCCACGCAAGCATAGAATAGCGCCAAGCTTGTATGTGTGGGGGGTCTGGCACTTTCCATCTTTTACTAATCAGTCGCTTGGCCACTATCAGCCCCAGATCTATAAATCTAGACGTGACCTTCGTACTAGGGGTTCTGCGGAATTTGTGTAGTAAATATGTGGGCCAAGTGAAGGGCAGCTCCCTGTCAGTACTCTCGTGTAGCAGACTGGCTACATCCCTCCAGTATTCCCCCACCCTGGGGCAGGCCTAAAACATGTGTAGTAGATCGGCCCCTACCTCTCGCCACCGCGGGCACGCTGCATCTCCGCGGTTAAAGTATTGATTGATTTTCGCAGGCGTGAGGTACGCTCTGTGGATAATGTAAAGCTGTATCTGACGGAAGCGCATGTTCCTAGAGATGCGTGTGGGGCTCTCAAGCACTCCAGCCCATTCCTTATCTGTGAGTTGGCTACCCAGGTCCTCTTCCCACTTGTGGCGGAGTGTGGCGAGGCTGAGTGCTGCGTGAGTTCGGAGTGAGGCCGCAAACCAGCACGTCAAATGCCTGCCACGTCCCATAACGTGTAGATATTGTATGCTGAGGTGCGTTCGCAATTCTGCCGTGATATCTCCCCATTTTGCCGTGAGTGAGGCCACCAGTGCGCGGTGAGTAAGGAACTGCCCGGGCGGTAGCCCTTTCTCTTCCACCAGGGTTGCATAGGGTGTGAGTGTCCCGTCATGGTATAGGTCCCCCAGTGTGTGGATGCCGTTGTCATGCCATACACGAAGTATGGGTGCCATCAGTACCGAGTGTCCACTGGGGGTGCCCTCTAGGGGTAGCGCCGGTGCGTAGGGGGTAACGCTGCGTGTCAGAAACAAGCTTCTGCGGAAACACCTGTAGGCTACCACAAGTAGTCGGGGCTCTGGCGGTCGTGGGCGCGCCCCAGGGTGAAACAACCGAACTATGTGTTCCAGGGGGTAAGGCGGCTGTGTAGTTGCTGTATCTGCGCAGTTGCGATTGGAGAGCCACCGCGCTATCCACTGCAACTGAGAGGCTAGGTAGTAATGTTCGAGACAGGGGGCTGCCAGACCGCCCTGGTCTGTGGGTAAGTACAGCTTTTTCAGTGTCATCCTGTGTCTAGCATTACCCCAGATAAAATCTCTGAGGTGTCTCTCAAAGGCAGTGAAGAAGGAGGCAGGGACATACATGGGTATGTTCGTAAAATAGTATAGGAGCCGCGGGAGGACCACCATTTTGGCGAGAGCTATCCTGCCTGTCACAGCTAATGGCAATGTGCTCCAAAAGCGCATCTGTGATTTGATGGATGTCACCACTTTACCGAGGTTCCCATCGTATAAATCTTGCGCTTGGCGGTAAATTTGTAGTCCCAGATAACGAAATGTATCGGGCGTCCAGCGCACCAGGGTGCCACCCATGGCGAGTCCCGGGTCGCGGAGCCCCTCTTTGAAGGGGTAGAGGCAAGATTTACCTGCTTTTACTTTCAGCCCGGAAAGTGCAGCAAAGTCCTCAAGCAGCCGATTTAGCTGTGCTGGAACGCAATCAATGTCCCGTAGGTAAATGAGGTCGTCCGCGTAGAGCGACACCTGATGGGTAGCGTCCCCTAGGGGCACCCCATCTGCCAGTTGGGTGCGCAACGCTTCCACCAATGGCTCCATTGCGAGCGCAAACAGGAGCGGGGACAGGGGGCACCCCTGGCGCGTGCCTCTCTGTACGGGGAGGGAGTCCGAGATGTAGGGGTCTACCTTGACTCTCACAGTGGGGTCAGTGTAGAGAAGGCGCACTAGGTGAATGAACTCCGGGCCTAGGTCGAGTTTTGTGAGCACCGCAAACAAGTAAGGCCACTCCAGGGAGTCGAAGGCCTTCTCTAGGTCCAACACCAGGCAGCCTGCTCTGGGCCACTCCTCTATCGCATAGGTGGCTACTGGAAAGAAGCGGCTCAGATTGAGGGAAGTGCTGCGCGCTGGCACGAAGCCATTTTGGTCCGTGTGGACCAATCCTGGGACTGCCTGCGCTAGCCTGTCAGCCAGTACCTTTGCGAGGACTTTATAGTCTGCATTGAGTAGAGCCAGGGGCCGATAGGAACCCATCTCCTCCGGATCTCTGCCCGGCTTTAATAAGGAAACCAGATGCGCCTCGCGCATCGAGGGAGGGAGGCACTGCGCGTCTAGGGCCGCAGCGAATACCGTATCGAGGCGCTGCACCAGTGAGACCCGGTATGCTTTATAGTATGGCAACCCGTCTGGCCCCGGGGCTCTTCCCGTCGCTAGGGATTGAATGGCCGCGCCAATCTCCTCTTGCGATATCTGCTCATTGAGCATTTCGCGATGCTCCTCTGTTACTGTGGGTAGCTGTAAGGGGTCAAGGAATCGCACAAGCTGCCCTTCAGTGCAACAGCATTGGGACTGGTAAAGGCGGGCGTAATGCTGCGTCAGGGCCTCATGTATATCTTGTTGCGTAGTTAGCAACTGACCGGTGGGAGAGCGGAGCGGCCCTATCGGGGCGCGTGCGTGTTCTTTTCAGATCAACCAGGCTAATAGCCTGCCCGCCCCATCCGCCGCTGTGTGGGTACGGGTTGTGTGCGCGGTGTAATTGTGGCAGCGGAGTTGCTCCATGTAGTCTGCGTGTTCAGAACGGAGCGCTTCCAGGCGCCGCGAGTCGCGACCCACTCCTTCACCTGTGTTTTCATAGCGTATCAGCTGGGTTTCGATCCCTGTAAGGGAATCAGACAATTGCTTACGTATGTTCCATGTTGCCCCTATACAATGGCCCCTGATCGCCACCTTAAACGCCTCCCATTCGACGAGCGCATCACTGGCTGTACCCTCGTTCAACTCAAAGTATTGCAGAATCGATGTCCCCAGCGATGCCCTGAAAGCAGGGTCTTCGAGGGCCTGTGGCTGCAGGCGCCACGTGGGGACGGTGAGGCTCCCAGCGCAACTGCAACAGCAAGGGATTATGATCGGAGTGGGTCCGCCCTAGATACTCCGCAGTCTGAATCAGCGGGAGCAGCACCGGCGAGGCCACCAACCGATCGAGGCACACATGAAGTCCGTGTACTGCTGAGTAATGAGAATATATGCGGGCAGTGGGGTTTAAAAGCCGCCACACATCATCTAGAGCCCAGTGTGTCAGCCAACCAGAGAGGGCCTGCGCGTTGGATGCCGAGAGGGTTCTGTTCAGGGGCGGGAACGATCTACCTAGGTCCACATTTAAAACCGAGTTGAAATCCCCCCCCAGAAGCCAGGGAAATCCCAAAAGCCCTCTTAATATTGGGAGGAGATCTCAACCTGATGGCACAGAGCAATCTAGACAGGGTCACTCGGTCGGGTGGACCACCTAAGACGAACACACACTTGAGTGCCTTAATAGAGGCAATGGGGATGGTGGATTTATGAAGATCGGACCACCCAGAGAAGCGGCACTACTCGTATGCTATGAGGTCACGATCCAGACTAGACTACCTCTTGTTTCCACAGGGACAAGTGGGCTATTTTCAGGACATACATTATTTACTGAGAGGCATATCAGATCATTCCCCCCTGGTCACAACCCTTCAGACATCTGTCAGACAAGTATAGGTGGGATGGAGGATGAAACCCTAGGAATTGAAGGACGGCGATACGAGGTGGAAACAAGGCAGGTAAACTGTTGGCACAGCTGGTATGCCGCGAGGAAAGGCAAAGGTGGATATGTAGAGTCTGTAGAGAGGACAGGGTCCTAGTCTAGAGGTCAGCCAACCTTGCACAGGCCTTTGCTGGCTATCTGAAGGCATGTACGGGTCACGTGCTAGGATGGACCTGAACACCCTGGAGGGCTTCATCTGAGACATTACGGTCCAGGTTCTCGGGGAAGATGCCCAAACTCCCTGGAGGCGGATATTATGGCCACCGACATCACATAAGCCCTGTCCTAGATGAAAAAAAGAAAGTCCCCGAGCCCAAATGGGCTTCCCCCTGAATTTTTTAAATGCGCAAGCTCACACATAGTCCAGCCCCTGAAGCACATATTCAGTGAGGCCAAAGAAAGAGGCGTCTTCCCACGGGATCTGTGCCAGGCCACCATAGTGCTCATTCACAAGAAAGGGAAATCACCAGAGGATTGTGCCTCGTACCAGCCGATATTGCTCCTTAACGTAGAGATAAAAGAGTTAGCGAAGATGCTGCCGAACTGTATGCTACAGATTCTTGATTCCCTCGTGGCCCCAACCAATGAGGCTTCTTGCCCTATAGGTCTAACAGACACAATCTCCGTCGTTTATTTGGATGCCTAGCACACAAGGACCATATACAGGAACCAGCAATACTGTTGGCCTTAGATGACGAAAAGGTGTTCGATTCACTAGAACAGTCATACTTGATGATGGCCTTGAGCAAAATGGGTTTCAGTCCCTCGCTCCTGAAGTAGGTCAAAGTACTGTACAAAGACTCAGTAGCACACGTCAGAATCAATGGTACGACCTCAACTGAATTCAGCTTAGGTAGGGGTCTGAGACAGAGGTGTCCACTGTCCTCTCTGCTCTTCACGGTGGCACTTGAGCTACTGGCGAGGTGGATACATGGAGACGCACTGGTCCGCGGTTTAAGATTGGGAGGAGATCGTCTCACCCTATGCCGAAGACATTTTTCTTTATTTGGCTGACCCAACCTGGACCACCCCAAGGACCCTAAAAAGTTTTGAGAAAATTTGGCACCTATGCGGTGGTCCATATCAATTGGAATAAATCTGTGGTGTTTCCACTGGCTGACTGAAAGCCCACAACCGATTGGTCCTGCCCCATATAGTGGGAACACACTTGTTTCACATACCTACGGATCTACATTATCACTGACGACACTATTTTTTGGCAAAAACCTTGACAGGCTGTTGGAAGAGTACAGAAGGGACTTGGGACACTACTGCAGGTTGCGCCTACCAACATGGACTGGTGTATGAGATCCGAGGAGTTGGTGTACAAGACCCTGGGATGCCCTCGGAAATTAGAAAGGAAATGGGGCCCCTAGTGCAGTGCAATGTGAGATGAGATGGTGGTGGGTGGCGGCGAGTATCACTGGGGTTGGATAACTGTACCACATTGAAGTGAAGAATGACTGCCAAAGGCACGGCAGCATGTTTGCGAGAACTGTCTATCCGTCAAGGGTCCCATTGAACGCTTCCATTTATGAGAGTGAAGTATTTGCTGGAACTCTAATCATTGCATTCATTGACACACGAAGTTCTGATTTACCTTATTTTGAGTTCATATGAAAACGCAATAAAAAGAGTTATAAAAAAATACAGTACTTAGGTGTCTGGAAGAACTGATGAAGCTTGACCTTCAATCTAAACACGATAAATAAAGCCATATCACCGTTCCAATGGAGAGCTGCAGGGATAAGAGGGAAGTCGGAGTTTATATCCTTTTTGTCATTTGTGTTATAATTTATAACAATTTGATGTATCGTACAAATACTGTCTGGTGAGATGTCTTGCACTCTTAACACGTCAATACTATAACTGCAAACAACAAATAGTATTTACAAAGAAAAGCTGGGTGCTGAGATTGAGCCTTGGGGGACTCCATACAGGACAATTGAGGGAGGGGACTGAATATGCTTAAATCTTTCCTGAGCATGATCTCCTCTGTTTCTCTCAGAGGAAGTGGGCTGTTCCTTCTTGGCTTCGTATGTCCCAAAACATAAATGGGAACATTTTGTCATGATGTATTGTTTAATTCCCTGCTGACTGGTGTAAAATAATGTGTCTACATCTCGCTAACCAATAGTTTAAGTACTACCTGTGATTTCTGTAAAACTGGAAATTCTTTCCATTTTCGACCTTCTTCGGTATTCCTGAAAAACAAAAAAGTTTTTTAATTAGGTAAAAAAGCTAAATATGCATGCAGGAGATGGCTATATATTCATATGTCCTGTATGTATTTGCGGCAGTGTCTATTTAGCAAGGGATACATGGGGGATAATACATTTTCCTGCTGTGTGACTGGTGGAAATCTTTTTTAATTCCTCCACGCAACTTTGTCAAAGTCAAAATAATCTTTATTCACATTTATAAAATCCATAAAAGAGATAAAATATTACATTCAGCACAAACAATACTTATTTAAAAAGGACATCATGTGCAAATCAGTTATCAGTAAAAGGTAAGTTCTACAACAGAGAAACATTTTGACTCATATCACTTAATGATTAAAAATGCAAATAGTACTTATGCAAAGAATGCTTAGTGCAAATCAGACGCTAATCAAATAATGCCATTAATAGAATGGAACAATGCTCTGAATTTGCGTAAAGCCAGTGAAAAAGAAAACTAATATAGCTATTACAAATCATGTCCGGCTTACAATAAGGTCAAAATATTTGGTTAATCATATTTGTGTCTTATATTGTCCAGGTAAGTCAAAGAATTTCTTCTCTTGATTACACGCATAATAAAAGTAGAAACAGTATGGCAGATCAGCTTCAACAACTTTGTTATTAACGGTAAATCCCAACAACTTCTAACAACGGATGAAAGAGACACCTTAAATTTAACTCCTCTAGTCAGAACAAACACGTGGCACATAGATGGATAAAGGCCTTAAAAGATGATGACATCATGCACAAAACGGCCACCTAAGCGAAACCCATGGGATTCCTAACTAACAAGAACCTCAACTTTGAAGATCACATACAAGACACACCAAAATCAGAAATATCCCACATACAAAGAATCAAACACCGCAACACTCAACAAGAGCTGAAGGTAGCAGTTGAGTCAGGTCTGTCCTCAGTGGACTGATACATCTACTCCAGTGATCTGTGATTGGCTTCATGGACACGGTTTAAAAATCCTGAGTCAAAAAATGAGTATCATTAAGTTGGTTAACAATAAACGTATTATTCAGCCTCAAGATGCCCCGAAGGGTGAATGTAAGTTTTACAAATACACTTATCATGTTATATAATATTATTAGTCATATCGCAACAGGACTATAGATGGGCCCTACTTACCGTACACGTCTCTCTTTTCTGAAAGCTATCCTCCATGCAACAGCCCATTTCCTGAGGAATACAATAACCTAAGCACAACACCCCTGCCCTCTCACCTCTTAAACAGCTGACCATAGTGGCCAGAGGTTATTTAAAACATATAAAGCACTTCGGTAAAGCACCCCTAAATACTTAAGCGATAATCAAGCTATCAGTTTGATTCAGGCTTCAAAAAAACAGGAAATGACGAGCGCCTAGCAGACTCCTCATAAAAAGAAGAGTTTCTTATGGAGATCGTTCTCAGGTCATTCACACAGAATCGGGAATGCTCTCCCAAGCAACATCAAAAACGCTTCTTCTCTCCAGAGTTTTAATAAATTATTTTTAAAAAAACGTATTCAACAAAGACTTGAACGCTTGAACTTCAATTTGAATAGCCCCCCAATTTAAAAGCCTTCAAAATTCCTAAAATAACGTTCCCCCATTTTTGTGGAAAATATTTGCATTTTAATTCTATTGTGCTTTTTTCATTTGTTATAATGCTGTTTCCTGGTAGAGAGAATTATAGTGGATATCTTCAGTATCTGCCACGTTGGAACTTTTGGAATTCTCAATTGTTTTGTCCTTCATGAGGGGTTACTACAAAATATTTGGTGAGCATCAGTCTACCATCCTCAAATAACCTTCTATGAAACAGATCAACTTATTGAATGAGTGTATGTCTTCTTGTCTAAAATGCTTAAGCTCTTTTCTGTTCTTCTCCTAAAGAACGCATACTGATTACCTCTTACTAGACACTAAAGGATAGTAGCCACAAAGAAAATCATCCATCCATGACACATTCTTTTAAAGAGCTGCTTCTGGACATCTAGAACCCTTCCCTTGTTTCCCTCCTTTCTCCCGGTGCTTTTCCACCCACTGCTATTTTCCAAGCAGCGTGGAGAGTCAAACACTCAGGTAGAGGTTGGACATTCTCCGTTTCCGCAGTACCTGGCTTTCAGGTGAGTGGGGTAGGAAAAGAAAACCAAGCCCACGAAATTTATACTGCCCGAACAGAGATGGATCAAGCGGGACTTCCTGATGACCCAAATGTCACAGGTAGGTCCACGCTCCAAGAACTTGCGCTTGCGTTATCAGTTATCCAGACAGAAATTCAGGATTTAAGACAGGAGAATCAGGCCCTAATAGGAGAGCTTCATACATATAAGACAAGAGAAAATCCTTGGGTACGTGCTTCTGGCGCCATCCCTAAGACTCATGTGCCTATACAACTAGCCACTTTTCAATACAATAAAGCCCAACCTGCCAGTGGCAATTCTCCCGGTGGTTACTTCGGTACCCATTCCGTTAGCCGTCCCAGAATGTTTTAGTGGTGACAGTAGCAAATTTGGAATTTACATGAATCAGGGTCACCTTCATTTTCTTTGTATACCTGCCGCCTTTCCAGACGACACTGCCAAAGTTGCTTTTGTAATATCCTAATCGACCAGTAAAGCTGCAACCTGGTCCATACCACTGGTTGATAATGATGACCCCATTTTGTATAATTTTGTGGTGTTTAAGGATAAGATGCGACGTCTCTTTGCCAAAAATACTTTCATGCAGACCAGTGATACCGAATTACTTAACTTACGGCAGGGAAAGCAGGAATAGCTAACTTATATCTCTAATTTCAACCGTCTGGTATCTGAGATACATTGGCTTCAGGAGAAAAGGACTTGCTTGTTTTATCAAGGGCTTTGTGATGAACTAAAAGACGTCTTGTCTCAGGTGGTGGATCCTCCTGAGGACTGCACAGACTTTACTGATCTGGTAGTAAAGCTAAATCACCGACTGAATGAAGGAAGGGCTGAGAAAACCAGAACTAACCCTCCTCCGGTTTACATGTTCTTAGGAGACAAAAAAGACGAGGTTAGGTCCATCTCCCCTCCTGAACCTATGCAAATAAGAGGTATAGGAGGTCCTTTAACTAAGGAAAAGGATAAAAGGCGGTCCTTAAATCTTTGCTTTTACTGTGGCAAGGGAGGCCATTACGCTTGTGAATGTCCCACTAAACCCTAATCTCTCCTTGCTAAGAAGACTGTGGCTTTTATAGAGCATGGTGGGCTGCCTATTTAAATGGAACAAGATCACTATGAGGGTAGAGGGTTTTATGATTTAGCGGGTTCTGTCTTGCGGGCACCGTGTTGTTTCACTATTACAGTAACCATGGTGATCACAAACACCACTAGAACCATTCTTCCCATTTTGTTGGATTCTGGGGCAACCGGTAACTTCATGGATATACAAAAGATACAGTAGTCCCTCTATACAGAAGAAAGAACCCGAACCAGTAAGAGCAATAGATGGTACAGTATTATCATCAGGATTAATCACTATGCAGACTGAACCACTCAGGTTAATCTGTGACAATGGTCATTCTGAATCGATCAGTTTTGATCTGATTGACACCCCTACCTTCGGAGCCATTCTTGGTGTACTATGGTTACAGCTACATAATCCCAGGATAGATTAGGTCAAGAGTACCGTCACTCTGGACTCTAAGCACTGTTTGCAACACTGTTACCAAGAAGCAATAGACTGGGCTACCCGCTTACTTGTGCCTCATGTATAGTGTAGGAGGCTGGCTTAGTATATGGTGTACACTTAAAGGAGTGATACACCTTGCAATAATCCAGGCAACCCTTATGGTGATTTAGTGGTCTTTGATAACCTTAAGGCTCTCAAAGGGGTAGCTGTGGAGAGCAGTCTTAAGGCTCATCTTGAAGGAGTGTAAAGCAGCTTGTTTTACCACATTTAATCAATAGTGTAGATTAGATGAGAAAGAACCACACAGCGGTTATGAAAAATAAGGCTATTTATTAACACAATCACTATCACTTGGTATATCTCCTGCCCGGAGATATCAACAATACACATAAGAATACTTTTTAAAAAAACAGGTAATTAGGACAAATATACACTGGTCTCCAGGGGAAGACCAAACCATATACTAAAGAAGTGGAATGCAAACTGCAAAGGAGAAGGGGACTTGGACCAAAGGACTTAGAAGAGCTTGAAGAGTCAGGAACCACCCAAGGTAGGTAACAAGGAACCCCACGGAGGCTGTGTGCAGAGTGGCAACACAGCCGTGTGATCAACAGAAGTCAATGGAGAAGTTGCGGTTGCAGTTTTAAAGAAAAAGGACCCTTCCCAGAGGACCCAGAAGAAACCCTTTGAAAGGCAGAAGGTTGGAGAGCCACCCCACCCGTGGATGCCCCAGGAACCAGATTACCTGCACCAGGGAAGCCGGGTGCATAGCGGTGAAGTGACGATGGAACTGCCCGTAGATGAAAATGGACGACTCAGGAAGAAATGCCTCTGGAGAAGTCTGCGAAGAAGTCCAGTGGAATCCAAGGGTAGATTCTTGAAGAGGTGAACCTGCAAGCAGAGGGGACAGAGTCGATGCCACTTGGAGGTGACCAGGAGGCACGGAAGCACAATGCCCAACTTTGTCGGGAAGTTCAGAAGAGTTCACAAGGACCTTGTCGCTGCAGCTGTGGGGACCCGATGACGCTGTGGAAGACTAGGAGCCATACACGAGCTGTCCCACGTCGGATGTCGATGTCCAGGTAGTCGGTGTCCGGCGGGAGCACCAACAAACCTTGGTAGCCGCAACTGGTGTGGAAGATGAAAAGATGCAATTGTTGGTGCCAGCAAGGTCCAAGGGACTCACCACGTGCAGGAGAGGCAGAGTAGGCCCCGAGCAAGTAGGGGATCCCACCAAAGCAGAAGTCCCCCAAGAAGACCCATAGGCCGAAGGCACAGGAGTCGCAAGAGGACCTCAGGCAGCTCACCAAAGATGGTGGCCCACGATGCAGGAGATGTAGGGAGGACGCTGTTCTTCGAGGGATGAGATGCTGGAGCTTCTTGTAGCCGGAAGATCTCTAGAGTGCAGAGCCAACAAGCCTTTGCAACGACAAGTCTACGCGGTGCACAGGGGTTTGGTCCCAGAGGCTCCGACGAAGGATACTGTACTCTAAATTGCAGGGAAGACAGGTCAGGCCTCTGGGGAGCCACAGAATCACCACCTATGTTGCTGAGCCTCGGGAGTTCCATAGAACAGCAGGATCAGCAGACAGGTCAGCTCTGATGCTGTGCCTGCAGATGCAGGGGAGTGACTCCTTCACTCCAAGGGAGATTACTTTGAATGTCCTTGATGGCCACAGGTCCCTGGAGATCCTGAGCAAAGCACAGACACAGACGAGGCAGAATACTTGCAGAACAGCGAGACCAGGAGCAGCAGGAGTCTTCCTTGTTGCAGTCTCGGTTCCAGGCGAAGTCCAGCAAAGTTCAAGTGTCCAGACGGTTGAAGAGTGTCTTGGTTTCAGAGATGTGTCTTGTTCCACAACAAATCTGAGGACCCCCCCCCCCATGGGGCAGCACTTAAATACCCAAGGAAAGGGTTGGGACAACTCAGGGATCACTCCCAGAGGAGGGGCTGGACAGAGGGGAGGATACTCCCCTGTCCTTTGTTCAGTTTTACGCCAGAGCGGGAACCAAGGGTTCCTGAACTGGCTCTACCGGTGTATGCAAGGAGGGCACCAAATGCGCCCTTCAACGCAGTCTGGTGGCACTGGAAAGCACCCCACCCCAGCCCAATACACTAAGTCCTGTTTCGGAGGTGGTTACACCTCCCTGTGACAGGAAACCTATTGTTCTACCTTCCCCTGCTCAGCTCAGCTCAGCAGCAGGAGGGCACAACAGTGTCTGTGGTCGGCAGCAGCACTAGCTTGCTGTCAGACCCTGAAAGGCTGTAACCAGGGGTACATGGGGTTCCTCTAAGGAGCCCCCCAGTACATAGGAGAATACCTCCAACACCGGAATCAGTGTTGAGGTATGATCCCAACTTGTTTGATACCAAACATGACCAGGTTCGGCGCAGCAATTATATAGTTAGACATCTCCTAATGACTGATGTCCACTATATGTCTTAAAATGGCTGACCGCACTTACAAAGCCTGGAGAATCGACTCTGGGGTTTGCTGGGGTGTCCTGCTCATGCAGGGACACCCTCATACTTATAACCAATCGCCCTGCCCTCAGGGCTGAAGGGTGTTGTTAGACCTGGCACCATTGGCGTGGGTCTCCCTTCCATTTTTCGCTGTTGTCTCCTCTGTTTTTGCTGGTGTTAGATGCTCTGGGCGCTGTGCCACTGCCATTCAGTGCCACAGCGCGAATGCTCCCTTTGTAAATATGACTATGTGAATTGATACATCCATGATGGGCTTATTTGGCTTATCTGTTAGCCCCTAGTAGAGTGGCCTGTGTGTGCCCAGGGCTGGTAACCCAAATGCTGCTGGTGGGCATGCAGCGCTGGTTTGCGCCACCCACAGAAGCAGCTTGTAAAGTGTGTCTCAGACCTGCCACTGCAGAGTCTGTGTGCAGTCCAGGACTGCCATCTTGGCTGTGAAGTGCACCCACTTCCCAGCCCCTGAACCTTCCCTTGGCATCATGTAAGTCACCCCTATGGTAGGGTGCATTGTATGTGTAAGGTAGGACATTCCTTGGTGTGTGTAGCATGTCCTGGTAGTGAATTACACCCAATTTCTGTTTTTCACTACTGTAAGGCTACCTGTTCCTCATAGGCCAGAGTGGACAGTTTGACTATTACATGCTATAGTCCTAACTGATCCCAGGAACATGGTAGAAAAACGAATTTAATATGCCTGAGCTCAGAATATTAAAATACATCTTTTTGTGAAGTTTATTTTTATATTCTGTGTTTGAAAATACCACTTTTAGAAAGTAGGTATTTTCTTGCCTAAGCCTTCACCCAAAGTAATTCCCAAGGGAACCAAGCAGTGGTGTCCCAGCCTCCCCAAGAGAAGAAGCCAGTGCCCCCGACAGGTAGGCCTGTTCAGAGGGGGCCCCTTACTTGTTTTAAGTGTGGTCAAGTGGGCCACCGGTTTTATGATCCCCAGTGTCCTCAGAGGGATACCAATGCACCACCCCGTGCACCACCCCGCCAGCTTGCTAGTGTAGCCCTGGGAGGTGAGGAGATGGGTGCCCAAGATGGGTGGGATCCCGTAGAGTTGACCCTTGTCTCATTAGGAGACTTTGAGATGGTCCCTAAGCCTGCACTGCCTGATAACACTAAAAAGTACAGGCAGTGGGTGACCATCAATGGCCATAGAGTGGAGGCTCTTAGGGACACAGGAGCCAGTGTAACTGCTGTCAGCTCCCGGTTGGTGAGACCCCCATTTCTAACAGGTCTACCATAGGAGTGACTTATAGGTTTTATGTGTAGTGACCTCAGATATAAGAAAATGTATATCTGTCGTGAGAGGTGCAAGCACCATCTCACACAGGCTGCAATGCAGGCCTGTAGTCAGAGTTTAAGTGGACTCCCATGGGAGGCACAATACATGCTGCAACCCATGGGAGCCCCCTGGTGTACCTATGCCCTGGATACCTTAGTACCATATACTAGGGACTTATAAGGGTACACCAGTAGCCAACTGTGGAGGTACCAAAGAACTTACCAAAGCCATTTTGGGAGAGAGTTACCTAAGAAGGGTAAACCCAATACTAGTCTCTGGGACCTGGGTAACGGACAGTACATAAGAACAGTGGTCCCAGAAAACGACCATATAATTCTAAATCCAAAATTACAACATAAATAAAAGGAATCAAAAACTGAGACAAAAGGTATTCGTTGCTCCTAGTGTTTAATTCACACTGAGCATTAGTATATTATTGACATATTTCATATATTATTACATACAATGATATCCCTAGGTGAGAAAGGAGGGGGGGGGGAAGAAAAGGAAGGTGGAGTGATGGTGATTCAAGTGAGGTAGGGGTAGTGACTTCAGGAGTGTAGTTTGCATCAAAACAAAACAATATAGTACTCAGAAGACATGTGGCTCCTTGATCGAGCCTATTAATCACAATATACACACAAAAAACGCTTGTATAGCCATGGTTATAGTTAACACAGTACTAAATCTCTGGTGTTAAAGCTGGCTTGATGAAAAAATGTCGACGTTTCGACCCCAATATAGGTTTGTTTAACGCGGTTGTTTTTCTTGTCAGTGCGATATGGTGTTACATTTCCAGACATTACCCCAGGGTTTTGATTCCCTGTAACTGATTCGGAGAGATTTCTAAGCGCTTTAACTTGGTTTATTGCACTTTTAATTCTGACCTTCGGTTTGTTTTAAAGCGCGCTTTTAAGCATTTTGACCATACAGTGCTCTCAGTGGGCCTTTAATTCGCTTTGGCTGACTAGTTTTCTAATCTGCTGGTCTTTACACTGTTTTGTCTTAACCCGGTTCATATTTATGCTGACTTAGATGTGGCGTGCAGGGAGCACCACTTGTGGAACACTTTTCACATATGAGTCACAGCCCTGATGGATTGCGATGGGTAGTATTAGAAGAGTATTCTGACCTTCGGTTTGTTTTAAAGCGCGTTTTTAAGCATTTTGAAAATACAGTGCTCACAGTGGGCCTTTAATTCGCTTTGGCTGACTAGTTTTCTAATCTGCTGGTCTTTACACTGTTTTGTCTTAACCCGGTTCATATTTATGCTGACTTAACCCTTAAGACTCTTTGATATATTGAATCTTGATATATACACTAATACATACGCGCGATTTTATAGTGGTTTACCATTTGTGTGTGCATGTTTGCACGGTCCTGTCCAGTTTCTCTTCTTCAGACTATATGTTATCAGCCTATTGATTAGGCATGCACTATTATATGCGCGTAATTTTATGGTGGTTTACTATTTGTGTATGCTTGTTTGCACGGTCCTGTTCAGCCCTCACTTTTCTTATCAGATTATTTGTCATCAGCCAATTGATTAGGCATACAACGGTGATATCTACCCGTATAGTGAGTGATGCCTTGATTCTCAATTACATAGAACTTGGCCATAAGATTAAGACTTTAGAATATTGATTCTACACCTTATTTTTACAGGTGCTGTTTTCCCCCTTCTAGTTACTAGGAGCCATTGAGGCCCCCACATAACTTCAGCCTCTCATCAGAGGCGTCTTATGGTAATCTACCACTCTCTCCATCCTCTAGATACATTATTTGATCTGTATGACTTTATACTTTCTAAGTCATTTTCATGCTTTTCCCTAGATCCCCTTACCTACCCTCACACCACAGTCCTGATGAAGACCCCGGCTTAAGGATTGAAATAGCCTACTGTTATATTGGGGTCGAAACCTCGAAATTTTTTCATCAAGCCAGCTTTAACACCAGAGATTTAGTACTGTGTTAACTATAACCATGGCTATACAAGTGTTTTTTTTTTGTGTATATTGTGATTAATAGGCTCGATCAAGGAGTCACATGTCTTCTGAGTACTATATTGTTTTGTTTTGATGCAAACTACACTCCTGAAGTCACTACCCCTACCTCACTTGAATCACCATCACTCCACCTTCCTTTTCTTCCCCCCCCTCCTTTCTCACCTAGGGATATCATTGTATGTAATAATATATGAAATATGTCAATAATATACTAATGCTCAGTGTGAATTAAACACTAGGAGCAACGAATACCTTTTGTCTCAGTTTTTGATTCCTTTTATTTATGTTGTAATTTTGGATTTAGAATTATATGGTCGTTTTCTGGGACCACTGTTCTTATGTACATTTTGGGAGAGAGAGCACAGATGTTGGGTCCTGGTTAGCAGGGTCCCAGCAAACTACAGTCAAAACATACTGACACCAGGCAAAAAGTGGGGGGAACCATAAAAGAAAGATGCTACTTTCCTACATATAGCTACAGACACCCCATGCATTCCCACTCCATATCTGCAATATGCAAATGTCTGATAAAACCAAGACAACCATGTTAACCCCTCACCGCAGTTTCGATTGTCGTATCAATCTGGTTCCAGGGGCCACATTGCCATGTAGCAGGATATAGGCCCTTTCTGAACCAGAAACAAGACACTTAAGGGAATACTTGGATGAGATGTTATCTTACGGGTTCATTAGACATTCCTCTTCTCCGGTGTCTTCCCCATTTTTTTGGGCCAAAAAAGAGGGAGTTCTACGCCCCTGCATTGACTATAGAGCCCTGAACAAGGTGACCATTAAGAATAAATACCCATTGCCTTTGATACCCGTTTTATTGGATCAATTACGGCATGTCACAGTATTCACCAAATTGGATCTTCAAGGGGCTTACCATCTCATCCGTGTTTGTGAAGGAGATGAGTGGAAAACTGCCTTCCGCACAAAATTTGGTTTGTTCGAATACTGCGTCATGCCTTTCGGTCTATGTAATGCCCCTGCAGCATTTCAATTTTTTATCAATGAAGTGCTCAGGGAGTTTTATGACATACGTGTTATCGTCTACATTCACGATATACTGATATTTTCGAAAACAGAACATGAACATCATGTCACAGAAGAGTTACATAAACTACGAGAAAATCACTTGTTTATGAAACCTTATAAATGTATGTTCCAAGTTCCTCGGGTTGAGTTTTTGGATTCGTCACCTCCTCTGAAGGAATTCAGATGGATTCCAAGAAGACTGATGCCATAACTTCCTGGCCTACTCCTACATGTGTAAGGGATATACATGCTGTATTAGGGTTTGCCAACTTCTACTACCATTTTATCACACACTTTTCAGACATAATTACTCCTATCACTGAACTCCTCAAGAAAAGGTGTTTCCTAAAACTCATTTTATATAGGAGGGAACAAATGTGGGGGGATGCTGGCGAATAAACTCAGAGCCCAACGTCAGGCGGCCACAGAAGAGTCATTAATGACTCGAGAGGGAGTCCTTGTTAAAGGGGATGGACCTGTTGCTTCAAGGTTTGGGGAATTCTATAAAGATCTTTACTCTCTTGCATATAACACAGAGGGATCAAGGGTGACACGTTTGACTGAAGATCAAGCATCCGGGCTAGACAGCCCGATTAGAATAGATGAGCTCATATCAGCTATCTCTACACAAAAACCGGTTAGGGTGCCTAGCCCAAACGGTTACCCGGCGATTTTTTATATGGTTTTATGCACGTCAATAGCTCCTCTCCTTACTAGGGTGTTTAACTCAATCACAAGCCCCTCTTCGCTCCCAACCCTCAATGACAGAGGCCTCAATAGTTGTCATAGTGAAACCAGGCAAGGACAGACAGCAGTGTGGATCTTATCGACCCATCCGCCTCTTAAATGTCGATGCTAAATTTATCACTGGCATACTAGCCTTGCACCCTCGATGCCTGGACTGGTGGCTCCCGATCAGGCAAGCTTTATTCCCCACAGGCAATGTGCAGACAATACCAAACGAATAATCCACCTCACTGATGAAGCCAATCAGTCCCAAAGAGAAATTATGTTATTTTTCATTGACGCCGAAAAGGCATTCGACCGCGTTCACTGACCTTACCTGGCGTAGGCACTGGCTCATTTTGGCCTGGGGGAGCGGTTCCGTGCCGGGATACTCAGTAACTATGGAGACGCTAAAGCCTATGTTAGAGTCAACTGTAGGAGTTCTGCCCTTTTCGCTATACATCGAGGTATGAGACAGGGGCGCCCCTTGTCACCCTGCGATTTGAGCACTATATGGAGCCATTTGCCCAGACGGTGAGAGATAACCCAAACATTACAGGAATATGTTTTGGGGGGGAGGAGTATGTTATTACACTATACGCTGATGATGTTATTGTAACCCTGGATGATCCTCGAGTTGCCCTGCCCAGCTTTCTGAATGAAGTGAGACGATTTGGGGAAGCGTCTGGCTTCAACATGAATCTCTCTAAATCACAGGCACTTAGTCTTACTGTTTCACCAGACTCCAGGGTCTACTTAACAGAGTCCCATTCGATACGATGGGCGTTGCGGTCTATTCCTTACCTGGGCATTCAGTTGATTTCGACCCTCGAAGGGATTAGGTATCTCAATTACCAGGATACGGACTAGGAGGGGGAAGACCAATCTCGCTCGATGGCAATCATATCCCTTGACATTGCTGGGCCGCATTGCGCCATAAAAATAACGATCCTTCCGAGAATTCTTTATTTCTTCCAAACTCTCCTCTTGCAGCCCCCCACAGGGACGATACAGCCTCTGCAAGAAGCAATACAGCGCTTTGTATGGGCAAGTAAAAAGCCTCGTATGAAATGTGAGCACAGATGGCGCCCTCCTATCGAGGGAGCCCTGGGAGTCCCAAGCTTGCTACACTACTTCCAGGCAAAGTAGCTCCATTTCCTGTCCGAGTGGTCTCGTACGGAGTCGGAGAAGCCATGGTTATTTATGGACGGAGCACTGGCAGGAACTGCGCTGTTGAAGATCCCATCCTTGCCTCGCATTCATCACCCATCAGGTCTCTATTGATCCCTGATTACCGTGTCTACCCTGAAGGTGTGGGATGACTGTGCGACCCGAAAGTGCTTCATATCGTTCCCTTCCCCCCTGACCCTGGTAGTGGGATACCCAGATTTCTCGCCAGGTCTGGACGGCGTTCTATTCCGGGCTTGACAGAAGGCAGGATGTCGATCTATAGGTAATTTCTTTGATGCAGAAGGCCCTATCCCTTTGGACAACCTGCGTGCTGATTGAGATGTCCCAGAAAAGGAAAGGTTCCATTATATATAGATACAATTTGACTGACATAGATACTTACTTCGAAACTCAGATACCTAGATTTCCCACATTTACACACCTGACCGAGCCCTCACACAGATCATGATTGGGAGATCCACCTATATAACTTATCGTGAGCATATTGACATTTCTAAAGGTTTGATGAGCACCCTGAAGGGGGGATGAGGGGAGGTTTGGTGGGAGAGCAGAAGGGAGTTCACTAAAAGTTGAAACTTGGTATTGCGATGCAGAATTATTGTGCTGTTGCATTTACTTGGATTGTCCTTACCTGCTTTTTCCTGCAATAATAAAAACAAATGTAAGCATAAAAAGGTGTTTCCTTTCAGTGGTTCGCTGAAGCTCAGCAATCCTTGGATTTGTGGATCACTAGATTTGCAACTGCTCCGGTTCTGATACACCCTGATCCTGCATTGCCATTTTTTGTAGAGGAAGATGCCTCTCAATATGCTGTAGGAAGGGTTTTGTCTCAACGTGATGTTGACTCAGGTCTCATGCATCCCATTGCCTTTTTCTCTAAGAAACTTCTACCTGCAGAACAGAATTACACTATAGCTGAAAGGAAGCTCTTGGCCATTAAACTAGCATTCCAGGAATGGAGACATTACTTATGGGGGGCTCGCCGTCCCATTACCATTTATTCGGACCACAAAAACGTTGAATTCTTTCGCTCAGCACAAGCTCTAACCCCTCGACAGATATGATGGGTTTTGTGAATATGATTTCATTATCACTTACAGACAGGCTCAACAAGTACAATCTGATGTCCTATCTCATATGCATGTTTCTCATCTGCATAATGCCACTACATCTGACAATATACCCATAATATCCCAAGATCGGATCATAGGGTGTTGTTCTTCTGATGAGTTCCTAGTTGAGGTTAAGCAAAAGGTGAAAACAAATGGATTTGACTCCTTGGTTATCCAATCCTGTGTATAAATCCTGTGTATCATGATACACAGCTTTTTATTCCTCCAGAACTCAGAGACAATGTTCTAAAGAAGTGTCATTCCTCTGCATTGGCTGGTCATCCTGGTATGACAAAGACTTGAGAGATATGCCTTAGGTGGTTTTGGTGGGAAAATATTGGACATGATATACATGTATTTGTGTCTTCCTGCCCCATCTGTGCAATCAACAAAGCCTCACATACCCCTCCTGCTGGATTGCTTTTTCCACTCGCTATACCTCATTCTCCATGGCACACCATTAGTATGGATTTTGTCACTGACCTCCCGAAAGATTCAGGGTATACCTCAATCCCTGTTGTAGTAGACCTGTTTACTAAAATGGCTCACTTTGTCCATTACCAAAAATTCCCACTACAAAAGAACTGGCACACACATTCATACAACAGATCATTCGGTTGCATGGTATCACAATAGCTATAGTGTCAGACAGAAAAGCGCAATTTGTGTCCCGTTTCTGGAGGGATTTATGCACATGGAAGGGAGTTATGTACATGGAACTATGTCTGTCCTCAGCCTATCACCCGCAGTCAGAAGGACAAAAAGAACGGACCAATCAGTCAATGGAGCAATAGCTTTGCTGTCTCCTGTCTTCTCTAACTAGCAGTTGAGTGAAGGCTCTGCCTGTGGCTGAGTTTGCATATAATTACAGTCATCAATCAGCACTAGTGATGTCACCTTTTTTCTGTTCTATGGGTTTCCATTCCAAGGCTATGCCCAAACAGCCCACAGACTGGGTACCCGCAGTAGACACGTTATGTTCTATCCTAAAAGAAATCTAGAAAACGGCAGAGGTACATCTACAGGCGGCTAAAGAGAGTATGAAAAAATAGGCGGACAAACATCGGCGTCCTGCTCCATCATATTTTCTTGGTGATTTCGTTTGGTTGGCTTCCAAAAACTTATGTTTAGGTGGGCCCAAAAAACTACAACCTCGGGCCATGTAAAATACCGCAGGTTATTAATCCAGTAGGAATGAAACTGGAACTACCCGCTGATTACCAAATCCATTTTGTCTTCCATACCTCTTTGCTTAAGCCGTATTCTGTTACCACACAGACCACGCCACCACCACATCCACTTATGATTGCCGGTCAAGAGGAATACAAGGTTAACCGTATTCTTGAATCAAAAATACACCAGGGCAGGCTGTTTTGCCTGGTTTTACCTGGTGGACTGGAAAGGCTAGCCCCATGAAGAACGTACCTGGGAACCAGCCCACCATGCTCATGCTTCCCGTCTAGTGCATTTTTTCCATGCCTACCACCCGTCCAAGCCGCGTCCAGTAGGTTGGTTTTTGATGAGGGGTACTGTTATGTTCCGTATCACCGGTTCCTTGATTGCCTCATAATAATGTCCAGAGTAAGCAGTTAGCTTGTCCATATGTATGTTTTTTGGCCCGGTCCCTAAAATATATGGTTTACCTTCTCTCTGTACTGTTCGTCTTTTTTCCTTTTTCTTTTCGGTGAGTGGCCATGATTTTTTACGATAGTATTGCTGGTTTCACTTGGCTTGAGAGCCGCTGCCTCATGGATTGGTGGAGTGACCTCATGTGACTGGGGATGCGTGGTAGTTATGAAGGTGGGGACTATTTAGAGGCTGTTCTTCCTAACCTCTGCGCTTGGTTTCGTTTCCGGCTCGTAGAACAGGGAAAGGATTTCCTGCCACCAGCAGTCCTGCTGGCTTTCTTGTTTCCTGTTACTTTGTTTAGATGTGCAGAGTTTCCTGAAGTCTGTTATCGGTGCTGTGGGCTTTCTGAGCTGCTCATTGACTTCAGTGCTCCATTCATCAGCGATATTGGTGTCGCTTTCTCCTCCTCATCGGTGACCTCATTTTACCTCGCTCTCCATCTTCAGGACGAGTAAGACTGTTCTTTTGTTTTTCCCCCCGTCTCATGCTATTGAAGAAGTATCTTTCCTTCTTTTTTGAGGTCAGTGCACTGTTTTCCCCCTTACTCAATTTTTAGAGTGGATTTCCTGGACCGTTTCCCAGTCTCTCAGCTAGGTTGATTTAATTCCTTCAGTCCTGGTAGAGAGAATTATAGTGGATATCTTCACTATCTGTCACATTGGAACCTTTGGAATTCTCATTTGTTTTGTCCTTCATGAGAGGTTACAACAAAAGCATTTGCTGAGCAACAGTGTGAGAGGCTGGTTTGGTATATGATGCACACTTATGTAAGTGGGCACCCTGCACCAATCCAGTCAACTCTTATGGTGATGTTAGTGGTCTTAGACAACCTTAGAAAGCTCTCTAAGAGGTAGCTGTGGAGGGCAGCCTTCAGGCATAGTCCAGAAGGAGTGTAAAGCAGCTTGTTTCACCAGAACATAATCTTATAGGTATAGATTAAGTGAAAAAGAACCATACAGTGTATTTATAAAAATATAGATTTATTATAAGACACTCACTAGCACATACAGATATCTCCTAGCGGGAGATATACACAATGAACACAATACTTTTCATTAGGAACAGGTAAGTAGCACGAATACACAGTGGTCACCAGGGGGAGACCAAACCATATACTAAAATAGTGGTATGCGAACCACGACTCGAGTCAAGACTGTACCCAGAAGACGTAGAAGTGCTGGGGACCCCAGGAACCACCGAAGGTGAGTATCTAGGAACCCCACGGAGGTCGTGTGCAGTGTGGGAACACGACCGCCTGCTCAATACAAGTTAACGGGTAAGTCGCAGTTGCAATTTTAAAGAAGAAGGACCCTTCCCAGTGGACCCTGAAGAAAACCCAGTGGAAGACATAAGGTTGGAGAGCCACCCCACCTGTGGATACCCTAGGAACCAGGATACCTACACCAGGGAAGCCGGGTGCATAGGTGTGAAGTGGCGTCAGAAACCGCAGTCAAACTCAATGGGAGACTTCAGAAAGATGCCGCTGCTGGAGAAGGTGAAAATGTCCGGTGGAACCCAAAGGTGGATTCAAGGTGAAGAGTACCTGCAAGCAGAGGGGACAGAGTCTATGCCACTCAGGAGTGACTAGGAGGCACGGAAGACGAATGCCCACCGATGTCGGGTGCTGCAAGAGAGATGACGGTGACCTTGGAGCTGCAGCTGTGAGGATCAGGTGACGCTGTGGAAGACCAGGAGCCTTTCACGAGCTGTCCCACATTGGATGTCGAGAGTTGAGGAGTCGGTGTCCATCAGGAACACCAACAAACCTTGGCAAATGCAAACAACGTGGAAAGCGAAGAAGGTGCAGTGTTGGGACCAGCAAGGTCCAGGTGACTCACCACAAGCAGGGGAGTCAGGGCAGGCCCGAGCAATCAGGGGAGCCCACAGAAATCAAAGGAGAGCCTCAGCAGAACCCACAGGCAGGAGGCACTGGAATCGCAAGAGAACCTTGAGCAGCGCACAAGAGATGCAGGCCCACGGTGCAAGTGATGCGGTGAGGACGAAGATTTTGGTCACAGGAGATGCTTGAGGTGGGGGCTACTGGGAGCCCGAAGGTCTTGATGGAAGAAAGCCAACAAACCTTTGCAACAGCAAGTCGATGCGGTGCACAGGGGTTCAGTTCCTGCGGCTTCGATAAGGGATACTGGCCTCAAACTTGGTGAGAGGACAGGGCAGGCCTCGAGGGATGTGAAGAACCCCCACCTGTGTTGCTGAGCCTTTCGGAGTCCGTGGGAGCCCAGGATCAGCAGACCGGTCAGCTTAGTTGCGGTGCCTGCAGATGCAGGGAAGTGACTCCTTCACTTCAAGGGAGATTCCTTCAGGTGTCTTGAATGCCCACAGGCCTTGGAAGGTTCCTGTATGGAGCACAAGCACGGATGTTGCAGCAGATAAGCAGGGTGTCGAGATCAGGAGCAGCAGGAGTCTTCCCAGTTGCAACCTTGATGCCCAGAGCAAAGTCCAGCAAAGTCCAGAGTGCCCAGACGGTCGAAGAAGTGGTGTCTTGAAATGAATCTTGTCCCACGACGAATCTAGGGACCCACCCTCAGGTAAACTCTTAAGTACCCTAAGGAAAAGGTTGGAATGATTCAGGGTTCCCTCTCAGGGGAGGGGTCAGACAGTGAGGAGGATACTCCCATGTCCTTTGTCCAGTTTCGCGCCAGAGCGGGAGCCAAAGGCTCCTTGAGCTGGTTTGAACTAGACTATGCAAAGAGTGCACCAAATGTGCCCTTCAAGCAGACTGAGTGGCACTGGCAAGCGCTCCCACCCGGCCCCAATACACTAAACCCTGTCTGGGAGGTGGTCACACCTCCCTGTTACAGGATACCTATTGTTCTGCCTTCCCCTGCTCGAGCCTGGCTCAGCAGCAGGAGGGCAGAATCGTGTCTCTGGTCGGCAGCAGCCATGTTGTGCTGTCCGGATCTAGAATACTGGTCCCAGGAGTACTGAGGGCCTCCCGGAGGAGCTTTACAGTGCATGGAATCATACCTCCCACACCGCTTACGGTGTGTAGGTATGATTCCAACATGTTTGATATATGTTATATGATTGTCGCACTTACAACTCGGGAGAATGGACTTCGTAGGCTGTAGGGGTGTCCTGCTCATGCAGTGCCACCCTCACATTTAGAACCGAGCACCCTGCCTTCAGGATTGAAAGGCCTGCTTTAGGGGTGACTTATAGGTTTTAAGTGCAGTGACCTTAGATATAGGGAAACCTATATCTTTCGTAAGTGGTGCTATCGCCAGCTTACACAGGCTGCAATGGCAGGCCTGTAGTTACAGTTTGAGTGGTCCCTCATGGGTGGCATATTACTTGCTTCAGCCCATGGGGGACCCTTGGTGTACCTATGCCCTGGGTACCTCAGTACCATATACTAGGGACTGATAAGGGTACACCTGTGACCAATCTGGGATGTACCTAAGGAATTACCATACCAATTTAGGGGAGAAAGCACAGAGACTAGGGTCCTGGTCAGCAGGATCCCAATCAGACTAGTCTGAAACCATCACAGCACCAGGCAAAAAGTGGGGGTAACCATGCAGAAGGATCCTACCTTACTACAAACAGTCTATCATCCCCAGATAATCTTCTACGAAACAGATGAACTTATTGAATGAGTATATGTTTTCTTGTCTAAAATGCTTAAGCTATTTTCTATTCTTCTCTTAAAGAATCCCATGCTGATTAACTCTTCCTAGACGCTAAAGGAGAATAGCCACAGAGAAAATTATCCATCCACGACACCTTCTTTTAAGGAGCTGCTTCTGGACATCCAGAATCCTTCCATTGTTTCCCTGTGTACCTCCTTTTCCCTGGTGCTTTTCTGCCCATGGCTGTTTTCCAGTCAGCATGGAGGGTAAAACACTCAGGGAGAGGCTGGACATTCTCAGTTTCCGCAGTATCTGGTTTTCAGGTGAGTGGGGTTGGAACAAAGGGGGGCCCTGTGAAGACAGGTTGCACAGGGGGACTTGCAAGCAAGTCTAAAAGATCCCAAACGGGGGCTATGGTCGCAAGGGCCTAAAAGACAAGGGAGCACAGCCGGTTCCTCGTTACCCAGGCCAGGCGGACTGGGTGCAGAGCAGGTAGGTTGACTGGCCCCGGTGCGTAAAGGTGCTCTTTCTGGTCAGGGGCCAACAGCTGGCAGGGGCAAATTCAGGACTGCTGGGCCACTCTTGAAGTGAGTCTCAGGGGTTCTGATGTCCCTTGGCAGCTGCTGGACTCTGGTACAGTTGGAGTCCCGACTGGATTCTTCGATGTCGGTGTTGGTTGTAGGGCGTCCGGTACCCCGGGGATTGGTGATGCATGGCTCCGGTTGGTCCTGGTGCCTCCGCACTTGGTGGAGAGGAGACAGATATGACCTCCCAGAGCACGGGTACCCTTTCCTGGTCGGTTGCTGTGCCGGTCAGGCTGGGGAGCTGCAAGTCGGTGGACCGAAATCTGCGGATTTGGTGCATGCGGTCTGCAGGGGAGTAGCTCCTCTATTCCAAGGGAGTTCTTGGACAGTTTGCAGAGGCTGGTAGTCCTTTGGGGTTCTTAGAGGCCACACAGCAGCAGGACAAGACAGTTCACCTCGATTGTCGAGTCTTGAAGTGGCAGGCAGGGTTTCGCGCTAAAACTCCGCGGCAGGCACTCAGTTCTCGGGTTCAGCAGCTCGGCTTTGTCTTTAGGTTCATCAAATCTGAAGTTCTGGGTTGAGGGGTGCCACTAAATACTCAATTTAGGGGCGTTAAGTGGAGTACCAGGTAGTACATAATGGGCTGCCTACCCGTAGGGTGACTACACCCTCTATATGACCATTTCCTGTGAGAAATGGGCATAACCCTGACCCTAAAAGGCCAAATCTCTCCAAGACTATATTGAGGATTCTGAAAGGTGGGGCCCACATCAGCTGCCTAACCTTAGGGGTGGTGTTGGCTGGATGTGAGCACACCTCTTAATCTTACTAATTGTCCCGCCTGTCCTCCCGCAAAAAAGTGGGGTCAGGACAGGGGGGTTGGCATCTTACACTAACTGGAAGGCAGTTCCTGCTTGGACGAGGAATGAACACCTCTGCCCAGAGCAGGCTTTGTTCCCGGCCTCTTAGAGTGAAGGCTCTCACCCCAGGAGCCCAGAAACATGTCTAGTGGTGGCAGGCTTGCTGAGACTGTCAGTAACCACACTAGTAGTCGGTAGGTTTTCTGGGGACACCTCTAAGGTGCCCTCTGAGTGCATTTATTAATAAATCTGACACCACCATCAGTGCAGGTTTATTAGGATGAGATGTTTGATACCAAACATCTGGGGGTACCCTGAAGCCATCATGGCGCTGGGAAACTTGTAATGACAAGTGTCCAGTCCATGTACTCTTTATGGCTTGCCTGTTCACTTACAATGTCTAAGAAGGGTCTTAGACATTGCAGGGTCATATCTGCACAAGCAGATATGTCCATGCATGGGATATAGTGCACCCTGCCTTAGGAATGTAAGGCCTGCTATAGGGGTGGCTTACCTATATCTCATGCAGTGTCTGTAGGCATGGCACACAGGGACATGTCTCAAGACTAGTGGTAGAATGCACACCTTATTGTATTCAAATTCTTACTGGCTGCTCATGGCAATTGTGGCATGCAGACTAATTTCGTGCTCTGCCCCAAGTGGCACGTATGTATGATATCCAGAATATCTGGCACGTCCTCACGTGCCAACTATAAGTCGCAGTGCCTTAAAACAAGAAACTTCTTCACAATAATCCAATTTACATCCAATACTCCATGTTTTAATCTATGTTTTTATTCCAACCTTTTTCCATGTTTAATCCGTGCACTACAAAGGCAACGTGATTCCACTAATTCAGATGCCACTGACGTGCCCATCCAGGCCTTCACTTCGGCACTTAGGAATTCACAGTTCATACCGGGTGGCCTCAAACGTTTTTTTTCACCCAATGCATTTAGGGCTCTGCAGCCCTTCGTCAGGAGTAACTGAAACATTAAAAGGGAAACGTGAATGTTCTACTCGATTTCCCTAAAACGAAACTTATAAAGCATAATCTCATTATGAAACGTGCTATTTCATAAATAATTAACACTATATCTTAAAGTGACTCAATTTGATTCTCCATTCGCCCATCCGTCTTCCTAAATGATAATGCAAAATAAAGCCAGGTCGACTCTTCGGTTTTGTCTGCAACAAGACACGCAGCCTGCAATGGCAGTTTGTATGATATTGGTGAGAGGTCCCTAGTGTGGCACAATTCGTGCTGCAGCCCTAGTGGACCCTCTTCAGTCCTAATGCCCTAGGTACCAGGGGTATTATTTACTAGGGACTTACAGGGGGGCTGAAGTTGTGCCAATTGTTGAGCAATGGTACAGTTTGAGGGAAAGAACATTGGTACTAGGGGCCTGGTTAGCAGGTACCCAGTACTCTTCAGTCAAAGCTGCATCAAATAAATACCAGGCAAAAGGGGGGGAGGGGTACTGCAACAAGTACCCAGTTTCCTACACCCACTTAATCTCTAAAATGAGTCCAAGAACCACAACCAGTCCAAGAACCACAAAATGGTTAAAAAATACCAGAAACTCTTATCTTCGACCACTACTTCTGTAGAAAAAAAACGATGTCTGAAAACTGATCTCACTTCTTCCTGCACAACAACAACTGCTGCTGGAAAGATCTTTTTGTCAGACATATATGTGTGGCACACTCAACTAAAATCCCATATGGTCTCAAGCTCTCTATCTTGCCATCATCCAGCTTCAAAGTTGAAATATAGCTCTACATTTGCAGGAACGGCAATATCTGAGGCACCAACTTTAGAATGCTTGCCCTACAATTCTCTACCGTTCTGAGCTGCGTGAATGCCAGTGGAACCCATTGTCTATGCCCTCCTTCCTGCAGGCAGCTTCCTCCCTATTACAGAATCCTCCCTTGACTGTCTGAACTCAGTCTCATACTCCTCCAAGCTCCCATCCCTATAGCCCAACTACCTAGTCACTTACGATCAATCCCCTTTTACTGTAACAGCTCACTCTTATACCCCACCTAGATGTCAAACTCCACAGCGCGGGCCTTTAATTCCCTTGCCTCTGCTGCTTATCCTGTTATCCCCACTGCCCCTTCTAGGTACTTAATTACACCCTCCCCCTTAAGCCTGTCTGCACCTAGACATGATTATCACCCAACCCAAACAACTCTTTGGAAATCTACCCCAACACCTCCAACCACATGATATACTCTCACATGAAACCTGCTGTGCCCTTGAAGACACTTCTACCCAACATTACCCGCTACAATATCCAAGCTTATGAGAGAGTACACTTTCTTTCCCCTAAGTCTCTTCTTTTTTCCAGGTGCCTCTCACTCCCACACAGTTCTCACAACACTGCTCCCTTTCTTAACTTACAAACACCCATTGCTGATGCTCTCTAAGACCCAGACGAGCCAGCCTTAGAAAAGCGTTCTCACCCAATCAAAAACCTTGAACTGCGAATACAGAACTACCTACCCTCCTTTCTTACCCTTACCAATTACTAATTTTCTTCCTCAAAATAAAGGACAGACTAGACGACATAATCAAAGAAATGAAGTCTATATCGACCAATTTGGGAATCCACAAACCTCACTTCTTGGAGAATCAGAATGCTTCTCTCCTCCATCATGGCACCAGGCCTTGAGACAGAATTCCTTGCCACATGTGGCCATTCTTTCATAGAAACAACAAAGCTCACCGGCCTAAGAGAGCACACAACTATCCCTAAGAGGAAGACATTGACTCACTAATACAAGCTTACAACTCGACAAACACATGCCAGAGGTTCACAAACTCCCACACAATCGCAGTGATAGAAGAAACTAGGAAGACAAGAAAAGTCCAAACCCAAAAAATCGAATCCATGTTCCAGTCAATCTGCAAAGAACCACATTTTCATCCAATTTTCACTTCAGATGCATGTTACACAACTGCATATCTGAGGCAAACCATTACAGACAAATCGCTGAGTCTATTAAAACTTACAACATTGATATCCTATTCCCCATGAAACCTGGCTAAAAGTCCTCTCTGCTCCACCGAAATATATATTGGTTCCCCTAAACTTTACCATTAAACGCTTAGGCCAAGATCGGCCCAAGTGGAGGAATTGCAATTATTGACAGAAATTCAATCCAACTCAAATTGGGAGTATAGCTCACTTCCACAGACTATTCTGACCAAGATCCATATGATTTACCACCCATCGGATGATAACCAACTCTTTCTTTTAACAACTTTATTTTGCATTTTAAAAGTAAACAAAACACATCGCATATAATCATCGTACACAATACATCAAGCCCACATCTAATGAGTAGAGAAAGTCACACATAGTAGTATACAATAGAAAGCAGAGATTGACAAATACCGCCCCAAATTCACACAAAATGTTCACATTTCAACAGAGTCTGCATCTAAGCTGAAGGAGACATGACATGAATATCAGACGCGTGTAGTATTCGCGACACTGCCATGTGGAGACCTCCAGATCATCGTAACCACTTAACATAAGTGGTGAAAGGACACCAGGTAGTGCCAAATTTAGCCATCCTGTCCCGAGGAAGAGCAATCAACCTCTCCATGGCCTACAGAGCCAAAACCTCCCCCCACCACATTGTTACAAAAGGAGAGAGTGGTTGTTTCCAGAATTGCACCACACAGAGCCGTGCTGCATGAAGTAGTTGAAATATAAGCTGGCCCTGAGGGGTCGACGAGGGAAAAATGTGATCTGCCCCAGGATCACCCAATAAAAACTGCTGAGGAGGTGGACGTTGGTAATGACTCGTATGATACTCTGTATCTCTACTCAGAAAGGTTGGATCCTAGGACATGCCCACCAGGTGTGTAGAAAGGTACCCCTCTCACCACATCCCTTCCGACATATATCAGAGCCCCCAAACATCCTGCCCAGATGAACAGGCGTTAGGTACCAGCGGGTAAGTATCTTATAGGCTTTTTCTTTATAGCAATTACAAATCGATGACTGTGCTGCCTTCTGCCAGATCGCCCCCCAAGTTTCGTCTGATAGCTCTGTGGCCAAATCCTTCTCTCACTGTAATACATATGCGTTTTTTTTAGGGGGAGTCAGCTGCAGCAGAGAGCGATAAAAGCCACGAAATGCCTTTACGTCGCACATTATTCAAGTAAGGGGACTATTTGGGTATGGCGTCGCATTGACATGTTAGACGTGCCGGGCGTTTACTGGCCCAATGAAGTGCCTGTGTCAAGTAGAAGTCATGTCAGTGGGTAAGGGTGAACCCGGCCACCAAGTCCTCCTTCGACCGTAATTCTCCATCCTCAAAGAAATCCCCCAGGATAAGGGGACGTCCTTGATTCCAGCCAAAGGAGCTGGGGTTAAATGCGCCAGGGGCAAAGTCAGGGTTATAAGCGAGGGGGGTTAGTTGAAACATGTAAGCCGGGAATGCCTGTCGCTGACGCACCTCTTCCCAATAGGACAAGAGCAACGATGTCAAGGGAAATAGGGGTGGTGATTGTAACGAAGAGGCCGCAGGCAGCCACAGCAACCCCGCCAATGGGGAAGGGAAAAAAGCCTGCTCCACTTGGATCAATGGTTTCCTGTTGGGTTGCGGTTCCAGTCCAAGGAGGGGCGTAGTTGTGCCGCTAGAATATAAGCAGAGACATATGGAACCCCAAATCACTGTCCGAGACTTGCCTACTCAAAGTCGCTCCCGTCACCCTCAGAGACCTACCCCCCAACAAGAAAGCCAATATTTTCGCCCGGATATGCTTCCGTACCGAAGGTGGGAAAGCAAGTGGGATGGTTTGAAGAACATATAACAATCTGGGCATAAAATTCATTTTCAAGCTATTAAGTCTTCCCAGTCATGAGATTTCCATCTTCCCCCAGCGATACAAGCCCTTAAAAAGTGTCATGAGAAGGGGGTACATTGCAAACGTATAAATCCTTCGTTAGAGATGGTATAAAGATCCCTAAATAAGGGACAGCTGAAGACTCTCACTGAAAGCCCGCCTGATGAATGGGATCCTCAAGGCTATGATGATGATGGGTAACTCCCAGGCCCCGTGATTTAGTAAAATTAACTTTGAAGCCTGAAACCTGCAAGAAGGCCTCCAACTCCTCCATTAAAGCAGGGACCATGGCAATGTGGTTCGTAATAAAGCAGAGGATGTCATCAACGAATAGGGCAAGCTTGTGCTCAACCCCATACACCGTCAAACCCGATATCCAGGGACTGGCCTGTATCTTTGCTATCAATGGTTTCATCGTGAGGGCAAATGTTGGAGGGGGAAAGCGGGCATCCCTGATAGATAGATTGGGAGAGGGAACCACTGATTTTGAGTTTGGCAGTTGGCTTTTGAAAATTGGCCAGGATGAAATTTTTCATTTTGGGGCCTATCCAGACCCTATCCAGGACTTTAGTGAGATGGTTCCAATCCAACCGGTCGAACGCCTTCTTGGCGTTGAGAGAGAGAAGAGCCATAGGGTGGTGTAATCTCTCCGCTACCTCCATAAGGGCTACTGCCAACTGAGTGTTATTGTTTGCTTGTCCATTTGTGAATGAATCCCGATTGTGACGGAGCAATTATAGTCGGCCACATATGGCGCAAGCGAACAACCAAAATGGAAGCAAAAAGCTTCACATCACAAATGAGGAGCACGATAGGCCGATAAGAAGGGCATTGAGTGGCAGGCTTGCCAGGTTTCAGCAGGCGGGTTATATGCGATTCCAACATTGTATCAGTGACTACTCCAGATGTTAAGACCGAGTTAAAAACGTGCACTAGAAGCTTGGTTAAGAGGGAGGCATAAGCTTTATAGAAAATGGCGGTGTAGCCATCAGGTCCAGGAGCCTTACACGAAGAGAGGTTGCTAATTGCTGCCCAAACCTCATCCAGGGTGATGTCATCCTCCAAAAGGAGTAACTCTTCTGTTCTATCCAGAGGATGTTAAGAGTTTAAATAATCATCCTGTCTCTGAGCATCAAGCTGTTGAGCTTTATAAAGAGCTCGATAATAATTGCAAAAAAATCACTATGCTCTCCTCCGTCTAATGGCGAAGGCACCCCTCCTCATCCACTAGTTCTCTGATGTGATTACGAGCAGTATGGAAGCGCAATTTATGCGTCAAAAGCCTATCTGCTTTAGCTCCTTTTTCATAATATGTTTGAATAATATAACGCAGTTTTTTGGCCGCCACCTTCATCAAGAGGTGTTCCAGCTCACCCCGTAGTTGACGTAAGTCCCACAGGTCCTGCGAGATCCCCCCTCCTTGTGGTGTGCTTCCGCCTGTCGTATGTGAGTCTCCAATTTGTGTTGACAGAGCTTATTTGTCCGTTCGAAGGTCGCACTGTGAGAGATGAGCTCGCCCCAAGAGACCGCTTCGCCGCGTCCCAAAGGGTTGCAGGTGTCACGTCTCCTGTCATTTTCGGGGAAGTAGTGTTCAATGGTATCCTTGATATGATCACAAAGGACCGGGTCCCTAGGTGCAATTTTATTGAGGATCCATGGCCGAGGAAAGGTACGCTGTGGGCGTGCCAAACTAAGGGTCAGCCAAACTGGGGCGGGATGACATATAGCACCAAAATCAATTGTAGTAACCAAAAGACAGGGCAGTAAAGCCTGCAATAACAAGAAGTAGTCAATTCATGAATACGTTCTATGGACATTTGAAAAGAAAGTATAATCCTGCTCCGGAGGGTGTTGGTGCCGCCAGGAATCTGACATGGTCAGGTCGGCTATACCATGTGCCAAGACTGGCGGAAGATGGAACTCAACCCGCTGAGGATGGGTACGGTCTAGACTCGTATCCAAGGGAACATTAAAGTCCCCCCCCAGTACTGTTGTGTAGTTCCCACTAATCCGTAGGACCTGCACGTTTGTTGGACAACATAAACTTTGGGCGAGGTGCCTGGACTGATTCCGGGCACCCCCGCAGGATATGTTGGCCTAGAGACCAGCTAGCTCACAGTGCCACCATAAGCCCCCCTACCCTTACCAGGAAGCGAATGGTTTCTGGAAACCACTGAACATGACAACCCTGATCCCTCAGGGATTGTGTAAAGAGATCAGAACCTTTCGCTCAGTCACTCGTGCTTTCTTTTGCTCAGGGAAATATACAGAATGCACAGTGAGACGTTTTCAATATATTTATTGAACCAACGTTATACTTGTATAGAATACGTGTGCTGCGATATTCAGTAGACAGAAGCAGTTGAAAGTGATTACAAGCACCAAAAGCATAAATAGTAGATACAGTTCTACCATGGTGCTAAAACAGTGTATATATGCAGGCATATAAACAAGGCATTAATCAGGCGTACTCCTACTATGCAAACCATACTGTGAGTGCACCTAGAGTGTGTATGGGTGTGAAGCCAAGAATCCCCCAAAGGGACGATCCAACCCCATTTCTTGGCGGGAGAGAATGTAGGAGCCCGTCTTGGTCACAAACTGGACACCCCCACACGGAGATGTTAGACCACTGCATGGTGAAGTCTCAGTATGCAGGGACCCTCGGTGTCAGCCTCTACTAATCTTTTGGGATGCTCTTTATTCATATTAGAAAGCAGCCTTGCGATGTGCGTATAGATTAGCAATGTTATGGATATGTAGATAGCCCTGTCTCCTCGTGGATGCAGATAGAACGACATTTGTACATAGTGCTTAGAAGAGCCTTGTACTTGATGTTCGAGGCATTGTGATAATGTTAAGCGAAGCTAGATGTGTAAACTAAGTAGTTTCAGAGAAACGAATCCAACATTGTTGTGCACGCAAATATGTGCGAAAGGTCACAGTAGAAATGTTATTTTGAAAAATAGGGCAATGTAAGAAATGAGCCGATTTGTCACCCGGGCACTAACAGTACGAGATCACCACTAATGAAATGAGAAACTCTTGGACAAAGGTCGGAGTAGAAGTGGTCTCTGTCGTTGTTGGGGCCACAGATGGAGACAATGGATAGTCGGGTAGAATCAAAGATACCACATATATGAGTATTTGGCGCCACTCAAAGTCCCTGTATGTGGCAAAATGGCCACCCCGAGATTTGCATGTGTAGCAGGGATGAAACTTAGTAGGGTACCAATAGGAGTGGAGGCGCTTAATATCAGTGCGTAGTAGATGCATTTCCTGGAGAAGCGCTACGTTCACCGCCTTACGGAGTAACCAATTTATTAACGTCCCACGTTTAAGCGGGGAGTTGAGGCCTTGAATATTAAGGGATACGATATGGAGGGAGGTCATAAGTAGTAATATAAACAAACTCCCATGGCATTTATGACGGGATGGTATATATGTGACTTAAGTGGGCGGACCAGGTATGTAACATGTGGACACGTTATTAACAACAACAAAAAAATACAGAACAATTCTTACAGCATTCGGGACTGAAGCCCCCTAGTAACTAAGAGGATGATGGGCAACTGAACTGAAAACAGGGAAACATCAGTGTGTGAAAAACAAAGAAAAACAGCCCAAAGGGTAGCATTGACAAATATGCAAGACATTCAGCTAAAAAGTGAGCATCCATTAGGAAGGGGCGAGCTCACAATCAAACCCGTACGGGCCTCCTTCCCCCCTCTCCCACCAAATACATTATTCATGTAAACATACAAATAACAGATATCAGCAAACATAGAAGAACAGAATCCCCCCACTCCACTCTCCCCGAGCAGCATCCAGAGCCTTGCACCAGCCAGGAGAGTCCAACAATCAAGGTGGCACGTCATCGTCGGAGGAATGGAGATGCTGCTCCTGAGCTGTCAGCTTCTTAAGTTTCCAGGCTTTCTTCTTAGCTTGACGTCTAGGCTGGAAACACCAACCACTGCCCCCATCAATCAAAGCAAGGTCCCGGGCTTCAGTAGATTGATCCTCGGACGATGGTGAGGGAAAGGCTGAGTGCTTAACGGGCCTCCCGCGGCATATGGGCGGCAATTCGTCTATCCTGATGAGTGAAATGAAGGCGAAGCGGGAAGCCCCCGTGGTAAGAAATGTTGTGGCATTACAAATATTGGATTACATCTCTGTACTCCCCATGACCTGCCAATGTGTGGGCCGAAACAACTTGATACAGGGATATTGAGTACCCACGGAAGACGATGGTCTCCTGCTGGCACACGGCTTGTAAAATCTGTTCCTTCTGATGAAAATAATGGACCCGGGTGAGTGTATCTGGAGCCAAGTTCTTATGCTGCTGAAAAGCGGAGTACACTCTATGGGTGGGATCTAGGAGAACTGTTGAGTCATCAGGGAATTGCAAGAGGTGACCGAATAGTGCCTGGACATGAGACTCTAACTCAGCTGGCGGGATAGATGCAGCTATGCCTCGGACGCGAATGTTATTGCGTCTCGAGCGAGTCTCCAGATCGTCTATCATATTCTGTAAAGAAGAATGACCCCTCTCCAATTTTTTGATGCAGGCCGTCCTATCAATATTGTCCAAGCTGTAATCCGCCACTGTTGATTCCACCGTGGTCAGGCAGGCATCTGTCTGGCGCAGAGATTGGTCAAAGTCCAAAATAGCCCTGGTGAAGTCTTGATGTAGAGCGGCAAGATCCTCACGGACTTCCGAGAGCACTAGCTGAATGTCCTCCCTGGTGGTAGGAGCAAGGAGGTCTAGGTTCCCTCCAGAGGCAGCAAGACATGGTCGAGGGGAATCCCCTGCCGGGCAGGGCGGGTCAGGCTTCTGAAGCATGTCGTGGATGGAGGAGGAGCACTGTGGTTTAGCTTTAGAAGCCACCATAGTCGGGCCCAGACCCCACAATGCCTCACCCCCAATGTCCACTCGGGGTCCGGTCTACTTCTTCACAATAAGATTCCTAAGCAACAAAAGGGCCGAGTCGCAGATAAGGTTAAGAGTAGGGGGCCACAAGAATAAAGCAGGACGATCGCAGTGCAGAGAAACCCCAACAATGGCAGGGAGGCATCAATCCAATATGTGCAGGACGCTGGACCTAGTGCAGCCAAGTGTCCCCAAGATAACCAGGGGTTCCTGCCGCTCTCCAACTGCGGCTCTGACGCCACCACTCAACACCAGCCTCAACATCAAAGCCCCCCATTCACAGGAGCATCAGGGGGAAGAAGGCACTGGATAAGGGGGGGAGGGGCGCCGCCAACCACACTCAGCTCCTGCAGGCATCGTAACCAGCACTGTTTATGTCCTCGGGTCACCCCCAGCCCCCTGGGCATTGCTCTGCGGCAAACAGCTTGGCGGCCTGGGCCCAACAAGACCCCTGACCCACCACGCGCCTCAAATTCCCTTAGTGCCAGCCCTCATTTCCAGCAGAACACAAGTCACTCTCTTACCCCTCAGTGACGGCGTGCTCGGCTTAGGTCCGATCTGACCCCCGAACCGCCGAATGCCCAGCAATCCGTTGCCCCAACAAAAATGAGGGAGGAGGAAGGCTGACTATGGGGGCTACTACGCCAGCCAGCCACCCCGGCAACAAGGGGGCGGCATGCCCAGCCTAGGCTCGAGCCAACCCCAGTGCCGTGGCACGCCCGATAGCTGCTCAGCCACGTGTTCAGCATCGGACCTCAGGCGGAGGGACCGGCGGTCTCTAAAAGGTCCTCAACCAGCGCGGTCCCTGGGAAACAAGGTGAGGGGGCTGCCGTCAGCAAGCACAAGCGCTTTCTCACCTCCGGAGCCGGCACGCAAGCCGCGGAAGACTCCAATTGGCCACCGCCTCATCTCATTGAGGGTGATCCGTTGTCTCCCATGTCCTCCTCACGTTCCTGTGCAACTGCAGCCACCATGGGAGCTCCGCCACATCCCTAAGGTGAGGGGGCCCAAGTAAGGGGGGGAATTTATCGCTGATAACCTACAATTTGGGGGGTTGGGGGCCCTGGTGTGCAGAGCTCAGGAGAGACACGTGTTGTCAGGTCTCCTCCTTGGCCACCCACCAGGGATAACTAAATCTTAATGGATCTCTTTACCAAACAATCCCTCCAGCCTACAAACATCTTCATGGGAGACTTCAATCAACCTCCACTGGAATTACAATAGAGACTCTAAGGTAACACAGTGAGAGCCTTTCTAAATAACAACACCCTTACACAAATCTGTTTGAGTTCGAACCAACTTTACGTTTTGATTGCGAAAGAATTATCCATTTCTATCGGCTCAATATTATGGGTGGACTGACCAACACATCATCCTTTTTCACCTCCAAAAGACTGTTGACTAAACGCCAAGTCTATAGATCCAAACGTTGGATCAGAAATACAAAACAAATTAATACCAACTAGATGGCCGCCATAATTGTGTTGCATCTTCAACCCTCAACAGAATCTTAAGAGGACTTACATTGCATAGGCAAGTCTGCACATAAGGTCTGCAGAGGTACAGTAACAATAGGAGCAGAGCCAAGTTCTTCCATTTCTATACAGAGTTTAAATACCAAGGGTCCCATATTTTAACATGTTCACGTGAGCATCAGCCTATCCCTGGTGCCTCTGTAGGTCTCCAATGCTTTGCAAATGTCCCTTTTGATCAGGCGTCCCTCATTTTAAAAGTTTTTCATTCTCCACGTCAAGCAAAGGTTCTCAACAAGGCTCAGAAGGACCATTTTGGGAGTGAATTCAAGGCACCAGTCAACCACTTCTGACAAAACATTGCCAATCTTCCTTCAAAAGTCCTGAATCACTTACCAGCCTAAACCTTTTCAAGTCTCCAACATATGCATGGCAATGAAGGCAGTCCAGCAACTGACCTTTCTGCATCTAAAACAGTCACTGCAGCATGGAATAATCTGTTTTAGAGGTACGTAAATTGGATCAGGAGGAGACTGGCTGAAACCACACACCCAATTTCAAGAAGGTAAATAAGTTCTATGAGCAGAAATACGATACCCGACTCCACCATGACATAGACATAGACATAGAGGTGTCTCCCAGGTCAACCTGCCATCTGGCTCGATCCGCTCCAGAACCTCGCACCAGCAGCCAGGCACCACCTTAGTAAAGGAAGAAAATCAAACTGCACCTTGCCACCATACAGTACATAAAGCAGATTAAATTCATCAAACAACGCACATTCCAATCTGATAGTAAGGCCATATTTGTGCCAGAATAGTCGTTCATAGCTGTCACATGCACCGTCTAAGAGTATGATTGGATGTCTGCTATCACAGTCACTCTGGGCATCTTTCTAACTTGCAGCTAGGAACATACAATTTCAGTGGCCTTGATGAGAAATTGGACTGAGAATCCATAGTGAAAGTTTTGCGAGGTACATTACTTCTTAGACAGGGTGTCCTTCGTGTACACCTTAAGTGACACAGGCAAATTGTTACAAAGCTTTGTAACAATTAGCTGGTGTCACTTAAGGTGCATGAGGGACGGTTAGCATGCTGATGTAGATACATTAATGGTTATTTATCTAATCGAAGACATATCAGCCTATGACTGTTTAAGCAACCTAATTGAATACGTTATTGACTTCATACTGATGTTCATTGCATTTGAGTTAATACGCATATGAAGTGTTAATTTTGTGAAATATGGTCGTCAAACAGTAATTAGACAATGCATTGCCCCTGAGGAAGCGACTTGGATATCGCAAAACGTGTTGTTTATGCAAAAAATAAAACTGGGATATTTCAATCAATAAGTTTCCTTTTTTGTTCTCATAAAGAAGAATTAAGATACACAAATACCAGTCCTGAGTCCAGAAAATGTATGGATATTAATCTCTATAGTCAATACAGAGCATTGATTTACTACTACCTTGCAGACCATAGAACAAGTCTGTCTGTGTTGCAATTGGGAGTTACATAATGCTGAACACAGATTATAATCGACAACCACCAAAAGGATCTCTGTACTAAATCGAGGGTATATTGGATGTCTGTGTCCAGCAATGGCAGAATCATGACACATTTTTAGATCTTAAGGTTTGAAGTTCCTCAGTGGAAATTAACACGGGTTGTTGTTGGAAATATAGACTACTATGTTGTACCATGGGAGTTTTAGATGATAGTTCTTCCAGCTCAGGAGGGTTGAGCTTGGCATGAGCATTTTTCACTTTATCAAGGAATGTTTGAACCAGTCCTATTAGGCGATGAAATAAAATGATACTTTGATCTATTGTCATTGAAGATTCTGGATATCGTCAGGATAAGGCATCTGCTACAGAATTCTTGGGGCCAGGGGTGTGAGTGATAAAAAAAATCATATTGGGAAACAAAATAAGCCCAGCAAACCTGTAACTGTTGTGACATTCCATGTTACGAAGAGATTGTACGTTCCTGTAATCCATTCTTATTTCAACGGGATCTCAGGTTCCAATAAAAAGAAGTATCAGTTCTTTGCAGGTGTGTTTTAGTGCCAGAGGTTCCCCATTAAGAATCAAGCAATTTGGTTAACAAGATGTTAAAGAGTGGGAAAGATGACAGATGGGATGTTTCTACAACAACACTGTCCATATAGCACTTTCAAAGGCATCTGCCCTCAGCCTACTGAAATCCTTCCTTTTAGAGAGGGAACAACATGTTGCGATGCGGGAATTCACCACCAACTGGTTTAGCCTGCCATGTGAGGTACCGCAGGGCTCCTCGTTGAGCCCTACTCTTTTAATCTTTATGTTACCCCACTAACAAAGCTCATCAGATCCTTTGGCTTCTCCGTTGTCTCTTATGCGATGACACTCAAAATGTGGTCTGAGTAACTACCAATCCAGATGAAACAGCAGTACGATTTAGTTCCTGCATGGGTCAGATAGACAACAGGATGAAGGTCAATTGCTTAAAGCTTAATTTCGACAAAATTTAGGTCCTTCTTTTAGGGAATGACATCTCCAATTTGTCACCAAAATGGTGGCCTAAGGAAATGGGCTCAATACCTCGCCCAGTAAGGAAAGTGAGAAATGTGGGTATTGTCTGGGACAATATACTAAATTTTGAAGATCAGATCAACGCTCGTGTCTTCTGTTTTTTTTATTCTGAGGATTATTAGGAAGATCTACTATTTTATTCCACCCGATCCCCAGAAAACTGTGCTGATTGCATTAGCCTTATCCAGTTTGGACTAAGGCAATGCGCTATTTTTGAACATCCAAAAAAAACTTCTCTAGAAGATACAGATGTTTTGGAATACGTCAGCTCGGCTACTGCTGGGCATTCCCAAATACCAATCAGTATCTCAGGCCTGGTCAAGCTACACTGGCTCCCGGTTGAAAAGAGAAGTGAATTTAAATCACTATGTATAGCCTTTAAGGCACTTTTTAAGAAACAAATTCATCTGGTACTCCCTGTTAAGAAAATTAAGATCATAAACAGCCAAGTTTTTGGTGATTCCAAAAACTAAACAAGCATCCTGGGGAGGTAGAAGTTTTATTTCAGGAACAGCCAAACTGTGGAATGTCCTCCCCATGACTCTGAAAAATAGTCCTAACCTTCTATCCTTTGATGAAGAATTATTTATAAGGATGTGAATTATGAAGGGTGGATGCTAGAATAAAGGAACGCTTCAGATTTTGGAAAGCTCATTCAGTAGGCTCATCCCAGAAAACCCATTCTTTAAGTTCTCTTTCTAAAGGATCCTAGTTATGTTGCTAGTATGTTGAGCAAAATCAGCAATAAACTAGATATAAAAGTTTGCAAAACGGAGAAACACAATCTCCATTATATTTTTTTGGAGTAAGGATCGGAGGAATCTTCTTAGGATCAACTGAAATTCCACTACAAAGTAAGACAAAACCTAGATAATCTAGAGGATCCTGTAAGAAACTGGGCAATTGGTTGAGGGATGTGAAAGCCCCACTTAGGCAACAACCACATTCCGTGTCAAGGTGAAACACAAATTCACTAAATTAACCTGTGCCCAACACTCTAGTAGCTTGGAACAAAGCAGTCAGGCTTAAAATAAAGGCAATGTGTAAAGTATATATGCAGCACACAAACAGTAATAACATGAAAACACAACACATGGAAAATCCCAAACCAATTTAGGAAAACAGAGTTTTATTTAATAAATAAAATGATACCCAAATGACAAAAATCCACAATAGAACTATAGCTATGCAATTTTAAAGTTTTTAGTGAAAATAGTGCCTAAAAGCACAAAGCGCCATGCGTGGTACTCTGGTCACGCTAGACTAGGGGAAAGTCACAAGTTCAGGCAAACCGCGATGGAGCACGGGTCGGATACAGGGACCAGGTTAGTCCCCATGAAAAGTTACCCTCAAAGTATGGCGTGAACAACTCCGTTCACGTTGGAGTTGGCGCAAAGAGGATAAGTGTCGCGGACGGCTGTTGCTGTACCGCAAAGAGAAGGCCGGGAGCCAGTCAGGCCTCGCAGACGGTTGTTGCTGTAGCTTCGTGTTGCGGTCATCACTGGCTGCCATTGCTGTAGCGGCTAGTGCAGGCGCGCATTGCCGGCCGTCACTGGCGGTTGCTGTCGAAGCGCCGAGCGGGTCTCACTGGAGCTTCGCATTGCCAGTCGTCGCAGGTAGCACAGTCTTGGCGCAAACAGGCCCATTCGTGGTTGCAATATGTCCAAACTTTAGGATTTTTACTGTTACTTCAGGAGGAGTACACTCTGATGGCAGCCAAAGCTTAAGGGACTGTGGAGGCACCTCTTAGGGCTCATGGACTCACTCCAGTAGAGGACAGCAGAGCTTAGGTAGCTACAGGCAGGTGCAGTTGCAGCCAGTCAGCTGGGCAGCTGCAGGGAGGTCTCTGAAGCTTGCGTTGTCCCTGTAGCTCACACAGGAAGTCAGACAACTGACACCTAGAGTCACTCTGGTTAGCCTGTGATGAAGGCAAGCAGGTCTAATCTTCCTTCTTAAACAGCAAGGCAGCCCCTCAAGCAGCAGGGTGGTCCTATGGTAGCAGGGCAGTCCTTCTTCTGTAACGTCCACAGGTCCAGGAGTGCTCAAATGGGTGGCTCTGGAGGTCCAATATTTATACCTTTTGTCAGCCTTTGTGTGGGGGAACCCTGTCCTACCCCTACATCTGGTTCTGGAAAGTTCTTCCCCTGTCAAGGCTCCAAACTGCCTGGGGTGACAAAAAGCAGGGCGGCCTGGTGTCAGATTCCTTCATGTGTACTGGAGACAATGGCCTGATTTAGATCTTGGTGGTATTCCAGTCGCAGCCATCCCTCTGAGGCGGCAGTTTCAAGTACTCCATCCAGTTGACGGTATCCGATCTGTCGTATTTAGATGCATGCTGGCTGCGCTACCGTCAGCATCAGCAGACTGTATTCTGTTGCGTAAGCGGCGCACCTCCTCTGACGCGGCAGGCTTCTCCGCTGGCTAACAGTACTCCGTTGCCATCAGACCAGCGGTTTTGCGCCGAGCCTATTTAGATGTCCCCGTTGTGCTGGCGTTGTCCTAGCAGTGGTTTGCTGACGGAGTGAGTCCCTGGTGGAGTGGAGACTGGTAAGTACAACTTATTAATGTGTCAATACACGAGTTGTGTTTGCTCCAAAAAAATATGTAGGTAATGTGTGATGCCCCTTTTTGTCACATATTCCATGCCACATGAACATGCACACACTATTGAATGCACACCCACAGGCACCACAAGCACAACACCCCAAGCACCACAACAATACATTTTTTTAAGTGTCAACACATGTGTGTTCTAAAATGGACACTACTGCATTACACATAAGACAAAATTGCATGTACGAGCAATGCAAAAATACATGAGGCTACAGCAATTGTCAACATACAATTCATAGTAAGATAATTGCAAAAGTAGCTTACCTTACATCTCGGCGACAATGGAGTCGTTTGGCGTTGTGGTGAAGTCCAAGCAGCGAAGGAGGGACCTGGACGAATGGGTTCAAGACGGTAATTGAAGTGGAAACAGTAAAAAAATGTACGTTTATACCTCATTTCCTTCCATTCCGCCAACTCAAAGTAGGAGGTAGTCCCGCCACAGTTGCCTCGACAGAAAGGCACATTGTTATTAGCTCGGCGGTCATCTTGACTGTACTCCCGCCGACAGCCGCTTCATCCTATGACACAGTTAACGCAGGTGAACATTCCTGGCAGAGTCGATGGGACTCTGTCAGTCTTTCGTCCATGGACCCGCCAACATCTTTGATTGTGGCACAGGAAGAACTTAGGTCCATTTTGGATGGAGGTGGAAAGGCTGCTCTGATCCTATTGGACCTCTCGGCGGCCTTCGACAGGGTCAATCATGACATCTTGATTGATGGGCTTGCGGAGCTTTATATAAGAGGCTCTGCCCTCAGCCTACTGAAATCCTTCCTTTTAGAGAGGGAACAACATGTTGCGATGCGGGAATTCACCACCAACTGGTTTAGCCTGCCATGTGAGGTACCGCAGGGCTCCTCGTTGAGCCCTACTCTTTTTAATCTTTATGTTACCCCACTAACAAAGCTCATCAGATCCTTTGGCTTCTCCGTTGTCTCTTATGCGATGACACTCAAAATGTGGTCTGAGTAACTACCAATCCAGGTGAAACAGCAGTACGATTTAGTTCCTGCATGGGTCAGATAGACAACAGGATGAAGGTCAATTGCTTAAAGCTTAATTTCGACAAAATTTAGGTCCTTCTTTTAGGGAATGACATCTCCAATTTGTCACCAAAATGGTGGCCTATGGAAATGGGCTCAACACCTCGCCCAGTAAGGAAAGTGAGAAATGTGGGTATTGTCTGGGACAATATACTAAATTTTGAAGATCAGATCAACGCTCTTGTGTCTTCTGTTTTTTTTATTCTGAGGATTATTAGGAAGATCTACTATTTTATTCCACCCGATCCCCAGAAAACTGTGCTGATTGCATTAGCCTTATCCAGTTTGGACTAAGGCAATGCGCTATTTTTGAACATCCAAAAAAACTTCTCTAGAAGATACAGATGTTTTGGAATACGTCAGCTCGGCTACTGCTGGGCATTCCCAAATACCAATCAGTATCTCAGGCCTGGTCAAGCTACACTGGCTCCCGGTTGAAAAGAGAAGTGAATTTAAATCACTATGTATAGCCTTTAAGGCACTTTTTAAGAAACAAATTCATCTGGTACTCCCTGTTAAGAAAATTAAGATCATCAACAGCCAAGTTTTTGGTGATTCCAAAAACTAAACAAGCATCCTGGGGAGGTAGAAGTTTTATTTCAGGAACAGCCAAACTGTGGAATGTCCTCCCAATGACTCTGAAAAATAGTCCTAACCTTCTATCCTTTAGAAAAGCTCTAAAAACCTGGCTCTTCAACAACTTGCCTCTGCGTCCCCCTTTTAATGATAGAAGCAGCACCAAGACACCTCAGAGCAATCGAGAGCTTTACAAAACCAAAATCAGATCACATCAAATATCTAAATAGATTGGGCGGACCGCCAAGTCGAAAAAGTGACAGCTGGACCATTACCGCCAAGATCTAAATCAGGCCCAAGGTCCTTTGAAGAGTAAGTGAGGGCTGGGTACAGCACCTTCTCAGTCATCCTCTCAGAATGGCCCATCCTGTCCACGCCTGAGCCACCTTTGTGTTACTGTCTGAAAGCAATACACAAACCCAAAAAGAAGGGCCATTCACATTCATGTGACCTATAACACTGGCAGAAGGCACAAATGGTTGTGACTAGAAAATGCCAACTTTTTAAAAGTGCCATTTTCGGAATTGTAACTTAAAACTCACCCTTAAAGAGGATTTTAAATGATAATTCATTTGAGTGTAAACAGGATATCCCATTGCAAAGTTTGCACTTATTAGATGTAATAAGGTAAACCAGTGTTAGTCAATGGGAGAGGTAGGAATTACAGCGGTGAAAAGTTTCTTTAGGAGTTTCTCACTGTCAGGACACGTAAAATGTAAGTACACATGTCCTACTTTTTAAATACAAATTCAATTTGCTCTATGAGCTTTTAGGGCCTACCTTAGGGGTGACTTATGCATATTAAAAAAGAAGGTTTAGGCCTGGCAAAAAGGCCAGGTCGAAATGGTAGTTTAAAATTGCGCTATGGGCTGCAGTGGCAGGCCCGAGACATGTTTTAAAAAGATACTTTATTGAGTGGCACAAAGAGTGCTGCTGCCCACTAGTAAGCATCTAATGTATAGGTCCTGGGTACATTTAATACCATTTACTAGGAACTTAGAAGTAAATTATATTTAGCAATCATGGAGATGCTAATTGTACCATGTTTTAGGGAGAGCACAAGCACTTTACCACTGATTAGCAGGGGAAAAGTGCAGATTCCTAATGCCAAAAAAGGGTTCCACAATAGAAGGTAAAAATCTGGAGGGTCACCCTGCAAAAACGCCAATTTCAACATATCCTTTACAGATTCACATTACTCTCTTTTACAAAAATGTTGGTACTGACATAGCCAAGACAACAATGAAGTGACATGGAACCTGTGTTCAAGCGTTTAAGAGAAAATGAGTATATGTAGGGAACCCACCTCTCTATCTAGTGCACCACCATGGGGTACACTGTGCAGAGAGATCGAAGAGACCCTCGTTGATTCACAGAGGCAAAAGTAGATAATACTAACGCTCTATTCTGTGGTAGTATGGGCGAGCAGTTAGGCTAATCAGAGGGTTGTGCTAAGCATTTGTTGTACTCACAGGGCAATAAATGATACACCCGCTCAAGGAATGAATTTGAGACCAAATTAGAAAAATATCACTTCTTTTTTTACAAATATTAGTTCAAGACCTTTGGGTACTAGATAAATACTTTATGCAATATGATGAAATCACAATAAATGCAATATCTACAATTGTGCGCAATTAAGCACAATACTTTTCCTATGAGAGGAAAAAGGCAATTGGAAAAAGCAATACAGTTATTGTGTAGTTACCCTTTTGGAAATCGGAAGGTTCAGGGCCAAGGTCCAAAGTGCCAAGGCCAAGTTCTCTGGAGCTTCCCGGGTTTGTCGGGAAACAAGCAAAAAGGAGACTTGGTAGCTGGCACACTATGAAGCCAGGGGGCCACCTGCAAAAGTAAAGCAAAGGGGGGACTTGCAGGCAAGTCTGAGAGCTCTCAAGGGAGAGCAGAGGTAGCAAGGGCTCTGAGTCTGGAACACAGCTGGTTTGAAGATGCCAGGCGGGCTGGGTGCAATGAAGATGGGCAGCTGGGCCACTGCTGAGGTGGGTCTTCGGAGACCTGAAGTCCCTCGTCAGGTGCTAGCTCACTGAAAAGTTGGAATCTGCCTGGACTTGGTTTTGTAGGTTTTTGCAGCAAGGGGTCCGGTACCCTGGGTATTGGTGCCTTGCAGTTCTGGTGGGCCCTGGGGCCTCAAGACTTGGTGCAGGGGCCGAGTTGACCCTCTAGAGCAGGCGTACCTTCGGATGCCACTCAGAGAAGTCGGTCGGGTTGGGGAGCTGGACGACGCTGGACTGGACTTTGCTGTTTTTGGTGCCTGCTGCTGCAGGGAGATAGTACCTCTAACTTGAGGGAGTTCTTTGGCGATTTTCGAAGTGCTGATGACCCTCTGGGGTTTGTGGAGGCCACACAGCAACGAGACAAGCTGCTGGAGGATGGCGATTGTTGAGATCTATGGCGGCAGGCAGGAGTTTGCACCCAAAGACCACCACGAAGTCTGCAGTTCTCGGTCGAACAGCGTTTCTTCGGTTGTCTTCTTCTTGTGTCCGTGGAATCTAAGTTCAGGGTCTGGGGATGCCACCTAAATATTAAATTTAGGGGCGTTTACAAGGGAGTGACAGGTAGTGGCCAATGGGCCCGTTACCTGGGGTGTCTACACCCTCTATTGTGCCCACCTCCTGTGGGAGGGGAACATAGCCCTAGCCCTGAATGGAGAAGTCCCACCATCTTCAAGATGGTGGGCACTGAAGAATGTGCTTCACCTCCCCTCCAACACTTGAGGGGTGAGTTAGCACAGCGGGGCACACCTCCTATTTTGTCTTGGTTTTCCTGCCTGTCTTCTTGCCAAAAGGGCTGAGGAAAGGAGGGGGGTTAGGAGGGGCTGCTCCTTCTATCAGGAGAGGATGGGGTCGCGTATCAAAGGCGGCAAGGCCTTTGAAGCTTCCCATCACAGATGGCTCTTCCTGATCGGGGTAAGGTGTGAACACCTCCGCCCAGGACAGGCTTTGTTTTCGACCTTTGAGTGCGCTGGCGCTCACCCCATGAGGTCAGAACTCTGTCTGGTGGTGACAGGCTGGCTTTAGACCAGTCGGTGACCACACTAAGGATTGGTAGGTTTTCAGGGGATCCCTGTAACGGGTCCTCTATACGCAATTTTAATAAATCTGACACTGGAATCAGTGCAGGTTTATTAAGACGAGATGTTTGGCACCAAACATCCCATAATACAGTGAAGCCATCATGGAGCTGGAGAACTCATAATGGTGAGGGTTCAGCCCATGTATTCCTTATGGCTTCCCTGTTTACTTACAATATCCAAGAATCAACATGGATATTGCAGGGGCATATCTGCTCATGCAGATTTGTCCTTGTAGGAAGGTGGAATCTGACTATATGGTTGCCCCCACTTTTTTTATGGTGTTTTGCTGGTTTATGACTTAGTTGGACTGGGATCCTGCTATTCAGGGCCCCAGTCTATCTGCTTTCTCTGTAAAATGGATTCCATGTGCCTTAGGCACATCTCTGATTGGGATCTGGAGTGCCCTTATAAGTCCCTAGTATATGGTATACTATGTACCAAGGGCATAGGTACCTCAGAGGCCTGCCAGGGGCTGCAGCATGTATTATGCCACCCCTGGAAGGCCATCCAAACTGACACCACAGGTCTGCTACTGCAGCCTGGGTAAGGTGGTGCATGCACCCCTTACTGTGATATAGGTTACCTATATCACGAAATACATACACACCTAGAAACCTATAAGTCACTCCTAAGGCAGGCCTTATCAATCCTAAAGGCAGAGTGCATGGTTCCTATGTGAGAGGGTGCCCCTGCATGAGCAGGGCCCCTCTGCAGCGTTCGGAGACCATCTCTGATGCTGTTTGTAGTGCAGCCTGACCATATACTCTTAAGCGCATTATATCCTCGCGGTAAAATGCTAACTTTGGAATGGCTGCACCTAAACATGTCGTGTTTGGTGTCAAACATCTTGGAATACTACCCCCCGCCAATCCTGGCGGCGGGGGTAGCATTCCACCCTTCTAGAGGGAAAGACATGTTAACTCTGGCTTACCCGGTAACTTCTTTCTGAAGCCCTGGCATCACAAAATGGATGCTGCTGCCACAGACACAAGTCTGGCCTCCTGCTGCTGGACGAAACTCCGGCAGGGGAGGCCTGGACAATAGGTTTCCTGTTGCAGGGAGGTGTGACCACCTCCCCAGACAGGATAATGTGTATTGGGGCTGGGTGGGTGCACTCTTAGAGTGCTTTGAAGTCCTGCACTGGGGGAGCAAAAGGCTCCTCTGTGCATATGCCAGTTCAAACCAGCTCAGGGGCTACCTGCCCCTGCTCTGGCGCGAAACTGGACAAAGGGAAGTGGGTGTAGCCACCCCTCCCTTGACCCTCCCATAGGTGGGGTCATAGAGTTAGTCCCTCCCTGTTTTACTAGTTAAAATGGGGAACCCTTGCCACAGCAAGATTAGATATCCCTGGACTAAACTTTGAAACTGAATCCTGGACCTTCGACGCTCTACATCACGATTAGAGGACTGAAGAATCTCCCTTGGGGTCAAGGAGTGACTCCCCTGCTTGGCAGGCACCAAAAACGATAACGACGGTCGCAAACTACGCCGCTCCCGCCGGAGTCCGAAGTCCCTGCAGCCCAAGAAGTGGATTTCCTGACTTCTCCAAGGCCATCGTGAGTCCCCAGCGAAGCTGAGGCAAGTGGACCCCACGAGTGACGAGGAACCGCGACCCCTGGGTACCGTGCACTATTATCGAGTGCAACCCCTTCACAACGTTCTACGAACCTGTGCTTTGGACCACGTGTGGTCCCAACCTCCAGCAAGAATCCCTCCGAAGATCAGAGGCCTACACCGTCCTGAGTGACCGTGGGCCCCTGTTGAGTGATTCCGCCCGAGGTGTCTTTGCGATCCCTTGCCAGCCGGCTCGTGGGTCCCCAGAAGACTTTCTAAAGAAACCAAAGGGCTCCCTGGTTGCTCCAGGCCTGCCCTGACTTACCCTCGCTGGGTGAGTTCCCCAGACCTTGCTGGTCTGCATCATCGACGATCTACATCTTACTCGAGACTTGCCGTTGCCAAGGCTTGTTGGGTCCAATCTGGTCGCCGACACCTCTGCACTCGACAGACATCGAGCAACAGCCCGAATCCTGCTCCTGGTCGCCGACAACGCCTCCTGGACCTCGTGGCTGAAGAGTCAAGACGACCGTCATCGAATCTGAAGCACTCGACATCGGTGGGCATCTGTCCATCGCCTCCTGGTCACTGGCTAGTGACCCAGACTCTGTCCCCTCTGCTTTCAGGTTCTTCAGAACTCCGATCCACTCTTGGATCCACCCGGACACTTTTCTCCTGGTCGCCAGCAGCACTTTGCAGCAGATCGCCATAAGAACCGACGACGAAACCCGACCCCGAAAGGCACCTATGCACCCGGCTTCCCTGGGTGAGGTAACACGAGTACTCCGGTGCTCCCGTGGGTAGAGACTCTTCAAAGTCCTAGATCTCAAAGGGTTTTGTCCTAGTCCTCTTTAAAGTGTCCCTTTCCTCTATTTTCCCGATCCCGACTTTCTCCATAGAAGTTAACGGCGTATCGCGGTTGTGTATTTACACTGCACGCGTCTCCCGTGGGTCCCCTGTGTCACTACCTTGGGTGGTTCCTTGTGGTCCAAGCACTTCTAGAGGCTCTAGGCCTAGTGTCTAGTTCAGTCGTGGTTCGCATACCACTTTATTGGTATATGGTTTGGTACGCCCCTAGGGCCCAAACGTGTATTTGTGCTATTACTGTGATTTAAGATCTTATAACCTATGTACTTCGAACTCTAGCCTCATAAAGAGACTAGAGGGGTGTGTTTAGTAATAAATACATATATTTTGAATATATACCTGGTGTGGTGCTCTTTCATTTGGTCACTCAAGAGATTATAGACTGGTAAAACAAGCTGCTTTACATTCCTTCAAGACTTAGCCTGAAGGCTGCTCTCCACAGCTACCACTAGGATAGCTTTCAATAAGGTTGTCTTTAACCTACCTACCATAAGAGTCGATTTGGACTGGTGCAAGGTGCCCACTATAATTAGTGGACAGCATATGCCAGGCCAACTTCTCACATTGGTGTGCAGCGTGTGGGATTCCAGCTTGCTATTGTTTTACCAGATAATCTCAATTGAATTGATCAACTGAAAACCACTAAAGGTACCTAAGGTACATATAATTTAAGCTTAGAATATCAGTAAGTTCTACTGAACTTAGAGTTGTGTGTTAAGGGATAGCACAACCCTTTCTACAACTCAAGAGAGTTTAGTAGGCCACACTAGAGTAGGTAGTGCATACACCACACCACACTAGTAATGTCTTTAAAAGCAGGATCCAAAGATGCCCTGCAGGAAGCCATTGAGCTTCCCCCTCCAAGTATGACACACTCCCATTCTTGGAACTGAGAGCTTTGTGTAACGTGAGGAAATTAAGGACAGGCCAAAGTCCCACCACCCAACACCTCCAGGAGTTGTTGGTGGCTTATGATCTTAGTAAGTCTTCAGAGACTGAAGGGGTAGGAGCAGAGGGTGGGCCAGCAGATGAGGAAGGGGCCAGGGGTACTACTACCCCCAGCCCCCCTCTGAAACTGACCAGGAGGGTGACAATGACCCTGACCTGGAAAACCCAATCCCTTCTGGGGAAGATGAAGATGAGGATCTGGAGAACCACACCTTTGTCCCCCGAGGAAGGATTATGAGTGTGCTCAGAAAGTCTAGGTCTCCTTCTCAGGAGTCTAACCACTCTGGCACCTCAATAGGGAGCTCTGTTTCTTCTCACAGGAGGGAATCCTCTCATGAGAGAAGAAAGAGACTGGTCCAGTATGAGGAAACTCAACTGGAGATCAGGAAGAAGCAATTGGCTTTAGATAGAGAATCCCTAGATCTCCTTAGAGAGAGAAGAAAGTTGGGACTAGAGTCCCATGGTGGCAGCAATATCCCTAGAGATAGGGACAGGTCTTATGACCATAGAAACCTAAACAAGATTGTCCCTCCCTACCAGAGTGGGGATGACATCCACAAATGGATAACTGCACTGGAGAGGGCCTGTAAAGTTCAGAAGGTCCCCCAGAGGCAGTGGGCAGCAATCTTGTGGCTCTCCTTTGCAGACAAAGGTAGAGACAAGCTCCTCACTGTAAGAGAAGAGGATGCTGACAATTACACAGTCTTGAAGAGTGCTCTGATAGATGGGTTTGGCCTAACCACTGAACAGTATAGGTTGAAGTTCAGAGACACCCAAAAAGCTCAGACTCAAGACTGGGTTGATTTTGTAGATTGTGCTACAAAGGCTCTGGAAGGTTGGATACATGGCAACAAAGTGCATGACTTTTTAGGATTGTACAATTTGATTATGAGGGAGCAGATCCTTAATAATTGTCAAAACCAGCTTTTGCACCAGTATCTGGTGGACTCTGATCTGACCTCTCCCCAAGAATTGGGAAAGAAGGCAGACAAATGGGTCAGAACCAGAGTAAAAACTAGAAATCAGGGTGGTGACCAGAAGAAAGATTCTACTAAGTCCCAAGAGAAAGGTGGGGATAAATCTAAGGATAAGTCCCCTACAGGGCCCCAAAATTCCTCTTCTGGGGGTGGGTCCCAAACTCCTTCCTCTCCTGAAAAGAAACCCTATTGCCATGTCTGTAAAAAGCCTGGGCACTGGAAAACTGATCCCAGTTGCCCCAGGATTGGCAATAAAGAAAATGTTCCTCCCACAACTACTACCACCCCTCCTGGTACTACCAGTAGTAATCCTCCAGTTGGGAGTAGTGCACCCAAAAAGTTAGGTGCTTTTGCAAGAGGAACAGAGGTGGGCCCTAGTTTAGACAGGGACCCCTCAACAGACTCCTCTGACTCTGATGGTGGTATAGGATTTGCCACCTTTACCATGGGTCCCATAGCATTGGGCAGGTACAGACTGGAGCCAATGATTAATGGTCAGAAAGCTGTGGCATTTAGGGACACAGGGGCTAGTGTCACCATGGTGGCAGGGAAACTAGTCCCCCTCACCAGCTTTTACCTGAGTTTAAATACCAGGTGACCAACATTGATGGTGTCAGAACAGATCACCCCATGGCCATAGTCAATCTCAGCTGGGAGGGGGTCACAGGCCCAAAAGAGTGGCAGTGTCCCCAACCCTACCTGTAGATTGCCTGATGGGCAATGATTTGGAAATTTCAGCCTGGGCTGAAGTTGAACACCAAACCCATCTTAGGATGTTGGGCGTCCCTGCAAGGTTAGTGGGGCTGTGATGGCCACAGCCCCAGCCCAAGACTTTGGAGAGATGGAGCCTGAAAGAATGGCCCACTCTCCCCAAAAGAGAGCAAAAGGGTTGAAGAAAAGTCTTCTTCCCCCAGACAGTAGGTAAGGGTCAGCCTCCTCAGGGAACTGACCCTACCCCTAGTGAAGGAACTGCCACAGAGGTAGTCAGGCCTGGCCTGGCCACACCCCTGATGGCAGAGGACCCTTCCACGGTGGTACCCAGTCTGGAGCAGGTAACCTGCCCTCTCTACCCTGCCTCAGTCAGCCCAGGGCTGCAGAGGTCAGGGAGGTCAGTGGACCCCCGGGCCCCCTGTCCAGAGGAAGCCCCCCATCAGCAGATTAGGGGCAGCCAGTCTAGTAGCCCTAGCCAGGTGAAAATTCCTCTACACACTGAGGGATCCCCCATACCTTTATGTAGGGACCTCCCCCAGAAGGACTCTGGTAGGCAAGGGCAAACCTGGGACCAGAAGGTTCCAAACCTGCCATGTCCCTCCAGTGTTCCATCCAAAGGGACCCAACCCCCAGCTGTAGGCAGCCAAAGGTTGACCCTTAGAGCAAAGTGCAACTCAGTCATGGAAAGACAGGCATACATGGTGACCAGTGATCTGAGGAAACTGAGGCCAACATTCCTAGGGCCTCACTTCCCTACTCAGACACCTCACCAGCCTTGTACTTTACCTAAGCACACCAGAGGTAGTGATTCCCCATGGTGGAGACCCTCTCATACCCTTAGGGTGAGGGATTGCTTAGTGGACCATAACATAGGGGGCAACCATGCTAGTGCAGGTGCTTCCTTATATGGCCACTTAGTCAATATAGGCTCAACTGGCCAAGGTTAGCCTTATCTCCTTTCGTTTGGGGGGTTATGTAGGAAGGTGGAATCTGACTATATGGTTGCCCCCACTTTTTTTATGGTGTTTTGCTGGTCTATGACTTAGTTGGACTGGGATCCTGCTATTCAGGGCCCCAGTCTATCTGCTTTCTCTGTAAAATGGATTCCATGTGCCTTAGGCACATCTCTGATTGGGATCTGGAGTGCCCTTATAAGTCCCTAGTATATGGTATACTATGTGCCAAGGGCATAGGTACCTCAGAGGCCTGCCAGGGGCTGCAGCATGTATTATGCCACCCCTGGAAGGCCATCCAAACTGACACCACAGGTCTGCTACTGCAGCCTGGGTAAGGTGGTGCATGCACCCCTTACTGTGATATAGGTTACCTATATCACGAAATACATACACACCTAGAAACCTATAAGTCACTCCTAAGGCAGGCCTTATCAATCCTAAAGGCAGAGTGCATGGTTCCTATGTGAGAGGGTGCCCCTGCATGAGCAGGGCCCCTCTGCAGCGTTCGGAGACCATCTCTGATGCTGTTTGTAGTGCAGCCTGACCATATACTCTTAAGCGCATTATATCCTCGCGGTAAAATGCTAACTTTGGAATGGCTGCACCTAAACATGTCGTGTTTGGTGTCAAACATCTTGGAATACTACCCCCCGCCAATCCTGGCGGCGGGGGTAGCATTCCACCCTTCTAGAGGGAAAGACATGTTAACTCTGGCTTACCCGGTAACTTCTTTCTGAAGCCCTGGCATCACAAAATGGATGCTGCTGCCACAGACACAAGTCTGGCCTCCTGCTGCTGGACGAAACTCCGGCAGGGGAGGCCTGGACAATAGGTTTCCTGTTGCAGGGAGGTGTGACCACCTCCCCAGACAGGATAATGTGTATTGGGGCTGGGTGGGTGCACTCTTAGAGTGCTTTGAAGTCCTGCACTGGGGGAGCAAAAGGCTCCTCTGTGCATATGCCAGTTCAAACCAGCTCAGGGGCTACCTGCCCCTGCTCTGGCGCGAAACTGGACAAAGGGAAGTGGGTGTAGCCACCCCTCCCTTGACCCTCCCATAGGTGGGGTCATAGAGTTAGTCCCTCCCTGTTTTACTAGTTAAAATGGGGAACCCTTGCCACAGCAAGATTAGATATCCCTGGACTAAACTTTGAAACTGAATCCTGGACCTTCGACGCTCTACATCACGATTAGAGGACTGAAGAATCTCCCTTGGGGTCAAGGAGTGACTCCCCTGCTTGGCAGGCACCAAAAACGATAACGACGGTCGCAAACTACGCCGCTCCCGCCGGAGTCCGAAGTCCCTGCAGCCCAAGAAGTGGATTTCCTGACTTCTCCAAGGCCATTGTGCGTCCCCAGCGAAGCTGAGGCAAGTGGACCCCACGAGTAACGAGGAACCGCGACCCCTGGGTACCGTGCACTATTATCGAGTGCAACCCCTTCACAACGTTCTACGAACCTGTGCTTTGGACCACGTGTGGTCCCAACCTCCAGCAAGAATCCCTCCGAAGATCAGAGGCCTACACCGTCCTGAGTGACCGTGGGCCCCTGTTGAGTGATTCCGCCCGAGGTGTCTTTGCGATCCCTTGCCAGCCGGCTCGTGGGTCCCCAGAAGACTTTCTAAAGAAACCAAAGGGCTCCCCTGGTTGCTCCAGGCCTGCCCTGACTTACCCTTGCTGGGTGAGTTCCCCAGACCTTGCTGGTCTGCATCATCGACGATCTACATCTTACTCGAGACTTGCCGTTGCCAAGGCTTGTTGGGTCCAATCTGGTCGCTGACACCTCTGCACTCGACAGACATCGAGCAACAGCCCGAATCCTGCTCCTGGTTGCCGACAACGCCTCCTGGACCTCGTGGCTGAAGAGTCAAGACGACCGTCATCGAATCTGAAGCACTCGGCATCGGTGGGCATCTGTCCATCGCCTCCCTGGTCACTGGCTAGTGACCCAGACTCTGTCCCCTCTGCTTTCAGGTTCTTCAGAACTCCGATCCACTCTTGGATCCACCCGGACACTTTTCTCCTGGTCGCCAGCAGCACTTTGCAGCAGATCGCCATAAGAACCGACGACGAAACCCGACCCCGAAAGGCACCTATGCACCCGGCTTCCCTGGGTGAGGTAACACGAGTACTCCGGTGCTCCCGTGGGTAGAGACTCTTCAAAGTCCTAGATCTCAAAGGGTTTTGTCCTAGTCCTTTTTAAAGTGTCCCTTTCCTCTATTTTCCCGATCCCGACTTTCTCCATAGAAGTTAACGGCGTATCGCGGTTGTGTATTTACACTGCACGCGTCTCCCGTGGGTCCCCTGTGTCACTACCTTGGGTGGTTCCTTGTGGTCCAAGCACTTCTAGAGGCTCTAGGCCTAGTGTCTAGTTCAGTCGTGGTTCGCATACCACTTTATTGGTATATGGTTTGGTACGCCCCTAGGGCCCAAACGTGTATTTGTGAGATTACTGTGATTTAAGATCTTATAACCTATGTACTTCGAACTCTAGCCTCATAAAGAGACTAGAGGGGTGTGTTTAGTAATAAATACATATATTTTGAATATATACCTGGTGTGGTGCTCTTTCATTTGGTCACTCAAGAGATTATAGACTGGTAAAACAAGCTGCTTTACATTCCTTCAAGACTTAGCCTGAAGGCTGCTCTCCACAGCTACCACTAGGATAGCTTTCAATAAGGTTGTCTTTAACCTACCTACCATAAGAGTCGATTTGGACTGGTGCAAGGTGCCCACTATAACTAGTGGACAGCATATGCCAGGCCAACTTCTCACAGTCCTCACAGGAGATATAGTGCACCCTACCATAGGGCTAGAAGGCTTATCAGAGGAATGTCTTACCTATGTCCCACGCAGTGTCTATGGGCATGGCACACAGGGATGCGTGACATGTTGACTCTTCGGTTTTGTCTGCACGAAGGCACGCAGTCTGCAATGGCAGCATGCATGGCCTTGGTGAGGGGACCCTAGGGTGGCACAATTATTGCTGCTACCCTTGGGCTCCCTCTTCAGTGCTAATGCCCTAGGTACAAGGGGTACCATTTACTAGGGACTTACACAGGGTACTGAAGTTGTGCCAATTAGGAAAGAAAATGTACAGTTTAGGGAAAGAGCTGCTGGCACAGGGGACCTGGTTGGCAGAGACCCTGTGCACTTCCAGTCAAATTACATCATTTTCCAAAAGGTGGGGGCTACCCATGTCCAAAAGAGGCACTTTCCTACAGTATATCATGCAGGTATGCTACCACATATTGGTTCAGGATTTCAGCAAATATATGGTCCATAAACCTTTGAAAAATGGCAGGAGTTTAGCACAAGCCAAAAGACATTAACCGATATTCAAAATGCCCAAAATGTGTGTCAAGGTTGTCTTTCATTCATCTCCATGTTTGATTCTGAGCAGATGGTATGCCCCACGAAGATCAAGTTTGCACCTCGAAACACTTTCCATATGATCCTTAATTAGGAGTAACTGATACATATCCTTGATGGTAATGTTATTCAAACTTTGATAGGGTTTTAAGTCACTCCATTTTTAGGAGCAAAAAATAGTGAGGCAGGAGAAGTGAAATGAACAATTAACCAATTCTTCAGATTTTCTTGAAGGCAGCCCTTGAGTGTCTCCTTCTCTTTTTTCTGAAAGGGAATACACCCTTCAAATAGTACTACTGCCCCTGGATCCATTGGTATTGCACAATAAAATTCCCTGTGCAGAGGCAAACAAAAACAAGGAGGCTTTTCGAAGATGCCAGCATGGTCTTGGTATTGTGTTGGGACCATAGAGAGACTGGCAATAGAGAATGATCCAGACCCTTCTTACTGATCTTAAAAAGGAGCTAAATAACTTCCAGAAGAAAAACAATGATCAAAAACAATGATTTTAATTAATTTGAGAGATCATGGAAATTGTATGAATGGTCCAATTTATTTAACTATAGTAACTAAGTCCAAAGAAAAGATTTCCTAAGAGGAGGCAAAAGACAGCCACAAGGGAATGGTCTTCTCCCTTACTGGACCACAGGCCAGAGGAGTGCTGTCCACAGTTTGACCATGTTCAGGCATTTTCTTAAGTATCTGAGTAATCCGATTCTTTATTGCCCAGTCATCATGAATATACATTCCTGAAGCTCCACATGCTAATAAAGTTGGAACCTGTACAGTATTTCCATTTTCGGAACGAAGAATGACCAGCAACGTGAACAAGTATGAATTAGCGTCTTTGGAAGAAGAACCAATATACTGGAGACATTGACTACCCGCCTTTTAGTCCCTTCCAGGAGACAGGACTCTGACATTTCCTAGATTATTGGTACGATGAACGGGTCACACTTGAATCAGATGTTCATCAGCACTACAGTATAAACAAAACCCAGATGTTCATCAGCACTACAGTATAAGCAAAACCCAGTCTCACGTGCAGTCCTTTTCAGCCTCAAAGGGCTTCTTGCAGCTCATATCTATGTATGTATGTATATGTGAGTAGTATATGTATAGCGCAAACCTAGCCAATAAGACTGTAGAGGGTACAGGGTCAAAGTCAAGCATAAAGTCAACGTGTGATAGGAAGGGCGGACGGTTATTGGGTTGTTACTGTATTGCGATGTAGTGTTCTTTAAAGAGGTGTGTCTTTAACTCTTTCCTAAAGCGGAGCAGCATTGGGTCGGTCCTCTTATCATGTGTGTATTTGTAGAGTGCAATACCACCTGGGGTATCCAGGTGCTGAGCAGGTGTAGAGGTCTAGCTTCCAGGGTGAAGTCAGTCAAAGAGACGGGTCTTCAGCTTCTTGTAGAATTTAAGAAGACTCTGACCTGTAGTGTAAGATCTCTCCATGCTTTGAGAGCAACGAATGAGAAGGTTCAACTTCTGGTCCTGTTTCGGTGTATGCGAGGTTGAGTGGAAGTGCCTGGGTGGTAGATTGAAGAGGATGCGGCTGCTAAGGTAGGTCATGCTGGTGTTGTGTACTACTTTAAAAGTGTGGGTGAGGAGTTTGAACTTCATGTGCTTGTGTTTCGAGAGCCAGTGGAGTTCCCTCAGGTGTGAGGTGATGTGTGTCCTGCTGGGGAGGTTGAGAATGAGTCTGCCCGCCACATTCTGGATAGTTTGCAACACCTGGTGAGATGTCTGATGAATTACTCCAGCGAAGAAAGAGTACCCGTAGTCCAACATGCTTGTGATGAGGGCGTGGTTAATGGTCTTTCTCTGTTGCTCTGGAGCCATTTAAAGATGTTCTTCTCCATCTTAACGATCCCATGGCTGCGTTGACATAGGGTTGAAGAGCTGTATTCCGTGAGTAATGCACTTTAGTGCGGTGATGTAGACACATGCACTAAAATGTGTTAGTCTAACCCCTGATGTGTGGTACTTGACAGGGCTGCAAATATGTACAGATAGGGCTAAAAATACAGGCCTTAGATGATTTCGCTTATTTTTGTTCTGGCCGGGACATTAAAATACCAGAGGTGCGTGTAGAAAACGGGCCAGGTGGTCACTCTAGTCAGAGGACTGTTGATTATTTAACTAGGAGAGGAGTTGGCCTAACGGGTAGGGCAGTCGACCTCGAATCTGGGGAACTGGGTTCGAGTCTCGGCAATGACGCTGAACATCCTGTGATTCTGGGCAAAATCACTTAATCTCCCCGTGCCTAACAAAACAAGCATTGGCATAGCCAATAGGTCTCGCCTTTGGGATTTATGTGTTTAGCCAGAACTTGTGGCTATGTTGTAGAGCATTGTGGCTGCTGTGCATCATGTTGAAAAGTTATAATAAAAAGTGTTAAGCATTTTTGTTACCTTTATACAAACCAAGACAACATTATATATAACTGAACAACCTGATTAAAAAAAGATTTTAACAAAAAAAATGTCTTCTAGTTTTTTTGTACTTGCATTGCTGGCAACTTCTTCCTGCCTGTTTTCATGCTTGTTTGTTATAAAAAAAATTGTTATGGGGGAGCGGGACATAAATAACGGGGGAGTGGAGGTTGGAAAACAGTAATTTAATTAGAACACGAGCAGCGGACGGACACTAGGGGAGAAACAACAGATGCCAGATTCCGAGGGCAGACTGACGTGATGCTTAGGTGATGTTTAGGTGATGCTTAGGTGGTGCGCTGATGCAAAATGGTGGTGGTGAGTGATGTTTGGGGCTCAGGTGGTGCCACTATATGGTGTGGATTGGAGACACGTTGTGGATTGTGGAGTTGTGGAGTTGAAATATGTTGTTTGGTGTGTAATTATGTGGTGTGTATTGGAAATGTGTGTAGTTGAATTGTGTGGCCTGGAACTGTGGTGTTGAGTGAAATTATGCTTAGTGAAATTGTGTCAAGGTGTGGAGTGCATTTATGTTGATTGGTGGTATGTGGCATAGAGTGCATTTATGTGGAGTGTATTTATGTTGCATTGAGTAGAGTGCAATTATGTGGCGTGTAATTATGTGGCACTGAGTGGTATTTGCAGTGTATATTGCATTGAGTGCAGTGTAATTATGTAGCATATAATTATGTGGCACTGAGTGGTATTATGTGGAGTGTATTTATGTTGCATTGAGTAGAGTGTAATTATGTGGTGTGTAATTATGTGGCACTGAGTGGTATTATGTGGAGTGTATTTATGTTGCATTGAGTAGAGTGTCATTATGTGGTGTGTAATTATGTGGCACTGAGTGGTATTATGGAGTGTATGTTGCATTGTGTAGAGTGAAATTATGTGGCGTGTAATTATGTGGCACTGAGTGGTATTATTTGGAGTGTATGTTGCATTGAGTGCAGTGTAGTTATGTAGCATATAATTATGTGGCACTGAGTGGTATTATGTGGAGTGTATTTATGTTGCATTGAGTAGTGTGTAATTATGTGGCGTGTAACTATGTGGCACTGAGTGGTATTATGTGGAGTGTATTTATGTTGCATTGAGTAGAGTGTAATTATGTGGCGTGTATTTATGTTGCATTGAGTAGAGTGTAATTATGTGACGTGTAATTATGTGGTACTGAGTGGTATTATGTTGAGTGTATTTATGTTGCATTGAGTAGAGTGTAAATATGTGGCGTGTCCCACAGCCCAAATGCTTTTACATGGAACCTGTAGGATTGCAAGGGGAGTCAGGCGCATAACAAGCCTCTTTTGTTTAACGTGCATTTCTTCGTTCCCAAGGTCGTGTTACAAAAAGGCATTTTGTATCAATGCACGCTAAAGGCTTTTAATCCAATAAGTGGAGAATTTAGCTGCTTTTTTCAGCCTGGAAGGAAACACTTAGAGTAAATATTACAGAGACTGCGATACTGTCCAGCGACGAAGTTATAATTCGTGCAGCAGGTGCAGTGGCACCTGGCTAAGGATTGTGAGGGACGCATAGCAAACAAATTGTGACTACCTTTAACTAACAATCAATCAATCACGGCATTTATAGAGCGCGCTACTCACCCGGGAGGGTCTCAAGGCGCTGGGGGAGGGGGTAAGTTACTGCTCGAACAGCCAGGTCTTGAGCTGCTTCCTGAAGGCGAGATGGTCCTGGGTTCGCCGAAGGTGAGTGGGGAGGGAGTTCCAGGTCTTGGCCGCCAGGTAGGAGAAGGATCTTCCTCCGGCGGTGGTTCTGCGGATGCGTGGTACGGTGGCGAGGGCATGACTGGTTGATCGTAGCTGGCGTGTGGGCGTGTAGAAGGACATGCGGTCGTTGAGGTACTTTGGGCCCAGGTCGTGGAGGGCCTTGTGTGCGTGGGTGAGGAGTCTGAACGTGATTCTCTTGCTGACGGGGAGCCAGTGCAGGTCTTTCAGGTGTACGGTGATGTGGCTGTGTCGGGGGATGTCCAGGATGAGTCGTGCGGAGGCGTTCTGGATGCGCTGGAGTCTCTTTTGAAGTTTGGCTGTGGTTCCGGCGTAGAGGGTGTTCCCATAGTCCAGTCGGCTGGTGACGAGTGCCTGGGTGACGGTCTTCCTGGTTTCAGTGGGGATCCATCTGAAGATCTTGCGGAGCATGCGCAGGGTGTTGAAGCATGAAGATGAGACGGCGTTGACTTGTCTGGTCATCGACAGGGAGGAGTCCAGGATGAAGCCCAGGTTGCGTGCGTGGTCCGTTGGCTTGGGTGCGGTGCCCAGGGCCGGGGGCCACCAGGAGTCGTCCCAGGCGGAGGGTGATGAGCCCAGGATGAGGACTTCCGTCTTGTCTGAGTTCAGTTTAAGGCGGCTGTTCCTCATCCAGTCGGCGACGTCTCTCATCCCGTCGTGCAGGTTGGCTCTGGCGGTGGTGGGGTCGTTGGTGAGGGAGAGGATCAGCTGGGTGTCGTCGGCGTAGGAGATGATGTTGAGGTTGTGTCGGCGTGCGATGGCTGCGAGGGGGCTCATGTAGACGTTGAAGAGGGTCGGGCTGAGTGAGGATCCTTGTGGAACGCCGCAGATGACTTCGGTGGCTTCGGATCTGAACGGGGAGAGGCGGACTCTCTGGGTTCTTCCGGCGAGGAACGAGATGATCCATTCCAGTGCTTTCTCTCGGATTCCGATGTTGCTGAGGCGCTTCACTAGGGTGCGGTGGCAGACGGTGTCGAACGCCGCGGAGAGGTCCAGGAGGATGAGGGCAGCTGTTTCCCCGTTGTCGGTTAGGGTTCTGATGTCGTCGGTGGCTGCGATAAGGGCGGTCTCGGTGCTGTGGTTGGCCCGAAACCCGGACTGCGAGGGGTCGAGGGATCCATTCGTCTCGAGGAAGGCGGCAAGCTGTCTGTTGACGGTCTTCTCGATGACTTTGGCCGGAAACGGAAGGAGCGAGATGGGGCGGTAGTTCTTGAGGTCGGTGGGGTCCGCCGTTGGTTTCTTCAGGAGGGCGGTAAGCTCGGCGTGCTTCCAGCTCTCCGGGAAGGTGGCGGTGTGGAAGGAGGAGTTGATGATGTCCCGGAGATGGGGTGCGATGGTGGCGTCGGCTTTGTTGAAGACGTGGTGTGGGCAGGGGTCGGTTGGTGATCCGGAGTGGATGGAGTTCATCGTGCGGGTGGTGTCTTCGGTGTTGATCGGGGTCCAGTTGCAGAGGGTGGTGGTGGCGGGCATTGGTTCGGCGGTAGGGTGCGTTGTTTGTGCGTCGAAGCTGTTGTGTATGTCGGTGATCTTGCGGTGGAAGAACGCGGAGAGTGAGTTGCAGAGGTCTTGCGAGGGGTGATGTCGTTGTTTCCGGCGCTGGGGTTGGAGAACTCTTTGACGATGCTGAAAAGTTCCTTGCTGTCATGGGCGTTGTTGTCCAGTCGTTCTTTGAGTGCCGACTTCTTGGTGGCACGGATCAGCTGGTGGTGTTTGCGGGTGGCGTGCTTGAGGGCGGTCCTGTTGTCTGTGGTCTGGACGAGTCGCCAGGTTTTCTCGAGAGTGCGGCAGTTCTTCTTGGATTCCTTGAGTTCGTTGGTGAACCAAGGGGTTTTCTTGCTTCCGGGTCTGCTGGGAGGGTTTTTAGTGGTGCGAGGTCGTCGGCGCAGGCGGTCAGCCACTTGGCGAGGTTGCTGGCTGCTTCGTTTGGGTCCGTTGTGTCGGTGGGTGTGTTCTGGCTGAGGGAGGCGGTGAGCTGCTCGGCGGTGATCTTGCTCCAGCTCCGGCGGGGAGCCTGTTGCGGGTGGTGGTGGGTCGCAGTCTTTCTGAAGCTGAAGTGGACGCAGCTGTGGTCGGTCCAGTGGAGTCCGGTGGCGTGGCTGAAGGAGATGTGCTTGCTGGACGAGAAGACGGGGTCAAGCGTGTGGCCGGCGTAGTGGGTGGGCGTGTTCACCAGTTGTTTGAGTCCGAGGTTGGCGAGGTTGTCCAGCAGGGCGGTGGTGTTTCTGTCGTTGTTGTTCTCCAGGTGGAAGTTGAGGTCCCCTAGGAGGATGTAGTCGGCGGAGGGCATGGCGTGCGGGCTGATGAAGTCTGCGATGTCTTCGCTGAATAGTGTGCGTGGTCCCGGGGGTCTGTAGATGAGGGTGCCTCGGAGGGTGGTCTTGGGGTCCGTGTGTATCTGGAAGTGTAGGTGTTCGGCGGCGGTGAAGGTCTCGTCGGAGTTAGTCGAGATGCGGATGGTGTTCTTGTGTACGATGGCGATGCCTCCTCCCGTCTGGTTGACGCGGTCCCTCCGGGTGATCTTGTATCCATCCGGGATGGCTATGGCGATGTCAGGCGCTGAGGAGGCGTTCATCCAGGTTTCGGTGAGGAAGGCGATGTCCGGTGCTGTTGCGTCGAGCAGGTCCCAGAGTTCCACGGCGTGCCTGTGGACGGAGCGGGTGTTCAGCAGGATGCATTTCAGGTGGTTGCTGCTGTTGCTCGACTTGGCGGAGGTGGTGCACGTCAGGGGGCAGGTGAATCGGCAGGTTTGGCAGGTGAAGGGTCCGTGGGTGCGTCTCGGTGAGGCTCGGTAGCAGGCAGGGTTCCGGCCGGCATTGAGTGCGGTGAGTGTGGCGGCGTCGTAGGTCCGTCGAGTGGTGTTGCATCGGTGGGATCCAGGGGTTCTGGCGCTGGGCGCGGTCCAGTCGCGGACGGGCGCAGACGGGCTTGCCTTAGGCGCGCCTTCGGCGCGCCAGCGCGCGCGGCCGTGCAGCGGCCGCCATTTATGGGGAGGTGGGAGGGAGGAGCAGCTGGGAGGCGGGAGGCAGGGGCAGCGAATGGGCAGTCAGGGGGCGGGGCCGCAGGGACGCAGCGGCGGGAATGGCGATAGGCAGCGAGGGGCACAGAAGGAAAAACGGGGGAGAGCAGGCAAATCACGGGTAAACAACAGTGGGGCAGCGAGGGGCACAGAAGGAAAAACGGGGGAGAGCAGGCAAATCACGGGCACAACAACAGTGGGGCAGCGAGGGGCACAGAAGGAAAAACGGGGGGAGAGCAGGCAAATCACGGGCACAACAACAGTGGGGCAGCGAGGGGCACAGAAGGAAAAACGGGGGGAGAGCAGGCAAATCACGGGCACAACAACAGTGGGGCAGCGAGGGGCACAGAAAGGAAAAAACGGGGGAGAGCAGGCAAATCACGGGTAAACAACAGTGGGGCAGCGAGGGGCACAGAAAGGAAAAACGGGGGAGAGCAGGCAAATCACGGGTAAACAACAGTGGGGCAGCGAGGGGCACAGAAAGGAAAAAGCGGGGGAGAGCAGGCAAATCACGGGTAAACAACAGTGGGGCAGCGAGGGGCACAGAAAGGAAAAAACGGGGGGAGAGCAGGCAAATCACGGGCACAACAACAGTGGGGCAGCGAGGGGCACAGAAGGAAAAACGGGGGAGAGCAGGCAAATCACGGGCACAACAACAGTGGGGCAGCGAGGGGCACAGAAAGGAAAAACGGGGGAGAGCAGGCAAATCACGGGTAAACAACAGTGGGGCAGCGAGGGGCACAGAAAGGAAAAAACGGGGGAGAGCAGGCAAATCACGGGTAAACAACAGTGGGGCAGCGAGGGGCACAGAAAGGAAAAAACGGGGGAGAGCAGGCAAATCACGGGTAAACAACAGTGGGGCAGCGAGGGGCACAGAAGGAAAAACGGGGGGAGAGCAGGCAAATCACGGGCACAACAACAGTGGGGCAGCGAGGGGCACAGAAAGGAAAAGGGGAGACAAGCAGACAAAACTGGCACCGGGGCCACAAGCGGAGGGCGATCTTACCTACAGGAGCAGCGGGCAGACAGCACAGGCGGAGCTGTGTGGTGGGGGAGCGACCTACCTGGCAAGGTCAAGGGTCGCTCTCCTCACCGTGCAGCGGCCGCCATTTATGGGGAGGTGGGAGGGAGGAGCAGCTGGGAGGCGGGAGGCAGGGGCAGCGAATGGGCAGTCAGGGGCGGGGCCGCAGGGACGCAGCGGCGGGAATGGCGATAGGCAGCGAGGGGCACAGAAGGAAAACGGGGGAGAGCAGGCAAATCACGGGCACAACAACAGTGGGGCAGCGAGGGGCACAGAAAGGAAAAACGGGGGGAGAGCAGGCAAATCACGGGTAAACAACAGTGGGGCAGCGAGGGGCACAGAAGGAAAAACGGGGGAGAGCAGGCAAATCACGGGCACAACAACAGTGGGGCAGCGAGGGGCACAGAAAGGAAAAGGGGAGACAAGCAGACAAAACTGGCACCGGGGCCACAAGCGGAGGGCGATCTTACCTACAGGAGCAGCGGGCAGACAGCACAGGCGGAGCTGTGTGGTGGGGGAGCGACCTACCTGGCAAGGTCAAGGGTGAGCTGGGAAGGAAATGCAAGGTGCCATTATATTACTTGGATTACGGGTCAATGGTCAGTAATTGAATGTGAAACAAACCAACCCCATCTGCTTTCCCCATCGCTCTCGTCCCTTGCATGCAGGGACTCGTGTGTGGCACACTGGGAGCTGCTCTATAAGGGTCATAAGAGATCCACGCCCCAACATCACCTTAAAAATAAAAGCCACAGCCGAAAGATCTATCTGAGCACTGAAGTACACAACATGAAGAAAACAACAATCAGCCAAACCAATGGGTCGCGCCTTATAGTTAGTTGTAGGTCTATTTGCTATGCAAAGGCTGTGCAGCATCTTAAAAAATGAAAAAAAAGGAAAACAAAAAACAAAAAAATCACGATGATGCGGCTGCTGTTGCAGTTCACGTCATTTTGAACGTGTGCATTGTGAAGTTGAGTGCACACGATCCACCAAGCATGCAAGAGCCTACTGAATAACGCAGGCACAATTTTTTTTTTTTATTGACCAACTTAAGATGGTAGAAAAAAATGAACATTTGAGTGTGCAAAAGTGCTTTTATTGTATTGGAGCGCCTGGCAGCAAATGGCAGCTACTAGACATTCCAATCATTTTTAGCCAAGCTGTGCAGCACGGCTAAAGGAAACAAGCGCAGTCACGAAAGTGAAAGCGACCGTGCTGGGTTAATTAGTAACCTGATCCAGGGAGGAATGCAGCTGGCACAATGCGCGCCGCTGCTCGCTCCCGAGACCCCTAGGCCATGGGAGTGAAAGTTTTGAGGAAAGGCGGGACATGCACCCGTCTTTGGCCATTTGCAGTGCTTTCATTAGTGAAAGCCACACGCAAAGGCAAATGGAATGTGTGGGAGGAGGCCACCCACACGGAGAAGTCTCTTGGAAGCTGGAGTGATTCCAAGAGGCCCTCTCAAGCTCGACCTAAAAATGAATGTGTCCTTATGTAATGCAACTGGTGCTATGTAAAGCGCTCTGATACCCGATTCGGGTCAAGTTCGTCTATATAAAACTCTGTAAAATAAATAAGAAACTAAAATGGCTTTTTTTTTTAGCTGCTTCCGTCCTAAAATTGCCCGTTTTAATTTAGTCAATAGGGAATATCAATTCCCCTCATTTTATTTCACTATCTCCCTCTTTTCTATTTTTGAAATGTTGGCATGTATGATAAATGTATTTCCGGGTCCAATCTGCAACTAAAACCTAAAACGCCCTAACTGAAATGAACCGAATGAGACCTAACGGCAAATGCGCAGTGCTCCACCATCCTCAAGGTTTTCACACGCGCTATTGTACCATGACCACCTCATATGTTACAGAAGTATTTTTTGCAACAGACGTATGGGGTGTAATCTCGGCTGTGACTCTAGAAGTAAAGTAACACTGTAATACTTACAAAGGAGCAGACTTGTCGTTTTACACAAATACCGTGGCTCGTGTTAACCTGTGAGGATTCCCGCGCATTCTGGGACTTGAAATGACTTCCAAAATGGCTGCCACGTTCTCAGGTTAGCACCATGTCTGCTGCAGCAACAGTTTTTTAATTCTCATTAAGGGAATAAACCCCGTTCCAAAATGGCAGCATCTGTACTGGCTGAGGTTATCTATTGGTGCGTTAGTAAACGGGAACGCGGAGGAGATCTTAAGTTAAAGGCTACATAGGCGCCATTTTGAATAGGGATGTGTTCCTTCAGCGCGACAGTTCGAAGAGTCATTTTGGTTTGGGCCGGGTGGATGAGTAATCGTACGCGGCGGCCATCTTGCTATCTCGGAGGGTTCCCAGCCGGTAGTTACTGGAAGGTTCCAGCGGGCGCCGGAGCGCAGAGTAGACGTCGGGGCGGAAGCTGCTGAAGCGGCCCCGGGGTGCTAACAAGACACAGCAACATGTGGGGCCGGCTTAGCCTGCTGGACAGCGACTCCTACTGCGAGATCAGCACGTACCGGGACCAGCACTTCAGGGTATCCGAGGCTGGGGCAGTGGTTGCGAGGGGTAGACTGGCCGGGGTTCCAGCACCGAGGGGCACTTTCCAGTTTGGGACTTGTAGTTTTATTCACTTCGTGTTAAAACAAAAAAACCTGAGTTGCAGCTAGGGTTACCATCTTTCCAAGAGAAAAATCCAGGCCATTTGTTGTTATAAGAGTCTGGAAAAGGCCCGGACATGACACTGAAGAGGGCTTTAAACAACATGGAATGTAGTCATTTGTAACATGACTTTTCTGTGTTTGTTTATTTAATTATTAGACAGAAGTAGTTAACGCAGCTCTAGAGCAAATTTAAGTGTGTTTTCTGTTTATATCTGCTGTTTGAAGTATTTATGTAGTGGGCATTTGAAAGCTGACCACACGCTCGTGCACAATGGCCTTTTCCGTGCAGCGCGTAAGCGCTGCTTCTGGCGAAGACTTTATGTAGTGGGCATTTGAAAGCTGACCACACGCTCGTGCACAATGGCCTTTTCCGTGCGGTTACCCGCACGTTTCAGGCACGAGCGTGTGGTCAGCTCAGCAGGCTGCCGCGCTCGCCCCCGCTCCCCTCGTCCCCGCTCCTCTCTTGTTTCCTTCAGTCTTTGCGGAGTCTTTGGAGGGCTCTCAGGAAAGGCTGGTTTTCGTCTGGCATCGCTCCCAATGCTTGGTGTCCGAATCGTGCTTTGCTGTCTGCCTGGGCAGGGCGCACATTACTGAAAGGCTCGCCTGGAAGAGAGAGAGTTACAATCTGTAGGGGAGTGGAGCTAGGAATGCACGGCCGAACAAAAGCCCCATTCTTGAGGCTGTTTCAGTTTGGTTTTGTAGCCAATATGTTTCAAACTTAGCAATTCCGTTCCAGAGAATGTACTGCGAGTCGCAGCCCCGATACAAATAATCACTGGTCGCTGTGAGATAGTTCAAAATCCGTGGCAGGAAAACGTGATGGTCCCTCGTGCCTGGCATGGGACTGCCGAATATCGTCCCTGCAGTTCGAAACCCACGACTGTCACAGTCTCACAGACATTAATTGTTTAAAAATATTAAGGATGCCCTTGAGCTGTTACCTAACGGAACCACTCCCCGTGATTACCTCACTTCCCGTGCCCCCATTCCTCCTCCACGTCACCTTCTCTCCACTGCGCACGTCCGCTTCCAGCACACCTTACATCCAGCTCTCTGTCTCTCTCCTCGTTCTTCTACATGTCGCTCCTCTCTTCCTGCACCCCACGCCCGCACCATTGTGCCTTGCTCATTTCCCACTCATCTGACACCCAATGACTCGCCCCTTTCTAGCATGATGATGACACATAACATTAGTCACAGTCGGCGAAGAGGGAACCCCCAGCAGCTCCGTTGCAAGATTTTTTTGGGTCCAAATCGTCACTGCCCTTTCTCCCAACATGTGGCAGCATTGCCATAACAATCCTTGTTCTCACAGACAGCCATACAGATTCAACTCGAGTCTGACTTCATCATTCCTCACCGCTATATTTTCTTCTTTCTCATTGTCTCGTAACCTTTCCCTGCCCCTTCCCATATGCTACTGCCAGAATTCTCTCTTCGCATTCTACTCTCACCCCACCCTCCCATCTTTTCTTGTCTTCCTTTCACTTATCTGACTCTTTCTGCCCTCTTGTCACTCATCAGCCTCACTTTTTCGAGGCTGATGACTCCCGAGCAGTTCCACGAGCACGCTGGTTTCCCTTTCATTCTTGTGCATTTGCTCTGCTCTCCCTCCCAATGGGTCAGCAGGCTGAAGCCTGGCATGTCTCACAGCGGTGTCCCTGCCTCTCCTGCTGCTGTAATTAACTGTTAATTATCTGTGCTGAGCGGAATGCTTCATTTACACTCTCGCACCTGGCTGAGAGACCTCTTTGGTCGTTTATTATTTGTAGCGTTTACACATAATTTCTTCAACAGATGATCTTGGAATAAAAAAAGCTAAAGTATTCCTGTTGCAGTTTGCAAGAATATTCCCAGAGTCGGGTCTCTGAATAATCCTGAATATGTGTCGCCCTCCGTGTGCTTCCAGGAGCCCAAGGTCACACGTGCATTGCATGATAATATGTCCAGGTCCTGTGAGGTCACTGGCTGATTACTGTAGCCCCCCTGCTTTCTGATATCCTCGGGCAGTAAGCGAGCAGGACACCCCCCACGACTGGGCCAGCAGTGCATTTGCACCCCGAAGAGACAAATTACCATCACTCCGCCCCCCTCATCCCCAGACAAACATTTAAGGAGCAGCTAAAGCGCTAAACCTGGCCCAATCCACTCCACTCCCCTCCCCCACCCGACTAGAGGCCATGGTGGGATGGGGGCAGGGTGTGCGTCTTTTCATGGCCCCCCACCCTTGAAATGGGAGCCGAGCTTCCCTCAGCCATCTCCCTAAAAATGTGCTGTTAATGAGGGGCCCAGCAGGGGGCGCGGCGCCAGTGCATATCTCCCCTGACCCAAGAGGGCATGAGTGCCCACTCGCAGCGTGTTTACAGACTTAGAAGGGCTTTTGTTGCGCAGGGACAAAACTGTAAAGCAGCTCAGTAGGTTGGGCGCCTATGTCCGCCGTAGACGTGTGTGCAGTGCACCCTGCCTTTCCGCTTCCAGGGGGAGTAGCAGAAGAGATCTGGCGCATTACTAGCGGTTTGTAACAAAGTGTGTTTTTACCTTCAGCACAAAACGGGCCATTCCAGGCTGCAACTTTCTCGGATTTCGGGAATATCTGCCATAGTAAGAATTTTTCTCAAAGAAGGCCTAGACCTGCCACTTGGCACTTTCCTGACACCTTCCTTTTGGGAAAGCGACGAAATGACACGCTTTCACTTTAGCACACACATAAGATCACGTGAAGTGGCGGGGGAGCTGGGACCTTTACCTGTAGAAATAGACACGTGTCTCTGTTTCTTGATTTACAGGTCTGACATTTGAAAGAGCAGCTGTTAGAATCCCTTATCACCTCTGCTTTCAGTCCAAGATACATACCCCCTTCCCATGAACAGACTCTATCACTGTGAATCATCATTGGGGGCTCTCACTCCACCTCCCCCTCTCTCTCTTTCATCTATTTTCCTCATTCTCGCTATTCACTCGCACCTCATCCTCCCTCGCGTTTATATCTCCCCTTCACCCCTCCTCTTGCGTCCTTTCACCCCTCACTCTTCCCTATCACTCCCCCCTCTCTATTGCATCCTTCCCTTTCTATCTTCTTTCACTGCAGTTCTCCCTACTCCTCTACCAAACTCAGTTTGCCTCAGTTCTTCTCCTCTTCTCACTTCTACCTCATTCATTCCATACCTCTTCCCATCCAGTTTGCTCCCACTTCTCCCCTTCTCTACTCAATGCAACATAAATACACCCGCATACCACTCGGTACCACATAATTACAAGCCACATAATTACACTCTACTCAATGCAACATAAATGCACTCCACATAATACCACACAGTGCCACACAATTACACGCCACATAATTACACTCTACTCAATGCAACATAAATACACTCCATATAATACTCAGTGCCACATAATTACACACCACATATTTACACTCTACTCAATGCAACATAAATACACTCAACATAATACCACTCAGTACCACATAAGTACACGTCACATAATTACACTCTATTCAATGCAACATAAATACACTCCACATAATACCACTGTGCCACATAATTACACACCACATAATTACACTCTACTCAATGCAACATAAATACACCCCACATATCACTCGGTACCACATAATTACACTCTACTCAATGTAACATAAATACACTCCACATAATACCACTCAGTGCCACATAATTACACGCCACATAATTACACTCTACTCAATGCAACATAAATACACGCCACATAATACCACTCAGTGCCACATAATTATATGCTACATAATTACACTGCACTCAATGCAATATACACTGCAAATACCACTCAGTGCCACATAATTATACGCCACATAATTACACTCTGCTGAATGCAACATACACTCCACATAATACCACTCCGTGCCACATAATTACACGCCACATAATCACACTCTACTCAATGCAACATAAATACACTCCACATAATACCACTCAGTGCCACGTAATAACACGCCACATAATTACACTCTACTCAATGCAATATAAATACACTCCACATAATGCCACTCAGTACCACATAATCACACGTCACAATTAATCTATTCAATGCAACATAAATACACTCCACATAATACCACTCAGTGCCACGTAATAACATGCCACATAATTACACTCTACTCAATGCAATATAAATACACTCCACATAATACCACTCAGTACCACATAATTACACACTAAGTAATTACTCTACTCAATGCAACATAAATACTCCACATACCATTGCCACATAATTACACGCCACATAATTACACTCTACTCAATGCAACATAAATACACTCCATATAATACCACTCAGTGCCACATAATTACATGCCACATAATTGCACTCTACTCAATGCAACATAAATACACGCCACATAAATGCACTCAATGCCACATACCACCAATCAACATAAATGCACTCCACACCATGACACAATTTACCTAAGCATAATTTCACTCAACACCACAGTGCCAGGCCACACAATTCAACTCCACACATTTCCAATACACACCACATAATTACACACCAAACATATTTCAACTCCACAACTCCACAATACACAACGTACCTCCAATCCACACCATATAGTGGCACCACCTAAGCACCAAACATCACTCACCACCACCATTTTGCATCAGCGCATCACCTAAGCATCACCTAAACATCACCTAAGCATCACGTCAGTCTGCCCTTGGAATCTGGCATCTGTTGATTCTCCCCTAGTGTCCGTCCGCTGCTCGTGTTCTAATTAAATTACTGTTTTCCAACCTCCACTCCCCCGTTATTTATGTCCCGCTCCCCCATAACAAAAAAAATTATAACAAACAAGCATGATAACAGGCAGGAAGAAGTTGCCAGCAGTGCAAGTACAAAAAAACTAGAAGACATTTTTTATGTTAAAATCTTTTTTTAATCAGGTTGTTCAGTTGTATATAATGTCGTCTTGTTTTAATAAGGGAGTGACTGCTCCACCTTAAAAAAACAATTGGGGACACACCCTCGTAATAAGGAGATGTTGAACATATTGAAAACCCCAACCAATAACACCCCACCGTTAACATTAGCATCACTAATATCACCCCCACCAGACACCGCCACCATCACGCCAATAGCACAACCACAATACACCCACCACCACCAGTTCCTCCATTCCCATTCCCATTCCCAATACCAACACAAATACTTAACCTCCAGCATCACTGCAAAGCATTAGCCAAGGCAGTATTTCTTGCTTTAATGTCCTATTGCTTGGAAACTTATCCTCCTGCCTGTATTTGCACGCCTTGTCATGTTAAATCCGGCCCTATAGGCTTTGGTAATTCTTGTCTAGAATAGAATGTAACCTTTTCAAACACCCTCTTTTAAGAAAGCATAAGCAATAATGCCACAGTTACATCACCTCTCCATGGCTAATCTTTCAAGACCTGCCTGACCCGGTCAGGACTGGCTGCCCTGCTCTTACTGCATCTCTCTGGTTTGCAAAAAGGAGCATGCTCCCCTTGTCTCTTCTTGGAAAGCGCTTCCTTCTCGTACATGCTTCCACGTGAAGTGTAAAGGAAGTTATTTTCTTGCATTCTACTAGTTCTCCCAGGACATGTTGGTTGCTCGTCAAGGCTACAAGTGAAAGTATTTTGCCGGTCCCACTATTATGCGATTGTTGCACACCATTGCTTTTGACAGTATTTATGATTTCAAAGCAAATCCACCCAGGAAGCCTTACTGATCTGTTTAATGAGTCCGTCTGCAGTACTTTCATTCAGTTGCAATCAGTGTTGCCAACCCACCCTTAAATACCAAATCTTCCACACATTTATGCAGTGATCTTAACCCTTAATATTAAAGTACATTTGTAATGATTTGCTGTCTAAGCAAGATATTCGTATAAACTTTATGTAAACACCTATGCATAACCATACATTCAATTTAGAGTATTTCAGCAGACTCCAAATGATAGATTGGTGGGCGCTGAGAAACTGTTTCTCCTGCAAGTTATAAAGAATGTTTGTCTTAATACGCACATGATTTGAGCTAGATCATTGTGCTTACATTTTAACATGGCTTCTACTCGTTTTACACACAGTTTGTACCAACATCGTTTTACGACATTATTCAAGAAATAAGGAACTTCTCCATAAGGTCGCAAAGCTGCTAGGTTGTGCTGCCTGTTTCAAGTGCAAACAGACGAGCACTCTTAAAAAATGCTTAAAGATGACCCTAATAAATAAAGATGGGAATGAAAGTATCAACTTTACGGGATGAATACCAAAAGCCCCATGTACTCTGCAAACCAAGAGCCAGTGATACCTACTGCTGTACAGGAGGTCAAAGGAGGCTGTGATCTGTAAAGGCTATGCTGGGAGTACGTGCAGGTAACATGGAAAGCATGTATGTTCTACTTGCCTTGGAGAAGTCGGCTGTATGTTTTTACAGTGGTTATGTTCAACTACGAGATTTTTTTTTTTTTTTCGTATACCGAGTCGGGAAGGGAAAGCTACTCTATTCTTTCATGCCATTGAAGTAATCGGATGCAAAAACATTAAAAGTTGACATTCTGGATGCCATAACAGACCATATTTCGCCAGAAGAGTTGCTGTGCTGCATGTGTTTATTATCTGCATTAATTAGCTCTTGTATGAAATATACAATGCCTGAGCTTTCAAATAAATACATGTTGTCCTTTTTTAGGTCGAGCCTCGAGTAGCGCGCAAGCGCTGCTAGGCGAAGACTTTATGTAGGGGGTTTCAAAAGCTGACCACACGCTCGTGCGTCGTGGCCTTTTTCGGGCGGTTACGCGCGCAGGGCCGACATCTGTTTTGCATTATCGTGCCCGATAATGCAAAACAGATGTCTCGCTGTGGCGCGCGCGCACCACTTGTTTGTATAGAGTTTGCCCCGTCCTCTAGCTGGTTTCTAGAAGGCTAAATACAGTCTCCCACTCGAGTTTTCCACAAGGAAGAACAGAAAAGGGTTTGGAGCCAATCAAAATCTATTAATGTGACGTGAGTAAACTACAATATTAGGTTCTTGCACTTTTCTTTTCCTTACTTACTTGAGACGCTGCCCAATAAAGCAGCACTAAGCAATACACATTTCGAATCAGACATGAAATGGCATTTAAAAACAGAGGTAAACACTATGAGAATAAATGAAATAGAAAATATAACTCCACTATGCGAAGAAATTGTAGAAACTATGCGAGTTAATAACAGCGGTATTGCTTTGTTGTGTGTTCGACAGTAGAAGTTAAAACCTTTAAGATGGCCGCTATTTTTGTTCCGTATGGCGGATTCCTTCGGCGTTTAGGACGTTTTCTATTACAATCAATGGCTGGCATGAGTTTTGTCGTTGTTGTCCCTTTTCTGTGTCCATGTGCGGGGACGGTCCGTCTGTTTATTGTGGGTTGTGTTGGGCGGGGCTGAAGCAGTAGTGGCGGAAAAGGTAATCTATACACCTGGCTTCCTGCGAAATGTTGGGGGCATTGGGAGCCCCGAAACCTGCTAAGCCCACCTTTATATCTTATGTGGCCCCCGAGGTGAGTGAAAGGGGAGAGTTGTGGCAGGGTGTGAACCGTCTTCCTGTCAGCATCCTGTTGCCGGGGAACATAGAGCAAAGTAAGGCTGCATCACCAACTCTCATATGGCACCCATGGGTACCTATCCTAGGACATCACCCCAGTTGTTACCCATACATCAGACACCATCCCTCGCTAAACGACCCAAATTGTACATTTTTAAACTATGATCAGCTTCTCGTTACATTCCTTCAAAATGTGCAACCAGACCAGCACGTTTCAACAGGGAGTTAATGTTGGACGAGTAGTTTGATGTCCGATCTCCAAGGCCGTTATTACATTTTGACAGGTCTATAGTTTTGACCGTGCATTTCTATCCATTCACCACTTGCTAACCGTGTATATTGAACTATACACCCATCTAGCCCGATTTCCACACACCCGACCATTATTACTCACCTGTTTTTAGATGGAAAATGCTCCCACGTCATCTCGCAGGAACGTATATGCCGGTGATCTGAAAGTACACTTCACACAATGCAAAGTGATATTGCCTAAACATCAGCCAAATATCACCCCGTCTCCAGCACTGGACGTAGACATCATACCCACTTAGTAACCACAATTTCAGCGGCACTCCACTCTATGGAGTTAGTCCCAACATCTGCTCATCGGATGTTATCTGATATCTCTTATCTGCCTGCGCTTAGAGCCCACCAGTCATGAATATGCATATCCAGCAGGTTTCACCCAGGTTTTACCAGTGATGCATACTTTTACGATAGCAAACAGACCATCAGTCTGACCAGGTTCCACCTAACAGAACCCCCAAATACCAATCCAAAACCCATGTCCCACCTGTCACCCAAGAGATTTTGTATTAAAAAAACATTAAATGATTATATGACCTATTGAGAACTCGAGTATCCAACACAAGGCTCCTAGATAACTCAATGTCACCAAGCATGCACTCCGTCACTCCTTTGGCTTTTTTAAGCAAGCAAGTGAATTTTGGCAGTTGTAGTTTTGATTCAGTTGATTGTACACACCTAAAAACAACGACTGGTAAAAGAAAACTCCAGAACTGAAGCATTCTGCCTTTGGTGACATGGACCCATCTGTTCTCCATGACCCAATAGCCACTTTCAAGTGTTTTATATAGTATGACTCTAGCACCAAGTATGTCCAAAGCACATTTTTATTACACCATAGTGCCTCAACCATTGTGTGCCATACATAAAAATGTTGAATTTGGATTGCAAAAAAACAAAATGTGTTGGGAAGGCGGGTGGAAATATATTAAAGGAGCAGTACAGCTTATAAAATAAATGTATTTACATTTCACAGAGGGATTACGGAATGTCTTCAGAATGACATGTAGTTACCAAAGGTAGGTTTGGAGTCTAGGTTTTCTGGGTTCAAGGTATGCAATCCATCCTCTGTGTCCTGGATATATATGTCCTCTCAAACAAGGGCATGCCCCCTGCGACACTCAAGACCAAACTACTCACTAGCCAGGATATCGTAGACCCTGTTTAGGAACGCAAAAAGGACTATAAAGTGTTAGATGAAAGAAAGCTATCAAAGATACCAATACATCAAAACATCCCATATATTATATAAATTATCAGGTGTGTGGAATTTAAAATATGTACTTGTCCATAGGGCAGGTTGCATCATAAATCTACTTGTCCTGTAACAAAATCCACTTGTCCTTTTTGTGCCATGTAATGCAGCGACAAATTACGGCAGCAATCTCATTATATAAGAGCTCTGATATAGCCTCTCTGATAATGTCAGGGCTCATACCATAGTAGTGTTGAATACTTGCATTCCCCTTTTGTTGCCACGTTTCCGCAGATCTACATACTGGGGCTGAAGGTAGTAGTAAGCAATAGTTGCTGGGTTAGAATGCATTTTTGAGTCTGTGCAAACCTACTAACTTGCATGTTTTAAAGTGTTGTCAATAACTCTTCTCTAATCTTTTCCCATTCTGAGAAATGTTGGAAATTTACTCCTGACAATGGCAGATGTAAACCTTTTTCCAGAGTTGGGGAAAAAGTGGTTGGAGTGAAAGTGAACTTGCAAACACTCAGATTTTCGCATGAGCAAATATACACATGCATATTTGCTCATGCTAAAATGCAGGTCACAAATATTTTCTAGGAGTACTATTTCTTGTCCTACTTCTGTAAATTCTTGGGAATTCACGAAAGCCGCATAGCTGCACTTAATGCAAGGACATATATCATGGGTGCACTTTTGAGACTTGCTTTAATAATTGGGCCCCTAATTTGGTCTGGCGTTGACAATGACCTTTTGCATTTATTAAAATTCTCTCTCTCTCTCTCTCTCTCCTCTCTCTCTCTCTCTCTCTCTCTCTCTCTCTCTCTCTCTCTCTCTCTCTCTCTCTCTCTCTCTCTCTCTCTCTCTCTCTCTCTCTCTCTCTCTCCTTCACTGTGAGTGACAGCATTCTGCTCTTTCACAAGGAGCATATCGTCACACAAAGTAGTTTTGTTCAGTGCCAGTAACTACTGTGGCAGTGTGTGCTTTGAGACCAAAAACAATTTTTGCTTTTGCTAATGTTTGTTATAATGGTGGGGGCCCGGCAGCTCCCACACCAATCGGGTTTTACAAAAACCATGCCAAAACAATTCACACATTGACAAAACTAAAAAGCTGACCACCAATTTCAGACCTACTGGCTTTGCCAATGCTTCTTTATTTTTGTTTCCCATTATCTTATTGAAACTGGTTACACTGATCTTCCATTATGAATATGTTTGGGAAATACTAGCATGCATCAACACATGTTACTAAATGATGCTGCAAAGAAAGGGTACCTGAAATTTTACAGTAGTTCAGTGAAATGTTTTTTTTCCAGCTTTCATTTTATTTATGAACATTTTATTTTGAAAGCAAAAAATTATCAATCTTGCTTTCAGGGTTCTGCAAATATTTGCATCAAACCAGAGAGCATTCTGGGAGCATTATACATAGCCTCATATTGCTAAACTTTGACAACGTGTGTACACATTGTTATAGTGGGACCACTGTCATTAGTGCAGTCAAAGCTTACAACATTTACTTAAAGCGCTCACCCGAATGATAAAGGCTTTCAATTAATGAACCATAAATACAAGTTTGAAGAGCATTAACATATGGACAAAACTATTACCTTAACTGCAGACAGTGCCCTTCCCTGATCCATAATGTGGTACTGCAAACTGGCAGCCAAAGGGTTTGTGCTGCAGGGGGCTGGGCCTACTTGTCCCAAGGACCAAATACTCATGAGAACTTGTTGCCTTTGACCCCAAACAATATCTCCTGGGCGTCGGGCTATAGGAATTCCATATCCCTGAAATTCATAACTTTCCATTTCATTCTACTTCGTTCTGAAATTACAGTTTACATGGTGATACCTTAATCTTATATAACGTATTGTATGGACTTCATCCAGACTGACCTTTATGTCAAAAATGTTTGTTTACCAACAATTCTGTAACCTGTTGTGAACTTCTAAATTTACTGGAAGCACACTGGGATAGAGCTCCCTTGCCCTGGGAGAAATGCGTGTCACATACACCACACATTCATGGAGAACAGTCCGGTGTCTCTGACTCTTATCTGTGACGAGGTAGGCTCATCCAGACTCAGAGTATTTAGAGTCGGACAGGCCTGTCAGAAGAACTCTTATCTGCAGGGAAAATATATATACACATATTCATATGTGTGCAGACCCACTCTTTGTCCCCTGGAAGCAGTAGACGGACACTATAGTATTTCGCAATACAAAATTATTTATTATGAACAATTGGCTCATAAATCCTGTGCATCAAAATGATGGTGTTTATCATATCAGGGGTGTGCTGCTACCTATGAATACGTGGGAGCACTAAGGGCCCGATTCTGATGCGGGTTGGAAAAGCTTCCCGACCGAGGGCCTGATTCTGATGCGGTTAGGAAGGCCTCCTAACGGCATTTGCTCCTTCCAAATCGGATCGGGAACGTGTCTTCCCGACCGAGGGCCCAATTCTGATGCGGTTAGGAACAAATGTTCCCATTGAAGTCAATGGGAGTTCAACCAAATCGTATCTGGAAGCATCCGGATGCATCCTACTCCGCCGGTCGGACTTTCCCGATCCGAGTGGGTCGGACACCATTTCCCAACCGATTCGGTCGGGAAGCTTTTCCAACCCGCATCAGAATCGGCCCCTAAATTGTAAAAAGATTGGTTGTCCCTATACACCTAACCACTTATGATGAATTAGAAGGGAGCGTTTTTTTTTTTTTTTTTTGCAAAAGTAGAGAAAACGGTTAAAAATACCAAATTAGTGGGTCCAAAAACAATTTTATTTCCTACCCCCAAAATGGTATGCTGAAATCTGGGGACGTGTGGGGGAAAAAACTTTAGGCATTAATACCTATTGATTCCCTTTTGTTGGTCGACTAGTTTCATGCCTCTCCCCAAGGCATTTCATCAGGACCTAGAAAGGAGAAATGATGTTCCCACTCCTGGTGTCACACAAAACACAATAATAATCAAATAATAATCAAAAATTCAAAAGTATACATACAGTACCAAATTGGCCTGCGTTTAAATATCAAAAAGACTTAAAGTTGAGCCTCTAGATAGCGCATGCGCTGTCTGTTGCAAGGCGTTTTTTGGCTGCTTTCCTTGTCACTCTTGCGTGCCTGCTTCCTATCCGTGTCCCAACTTTTTGATGTGTTTGCCTCTCCTATGGAGCATTGCCTCTTTGCTGATGCTTTAATTAGCTGGCATCGCTGCTTCCACTTTGGGCTTTTCAAGCACCTATTCTTTCCTTTGAGTGAAGCCCTCCTTGAGGGTGCATGTGCTTTTGAACTGGCTCCCTCGTGTACTTCTCTCCCCCTGTTGCTCTTGGTCGCCTGATTGCTCCTCCCATTGCGTCACTGCACCCAGAGGAGGCCTTGTGTCCGTCAGCCTGGCCACCTCCGGGTGCTGTCAGAACAAGAGACAGGCAGGGGGTCTGCGGATCACAAGCTCCCAGCATGACTCGTCAGGCAGCTCCTGCTGATACAAGTTTGTGTGTTTTGCAGAACACTGCAGGTCACATCTGGATGCTGTTTTTTGGCCACCTAGACATCCGGTAGTGAGTTTGTTGAGCGCATTTGGCTTATTCTGCACCCACACAATAGTCACAAGCATTGGCATTGTCAATAGATCTCGCCTTTGGGACCTTATACGTGTTTAGCCATGCAACAGTTGATGTTGTTGCACCAAGGATATTGTGCTGCATAACTAAATACTTATAAGGTCCCAAAAGCGAGACCTATTGGCTATGCCAATGCTTGTCTATTTTGCCATATAAAAAGGAAAGAAACATGGCCCAATTTTCAGGATATGCCTGCACAACCAGGCCACAACGCGAATTGAATCTGAAAATCTATATTTGCTTTGAGATTACTCGGATATGTTGCTGCTCAGGTTCTTTCCCCTTTTCATATCTTTCATTTGCCTATGTTTCCCAACGGAAACAGCCTTTACAACGAGGTTTTTACCTCGCTGTTCCTTTACCACACATTTATTACCACGCATGTTTTTAGAACGCATATGCTTTTATAACGTATGCCTTTACCACACATTTTAGGTAAGTTCAGGGGTGTGGAGGGGTCTCCCCCCCCCCCCACAAATACATTGTGTTTGTGTATATATATATATATATATATATATATATATATATACACTGAAAAAACCATAGGTTTCAGGGCGTTATAGTTAGAAATTAGCATTTAAAAACCTTTGAAAAAACCATAGGTTTCAGGCACGTTATAGTTAGAAATTAGCATTTAAAAAACCTTTGAAATTCACTGAAAAACCATAGGTTTTAGGGACAGTTATAGTTAGTTGGACATTTCACTCGTACAAAACCCGTGAAATTCCCCCGTTATAGTTAGTTCAGCTAACTATAACTCGCGCCCCGCAATGCACTGCTGATGACGTCACATATTACATCACTCATGACATGGTCAGTGACATCACTGATGACATCACTGATGACATCTCAAATGACATCACTGATGACATCATGCAGTGACTGTGTTTCTGTAAAAGTTTAAATATTTTTAATATATATAGGAAAAGACGTATTGAAGTGTCTGTATGGATGATTTAGTAGGTGCGTGACTGACTCTATAAGTGAGTGATTTAACGTATCTTACTGAATGCATGGGTTAGTGACTAAACTGGGTGAATGTCTGTATCCGTCTGTCTGTTGCTGTGTAAGTGGCTGCATGTGTTTGTGAATAGCTACATGAGTGTCTATATGAGTTATTGAATGGTTGTCTGAGTATCTGTATGGGTGCCTGAGTGTTTGTGTGGGAGGGGTGTGTGCGACTCTGTGCATAGATGTGTGAGTGGGTGATTCACTGGGTGGATGGTTTCAAGAGTGCATCTGTGATAGACTGTATGGGTGGGTAAGTGTGTGTAAGAGTGTGTTAGTGAGTGAATGTATGTCCCAGTGGTACATGTGTGACTAACTACATATGTGAAAGGCAGTATATATGTGTGTTGGAGTATATAAATAGCTATAAGCGAGAGTGAGTGATTGTGATAGTGGCTGTATGGATGAGTGTGTGCTTGTATCAGTGATTGTATAAGAGCGTAACAATGTGCTAGTATTCGTATGATTAAGTGAGCTGGTGTGTGTATAACTGTATAGGTGAGTAAATGGCAGTGTGTTTAATTATTTGCATGACTGACTAGGTGTGTGAGTACCTCTATGGATGAGTGGCGGTGTTTGAGTGTCTATATAGGAGTAAGAGTGCATATGATAGTCCTGTACTGAGTGACCATAAGTATGAGTGACTGTACGGGTGAGTGAGTGGAGGTGTGTGTGTAGACCTAAGAATCAGTGAGTGGGTATGTAGTTATTGGTGTTGGAGTGTCTATGGTTTTGCGAATGGCAGTCTGTAATTTAGAGTGGGTGTATCAAAGGTTATATTAGGGTGTGAGGAGGTGCATCAGATTATCACGTGGATGATGTCATCAGTGATGTCATCTGTGATGTCATTTGAGATGTCATCAGTGATGTCACTGACCATGTCATGAGTGATGTAATATGTGACGTCATCAGCAGTGCATTGCGGGGGCGCGAGTTATAGTTAGCTGAACTAACTATAACGGGGAATTTCACGGGTTTTGTACGAGTGAAATGTCCAACTAACTATAACTGTCCCTAAAACCTATGGTTTTTTCAGTGAATTTCAAAGGTTTTTTTTTAAATGCTAATTTCTAACCATAACGTGCCTGAAACCTATGGTTTTTTCAGTGAATTTCAAAGGTTTTGTAAATGACAATTTTTAAATGTATTAATTGTTATATTTATTTTTTTGATACTGATTTACTACATTTTTTAAAACTATTTATTTTTAGATATTTTATTTATTAAATTACATTGTAATTACATTATACATTACATTACAAAATATACTTTCTCAGAATGAATTACTTTAGTTTAAATACTTTGCAAATAGGCAATAGAGTTTTAAGTACAGTAGTTACAGTTGTTGCAATGGGCAACACAATTTCAAACACAATGCAACATTGAGCTGAATGTGAATTTCTAGTAAAATGCAATTAGTTACTTTATGGATTACTTTTCTAACCACAGGACTGGATCCTAGATTCAGTCCTGGGACATCTCCTGTAAACAGTTGAGTAAAAGCGTTTTGGTTACAGTAGTGATTTTTAAGGAATATTATTGTATTTTAAAAGTTGACACTTAGAAACTTTTTCACATAGAATCACCAATGTTATCCTATGGGAGGAAATTCACTTAGCAGGTAAGTAGTGTTATCGTTACTTTTTCTTACTCAGTGTTGGATCCTGGATCCAGCACTGGTGCATCTCCTGTAAACAGTTGAAAGAATGCGTTTAAGTCATACAGGCGATTTTTAAGGAATATTTGTAGTTTGTGAAAATCGACACTTTGAAACTTTTCTGCTGAAAACCAGACAATGGATTCCTATGGAAGGAAATATAAGTTACTGGTAAGTACGGTTAAAATTACTTTTCAGGATCAGTACTGGGCTGAAAGATGCAGCACTGAGGTCTCTCCTGATAACAGGTGAGTAAATCGGAATTCGTATTTCGGCTGATTTTAGAGGAATATTATAAAGTTCCAAAACTCCACACTTAGAAGAATTTCCAAGTGAAACCAGTCAATGTTAGCCTATGGAAGGAAATTCAAGTTACTGGTAAGTACGGTTAGAATTACTTTTCAGGATCAGTACTGGGCTGAAAGATGCAGCACTGAGGTCTCTCCTGATAACAGGTGAGTAAATCGGAATTCGTATTTCGGCTGATTTTAGAGGAATATTATAAAGTTCCAAAACTCCACACTTAGAAGAATTTCCAAGTGAAACCAGTCAATGTTAGCCTATGGAAGGAAATTCAAGTTACTGGTAAGTACGGTTAGAATTACTTTTCAGGATCAGTACTGGGCTGAAAGATGCAGCACTGAGGTCTCTCCTGATAACAGGTGAGTAAATCGGAATTCGTATTTCGGCTGATTTTAGAGGAATATTATAAAGTTCCAAAACTCCACACTTAGAAGAATTTCCAAGTGAAACCAGTCAATGTTAGCCTATGGAAGGAAATTCAAGTTACTGGTAAGTACGGTTAGAATTACTTTTCAGGATCAGTACTGGGCTGAAAGATGCAGCACTGAGGTCTCTCCTGATAACAGGTGAGTAAATCGGAATTCGTATTTCGGCTGATTTTAGAGGAATATTTGTATGTTTCAAAAATCGACACTTAGAAACTTTTTCAGCAAAAAGCAGGCAATGATATCCTATGGAAGGAAATTCAAGTTACTGGTAAGTACGGTTAAAATTACTTTTCAGGATCAGTACTGGGCTGAAAGATGCAGCACTGAGGTCTCTCCTGATAACAGGTGAGTAAATCGGAATTCGTAGTTTGGCTGAGTTTAGAGGAATATTTGCACAACGGTGAAGGAAGGGGGTGGGGCCTGAGGTGACATGTCTGCAAACACGCACTGTGGCGCATTTTAAGTTGGAGAATTAATTCCTCCTCAATCCCGAGGGTCCCTAGGGGCCAACTGGCCCACCAGATACCTCCAGTATGCGCCAGAGAGCTGCGTTGCAGAGAGGTGTTCAGAGGCCACGCCCCTTTTTACAACACTCTGCAACGCAGCTCTGTGGCGCTTACTGGAGGTACCTGGTGGGCTAGTTGGCCCCCAGGGACCCTCAGGATTGAAGGGGATTTAATTCCCCATCTTAAAACGCGCCATGGGGCCTGTTTGCACACATGTCACCTGAAGCCCCGCCCCCTCCCTTCACCACTGTGCAAACGTGCCCTGTGGCGCGTTTTAAGTTGGGGGATTAAGTCCCCTTGAATCCTGAGGGTCCCTGGGGTCCAACTATCCCACCAGGTACCTCCAGTAAGCGCCACAGAGCTGCGTTGGAGAGAGGTGTAAAAAGGGGCGTGGCCTCTGTACACCTCTCTGCAATGCAGCCCCCTGGCGCATACTGGAGGTTCCTGGTGGGCTAGTTGGCCCCCAGGGACCCCCAGTATTCAAGGGGAATTCGTTCCCCCTCTGCAAACGCGCCAGGGGGCGCGTTTGCAGAGTGGTAAAGGAAGGGGGCGGGGCCTGCGGCACAATTGTTTTTTGTTTTTTTTTTGATTTTTTTTCCTCGAAGGGGGGCTGTGTGGCCCCCCTTCCTTTTTCCTTTTTTTGGGCCCTGGGGACCCCATCCCCCAGGGCCTTACCCCTTTTTTTCATATTTTTTTCTTTTAAACGGGAAGGGGGCCGCGTGGCCCCCCTCCTCAGGCCACCTTTTGCCCCGGGGACCCCATCCCCCGGGGCAGGCCTTTATTTATTTTTATTTTTTTCTTATTTTTTTTTTTGAGGGGAGGGGGGCCGCGTGGCCCCCCTCCCGGGCCACTACTTGCCCCGGGACCCCATCCCCCGGGGCTGGCCCTCTCCGTTGGGGACCGTGGGGGGTCCCCAATCCCCCACCGTCCCGGCATTGCTTTTCCACATGGGGAGCTGCTGACATGCAGCTCCCCATGTGGAAAGCAGTCTGCTTTGCTTCATTGAAGCGAGAGCAGGTTTCCTGCTCTCCCTTCAATGAAGCAAAGCAGTTTGCAATGGCAGGACGGGAGCCGCTAGGCTCCCGTCCTGCCATTGCAAACTACAGTGTCCCGGGGGTAGGCACCCGGGACACTGCAGGAGCCGGCCCTGGGGGTGGCGGTCCCCAGGGCCACCACAGGCTCCAGGAGGGGGGCCGCGCGGCCCCCCTCCCATGTCTTTAAAGCCCCGGGGAGGTGGTGATCCCTGGGGCTCGGGGGTCCGTTACGGACCCCCGCATTTACATTATTAGTGCCCCGGGGAGGTGCTGGTCCCGGGGCGTGTGGGGGCTCGAGCCCCCACACAGGAACTGTTTTTTTTTATTAGAAAGCCCCGGGGGGTGGCGGTCCCCGGGGCTTGGGGGGCCTTAGAGGCCCCCCCATTAACTATAAACCCACCCCCCGCATGCCCCCGGGACTTGGGCCACCCGGGGGCAAAATAACATCGAGGCGCGGGAGACCGCGCTTCGATTTATTTATTTATTTATTTTACGGCGGGATTCGCGCACCCTGAGCGCATCCCGACGATTTTTTTTTTTAAATGCTTTTTTTCTGCCCAGGGGGTCCTTGTGGGACCCCCTGAGCAGACCTAGGGGGTCAGGGTGTTTCTACCCTGCCCCCTTTTTGCGCTTTGCGCACTTGTTTCTTTCTGTCCCTCGGTTCTACCGAGGGACAAAATGGCTGCCAACACTTCCTGATTTGGAGTGTTGACAGCCACTTGACAGCCAATTAGCATGCAGCTCGTGGTCGGGAGGGTACGCGGACCCTACTCGGCCATAGATATATATGTGACTTAACTTTTGATTTTCTCAGGAACTACTGAACGGATTTACACCATTTAACAAAAGGGTTCTTTCTGAACCAAGAACTACCTCTTTGCCAAATTTGGTGTAATTCCGTTCAGCAGTTCGGGCTGTAGCCGTGTCTAAAGTTTCCTATGGGAAAATGAATGGGGAAAACACGTTTTGGGACCCCCTTTTTCTCGGCCCCCGCTTGACGAATCGCCCTGAGACTTTCAGGGTAGGAGCGGACCGGAGCGGGCCATAAAGTTTGAAAATTTCGCGAAGATTCGTCAACCGACGCAAGAGTTATTTCAAATAGAATGTCGCGGATTTCCTATGGAAAATAGGTCCTAACTATAACTATCTACTGGCGACCGCCAGTAGTTAATATATATATATATATATATCCAAAGCAGTGTTCCACCTGGGGCTTGCCGAACTCGCGGCGGGTGCAACCGGGAGCGGTGGTGGAAACCGCTTAAAAACAGCAAAAAACAAGGAGTTCATAATACTCCCAAGGTCCGGTGCACTCACGGGGTATGTATCGGCTATAAAACATCCGCAGACGCGTTTCTGGCTCTTGCCGTCATCAGTGCGGAAAAGCCGTTAATAAAACAAACAGTCATTAAAACGGTCCTGCCATATGGTTGGTGGATCCTTGGCCAATGAAGGGGCAGCAATGGGGCGTCACTGTCTTAATTATTTATTGCCTAATGCAATTTCTAAGGCGCTCCCATCGCTAAAAAAATCAATTGGCAGCCGTAATAACTGTGCCTGTACATTCCCTCGCCTGCCGCTGGATTAAAAACGAAAACACTGTGAGTGTCCCACATATGGTGAAACACTCTAGCTTTGTATAAGCCACGACCTAAATAGGTCAACAGAGTCCGTAAGCGGCGGTTCAGACAGCCCAAATTGAATCCAAAGCAGTGTTCCACCTGGGGCTTGCCGAACTCGCGGCGGGTGCAACTGGGAGCGGTGGTGGAAACCGCTTAAAAACAGCAAAAAACAAGGAGTTCATAATACTCCCAAGGTCCGGTGCACTCACGGGGTATGTATCGGCTATAAAACATCCGCAGACGCGTTTCTGGCTCTTGCCGTCATCAGTGCGGAAAAGCCGTTAATAAAACAAACACAGTCATATATATATATACAATGCGTGGAAAAAGCATACGTTGTAAAAGCATATGCAATCTAAACAAGCATTGGCATAGCCAATAGGTCTCGCTTTTGGGACCTTCTAAGTATTTAGTTATGCAGCACAATATCCTTGGTGCAACAACATTAACTGTTGCATGGTTAAACACTTATAAGGCCCCAAAGGCGAGACCTATTGGCTATGCCAATGCTTGTTTTGTTCCAGCCGGGTCATTAAGATACCGGTTTAAAACAAGCATTTACAGTGCAATAGGTCTCGCAATGACATTATTTTGAGCTATTGACATTGTAAATGGCAATGCCTTTAAAAAAATTAAAAGGCATTGTTCTTTACAATACCAAAAGCAACACCTATTGCATTGCATAGCGCGGTGGTTGACTGCGCTGGAGTTGTAGAAATTGGATTCTTGATGGCAAGTCAGACTGCAATAATAACACAGTAAAAGAACCATAGATGCATTTACAGTAAAAGTACAAGAACCATAGATGCATCATAACTGTGTGTTAAGTGCAAACAAGTGTGACGCCAGTTGTTGGGCTGCAAGGGAAGGTCGACAAATTCACCAAGCAGCAGCTGTCGGCTAATTTCCAAATTGCCCAAATATGATGTGCAGCTGTGAAGGCCTATTTGTCTGTCTGATAGATACCGCCTGCCATATTTTTAGGTCTCGTCTGGCGTTAGCAGCACGCATGGGCTGCTCTCGCCATGACGAGGGCCTTTTGGAATCGATACGGATTCCAAAGCGTGCACGCGGGGAGACAGAAGAGACAGTGGATGTGCACGCGGGGATTGGATGCTTTACTGGCGGCGTGACACTCTGGGGACTTTTTTTTTTCGCCGCCAGTAAAGCATCCAGTCCCCGCGTGCACATCGATGAAGCTCCAAGTCCGTAGCTAACATTTCACTTAGGCGTCTCGAAAGTTTCCTCACTTTTCTTAATGCTGAGATTCTCAGTATGAACACTTTGTGGCAATTTTGTCAGCAGCAGATTACAGATCATGCGCTGCTCTACAGCTGACAAAAGTACAGCAAAGGCTGCATGGAGGCGTGCAGCAATTACAGACAGTGCTTTAAATGGGAAAAAATAAGTGCAGGTACTCATTAAAATAGAGGTGTGGCAAGTGGGCGGGGCTATGGGCGGGGCTAAGTGCGAGAAATGTTCATACATAATGACTTCTGTACCAGTTGCATTACATATCAAAACACACGAGAAATGCGTTTGTCAATAAAACAGATTAACTCATTACACATATTGAAAGCCATGATGTCACTTTCACCCGAATGGTCGCTGCGCACCTGATTGACAGTGCAGGGTCTGTCTAGAGACCCTGTCCTGTTAATCACCAGGTGACACAAGCCCTCTCAAACCCCTGCAGTTTGGGGACATTCAAATGGGCGCTGCTGGAATCTTCACCAGCAACTCTGTAAAAGGGTACTTCACGGCTCGGTTAACTACATGCTCCTCAGAAGCAGAGAGGAATCTGCCCTGCACTGGAGGAGAAACCTAGCCTGCGCCTGCCGTGCTGTGCATCAGGGTACCGGTACTCTCCCTGGCTACAGAGAAGTGCCGGTACTGACGGCAAAAAAATTCGGAAGTGCCGGTACTCAGTACCGGTGAGTACCGGCCCATTTAAAGCACTGATTACAGAGAAAAGAGAGAAAGAACGGACGTGTTTTTCTATCCGTGCAACACCAAACAGCGACACAGGCAACGTCAAATTTTGCCAGCCGGCGCTCACCGCAATCCCCTGAATATAGGGGATATTCTACCCTTTTTTTAGTGTTTTGGGTGGGGTTCACCTTGCAGGCGGTACCTTAGAACGTCATATTCACCGGACCGTATGGAAATGTCAGTCCATCATGTTCCCTTCTGAATACACACGTTAAGGCCCTGAGAGCTCCTACCGTCGGGAGAACAGTGACGGATGCGACCATCTGAGGCAGCCGTTACCTCCACCTCCTCCTCCTCACCCTAGTCCTGAATATTGCCTGATGGGGGCGTGGAAGATGGGGACCGGGAGTAATGAAAATGACTGGTAAAGTAATAGGGCCATTCACACTGCTCTCTCCACACAGGAAATGTTTTTCGAAACTTTTTTCATACTTTAGTATATGTGAATTTTTCATGGAGATTCTGAATTAAGTTGCACACAGTGACTGAGCTCTTTGTGAACCCAGAAGGTGCCCCAGCGGTACCAGCTGTCTCAATTTCACAAAATGACAACCCAGATTTATGCAGGTGGGGGCACGGCCTCTTCCGGCCCCCACTGCTAGGCGTTTTCCACTGTAATAGGGGGTACTGTCTAAAGTGGATATGAGCTCATGCATACCTCACACACATGCGTAATTTGCTGAATAATTAGTGCCAGTGCTCCAAGTTTTTTCTCCGAAGCCCCGCCACCTCTGCCGAATGTAGGAGCTGCCGATTCCAACGGGGCTTATCTTAATTCCGCTTTATGCTTTTCCTCCACCACCAGACCCTCCGCCCCTTTATCTCCTTGAGTTCCTTTTAATCCTTGCTTTCTCCCATCGTTACTGTTTTATCGTCACTCTATTCCTGCTTCTTTCCCCCTCCTATGTCTATCTCTCACTGTCCTAGTTCAGGGTCTGATGATGAAAAATAAGTGCAGGTTCCCTGGAATGAATGCCGGTAGGCCCCACGTTCAACCACCGGCTCAAATTAAGCACTGCCTAAATACTTCACCACCATATTGTGTGGGGCCCAGATAGGTTACCATTGTAAACCCCCTCTTAGAATACTGTTTGAAAAGCGATTGTCAGGTTTTTCTTGGTACATGGATGTGCTTTACGCATACACACATGCAGGAACTCGTCATACAGGAGGCGGAAAGAAGTGAGTGAAATCTTCTAAAAAAACGCTCTGACTGAGTAAAGAAGCGCAACTATTAGTGGACGCAAAAATCACTTCCGCCCACTGGGCCGGCGAATGCCCTTGTCGCGCCTAGATAGGGCCGTCTACAACTGGCCAAAACATAAGACAGAATGCGCTGCGGAATTCCCCAAAATACCTTTGAATATTTTCAGGATAGTTTGAGGCACAGTTCCACCAGTTCTATCATTTCTGTGCATCTACGGGAGCATCATTACCTCGCCCTGTGCAGTGTTTGCAGATCTACTACAAATGAGGGAAAGCGAGAGCAAAAGAGAAGACGTATGTTAGAGAGGAAATCGTCGCTAGCAAATATGATGTCCTGTCAGTACCTTTCCCCCTCCCTCCTAATAATATTTCATAGCTGTGATGTATTCTTAATTGCATCAGTGTAACTGTAATAGCAGCAGCAATCTTTTGGCTCAGGGTTAACCAGGGCTTTAATTGGGATAGAAAAACTGGGGCGGGTCTGTTAAAGGGGCGTGGCCGATGTAATTAAGGGCGTGGCTGAAAAACACGTAAACTGAAAATCTATTCCTAGCAAATGTGCCGCCCCACTGATATTTTGCTGCTTCTCTCATTGCATCCATATATATTTTTTACACAAGTAACGTTACACCTTCAAGAAGCCAGGATCATTGGCTTTGTCAAGCAGCAGGTCTGCATGGACGAGGAGAGGGTAAAGAACGTGCACTGCCGCAGGTTTGGGGGTGCACACCTTGTCAGCCCGCCCCCTAGTGTCCAGCGCTCCCCTGCCTGCAGTCATTGATTCTCCTGGCGGTCTATCAAACAGCGTTTAGCCGCGAAGAGTAAAGCCACGGAATAAAAATCCAATCACAGAGGATTAATCGTGTACTGGCTAATAACTGATTCAGCTGCCAATAGTGTAAAGTGTTTCTTCCAGTGATTAAAGCTCCATCTTCTGGTACTTTAAGCGCTATATCGGGTGCTGCTCATCAATCAAATGTAATCTTCCTGAACGTAAGGTGTTCACATACACAGCACAACCTCTGGGGGCAGACCACTGTCCTCCCAAAGACGGATGTAGGAGTGACGGCTCTGGTTTAGTGAGGAGGACGAGAAACATCACTGAGGTGTAAAAGGCTCGGGCCAAGATCACACAGTGCGTCACGGGGTTTCACTGGCTAATGCTATTTTCTAATTCAGAGCCTGTGCTACATCTTTGCAACTCTCTCCCTCCCTAATCTAAACCTGAAAGAAAGCGTCCCCATCACTGCCGTGTCAACTTTTGTTGTTTCTTCACTGCGAACAGCCGCACTCTCCCTTGTGCTCTCCTTATGTGCAGCCCCGGCTGTTTAAACAAGCATTGAAAATGCAATAGGTCTCGCCTTTGATTAAGTTAAAGCCATTTGCTTTGCTAATGGTATTGTACAGCAAAGCAAATGGCTTTAACTTAATAAAAGGCGAGACCTATTGCATTTTCAATGCTTGTTTATTCAGTCAACAGTGAAGAGTGTGTAGATTGAGAGAGGGTGTCAACAGTACGCCACTCTCCGGAAGTGTGTGTCTGGAGCGCTCTCCTCAGAGGGGGGAAGGGAGCACGCTGCCAGGGACTTTTCCAATTCCCGTGGCCCAGAGCCCTCTGCAGCAGTAAATCGCTTTGCCAGGCGCGAGCATTAAAACGCCTTCATTGTATTTTGCAGGATTGCACAACACCCAAAGCCATGAATTAGTATTTTAAATATGTGAGCCAAATTTGGTCAGCAGTGCTTGGGGGGGAGGGGCAGTTGGAAGCGTGGTTACAGCGAGGGTCGGTCTCTAGCTTTAAGATGAGTCTAAGCCTCTTATTTTTGTGTTTAAAAAACCTGCAATAATAAAAGGCATTGTCATTTACGATACCAATAGGCCAAAGTTTTGTTAAGCTTTTGTGACCCGTCCTGGGCTACAGCAGTGAACCGCTGAGGCAGACAATATTAAAATGCCTAAAACGAGTTAGTGAACCAGGCATAACGTAACCACTATAGCTTGTGCCTGAAGGGCAGTAGCGACTGTTACCTGGTACATGCGTAATTACCCCCACACAGAAAAAACAATTTCAAGCCTATTTTTATATCAGCACTGTATCTCACACTGTTTTGAAGCTTAATGGAGTCAACAATTATCCAAAAAACGTAGATGTTTGCACATGGGGCTTCAGAGTCAATGTACAGCAACGCATCTCATTTTAGATTGAGGTATTTAAACCTGCGCTGCATTACGCTCAAACCTTTCCAAGTATGGCTGTTGTAATCATTGTAAATGCAACTGACCTTTTGGGTAGAACGAAACACAAAGATGTTCCTTTTGGACTGTGAAAATCATCTGTACAATGATGAGATCTGAATAGAACTTTTAATATTTGTAAAGGTGTTGCTTTCATTCAACAAATGTTTTTAGGGCTTGGGCCCAGAAAAACGTACATAAATAATTTCAAACTTTAGCATCTGCAACAAAGGAAGGCAGCTAACAAAAATGAGAATGTTAGTCTTCCACACGTGGAAAAAGTCAAGCTGGGCACAGCAATGCATCCATACAGGAGTGTACCAGCTAAACTTAGACTTCTTTAAATCGGGGCGGTTGCCATAGATGGCCTTATGGTTGGTCACCAGACTTTAAAAAAAATTCTGCTCCACACTGGGGGCCAATATGTGGCACACAAATTCAGTAAAATATTATTGTGACGAGGCAGGCCAGTAAGCAGGCGTTCGTCGAGGTCATTACATAGTTTCTCGTATTACATTAAAAAAAAAAAAAAGGTTGGTAGACAAAAAATTCTTCTCACAAAACCATAATGATAAATCAAAATACATAAGTATAGAAGAATTAAGTCTGCCATCATATGTAGTTAGGTGGAAGCAGAAGGAGAGGTTATCATTATGGTTTTGTGAGAAGAATATTTTGTAACACTTATACGAATTGTTTACCATCTACTTGTAATGATTGTATTTCAACATGTCACATACTGGTATCGTATGTCATATAACGATATGTTTATGCACTTAATAAAATACTTTGAACAGTAAAAAAGGTGGGTAGACTTCATGCCACATGCGCCCAAGGGACCCTACGGAGAAGGCAGATCTCTAGCCGAGATGTGCTTCCACTCAACAACTGGTCAGTGGTAGCCGCGTAGAAGACAAGAGTGTTGGTGAAACCCAAACACCCTCTTCAGAAGATCTTTCCTGCCATCAGCCCTTTCAATGAAGGTTGTACTCCAGCTATTCAATTCTAAAAGTTCTGCTCATAGACAGGTGAAGAACCATCTCCTGGTCATAGTTCAGAAGGGCTTCCAGATGAGAGGCTGTGTCTAACTTAAACAGCTATATAAACTAAGTTAAATATCGTAAGTGTGAGAAGTTGGCCTGGCATATGCTGTCCACTAATTATAGTGGGCACCTTGCACCAGTCCAAACAACCCCTTATTGGAGATAGGTTAAAGACAACCTTGTTGAAAGCTATCCTAGTGGTAGCTATGGAGAGCAGCCTTCAGGCTAAGTCTTGAAGGAATGTAAAGCAGCTTGTTTTACCAGTCTATAATCTCTTGAGTGACCAAATGAAAGAGCACCACACCAGGTATATATTCAAAATATATGTATTTATTGCTAAACACACCCCTCTAGTCTCTTTATGAGGCCAGAGTTCGAAGTACATAAGTTAGAAGATATTTAAACACAGTAATAGCACAAATACACGTTTGGGCCCTAGGGGCGTACCAAACCATATACCAATAAAGTGGTATGCGAACCACGACTGAACTAGACACTAGGCCTAGAGCCTCTAGAAGTGCTTGGACCACAAGGAACCACCCAAGGTAGTGACACAGGGGACCTACGGGAGACGCGTGCAGTGTAAATACACAACCGCGATACGCCGTTGACTTCTATGGAGAAAGTCGGGATCGGGAAAGTATAGAACAGGGACACTTAAAAGAGGACTAGGACAAAACCCTTTGAGATCTAGGACTTTGAAGAGTCTCTACCCACGGGAGCACCGGAGTACTCGTGTTACCTCACCCAGGGAAGCCGGGTGCATAGGTGCCTTTCGGGGTCGGGTTTCGTCGTCGATTCGAATGGCGATCTGCTGCAAAGTGCTGCTGGCGGCCAAGAGAAAAGTGTCCGGGTGGATCCAAGAGTGGATCGGAGTTCTGAAGAACCTGAAAGCAGAGGGGACAGAGTCTGGGTCACTAGCCAGTGACCAGGAAGGCGATGGACAGATACCCACCGACGTCGAGTGCTTCAGGTGCGTTGACGGTCGTCTTGACTCTTCAGCCACGAGGTCCAGGAGGTGTTGTCGGCGACCAGGAGCAGGATTCGGGCTGGTACACGATGTCTGTCGAGTGCTGAGGTGTCGGCGACCGGATTGGACCCAACAAGCCTTGGCAACGGCAAGTCTCGAGGAAGATGTAGATCGTCGATGGTGCAGACCAGCAAGGTCTGTGCTACTCACCCAGCGAGGGTAAGTGAGGGCAGGCCTGGAGCAACCAGGATGCCAAGTAAGAAAAGGATTGGCCTTCGTTAAGGGCTACTAGCCAACGGGCTAGCGACCGCGAAGGAGCCTCGTGACGCCGCACGTGGAGCTGGCTTACAGGACACTCGTGGAGTGGGGGCCAGTGATCTTCGGTGCAGGTGGTGCTGGAGGCTAGGGCTACTCGGAGCCCAAAGCACGACTTCTTGGGAGACCCAGAAGATGGTGCACTTGCAAATGTGCTCGGTGTCCAGGGGTCACGGTCTCAAGTCACCCACGATAGCCACGGGCCTCAGCTTTGCTGGGGACTCAGGGTAGCCTCGGGGAAGTCTGAGAATCCACCTCTGGTGATGCGATGACTTCGGCGTCCGACGGGAGCTTCAGAAATGCGAACCGGACAGATGCTTCTTTGGTGCCTGCCAAGCAGGGGAGTCACTCCTTGACCCCAAGGGAGTCCTCTAATCTTGTCGTAGAGCGTCGAAGGTCCCGGATTCAGTTTCAGAGTTTTGTCCAGGTATAATCTAATCTTGCTGTGGCAAGGGTTCCCCATTTTAACCAGTAAAACAGGGAGGGACTAACTCTATGACCCCACCTATGGGAGGGTCAAGGGAGGGGTGGCTACACCCACTTCCCTTTGTCCAGTTTCGCGCCAGAGCAGGGGCAGGTAGCCCCTGAGCTGGTTTGAACTGGCATATGCACAGAGGAGCCTTTTGCTCCCCCAGTGCAGGACTTCAAAGCACTCTAAGAGTGCACCCACCCAGCCCCAATACACATTATCCTGTCTGGGGAGGTGGTCACACCTCCCTGCAACAGGAAACCTATTGTCCAGGCCTCCCCTGCCGGAGTTTCGTCCAGCAGCAGGAGGCCAGACTTGTGTCTGTGGCAGCAGCATCCATTTTGTGATGCCAGGGCTTCAGAAAGAAGTTACCGGGTAAGCCAGAGTTAACATGTCTTTCCCTCTAAAAGGGTGGAATGCTACCCCCGCCGCCAGGATTGGCGGGGGGTAGTATTCCAAGATGTTTGACACCAAACACGACATGTTTAGGTGCAGCCATACCAAAGTTAGCATTTTACCGCGAGGATATAATGCGCTTAAGAGTATATGGTCAGGCTGCACTACAAACAGCATCAGAGATGGTCTCCGAACGCTGCAGAGGGGCCCTGCTCATGCAGGGGCACCCTCTCACATAGGAACCATGCACTCTGCCTTTAGGATTGATAAGGCCTGCCTTAGGAGTGACTTATAGGTTTATATGTGTGTATGTATTTAGTGATATAGGTAACCTATATCACAGTAAGGGGTGCATGCACCACCTTACCCAGGCTGCAGTAGCAGACCTGTGGTGTCAGTTTGGATGGCCTTCCAGGGGTGGCACAATACATGCTGCAGCCCCTGGTAGGCCTCTGAGGTACCTATGCCCTTGGTACATAGTATACCATATACTAGGGACTTATAAGGGCACTCCAGATTCCAATCAGAGATGTGCCTAAGGCACATGGAAACCTTTTACAGAGAAAGCAGATAGACTGGGGCCCTGAATAGCAGGATCCCAGTCCAACTAAGTCATAAACCAGCAAAACACCATAAAAAAAGTGGGGGCAACCATATAGTCCGATTCCACCTTCCTACATAACCCCCCCCCAAACGAAAGGAGATAAGGCTAACCTTGGCCAGTTGAGCCTTCATTGACTAAGTGGTCATATAAGGAAGCACCTGCACTAGCATGGTTGCCCCCTGTCTTATGGTCCACTAACCAATCCCTCACCCTAAGGGTATGAGAGGGTCTCCACCATGGGGAATCACTACCTGTGGTGTGCTTAGGTAAAGTAAAAGGCTGGTGAGGTGTCTGAGTAGGGAAGTGAGGCCCTAGGAATGTTGGCCTCAGCTTCCTCAGATCACTGGTCACCATGTATGCATGTCTTCCCATGACTGAGTTTCACTTTGCTCTAAGGGTCAACCTTTGGCTGCCTACAGCTGGGGGTTGGGTCCCTTTGGATGGACTGCTGGAGGGACAGGGCAGGTTTGGAACCTTCAGGTCCCAGGTTTGCCCTTGCCTACCAGAGTCCTTCTGGGGAGGTCCCTACATAAAGGCATGGGGGATCCCTCAGTGTGTAGAGGAGTTTTCACCTGGCTAGGGCTACTAGACTGGGTGCCCCTAATCTGCTGATGGGGGGGTTCCTCTGGACAGGGGGCCCTGGGGGGTCCACTGACCTCTGCAGCTCTGGGCTGGCTGAGGCAGGGTAGAGAGGGGCAGGTTACCTGCTCCAGACTGGGTACCACCTTGGAAGGGTCCTCTGCCATCAGGGGTGTGGCCAGGCCAGGCCTGACTACCTCTGGGGCAGTTCCTTCACTAGGGGTAGGGTCAGTTCCCTGAGGAGGCTGACCCTTACCTACTGTCTGGAGGGAAGAAGACTTTTCTTCAACCCTTGTGCTCTCTTTTGGGGGAGAGTGGGCCATTCTTCCAGGCTCCATCTCTCCAAAATCTTGGGCTGGGGCTGTGGCCATCACAGCCCCACTAACCTTTACAGGGACGCCCAGCATCCTGAGATGGGTTTGGTGTTCAACTTCAGCCCAGGCTGAAATTTCCAGATCATTGCCCATCAGGCAATCTACAGGTAGGGTTGGGGACACTGCCACTCTTTTTGGGCCTGTGACCCCCTCCCAGCTGAGATTGACTATGGCCATGGTGTGGTAAATTAAATTTACTTATTACCTCATTTCTGAATTTCTATGCTTAATAAATCATAATTTCTTGTCAATGCAAAGCGAGGAGTCCGTGGTGCTCAAATGAAGGAGGAGAAGACCAATAACTCGAGTTAAAGGGAGCGCTTCCAGCACCAAGCGGGCACAGGAGCAATCTCTCAAGTCCCTCTCTTTAAGTGGGGGTTCTTTATTTTCAACAGCAGAATATTTATACAGTCTTGGTCACGAGGCAAAATAGAGGAACAAACAGGTCGTGGCAGATAGAGGAACAAAGATTCAGCAAGAGGAGCAGAGTGTGAAGAAATGGGGGCGTGTCTTAGGCTTCGTGAGGGGACTTGCGATGTGAAATAGTCTGACAGTTGGAAGGGGAAAGCTTCCTCATTTGGGGGTTTGTGCTCGTGCTTCATGTCAGAAACATGAACCATCTCTGCGGGGGAGCAGGAACTCATGTACTGGTTTCCCGGACTTGGCAGAAACCACAGAGACAGATGGTGAAAATGAGGAAAACCAGGTGCAGGGGTGTCGTGCTCGTGCTCGGGGTCTTGGGACACCAAAGGGTGAATTAAAAACAAAATGGTGCCGGCTTTTAATGTGGGCAATTATTAATCGCGCAAAGGGGATCGCGCAAAGGGGCATAATTAGATCGCGCAGAGGGCAGCGAAGGGGCATAATTATAGATTTTATTTCCACATTCCCTCCTTGCCCCAGAGTGTACCTACATTATATCTCAATTTGCATGAGATCATTTATACATTCTTGTAACATGATTCTTTCCCTTTCTCTCTGCTGGACAAGTGGTTTAGGAATGCATTTTGCAGCGCATAGACCGCATAGGGCAGGACCACATTGGATGCAAAGGCAGCATCCAGTTATTATCAGGAATATTATGCCTGCTGCTGACAGCAGTTGCCATCCCCAGGACGATATTATCTTCCAGAACCAGTCAGACCACGTCCAAGTGCCAGGTTCTTGATGTAAACTTACGGCTATCTTGTGTAATTTTGTTATGGCCGTGTATACAGATGGGGAATTATCAGGAATAAATATACAGCAGCTAGAGCCTATAATTTTACAGGCTCCGCCTCTGTCAGCCAAGATGATGTCAAGGACAAGGCGATTTTGGAGAGTAACCAATCGTATGGCAGACTGCTCCTGGGTTAAGCTCCCCAGGGCAGACGCCGTCTGGTTTACTACAGCCTCTAAGGTCCTTGTCAACCTGCGTATAAGCTTGCTGTTCTGTACAGGGCCAACAAAGAAGAAGAACCCTTTGTTAAAATCTGTATACTGTTCCCATGAGGTTTCCGTTTGGTCAACCAAGGAGGTATCGATCGTTCTTTTATGTCTGACATGGGGCACTAGGAGGTCTCTGTGGTAAGTGGATGGGGCCACAAAGACAGGGGGTAACAGGAATGCTATATAGCAAGTTCCCCCCCAGTTCAAGGGCAGCTGCACATAGGCCGTTTGGCCACAGATGAAATAAGTATGGCGAGATGCTAGAAATTAGGACTTTCCTCTGTCTTCAAAACTTATAGTGGTATGACAGTCACTGTGTCCTAATGGAACAGAGCCATTTTTCTGGATGCACAGGTGTCCTTTTACTGGTGAGACCGAGATGGAAGGGGAACCAGCATTCTTTTTAGGTTTGGTATTTAACATCTTGTAGGACATGGTCATGTTCCCTTGCTTGTATTCTTCACTTTCTAGGACTGTACCGGTCGCCTGAGGATCTCCCTCCTTATTAGGGTAACAGGCAGTATTGAGTACCTTGTTTAAATCCCCCCAAGGCCACCCATTCTTGCATGAATTATTTCCGTCAGGGCAGGAGGTGGGGGTAGTAGCGTCAGCTGTTATTAGGGCGAACCAGGCTTCACAAGTTCCATTATAAGAGAATGGGAAAGAAAAAAGAGGCATCCCTCCCTTTTTCTGATGAGGTGGGATGCGGCCACATATCCAACAATTGGTGCTATTACTGGCTTGCTGAGTGTGGTGTAGCATCTGTATGAAGGTATTGTTTCGCAAGGCTAGTCTATGGGCTTGTTCATGAGGGGGTAGTTCGTGATAGGTGTGTTCCTGAGTGCTGTTGGGTGTATGAGAGGTGTGTTGTGTTGGGGGAAAAACAGTGTGGAGAATCCAACCAAGACACGTCATAACTGCCATGAGGAAAAATAATACTGTCAAACATATAATAGGACCATTATGTCTTTTTCTAGAGTTCATTTTTTTTTTTTCTCCCACATAGTCAAGGTGTTAAAATCCATTCCCATGCTCCAACCGCTTCACCACTGGACCGACGCCCAATGGACTTAATTAGCCAGAGTCCGAATGGCAGACCTTAACTTTGATTTGTAATCCTGTTGTGGGGTTAGTTCCAAAGGCAATAAAGATTGTTCAGTCACAATGTCAGTGGGATTGGCAGGGCCATCAGCAACAGTGTCTTTTTGTCCAAAATGTTTCCGGCAGTGGCTTGCGTGGAGCCAGCCCTTCCTGCCCTCGACCTTCACTGCTGTCCGTGTTGTTAGTAGTACGAGTCTTGGCTTCTTCCACCTGGGCTGGAGGGGACTGGTCCGGTCGAAGTTCCTCACGAGGACCCAGTCCCCGGGTCGGATGGCGTGTTCTTCCGGGTTGGTTTTGTCAGGGAAGGTGGCAGCAACCTGAGAACGACAAGATTGGAGTGCAGACATCAAGGAAGCCAGGTAGTCAGTCAGCATAGTACTGTCAACATCAGTTATTCTTTTAGGCCTTGGCGTACCCCACATATTTGGTGGTCTGCCAAAGACCACTTCATATGGAGATAAGCCAGTTCTGGAATGGGCTACCATACGCATGTAGAAGAGGGCAACCGGTAAGGCTACCATCCAGTCCACGCCTTTGTCAGTGCATATCTTGGCCAATTTTGTCTTCAAAGTTTGGTTGTGCCTTTCTACTAGACCTGCTGCATGAGGATGTCTTACACAGTGAAACTTCCAAGTGTACCCTAACAGAAGAGACACTTGCTTCATGAGTTCAGAGGAAAAAGGTTGGCCGTTATCTGAGTAGATGACACGGGGCAACCCATACCTCGGAAAAAACTCTCTAACTAATTGTTTAGCAGTTGTCGTTGCAGTGTAATCTGGGACGGGATAGGCTTCTGTCCATCTGGTCAGAGCACACACTACAACTAGCACATACTTGTGACCTCTACATCTCTCCATCTGGATATAGTCCATCTGGAGAACTTCAAATGGATGGTCAGGGGGTTGGAATCCTCCCTGTTCCACCTTTGTGCCTTTTCCTGGGTTGAACTGATTACAAATCATGCACGTTTTAACTTTTTGTTTGGCTGCAGCTCTCAAATGTTTGTTGTGCCATATATTCTGTATGCTGTCTAACATTGCTTTTTCTCCCAGATGTGCTGGTCCATGTATGGTGTTTACCATAACTTGTACCATGGCATCCGGTAGGAACCATACTGCTCTTTCAGGTGTCATCCAGCCTTGATCTGTAAGGACCCCTCCTTTTTCCTTCCATTCTAGCAGTTCCTGTGGTGTGGCGTGACTTTGGACATCCTGGATGTCAGAAAAGGGGTCTCGTATTGTATATTGGCGGTGTGGTATACTTAATTCTGTGTTTGCTGCTAACTTGGCTGCACTGTCTGCAGAATCATTTCCTTTTGATATTTCATCTGTTCCTTTTGTGTGCGCTTTACATTTTAGCACTGCGATTTTCTCTGGTAACTGACTGGCCTCTAAGAGGGCAGTGATGAGTGTAGCATGCTGTATTCTGAACCCATGTGATGTGAGAAATCCTCTCTCTTTCCATAATGTACCGAAGTTGTGTACAACTCCAAAGGCATATTGTGAATCAGTGTAGATGTTAACTGACTTTCCTTTTGCTAAGTGACATGCTCGTGTTAGGGCTATGAGTTCTGCTGCCTGTGCCGACAGTATCTCTATCTTGTGTGCTTCTAAAGTGTCTGTACCATTTGTGACGGCATAGGCTGCTGCTAATTCTCCTGTGGGGAGTCTCATACATGAACCATCAACAAAGAGTGTCATTTCTGCCTTAGCAAGGGGAGTATCTTGTAAATCTGGTCTTGGTTTGGTCACTAAATCAATTATGTCAATACAATCGTGAATTTCTTCAGTAGGAGAGGTCAGTGGCAACAGTGTTGCTGGGTTTAAAATGTTGCAGCGTCTAATCTCAATGTGTGGCTGAAAAAGTGTCATCTCATATCCGGTGAGTCTGGCTATTGTCAGATGCTGTGTTTGTGTTCTGTTTAACAGAAGTTCTACAGCGTGTGGGACCTCAACTATCAGATGATGTCCCAATACAATAGAATCGCTTTGTCTAATAGCTTGTGCAGTAGCTGCTACTGATTTTAGACATGCAGGCAATGCTTGTGCTACTGGATCTAATGTGCTTGAAAAATAACCACATGGTTTATGTTTGTCTGCTTGAAGTTGGGTCAGAACTGATAGTGCTGTACCTGAGTTTTCTGTTACAAATAATGTAAAATCTTTGGTGTAATTAGGTGTTGCCAGCACTGGGGCTTGACACATAGCTTTTTTAAGAGACTGAAAGGCTTGCGTGTGTTCATCTGTCCAGGGTAATTGTGGAGTAGCGCCAGCTTCGAGTGTTGTCAGCTGCACTAACGGTTTGGAAATGAGTGCAAATTGTGGGATCCACTGTCTACAATATGAGGTGAGACCAACAAAGGCTCGAACTTGTTTCTGTGTTGTTGGTTGTGGTATTTGTTGTATGAGTTGGATGCGTTCCTGTGTAAGCTGCCTACCCTCCTTTGACAGCAAGTGCCCTAAGTATGCCACTTGCTGTAAACAAAATTGGAGCTTACCAGGGGAAACTTTATGGCCATTTGCAGCTAGGAATTCTAGTACTAGTAGTGATGCTTCAGCACATGCTGCGTCAGATCTGGCCGTAATGAGGATATCATCAACATATTGTAGTATGGCTGTATCCGTGGGCATTTGAACAGTATCTAGTTGTCTTTTTAATGCTTGGCTATATACGCTTGGACTCTCTGTGAAACCTTGAGGAGCTCTTGTGAATTGGAAACTTCGTCCTTGTAAGGAGAAGCCAAAAAGGTATTGACTGTCTGGGTGAATAGGTATGCTAAAGAATGCGTTTTTCAAGTCAATGACTGAAAAATGCGTTGCTTCCGCATCTATGGCTGTGAGTAGGGTGGAGATGTCTGGAACCACAGGGTGTTGTGGAACGACACATTTATTGAGCTCTCTCAAATCCACCACTAGTCTGTAGACAGGTGGTGTTCCTGGTTCCACTTTTTTATGAACTGGTAAAACAGGGGAATTGCAAATGTTAGAAGTTGTTTCCTTAATCACACCTGACTGTATTAGGTCCTGAATAATTAACATTAATGCTTGTTCAGCCTGAGGTGGAATTTTGTATTGCCTTATGCGTGGTAGTTGGGCTCCCTCTTTCAGTGTAACCTTGTGAGGTGTTATTTCCATACATCCTACTGTGGTGGAATCAGTGGCCCACAGGGTGTGTGGCAAATCTTTCAAACGCTCATCTAATTCTCTACTTGTGTAGTGGCCCTTGAAATCTCGCAGAAATAGTCTGACATCTGTAGGTGAGCAAACAATGACAGCTCCTAATTCTTTCAATGTTTTTATACCAAGCAAGTTTTCTGGACATGATTTTGTCAATATAAGATCTGTAGTTGTCATGAGGGGACCAACCTGCAAGGGCAGTGGCTTTGACGTGACGTTTGTCACAGGTTGTCCCGAGAAACCCAGAGAAATACTTTTTGAACCCGAGAGAGGAGCCTCTGGGTCCTCTTGATGGCTTATTGTTGTTTTACTGGCCCCAGTGTCTAGTAGAAACTTCCTATCCTCCCCAAGAAGTCGGACCTCTATAAATGGACCTGTCTGATCTACTGGAATGGGGATTAGGGGCAGTTTGTCATCTTCTCTCTCTGGGCAACATCATGAGAAATCTGGGTAATATTCAGTGTGGGCGCTGTCTATAATATTCATTTGGGCCATTTGTGTTGTCAGTGGAACTGAAGGTGTTGAACTGTCTAGGGAATCATTCTGTTTTGGCTGATATGGGCGTGGCTGGGTCTTACCAGTAGCCAAATTGTGCTTTAAGACAGGGCAATCTTTAACGAAGTGTCCCATCTTTTTGCAATAATTACAAGTGCTTTTTATATTTGTCTGGCTACTTGGTGTCTGTTGACGCTGGGGTGCAGTTTGGGCTACTAATGCTTTCATCTTTGTGTCTTTCATGCGTTTCTTATCATTTTCTTCTTCATCCCTAATGCGAGTCTGGTGATATTGTAGCATTTGTAACACCTGTGGAGGTGTATGTGCTTGCCAGGTACTTTCTACTTTTAGTACTCTGTCCTTAATGGCTGGCAAGGCGTTATCTACTAATTTGGAAACAAACAGATGCGGGTAAGCTTCACTTGTTGGCGTAAGGCCGCTATTTACCGCAAAACACTTTTCAAGTCTAGTGTAATAATCTCCTATGTCTTCACCATGTTTCTGTTTGCAGGAGGAAATGGCATCCCAGTCCTCCTTTTTCACTGTTAGTAACTGTGGTAGCACCTTTAAAATAGTGCCAGGAAGTGCTTTTAGTTTGTCTCCTATACCTTGACCTGCTACTCTAGTATTTTCGTCATTCTGAAGTTCAGTCCATTTAATGTGTTCACCTGCTACTTCCCAATCTTTTTCTCTTAGTTTGTCATATATACCTGATGGCAACAATAATTTCAGAATTGCTGTGATATCAGAAAGAGTATATGTTCCCATCATTAATACATCTCCTAATTCCTTAAAGAATCCAGCAGGATCCTTTGAGTGGGAGGGAACCATCTCTTTCATCCTTAGTAACTCAAGTTTTGTCAAGGGTACATAAATGAAGACGCGTTGTAGCGCGCCATTCGTGTCAGCTCTGGGGTGGACCTCTCTCATGGGGAACTGGCGTGTTTGAGGAAGTCTATTAGTTGATCCACACGTATTATGGGGAGATCTATATCCAGTCACTTTCTGGTATTTCTGTCTAAAATCTATAAATGTGTTAAGAAAAACTGAACTATTGTGGAGGAACATGTTATCAGCGCAGTCAGACAGAAAATCTTCGAGTCTTGGATCATGTTTAAAATGAGTGTCATTGAGTGTGATGAGATGTTGTACCATGTAGAGACTTGCTAATCTTTGATGTGAGCGTGGTAATGCTAGAAAAAGCTGGGCTATGAGATCATTGTCATATATCTTATATTGAGAGACCCATAGGGTCGCAGTTCTGGCTATTTCCTCCTCCTCCGGTGTAAGCGGAGGTTCCTGGTCTAACCAGTAGTCTAATGCATTGGATGTATTTTCAAATAACTCATCTGGAGATGACCGTTCAGAGTGACCTTGGAGGAATGTAGGCGGGGGTGTTCGTGAATTAGGGGCGGAAGAACGAACGGGTAGGACTTTTTCAGTAGGTTCAGTAATTTCCTCCTCAAGTTTCTTATTCTCTTCATTTGTTTGCAAGTTTTGCAGAATACGGGTCACATTACGGGTGAACCTGTCTAGTGCATCATTTATAAGTTCTAGACTAGTGTGGTCGGATGCGGAATCTAATAAGTCAAAAAGTGAAACTGGTACATTTCTTTCCTCTGCTTGTATGTGTTTTATGAAACAGCAAAGGAGGAACCTATACATGTGCATTTTTACAGGGTGTGATCTTCTTGTAGTCATAGCGTTAATGGCTCGTGAGTTCTCTCCAGTACGAAGAAACTCAGAGGCCGCTTGAAGAAACGTGTCAATTGCTGGTAGATGTCTTATTTCTTCCCAGGAGTCATGAAGTATTTTACTTATTCGGCCCGCCTCCCCTGTGTTGCTCGGAGTCGGGTCATAGGGGCAGTCGGGAATTGTTTTACCTGGGTCTGGACCTACGGCACCCCCTTCTGGAGTGAGAGGTGGTGCGTTATGTTGTGAAAGGGGTGGCGGAGGCAGAGGGTGTTGAATGACTGGAACTTCATAGGGTGGTGGAGTATCTAAGAGAAAATTAGTAAAAGTATCCTCTGGTGGTGGGGCTGTAGGCTGTGCTGATGCAATGTTAAGGTTTTCAGGTGCAGATGGCAATACAGGATAAAAACCAGTAGAAATGGCTGATTGTTCCCTTTTATTCCTTTCACTAACTACTTCTTTCCCTATTTCTTGTAACTGTTCTTTCTTGGCCTGCTCTGACATTCTCTTACCCTTTTCAACTTTATGCAATTCCTTCTGTTGCCTCCTATGGGCTTCTTTTCTCCATAATTCTACTGAGTCACTCTGTGACTGGCGGACTCTCTTTTTCTTCCATAACTGTTCCTCTAATTTCATAATACACTCCGTATCAAAACTACCATTTTCAGGCCATCTATATCTGAGTTCTAGGTCTTTAGTATATTCTACCCATAGATCACAATAAATAAGTGCACCGACACCATGTTTTGCATACATGAAGTGTCCTGGAGTATCCCGAGGAGGAAGGGGAATTTCCTTCTCAAGAATACTCCTTTTGGTTGCCATCTTACGTATTTTCGAGAAAATAGGCATGATGGCAAGACTTTCAAAGATTTTAGAAGTGAGAAAAACATAAACAGAACAAATATCTTTACCGTACCCACGAAAGAGGTGAGTCCGTCTTTTATACTAGTTTAGTAGTCCTCACAAAATAAGTGAGAAACCCACAAAAAACATGTATCTTTACCGTGCCCACAAGGTAGTGAGTCCGTCTTTTATACTAGTTTTAGTAGTCCTCACCAAAGATAGGTGAGAAACCAAAAAACGCGTATCTTTACCGCCCCCACAAAAGCTGTGGGTTCGTTTTTATACTTTTCAGCAGTACTCACCGAAAAGTAACTGGAAGGCCTCTTGAAGATTTTGGGAAAACGCGGCGCGCAGTTTCAAGGTGGGATTTGTAGAACCTCGGACTCGTCTGCTTCGCAGGTTGGGCTTTGGTTCAGGACGGTCCGCTATTTCCTCACCGCCTCGTGTGGATGCTGGGCCGCAGTCGGTCCCCCTCTTCGCCTCGAGGGAGTTAGCAGGAATCCCCCGCGTTGTGCACTTTTGAAGTCCGTCAACGGTCAGGAGGGGACAGTACCGGGTCCAATATCGCCGGCGCGTGGGGGAAAGGGAAGGTCCCTATTCGGGCGCCAATTACTGTGGTAAATTAAATTTACTTATTACCTCATTTCTGAATTTCTATGCTTAATAAATCATAATTTCTTGTCAATGCAAAGCGAGGAGTCCGTGGTGCTCAAATGAAGGAGGAGAAGACCAATAACTTGAGTTAAAGGGAGCGCTTCCAGCACCAAGCGGGCACAGGAGCAATCTCTCAAGTCCCTCTCTTTAAGTGGGGGTTCTTTATTTTCAACAGCAGAATATTTATACAGTCTTGGTCACGAGGCAAAATAGAGGAACAAACAGGTCGTGGCAGATAGAGGAACAAAGATTCAGCAAGAGGAGCAGAGTGTGAAGAAATGGGGGCGTGTCTTAGGCTTCGTGAGGGGACTTGCGATGTGAAATAGTCTGACAGTTGGAAGGGGAAAGCTTCCTCATTTGGGGGTTTGTGCTCGTGCTTCATGTCAGAAACATGAACCATCTCTGCGGGGGAGCAGGAACTCATGTACTGGTTTCCCGGACTTGGCAGAAACCACAGAGACAGATGGTGAAAATGAGGAAAACCAGGTGCAGGGGTGTCGTGCTCGTGCTCGGGGTCTTGGGACACCAAAGGGTGAATTAAAAACAAAATGGTGCCGGCTTTTAATGTGGGCAATTATTAATCGCGCAAAGGGGATCGCGCAAAGGGGCATAATTAGATCGCGCAGAGGGCAGCGAAGGGGCATAATTATAGATTTTATTTCCACATTGGGGTGATCTGTTCTGACACCATCAATGTTGGTCACCTGGTACTTAAACTCAGGTAAAAGCTGGTGAGGGGGGGGGACTAGTTTCCCTGCCACCATGGTGACACTAGCCCCTGTGTCCCTAAATGCCACAGCTTTCTGACCATTAATTATTGGCTCCAATCTGTACCTGCCCAATGCTATGGGACCCATGGTAAAGGTGGCAAATCCTATACCACCATCAGAGTCAGAGGAGTCTGTTGAGGGGTCCATGTCTAAACTAGGGCCCACCTCTGTTCCTCTTGCAAAAGCACCTACCTTTTTGGGTGCACTACTCCCAACTGGAGGATTACTACTGGTAGTACCAGGAGGGGTGGTAGTAGTTGTGGGAGGAACATTTTCTTTATTGCCAATCCTGGGGCAACTGGGATCAGTTTTCCAGTGCCCAGGCTTTTTACAGACATGGCAATATGGTTTCTTTTCAGGAGAGGAAGGAGTTTGGGACCCACCCCCAGAAGAGGAATTTTGGGGCCCTGTAGGGGACTTATCCTTAGATTTATCCCCACCTTTCTCTTGGGACTTAGTAGAATCTTTCTTCTGGTCACCACCCTGATTTCTAGTTTTTACTCTGGTTCTGACCCATTTGTCTGCCTTCTTTCCCAATTCTTGGGGAGAGGTCAGATCAGAGTCCACCAGATACTGGTGCAAAAGCTGGTTTTGACAATTATTAAGGATCTGCTCCCTCATAATCAAATTGTACAATCCTAAAAAGTCATGCACTTTGTTGCCATGTATCCAACCTTCCAGAGCCTTTGTAGCACAATCTACAAAATCAACCCAGTCTTGAGTCTGAGCTTTTTGGGTGTCTCTGAACTTCAACCTATACTGTTCAGTGGTTAGGCCAAACCCATCTATCAGAGCACTCTTCAAGACTGGGTAATTGTCAGCATCCTCTTCTCTTACAGTGAGGAGCTTGTCTCTACCTTTGTCTGCAAAGGAGAGCCACAAGATTGCTGCCCACTGCCTCTGGGGGACCTTCTGAACTTTACAGGCCTTCTCCAGTGCAGTTATCCATTTGTGGATGTCATCCCCACTCTGGTAGGGAGGGACAATCTTGTTTAGGTTTCTATGGTCATAAGACCTGTCCCTATCTCTAGGGATATTGCTGCCACCATGGGACTCTAGTCCCAACTTTCTTCTCTCTCTAAGGAGATCTAGGGATTCCCTATCTAAAGCCAATTGCTTTTTTCTGATTTCCAGCTGAGTCTCCTCATACTGGACCAGTCTGGCTCTTCTCTCATGGGAGGATTCCCTCCTGTGAGAGGAGATAGAAGCTCCCTATGGAGGTGCCAGAGTGGTTAGACTCCTGAGAAGGAGATCTAGACTTCCTGGGCACACTCTTAATCCTTCCTGGGGGACAAAGAGGGCATCATCCTGATCATCCTCATCATCTTCCACAGGAGGGATTGGGTTATCCAGGTCAGGGTCATTGTCACCCTCCTGGCCAGTTTCAGAGGGGGGGCTGGGGGTATTGGTACCCCTGGACTCCTCCTCTTCTTCTGCCCCACCCTCAGCTCCTACCCCTTCAGTCCCTACAGGCTTACTAAGGTCATAAGCCACCAACAACTCCTTGAGGTGTTGGGTGGTGGGGCTTTGGCCTGTCCTTATTTTTCTCAAGTTACATAAAGCTCTCAATTCCAAGAATGGGAGTGTATCATACTTGGAGGGGAAGCTCAATGGCTTCCTGCAAGGATTCTTTGGATCCTCCCTTAAAGACATTACTAGTGTGGTGTGGTGTATGCACTACCTACTCTAGTGTGGCCTACTAAACTCTCTTGAGTTGTAGAAAGGGTTGTGCTATCCCTTAACACACAACTCTAAGTTCAGTAGAACTTACTGTATTCTAAGCTTAAATTATATGTACCTTAGGTACCTTTAGTGGTTTTCAGTTGATCAATTCAATTGAGATTATCTGGTAAAACAATAGCAAGCTGGAATCCCACCGCTGCCACCAATGTGAGAAGTTGGCCTGGCATATGCTGTCCACTAATTATAGTGGGCACCTTGCACCAGTCCAAACAACCCCTTATTGGAGATAGGTTAAAGACAACCTTGTTGAAAGCTATCCTAGTGGTAGCTATGGAGAGCAGCCTTCAGGCTAAGTCTTGAAGGAATGTAAAGCAGCTTGTTTTACCAGTCTATAATCTCTTGCGTGACCAAATGAAAGAGCACCACACCAGGTATATATTCAAAATATATGTATTTATTGCTAAACACACCCCTCTAGTCTCTTTATGAGGCCAGAGTTCGAAGTACATAAGTTAGAAGATATTTAAACACAGTAATAGCACAAATACACGTTTGGGCCCTAGGGGCGTACCAAACCATATACCAATAAAGTGGTATGCGAACCACGACTGAACTAGACACTAGGCCTAGAGCCTCTAGAAGTGCTTGGACCACAAGGAACCACCCAAGGTAGTGACACAGGGGACCTACGGGAGACGCGTGCAGTGTAAATACACAACCACGATACGCCGTTGACTTCTATGGAGAAAGTCGGAATCGGGAAAGTATAGAACAGGGACACTTAAAAGAGGACTAGGACAAAACCCTTTGAGATCTAGGACTTTGAAGAGTCTCTACCCACGGGAGCACCGGAGTACTCGTGTTACCTCACCCAGGGAAGCCGGGTGCATAGGTGCCTTTCGGGGTCGGGTTTCGTCGTCGATTCGAATGGCGATCTGCTGCAAAGTGCTGCTGGCGGCCAAGAGAAAAGTGTCCGGGTGGATCCAAGAGTGGATCGGAGTTCTGAAGAACCTGAAAGCAGAGGGGACAGAGTCTGGTTCACTAGCCAGTGACCAGGAAGGCGATGGACAGATGCCCACCGACGTCGAGTGCTTCAGGTGCGTTGACGGTCGTCTTGACTCTTCAGCCACGAGGTCCAGGAGGCGTTGTCGGCGACCAGGAGCAGGATTCGGGCTGGTACACGATGTCTGTAGAGTGCTGAGGTGTCGGCGACCGGATTGGACCCAACAAGCCTTGGCAACGGCAAGTCTCGAGGAAGATTTAGATCGTCGATGGTGCAGACCAGCAAGGTCTGTGGAACTCACCCAGCGAGGGTAAGTGAGGGCAGGCCTGGAGCAACCAGGATGCCAAGTAAGAAAAGGATTGGCCTTCGTTAAGGGCTACTAGCCAACGGGCTAGCGACCGCGAAGGAGCCTCGTGACGCCGCACGTGGAGCTGGCTTACAGGACACTCGTGGAGTGGGGGCCAGTGATCTTCGGTGCAGGTGGTGCTGGAGGCTAGGGCTACTCGGAGCCCAAAGCACGACTTCTTGGGAGACCCAGAAGATGGTGCACTTGCAAATGTGCTCGGTGTCCAGGGGTCACGGTCTCAAGTCACCCACGATAGCCACGGGCCTCAGCTTTGCTGGGGACTCAGGGTAGCCTCGGGGAAGTCTGAGAATCCACCTCTGGTGATGCGATGACTTCGGCGTCCGACGGGAGCTTCAGAAATGCGAACCGGACAGATGCTTCTTTGGTGCCTGCCAAGCAGGGGAGTCACTCCTTGACCCCAAGGGAGATTCTTCAGTCCTCTAATCTTGTCGTAGAGCGTCGAAGGTCCAGGATTCAGTTTCAGAGTTTCGTCCAGGTATAATCTAATCTTGCTGTGGCAAGGGTTCCCCATTTTAACCAGTAAAACAGGGAGGGACTAACTCTATGACCCCACCTATGGGAGGGTCAAGGGAGGGGTGGCTACACCCACTTCCCTTTGTCCAGTTTCGCGCCAGAGCAGGGGCAGGTAGCCCCTGAGCTGGTTTGAACTGGCATATGCACAGAGGAGCCTTTTGCTCCCCCAGTGCAGGACTTCAAAGCACTCTAAGAGTGCACCCACCCAGCCCCAATACACATTATCCTGTCTGGGGAGGTGGTCACACCTCCCTGCAACAGGAAACCTATTGTCCAGGCCTCCCCTGCCGGAGTTTCGTCCAGCAGCAGGAGGCCAGACTTGTGTCTGTGGCAGCAGCATCCATTTTGTGATGCCAGGGCTTCAGAAAGAAGTTACCGGGTAAGCCAGAGTTAACATGTCTTTCCCTCTAGAAGGGTGGAATGCTACCCCCGCCACCAGGATTGGCGGGGGGTAGTATTCCAAGATGTTTGACACCAAACACGACATGTTTAGGTGCAGCCATTCCAAAGTTAGCATTTTACCGCGAGGATATAATGCGCTTAAGAGTATATGGTCAGGCTGCACTACAAACAGCATCAGAGATGGTCTCCGAACGCTGCAGAGGGGCCCTGCTCATGCAGGGGCACCCTCTCACATAGGAACCATGCACTCTGCCTTTAGGATTGATAAGGCCTGCCTTAGGAGTGACTTATAGGTTTATATGTGTGTATGTATTTAGTGATATAGGTAACCTATATCACAGTAAGGGGTGCATGCACCACCTTACCCAGGCTGCAGTAGCAGACCTGTGGTGTCAGTTTGGATGGCCTTCCAGGGGTGGCACAATACATGCTGCAGCCCCTGGTAGGCCTCTGAGGTACCTATGCCCTTGGTACATAGTATACCATATACTAGGGACTTATAAGGGCACTCCAGATTCCAATCAGAGATGTGCCTAAGGCACATGGAAACCTTTTACAGAGAAAGCAGATAGACTGGGGCCCTGAATAGCAGGATCCCAGTCCAACTAAGTCATAAACCAGCAAAACACCATAAAAAAAGTGGGGGCAACCATATAGTCAGATTCCACCTTCCTACATTAAGTGTACTGCACATTCCAACAAGCAAGCTGAGAAAAGTCAGGGGGATGCCATTCCTCCGTCTATGTCTGAAGATGGCTCTGTCCCTCCATCGCCCCATTGTGTACATGCTGGAGTCTCTCCCTCGAGAAGCTAAGAGACCCTTATAAAACGAGCCGACGTAAAATATACCTTCAATGGCGAGAGACCATGTATTCCCGTCACCCAGAATGATTCGTATCTGGACATCCATTAGACAGTGGTAATTGGTACGAACAGAGAGAGTTACATCAATATTACAGCTCCCACACTGGACCCCGTTACAAAGGGACTCTGCCGGCTCGTGCAGTGAACAGCTGTCGGACCGTCTTACTAGGCTTCTGTTGTGATTCAGGTCACACGCGCATTGCAACCATTTCTGATTCTGGAACTTCTGGCAGGGTCGAGCGGCGATACATAGACAAGGATGGAGACAGTCTAAAGCCCACGCTAAAAGGCCCTCCCAGGTCTCCTTAGATCTATGTCGGCTTTTTTCCTTGGTATTGGAGCGCTTCACATGAGCACCAATTACAATACTCGAGGATACATTCATTTTTTGGTAGGCACGGGGAAATTAAGGGATGTTGAGCTGAGACTCGAACCTGGTTCCCCAGCTCCAAAGTCGGCAGCTCTGCTGCTGCGGAAGCCTTGAATGCGGGTTTCAAGCCCGGAAGGGAATCATACACACGGCAAGACCCTCACTAACGAAATAAGAGCACGACCACAACCCCTACTTGGCGATTAACCCTTCACTAATGCAACACAGAGGACCAGTATTCAGTCTCCGACCTGTTATCAACGCGTAGTTATCACTAGTCACAATTCAGCTTATTTTAGGAACTATATAACAATTCACATATTTGAGGAAAAAACACACAGAGAAAACATACACCGACATACTGTGAAGTGAAGAGTTCAAAAAGCAAGCACAGAAAAGCCAGATTACACTGAAATTCCCACTGAGTATTAAAATCAGTATTTCAACAGCCTCGCAGCCCAGCCAGGAAAACAACTCTTCAAATTCCCGGTAGATGGCAGCAGTTACTAATCTATCTTTTTTGTGAAGACGCGTACAGCGGCGCATCACTTCCTCAATTACGTTATCGTGTTTTTTATTCAGACATACTTAGAAAATGCATATAATTTGTGATAAAAATAGTAAAACATGTTATGGTATAACCAGGATCTTACCTTAACGATTTGGTGTGAAACCGAATTCACAGAGTGCATTTGGGTTTTACTGCACCACACAGGATGGAACGAATTCTACGCTGTGCAAAAACGCTTTAGAACAACAGTTTCATTCCATGTCAACGAATTATCTCCCAAGTTTTTACTTTCAGCAGGAAAAAAAAGGCAACGGCATTACAGGGACGGACGCCCAAAAACAGATGGCCCCTGCACAAGCAGACTCGGAACAAAAACAAGTAACCTGAGACTGCTAATTATAACCAGATGGCCCCGACAAAGATAAGAAATTGCTTTGCGACAGCCGCAAAGCAGACGAGCCTGTCCGGATGGGCCGTCTGAAAAGGAGAAAGGGCAGCGGCTACAAAACCCCATTTCCAAGGGCAGGCTACCGTTAAGCATAAACGGTGACGCCAGCCAATGAAAATGAGGGGCGGGGCTTCGAGCCCCCTTCTCAAATCTCCTCTCTAACTATGTGTCTCGCCAAGCGAGCAGCGCATGCGCTGCAACGCTATGCGAGACCTAACCAGTCAGGTGTCAACCCTGGTTTCTGCAAGTAACGCACAACCTGAACTGGACATGCTCCTCGCGCTCGGTTGTACACAGGAAACTTGAGCCACTTTTAGCCAGTCTGCCTTATGAGCAGTATGGCTTTGGTGTCTGGGATTTATTACTGTTATTCTTTGTGGGGTTGTGAGGCGTCACTGGTCACCTCGATCACTGTGGTGTTCATAATTCCCTTGCCATTATTCCTGCAGTTCTATATAGACCAACGAAGCCTTGGCAAAGCCAATACATTTATCCTCTAAAACGCAAACCTATTGGATAGGACAGTGGTTTTTCAGTTATTTATTTACGTCTTTTATATAGTGAGAACTTGACCCGAACGTAGCCGAGCACTATATAGAGTAAGCACAACAGCAGTAGCATGAGGTACATAGAGGAATATATGATAACGGTATACAGTGGGATATGTAAGCAAAAAAGCAGCAAGTTCATTGTGCGCGTGTTATGCTTGCACAACCGGTAGTATTGGAATGTGTTTTCTGTTAAAGAAAATACACGCCAAGATGGCTGTTGACGCGCACATGCGTTGTGATGCATAGCATTATTGTTTAATTTGATGTTTTTACATGTCCCTGATTATAACGATAAATTAAAATTCAAAGACAAAATTGAACAAATTCTCCATAACACCTTGCAGCAGCAGCAGCAGCCGGGCCTTTTTAAAGTAAATAAATATATTTGAAGAGGGCACCGGGACGAAAAAGACCATACATTGTGGAAAGATAGAGGAGCAAGCTGTGAGAGGGAAAATATAATGTGCTCCTGTTTAAATGGTATGCGGCTAAGAATGCTGTTACATATAGGCATGACGGGCAAATGGAAAGAGTCTTGTTAATGGAGATATTTAGGTTGATTGGAAACCCAGTATCCAGCCTTTCAACTTTCATTTTATGTATTTCATTGAGATGTATATTTATGGGAAAGATAACTTTGTTTTTTTGGTTTGTTGTACTCAACCTGAGAGGGAGTAGCGAACGTTCAGCAACCCACGTAAATATATGCAACTAGAAATTTCTAGTTTATTGACAAAATGTCAGGAACAATGTTTGAGCTTAGTACTTTGGTGTGTTTTGTGTAAGTGATGGCGTGAATAGTGTGAAAGGTATATTGCTGAATGCAAAAGTAATGTGGGTCCTTGCCAGGATGTTCAAACAGCAGAAAACCTAGCAATTGCATTTTCAATTTCACATGTTCATGAATTAACTGTTCCCACTTGGACACTTGAGGGACTTGTACTCTGACCAGAGTTTACTCCTACGTAAGTAGTTTATCGCTTTGTGGATGTGTTGTTGCTTTAATGTGTTTTTCTCTTTATTTCTTTATGTCTGGATGGCGATCGTGGACGTTGCTGCAAAGTTTGGAGCTGGCAGAGGGCAGTACCTTCGGAGGCTAGGCTGTGTGACTGGCAGCCCTCCCTCCAGGACTGACGATTAACACCTCTGGCATGAGCACCTCCTAAAGCTTTGGTGAGCAGGAGGCGTGTAAATATGGTGTTGTAAGACATGTTATTATTTACGATGAGGCAATCTGCGATTGCGGACTGTCCCTCGTTGATTCAACCACTATTTTCCCCCTAAAATTGAATGTTAAGTAATTGCGAAACCCCAACTTGTCTGCTCTTTCAGAAGCTTTGAATGTGGGAAAGAAGGATAGTTTTGGGTTCCTGATATGCCTTTGGTTTCCTGAGCTAGCACGTTCAGTGAAGGTCCATATTCTAGCACCTTACTTGTGACTGCAGTGTGGCTGCATCTTGTAGTAATGGCACGTTTCTAGGCTAAGTGCTCACTTTGAAGTAAAGCAGCTGTTTGCCTTGCAGTGTTGGTAGTTGAAGGTATGCTTTAAGAGGTTGTCATTTGAGACAAGGTTACTTTTTGCTTTGAAGCAATGCCCCTTGGCTCTTACCTGAGTTGCCTAGGGGTGAAGCCACATTCTTAGGGTATTTTTTACGTCATGGTTTCTCTTCCAAAGTGCTTTAGGTTGAACAGTTGCCGTGGCCAAGAACTGGTGCATTCATTTCATGCTTTACTGTCAAGGGAGTAAGCGATAACAATGCTCATAAGACTTCACCTCTACCATATGTGAACAGCTACGACATGCTTTTAGTACTACCTAACACACATTGTGATGAAGTCTCTTATGAACTGCTGATATACTTTACATTTCTGTAGATTGAAAACTGCATGGGTTTTGTGACTATCTTTTCACTAATAAGCTTCAATTTGATAATATAAATAAATATCTCTGCGACGTGATAATGAGTTTGAATCGTAATGACGTACCAAGAGTTGTATGAACTTCAGGGTTCCTTTTGAGGCTTGTATGACAAACATACCAGAAACCATTTGTTATAGTTAGAACTTAACCGTAGGTATGTTTGCAGCTTCAGCTATATGAGGCTCCATTGACCTAAATCTTGCTGTTTTGACAGGTAAGCGCATTTCCCTGTTTATCTGAAGTATCTTCTTTCTCACCATTTTTCAGTGTGATTAGGATCATTGCCTGTGACAATTAACATTTATTTTCCATGGACCGCTCTCTGACCAATGCTATGTACAATGCAGTACCAGTTTTCAATTCCCTAATACTAAATCCACTTATTCTCACATTATATACATTTCCAGTGCTTTTCCTCATCATTTGTATGTACAGTAAAGCTTTAAAATCCCCTTTGGATATTTGCAATATGTGTCTGTAATAGGCGTAGTTAATGTTGAAGTGTGGGTGGTTGGTTTTTATTTATGTAGTGCTGGTTAATATCTGCTTTATAGTATATTTTTTAATATAATAAAATGTTTTCTTTTTCAGTTCTGTGGTTTTTTAGGTCTCGCCTAGGCAGCGCGCATGCGTTGCTCTAGGAGGGCCTTTAGCCATCGGTCTTCACTTTTCAAGCACTGCACTCGTGCTTGTGGCGGCATCCACCTTGCGGGAGCGAGCAGCGGCGCGCCACAAGCACGAGTGCAGTGCTTGAAAAGTGAAGACTGCGCGCGCACGCACGTCTCCCTTCTAGTTTTATTCGCCCTTTCACCGTCACTCGCAGCTTCATGATCAGACTTTCTCATGCTGTTTACCCTCCCCTCCCTCTTTTCCTCTGATTTCTTTCTCCCTCTGCTGTGCTCTCTCCCCAGTGCTTGGCGCCTTCCCAACCCTCAGTTCAGTCTCCTTTCCACCTGGCTTCTCTCTCCTGCTCTCTCCACTCTCCCTCCTTGAGTGTCTGCCTCCCAGCTCCCCTCAGCCCACCTCCCGCTCCTTCGGCCTACCTCCCGCGCCCCCGCCCCCCACTTCCTTTGTGTCTCTCTTATTTACATGGGATATGTAATTAATATCATAGGCTACACTTCTATTAGAGACCCTCCCCCCATGTTTTTATCCCATTCGAAGCCCTGGGAACACTGATTGTCCGTGAGGTGAGCTACTTCCAGCTGGGTGGCAACCTACAGACAAAATAAAGTCTCCCATGCACCCTGCCTCACAGACTGTAGATCTGACACACTGAATGTGCGTGGGCGGCACTGCACGTGTCCCGGTGTGGGCAGTACTGCACAGGGATGCAGTCGGGATGATTGACAGGGGTAAGCCAGGAGAGGGCGGCTGAATAGGAATACAGCCGGTTCTCACTCTACTGCATCACTAAACGAATGGCACACTGGGGCGGGACGTGCTGGGTTGTAATACCGAAAAAGAGCAGAATACAACTTACTACCTTGCTCTTTGGATTCGGCCACACGAGAACAGTTTCTATAGAAAACCTACCCTCCCCGCACCTCTCCACTAATGTTATTGTAAAGCAGAAAACAATTTTAAAGCTATTGTGTGGGTGTGTTTTACTGTTGTCATTTTCCGCCTGCAGGATGCGCGTGTCCTTTGACCCCACTTCACGCGATCAGTCCCCCTCTGAGACATTATTAACTGGAGGAGCAGTCGGAGGAGAGCTTCATGCCCGAGACGCCCTTCCATTTTACAGCCCTTATTACAGCGAGGGCTAAGCTGTATAGGGCTATTAAACAAGCTTGAATATGTAATTGAAGAAAAGATGCAGTGAAAGTAAGAACTGCTGAAAGCGGCAAAAACAACACCTACTTTTCAACACAATCCGCGTTCACAGGACTGAGCAGTCTGGCGGTGGCTCGCGCTGGCTGTGATCACAATCGATTGACACTAAACTGATAAGGAATTCAATATTGGGGATCTGTGACCGAACTGGCCCGTGCAGCCTCACCCCCTTCTTCTCGCGCATATCTCCCAGTTTATATAGAACGATAAGACAAGAACGTTGACTCGGAAGACGCATGCACACTAAAGTCAAAACAAGAAACCCTTTATCCACTCTTGCCTATCCCACTTACTTGGCCGTCGATGGGCTACCCCCCCAAGCTCTTAAACCATGGCTTTCCTGCCTCTCATCACAGAGTCCTCCACACACTACTACTTCAACTCAGACCTCTGATAAGGCCGCTTTCTCCAGAATTGAATAATATACACTGATGAAGCGTAGCACAAGCAGCAGAAGTGCACTTACACAAAACACTCACACAACAGGCAGCAGCAGTGCACTCTTCCCTCACACAGCATAGTTGCAGCGCTGGCAGAAGCCCTGTAAGCTTCCCACACAGATTAGTTGCAGCTAGGGGTGTGTGCAATTGCAAACTATTTGGGAAATGTTTTTAAATTGTACGAACATTATGTGAAATTCACTTTCGGATATCTTGCTTGAAAACGTAATTCTATGTTTACCGTCCGTTCACAAGGTAGTCAAGATACCTACAGGGGAACTGACTGGAGGAGAAAATGTCTCCTGTGAGACACTTACTGTGTCAACTAGTCATCGGTTACTAAATGTTCATATTTTGTGGACGTGATAAAAATTGCGAACTGCCCTAGGTTCAGCACAAGTAGTAGAGGTGCAGGCTTACTTCACCCTGAATTGTTACAGCACAGGCAGCAGCAGTGCAATGCCCCTCAGACACCCATCATTATACAGGTGGCAGCAGCGAAAGCGTCCCAAGCACATAGGGGATTGAAACACGGGCATGGCGCACACCACTGAGATGTATGGCGGAGTAACGAAGACAGTGGGTAACGCATGTAGCTGGACACAGGAAAAGAAACAGGTACAAAAGTAGCTACGAGGACACAGGAGGCTGAGAGGCGCACTAATGGGGCCACAGGCAGCTGCAACAAGCATTGGCATAGCCAATAGGTCTCGCCTTTGGGACCTTATAAGTGTTTAGCCATGCAACAGTTGATGTTGTTGCACCAAGGATATTGTGCTGCATAACTAAATACTTAAGGCCCCAAAGGCGAGACCTATTGGCTATGCCAATGCTTGTCTAGATAGTTAAGGTTGGGTTTTTAAGTATATAATCAGTCCAAAAGGATTACTATAATCAAGTTCCCTTGAGGGAAGATATGAAGAAGCGTTGATGGTTGAGGACTCGGAATTGCTGTCAATTAAAATAACCCTTTCCAGTTTAGTGCCAGAAACCAGCTTCCTGAACAATTATTAACGACAAGGAAAAGGCACGTTTAGATAATACTGAGTGATTTCAGACCAGCCCCTGCCGCATGATTAAGAGTTTCATGGTTTGTCTTAAATCCTGCTTTGCTGTAAGTGCCCAAACTGGTATTGCAAAACTATATCTTTCCAAACGACTTCTTTCCACTCGAGTCAAATTCGGTTGAATTTAATAGCTGTAGCCACTGTATGGGCTAGGTTGATGTTGGCTACTCTAATGCAGTTTAAGTTATGATATGCACCCCGTTGCATGTTTAGCCGATGATGCTGTTTGTATGTTTTGTCTGAGGTTTAAAATTCTAATCATGTCCCGGTTTTAAAAAACTTTTTTTTAATTGTAATAATTCAAGATGAAAAACATAGTTTTTGGCTTCATTTTCAACAAAAAAAACCCTGTGGACAGCCATCACCTTTAAAGATTTAAAAAAAAATAAAAAAATTTTGTCACTAGATTTTTATTCTTTTAACCCACCCTGTATGGTAGGAAATTAGGTTTTGCTATAATTTCTCTGGGATGTTAGATCAGTAGATGTAGGCAGAGGGGTGTGGGATCAATAAGCACAATATCGTAAGCATTCATTTTTAAAAATGGCAAAAAAAAACCAGAAGGAGAAAAGGTGTGAACATTTGCAGATTTGCCCTTACTCCTATACTATATTGTATTGTAATTGCATTTATATAGCGCTTGCTACCCTTGACGAGGCATCAAAGTGCTTTTTCGGCGAGTAGCACGCTACTTCTGAACCCATAAAGGGTTAGTGTTGAGTTAGTATAGTGAAATATGAAAGTAATTTAAGTGGTGGATATGTTGGTCAGTTATTTGGATTCAGAAGGATAGCAGAGGGATAGAAGAGCGAAACAGGTTTGCATTTATATAGCGCTTGTTACCCCTGCTGGGGTGTTAAAGCGCTTTTTTCGGCGATTAGCACGCTACTCCGGAACCCATAATGATTAGTGGTGAATTAGTATAGTGAAATATGAAAGTAGTTTGAGTGGTGGATATTAGTCAGTTATTTGGATTGAGAAGGATAGCGGAGGGATAGAAGAGGGAAAAAAGGTTAGCATTTATATAGCGCTTGTTACCCTAATGGGGCGTTGAAGCACTTTCTTGGCGAGTAGCACGCTACTCCAGAACTCATTAAAGGATTAGTGTTGAATTAGTATAGTGAAATATGAAAGTAATTTGAGTGGTGGATGTTAGTCAGTTATTTGGATTGAGACGGGTAGTAGAGGGATAGAAGAGGGACAAAGGATTGCATATATATATATATATATATATATATATATATCGCTTGTTACCCCTAATGGGGTGTTGAAGCGCTTTTTCGGCGAGTAGCACGCTACTCCGGAACCCATAAAGGATTAGTGGTGAATTAGTATAGTGAAATATGAAAGTAATTTGAGTGGTGGATGTTAGTCAGTTATTTGGATTGAGATGGGTAGTAGAGGGATAGAAGAGGGACAAAGGATTGCATATATATATATATATATATACATATATATATATATATATATCGCTTGTTACCCCTAATGGGGTGTTGAAGCGCTTTTTCGGCGAGTAGCACGCTACTCCGGAACCCATAAAGGATTAGTGGTGAATTAGTATAGTGAAATATGAAATTTGAGAAGTGGACATGTTAGTTCGTTATTTCGATTGAAAAGGATAGTGGAGGGATAGAAGAGTGAAGGCTTTAGACTTTTTTTAGGTCTCGTCTATGCAGCGCGCAAGCGCTGCTTAGGAGGGACCTCTTGGAATCGCTCTGTACTTTCTTGGAAACTCGTGCATGTTTTGCACTGTTTCCAATGAGTCCTCGTGCATGCAGAGCGTTTGCCTTGCGGGAGCGAGCAGCGGCGCCATCTGTTTGTAATTATCGCACCTGCCGCTGCTCGCTCCCGCAAGGCAAACGCTCTGCATGCACGAGTACTCTTTAACTTGCGGGGCCGCGCTTGTTTTAACAAGATGGCAGTTCATCAGTAGCGACTCTGGAGCGGGCACAGAGTGATGGTAAGGAAGCCGTGCGGGATTAGGCGGCCTCGAGTTTCAGGGACGGAAGGCCATCTGTTCGTCCCGCCAACATTTTACTCCTGCAGCTATAAACGTACCTGCACCTCGGGGACTGCGGCCTGGAATTAGAGCGCTTCTGCTTTTCATTATCACCAGATTCTGTAACTCATTTCGTTGTCAGGATAATCCCCTTTCACTCTTTCGTTTGCGCTTGCTTGGCATGCCAGGATGACAACTAAAATCCCAGATGTTGGACAGTCGACGAGGCCTCCACCTTCCCAGCGCTGACCCCGATGCCCACACCCAATATTCATTAAGGCCTGCTGGTGATTTGTGTGGCTGTCCGTCCACCTCGCTCCCCGGCAGCCATTTCAATGCTCTGTTTGTCCTCTGCCTTTCGCTGAGTTCATTTCCTATTTTTCCAAGTGCTGGAAAGAGATTCGACTCCATTCTTAGAGCAACCCCGGTCTTTGGGGTATTGTAAATGGATCGCTGCTGTATATTGGTTTTGTAGTTACACTTATTTTTAAAGCTCCCTCTCGCGTCAGAATTGCCTCGTCGCCAAATGGAAAGGTCCTAACACTGATGAAAAGTTTGCCGGGCTTCCAACCAGTGAACTGCTAGTAGCACCGATGCAGATGAGCAGGTGCATGGCTCACTGAGCTGAAACGTGCGCTGGGCTGCAGGTTCAAATGCCGGCAAGGCCCACTCAGCCATCCAGCCGTCTGAGCTCAGTAAACTGAGTACCAATGCAATGGGCAATAGTAGCATCTACTGTTTTCAGCACTTGGAGATGGCAGCAGGTGGTATAAGATGCTATATACAAAAGTGATTGTTACTCTAAACAGCAAACCCTTAACGCAGTGATCTATCCTGCGAGCATAAAGAATACCTGTGCCTTTAGTGCACATTTATTTAGAAAACTTAGGTTTTAGCAATCAATGAAATGAAATTTGTTTAACACTACTTTAATTTTGCTGTGGAAACGACATCGCATAGGCACCGTAAAAAGAGCAGGGAGGGGGGACAGTTGGTGAAACATTGCACTGTTACCTACAGCGCGGATCCTCCCTCCTCCCGAGTTTTCTTTCCATCTCTGGCAACGATCACTTCAGACAGGGAGGATTTGCTCGACAAAATGTTGTTTGACCCCTCTAAACCTAGCGTGTGGGGTAAAGATCCGTGACAGCTCTCGTGATTTCTAGCTACCTGAAGACGTCCAGTCGTTGTATCTGGTGCAGACATTAACATAAGGTCATTTGCTACTGCTGAGAAATGCGGCTCAGACCGCTGGCCTGAAGACACTCACACTCTCCTCTTCCAGTCCAAAGAATACTCAGACATGGTTTGGCGATGCACTAGAACCTCCCCTCCTCCCCCTCCCCCCCCCCTAATATTAAAATCCTGGGATAAATGAACCGTTATTGCTGCAGAGAAGACTTGGGATGTGTTATGAAAAAACAATGTTTTTAAATCTTGGCGTCTTTTTATCATGTAATAAACAAGCCGCTGTATAATAAAACAAGCATTGGCATAGCCAATAGGTCTCGCCTTTGGGACCTTATAAGTGTTTAGCCATGCAACAGTTGATGTTGTTGCACCAAGGATATTGTGCTGGATAACTAAACACTTATAAGGTCCCAAAGGCGAGACCTATTGGCTATGCCAATGCTTTTTTCTTTTACAGGTCATAGCAGTAGTGGGAGGGTTGGGATGAGTAAAAAGGGATGTGGAGGGAAAGAGTCAGAGGGAAGAGTTTAGAAAGGCTTCTTTTGGGGGATCAGTATAGTAAAAGAGGTGTCAGGTGGTGCAAGGAGGGGTAGAGTAGGGGAGAGTCTAGAAAGGGCTATTTTGGGGATCATAGTGGTATGGGGTTTGGGATGAATGAGAGAGTGGTGGTAGTGGATATATTGATAGAGGTATAGGGTGAGAAATAGGCTAGTGCATTGGAAAGAGTAGTAGAAAGAGGTTTGTGATGAGTCAGAGAGTTGAGGTAGAAGATATATTGAGAGAGGTATAGGGTGAAAATAGGGTATTGCATTGGATATGCTGAATTAGAAGAAAGTAATAAATATATCGATCCATAAGTATATGGAAAGTTTATAGATGCATAAAGGAAGTAAGTATATGTAGATTAAATATATTGATAGAGGTATAGGGTGAGAAATAGGGTAGTGCATATAATAAAAAAAAATTGGGGGGGAGGAAAGTAATAAATATATAGATCCAAGTACATGGAAGGTATATAGATGCATAAAGGAAGTAAGTATAAGTAGATTAAAGATGCATTCGATAAACTCTGGTTTTGAAGTGTTGTACTTAAATTTCTTTTTTTTTTTTTAAAACATTATTATTCTACATGTTAATACAAAGCAATACACATATATAGGTACATATCTATAGAACAAATAAATGCTTATATACAGAGGGATATGCTGTATATTTCTGTTTGCGTATAGTGCTTATGTGGGGAAGAGCCAATTCTTGAGTAGTTTTCTGAAGGTAAGGTGGTTGTCAGTGGATCTTATGTTGGGGGCTAAAGAGTTCCATACTTTGGCTGCTTGAACAGAAAAGGATGTGCAACCCATGGTTTTTTTCTTGTATCTTGGGATTTTGAGGCGAGGTGCCACTCTAGAGCGGAGGTTCCTATGATGAATGTGTTTGGTGATTTTATTCCTGATGAAGAGCGGTCCCATTCCATGTATGGCTTTGTGGGTGATACAAAGCAGCTTGAACGTAGATCTTCTGGCAACTAATGCAGGGTTTTCAAGGCAGGGGAGATGTGGTCTTGCGGTTTGATATGCAAGAGTAGTCTGGCAGCCGAGTTCTGAATCCGTTTTAGTCTTTTCATAGTCGTTAAAGGTGATCCGTGGTAGAGGCTATTGGCGTAATCGAGTTTAGACAGAACAAGGGAGATGGTAGCTTGGACCTTGTGTGGGAATCCCAAATGGGGGAAGATTCGTCGCAGAGTTTTTATAGTAACAAAGCTTGATCTTGCTAGTTTGTCCACTTGGGCATTCATCGATAGCTTGGAGTCCATGGTCATTCCGAGGTTTCTTACTTCCTTCAATACTCTAGGCGGTGATCCCAGTTCATCAGGCCAGGCGGCAAGTGGGTCATAATGTTTCCAATCGCCACATGAGTATTTCAGTTTTGGAAGCATTCAGTTTGAGATGGCTCCAAGTCATTCATTGATCCACGGCCCTGAGACAACTGAAAATTGGCGACTTTCCAATGTCTTTGGGGCATTCCAGTTGAAGGAGTATTTGTGTGTCATCTGCATAGTTATAGCACGTGAGTTGAAATTGATTGATCAGTACTGGTAATGACTTCATGTAGATGTTGAAAAGCATGGGCGAGATGATAGATCCTTGAGGGACCCTAGCTTTTGTGGAGTACGGTTTGGACGAGAAAGGTGGGGTATGGATGACATTAGTTCTGTTTTGAAGGTAGGGCGTGATCCAGTCTAAAGCAGTCCCCTTGATGCCGGTTTCGTAGAGTCTTTGTATTAGAGTGTCATGGTCAACCGTGTCAAAGGCAGCTGAGAGGTCCAAGAGGAGTTGTGCATTGACCCCGTTGCGGTCAACTGTGTTCTTCAGGTCATCCCAGATGGCAAGGAGGGCAGATGCTGTGCCTCTTCCCGGACGAAATCCTGTTTGGAAGTCTGAAAGTATGGCATTCTCTTCAATGAATTGAGACATCTGGGCGAACGCTGCTCTTTCTATCAGTTTGCCCAGGAAAGGTCCATTAGTAATGGGTCTGTAGTTGTCAGTGTTCAGCGGGACCAAGTTTTTTTTCTTCAGTAAAGGGCGTATGTATGACTTTTTGAGTTCTTTTGGAAATATTCCGGTAGTTAAGGAATCGTTGATGATTTTCCTACTGGAGTGGCAGCAGAGGTTGTTAGAAGAATTGTCTTGAAAGTTTGCGGTAGACACGGGTCAGAAGGGCTGCCGGCAGGCCTGCTTGCTTTGACCAGGTCCATAAATTTATCGTGTGAAATGTGTTGTAAGGAACAGAGAGGCTGAGTTAAGAGTATTCTTGGATTGTTGTTTTGTAAAAGGGTTAGTGCTTGTGCTTTGTCTCTGTTTTAAGTACGAGTCCAACGTGTCTGCTTTGTCCGTGTAATGATTTGTTAGTTTGCCAGTGAATTCTTGAGTAACGGGATGAGTTCCTTCTAGGCAATTTGGTTTACGAAATTCGTTGAGTATTTTATAGAATTCTTTATTTGCACATTTAGCATTTTGAATTCTGTCTGAATAGTACTTTTTCTTTGCTTTTTTGATAGCTGACTTGTATAATCTGTTAATTTTCTGTATGTGAAGTTTGTCTTGTTTGCTTTTTGTTTTGAGCCAGGCACGTTGCAGATTTCTAATTTGTAGTTTTATGTCTTTTATCTCTGTATTTCTCCAAGGTGCTTGTTTTTTTTGTTCTGTTGTGTGTGTTTTTGAGTGGTATCAGGATATCAAAAGCCTCCTGTAGCCACTCATATAGTTTTTTTAACAGAATTTGTTTCCAGATCAGTACTGGATGTTAGTTGTGTTTCTAAGTGTTCCAAATTGAGTTTGTTCCACGGTCGATAGATGGATGCACGTAAGGTGGTTTTAGGTGAGTCGCTTAGTGTTGTTTTATGTTTGAAAGCAAGCAAATGGTGGTCTGACCATGTGACTGGAGTTATAGTTTGAAAGGTAACTAGTTTCGGTATTAGCAAAAATGACATCTAGTATATGTCCAGCGATGTGTGTGGATTTGTGGACAATCTGATGCAGGTTCAGTGCGTCTAGGCCAGTGATTATTGTTTTTAGATGGGTCATATTGGGTTTGTCAAACCAAATGTTGAGGTCACCCAGAACGCATAGGTTGGAGTGTATTGTTATCAGGTTTGAAACTGTGTCTAGAAGTGCGTCTGGGAATGTCGCCTTGCTAGGTGGAAGTCTGTAAAGGAGCAGGAAGTTACAGGAGGAAGACGGTGTAGGATTGCATCTTGTTAGAAGAGCCTCACAATTCTTTATGGAGATGTCGTCAACTTTAGTGATATGTAATGTTTGCTTGAACACAACAGCTAGGCCACCTCCTTTTTTGCCTATACGATTTTGGGTGATCGTTTGATAGCCTAGAGGAATGGCTTCATGCACGACTGGAGCCATATCATCTCCCAACCATGATTCAGTTATGAATAGTATGTCTGGTTTTACATCGGTAAGAAGGTCGTAGATGTGATGTTTGTTTTTAGAGAGCGATTGAGCATTTATTAGTAGACAGTTTAGAGAATGTGTTTTGCTGACAGTGAGACTTTGTTTTGTAGAAGAGTGATCAGTATTGTATGGGTTAGTAGCAGGTGTGTTTTTAGTGCTGGTATTAGCTGTTTGAGGATAGCAATCGTGTAGCTGTTCTGTAATGTGTTCCTCGTCCAGCAGGCTAAGAAGGCATTTTGATGGGTCTGCGTGCGAAGGTGGAGGGCACGGTGTTTGAGAGTGAGTTGGTGTTTTTGTGGTGTAACCTTGTTGTGCAGTAGACATGGAGAAGCAAAGTTGTGATGTGTGGCATGTTGTTTATATTGTTTGCGTATGTTTAGGGCGGAAGGTGTACGAGTCAGTGGTGGTGGTTCAGCATGTGGGTCATGTAGTAAGATTCTAAATTGTCCAATGGATGAGAGGCGGCTGGAAGAGAGTTGCTGTGTTGTTGTATGTGTGTTAGGTGTGGTGGAAGAGAGAAAGCTTGGTATTGGAGTTTGTTCATTTGTGTAGTTTGAAAGGTGGGTGTATGATTGTATTTTGTGACTGTAATTATTATGAGGTGTTGTGTTTGCGAGATTTTGTTGTGCTGATGTGCATGATATGTTTTGTTTTTGAGGAGTAGTGAAAAGAGGTGCTGATGTATTTGTTTTATCAGATGGATTTGGTTGTATAGTATTGTTTGTGAGTGGAAGTTGTAAGGTAAATGGGGCGGTGATGTTTGTGAGTAGAGTGTATGTTGTGTGTATGAGGGGATGAAGTAGATTTAAGTCTGTTAGTTTTAGACCTGTTTGCTGCAAGAGTTAAAATGTGTGGCGCTGTGGCATATGTAATGTATATATGTGTGATGCAGATACCCACCAAATGCTTGTCCATTGTCTACTGAGATCTTAGATGTTTAATAATTTGTTCCTACACACACAAGAAAGTCTGACTGCGCGTCAAAGAGAGGAAGAGAAATAGTCTGAGTACTGTAAAGGGAGAAGGAGGGAGAAATTCCCTTCAGGGCAAGAACCCTCACTCACCGTTAGGTGAGATGCTTCATCATATGGGTTCCCTCCTCACACCGTAGTGTGGGCTACGACTCCCCGAGGGGAGGAGCTGAGGTGTTTTCTCAAAAGATGAGCGATGGTTCAGCCCGACCGGCTTCCTAGCCAAAGCCTGCAGTCACTTTTCACAGTGACCGATCGCCATTGAAATCTATTGGGCACCCAACGCTGTTTTGCACTTGGCCGCCCTCATGCCGCTGGTGGTGTACTGCTGGTGCTACCTTGAACCATGTCCACCACTCACCTGAACTCCCAGAGATTGGTCTTATAAGTCGAAGTACTATACCCGTTTGCATAACTTGTTCTTCCTTCCATAGGATAACATTGCAGAACTCAGAAATTGCACTGTGTCCACTTTTTAAAGTGAAAGGAAGTTACATTTGAATACGTACTTACCTGAGCGATTTCCTCTGATGCCTAAACATATATCTATATCTATTTTTATAAATTGCTGTGGATCTCCTTCTTGAGTCATGTTGTCATGTATTGATCATTGAGTGTATTTGCAAATGTCTTGCACTCCTCTGTGTTAAGCCTAAGGCTGCTCGACCACACTACCCCCTAATGGAGCACTTTGGGATTGCATAGCAAGCCCTGTCCACTAGTAAGGGAACCCCTGAACTCTTCACACGGTATATCAGACTATTGATCTATCGCATAAAGAGCCGGCTCCCCACAAAAACGTTTTTTGTTGTGAGGAAGAAGGGGGTGTTGGGAAAGTGAATTTGCAATAACACAGAAATATTTTGCATGAGCCAGTAGCCCTATGTATATTTGCTCCTGTGAAAATGCAATTCACAAATGCTTTCCTGGAGTACGGATTCCAGTTCTACTTCAGAGAAGTCTTTTGAATTCCTGAAAGTCGCATATCTGTGCCAGTGCATGGACTTGTACCTTCAGGTGCATGTTTGTGACATTCTTTAAGAATCTGCCCCCTAACTAATTTTTAAGGTGCTCATAGTGTTGCCCATAATGGGTTTACACTGATTTGCTATTATTCATTTTCTTTACTTTGTAAATATTGGCATGCATCACATGCATTTTACTAATTGATGCAACAAAGAACTAGAATTTAAAGTTGCACAATAGGTTAGCAATATATTTATATTTCAAGGTGCAATTTTCTTTTTGTTATTTCGGGAGATCAGGCAATCACCAGTCTTACTTTCATGCTTATGCATTTGTTTCAGTACAACCAGGACGCATCCCGGGAGCATTCTAGTTTGTCTCCGATTCAATCGTTCTCTTTTATTTGACTAATTGAGGAGAATTTGTATAATTTGTGCTAATATGTCTACTAAATTGTCAGATTCTGGATAAATGGGGTCATTGCTTACTGATTGTACAGATATGTGGCTATGTGACGCGACTAGAGCCTTAACTATCATGACGTTGGGGGATCGTAAGCAAAATAGCTGGATACCAGTATTGGATCGACTAAACGCATGCTGTGGAAAATCGGCTTTAACGTTTTGAGGACCAACTACCTCTATTGTTGAGATTGTCCCCTAAGCCCGAAGTTTAGAAGTTAGTCCTTTCAAGCAGTGGTCCTGAGCTACAAGCTGTATGGCTAGCAACTTTACCATCCAAGTTAGTTTTATTGGAAATCATTGTTGGAGATATGAGTGTCTGGAATGTCGGTGCTTTGTTGATGAATAGACTTGGAAAGAAGTGGGGGCAAACTTCAACATAGGCAAAGCATTATCAGGGAAGGCGAAAGAAAAATCTCCTTTATTCACTTTAGTCCTTTCACCAGTTCACTGCCTCTCTATTGCCCTCTGTTTAGCCTGTGTACATTTGGTCTGTGAAGCACCTGGAAGTGTATAATCAAAATGTACCTATTGATGGGGAAACATTACGTAAGCTCAACCAAATTGAGTTATAGATTAATGATTCTGCTGGGGATTTATATTGTGGTGACGTGGCTAATGTGTGATTATTTCTGGTGTTTCATCTTTACCCTTTGCTCTTTATGCATAGTATTTTCAACTAACCCTAGTGTAAAACTGCCCAGATTTTTACCAGATCAATACATTGGATTGCTCCTGTTAGCCTGATCATTCATCTAGGGAAGAAAATTATTCATTGTAAGGATGTTTTTTGTTTTTTTTGGAAACAACTAGTAGTTGTAGGACTATTGTTTATGATCATGTGACTTAAACTAGCATAATGTGAAGATTAAGAGTCCTCTAAAGAAATTCATTGGCTAGAAGGGGTTTGAATGTAAACCAAAGAAAATACAATATGTGCAGTTTTTGTTTTTACCATAAGTGTTTAAAACCAAGAAGGCAGGATCCTTCGCCCAACACGCCTACTTACTTTCTAGCACATTTTCCATGTACGCTTTATGCACTCCACAAAGCTTCATCCTGGTTGTGGGTTTTGATAATGGGGAACATGAAGGGTGGGCTTCAATGGTAGTTTAACACCCCAAAGTGTTTTCCATGGCCCCCACAGTCAGATATCCCAAGACACTCAGTTTGCCCTCTGTGTTCGATGTCAAAACAGTTGTACCAAAGAATGAAATTGCCCGTTGAGTGTGTCTTTTAGTCCCATTTTATGCATGCTAAACAAAGTTCAAAAAAAGTCTGGGCTGTAAATCAAGATACAACCAAAAGATCTCCCCGCCCTCCCCCCCCACCCTCCCATCCCCACAACCATCTAAGTTCAAAGAGAAACTCCCACAATCCCATAGGTGGCGCATGCAGGCACAAGGCATATGTTTCATCTTTCATTAAACATGCTCACGGGCATAGGAGTACACTGCATCTGTCTGGGACAAACAGGTGAGTACGTCATTTCGACTTCTTCCCCGGCCACTCCTCCACCAATTCTCCAACTTAACTGAAGAGTCGCAATGCTCTCAAACTTAGTGCATCACTTTTCCATGGGTACTTTGTTAAACTGTAACGCAGTAAGTCAAATGACCGTAAGTCATACCTCTTTGTTAAGAATAGCCAGGTGTTCCAGTCCCATAGTTTCCCGTACCTCCATTGCTACATGTTTCTTGTTTTGGCTAGATTATTACTTTTAAGATCTTGTTATGGTTGTGTTAGCCACTAGCTGTAGTTGAGACACCAACCTCCAAGTTCTGGGTGTGGTATCCTCGCAACAGCTGTTCATAAACCAAATATATTGCTACCAGTGTTAACCCCATTCGGGAAGCAACCCATGTCCTTTACGGAATCCAGCACCGCCTTCCATTAATTTCCTAACTGGACATGCTCACTAGAAATGTAATGGCCAGGAACATCTTACTTGATTTATCAAACATTTTGTGCCATCTTGTCCAGACTCCAAGGATGATTCCTTATGCTTTCTTGACAAGCTACTTTTAAAGATGTCTCTCCATAGCAGTTCTCAGGCTTCTACTGGGATAGTTCTCCACAGATACCTACTTCACTTCTTTATGTATTTCCATTTCACCTCCTCTACTGCAGAAGTACAAATTCAAAATTCACCCCTAGTGCCAGAGTAAGAGATCGGTGGTTTCTCGAAGGGTTTTGGTTATCTTGTTGCCGCCATGACTAATTTATCTGCATAGCCCAGTGCTGTTTTTGCTGATAATCTGCTTTGTGCTACAACCAGAAGTTTTTTTATTTTTACAACCTCGAAAAGTTTGATCTTTTCTAAGCCTGGGCGGAGTTCTGCTACGTGGAACTTCGCGAAGTGCAAAAAAAATCTGCCGCACTACGCAAAGCTCCGCAAGCGGCGGTGTGCGTTAGATAAATGCTGCTCGCGATGATTTTCAGTGGAAGATGCTTGTCCGCACTGTGCAATCATCGCGAACGACACCATGCACAGCGCAAGCGGGCGCTGCTTCCTTTCTGCCGCTCGAGTAGATTTTTACTCGAGCGGCAGCTTTCTCAACGCAAACGGACAGTTTCTCAACGCGAGCGGTCGCGAGCATATGCCACCACTCGCAATGAGAAATCTGACCCCCCGCGGTGAGAAATCTCGCCGGGAGGTGGATTTTCCTCGCTCGCGCCAAGTTGACGAACGCGAGCGAGGAAAAATCTCCGCGAAGCGGAGTTTTTCAGAACTCTGCGAGCTCCGCGTAACGCGGAGTGCAGAAAACTCCGCGAGCGGAATTCACTGCCCAGACTTAATCTTTTCATTAAAAAAAGTTGGGTAAATTGCCCTACATTTCTCTTCTCCATTCCCTGGAAAGGAAGAACCCTCAAAAGCAGGTGTACCTGGATTAAAATGAATTGGGGAGGGGCAGGGCTGATGGAAAAAATAGTCCATCTTCTGGGCATTTGTAAGAGTCCCATAAATCTAACAAATAACTTGTTGCCTGGCTTTGGTACATATTAAACCTCTGACTTCCCGTTGGTAGCCATATAATGTCCCAGAGCTGTGTATTAGCAGGGCTATGGTCCACGTGCAGCCAATGTCTGGGATTCCATTAGTGGCCACTGTCCAAGCATTCTCAGTTAGGCAGCACTGTTATGGGCGAATATGTTCAGGAATCCCAAGCCTTCCTTCTCATTCGTTGTTCTCAGCAGTTTTCCCTGCCACACAAATTTCAACAGCGTATTTTGGAAGTTATCAGATACCTTTCTGTTTATATGGAGCGGCAAAGCCTAAAACGCATACTGTATCCTTGGCAATATGTTCATTTTTTATAGAAGGTATACAGCCTAGTCATGAGATATATAGATATGCCAGTTTCTCAAATCATCCTTTATTCCTCTGAACAATACTAAGCTGTTTGCCATACAAAGGCCACTGACAGTTGAGGTCATCTACACTCCCAGATATTCCATTGGTCTATTTGTAACTTTAAATTACACCAATTCCTTCATTCACTCCAAACCCTCTCTGGTAGAATTGAGTGGTAATTGCCATATTTCACCAGTATCACAAGAAGATGTGGCACGGACTCCAACATTCACTCATTGAAATCTGTAAGCAGCAATAGTTTGTGTATGATGCCCTTAATTGCTACATGGAATCATATCCTCAAGGCCAAGGGCTCATTAACCATTATGAAAAGCAATTATATCGGGAAGCTTTGTCAAGTTAATGATGAAGAAAGCACTTCTTCAGGTGTACTCTGTCTTTCGGCTCTGAGTCTCCATTACCATATTGATGGAGCATATATCATGCCCACCAATCATAATCTGGCTTTGACCTGTTCCAGGAAAGCCCAGCTCACCTTGCCGAAGGCTTTTTCTGCGTCAATGTCTATCAAGGACGAGCATAGCGTTTTCTTTTCCTCGTGGTGAGTCAGTCGGACATTATCAAATGCATATCTTTTGGGGAAAACCAGTTTGATCTTTATGAATGGGTGAGAGCAGTGCCTCTCTGTTTAAAAGAAGCATCATGCTGATGAAAACAAATGATCAGCAGTAAGCCACTCTGTAATGGGCCATTACTAACATCTTTTGTCCTTTATACCTGACTGGGAGTATGTGTCAAAAGAAAAGGGACTCCAAATATTCTTCAAACCTCCCCGCCCCATTTCTAATCACACTGAGGATACTTTTGCACGTTAGTAAGGCCTAACTAACCAGAATAGTATTTTTGACAATAATATATTTGATTGCATTTTTAAAAAGTTTAACATAACTGTAATGTTTAAGTCTAGACATATTTAAACAGTGCAAATTTAATAGAATAATTGTGAAAAATGCTTGGGGGGAGGGGTGGATTTTTTTAATACTGGGTAACGCTTCATCACAAACGTTTGAAGGCCACTGCCCTACATGGTATAGCATGCTACCTTTGTAGGCAAACGCTTCTGGGCCCCACAAATGGGTAGTAAGCGATATATAAATGCCGTAATACAATACAGATAGTGCCTCTTCGTGCCCAAGTAATCCAGCAACGCACCCTTTCCACCAAACCTGTTTCATTTTTATAGTGTTTGTTGCATCTTTACCTCAGACTCCATAGAAATCTTCTGTCTCTATCATCAACTCTGGCTCAAGTTGAAAGACAGCATCTTGCAAAAAAAAGCCCTCCAGCAGTGTCATCTCCATGATCTTGCATTGCTGTCATCGCTCCCAGGGCTACTTTCTGCAGTTCTTGCTCATTTAACACCCCCTTCTCCACTTACTTGGCTACAACTATGAGTCTCCAGCCAGTGATAACCTAATTCCTAACATTACTCTTTGTACTCACTTGAACGGCCTCTCATCACTCGACAGTTCCTGACTTCAGTTCTTCTGCGCTTCACTTGCCTTGTCAAAAGCTCCCGCCGCCATTGCTTCCTGAATGAAAGTTTGCAGACATTTGACCCTGTGAGCTAGTAGGGGGGTCTCTTTGCATATCAAGTGCTTTAAGAACCTTCAGCACCTCATGTATATGATGGTTCTATCGTTGATATGGAACTGCAGGCCTGCACGGGAAGGTCCAGCGGAATTTCCTACTTTCCTTGTTTAGAATGTCTGCAACCGGTTTAAGCATCATTTCATAGGTGCATGGGCCACATCCTATAGTTGGTTCATTTCCTCCCCCAAACGTCACTTGAGAGATTTCCTCGACTCTCTAGGAATTGCCTCTTCCTGGGGATAGGAGTACCTCTTCACTAACATGTCCATAGGAGGTCCTAAATCAGCCTTCTTAGGTCCCACTCGGTGCGCTCTTTCCACTTCCACCATCTCACCTTGCTTAAGATGCAGGATGTGCCCATAGTTTGGACATATCCATGAATGTGGAGTTCCTCTTCAGCCTCAGATGCATTCCATATGCGGATATTTTCCACGTGAGCTTCCAGAAATGCCATTCTGTCATCGGACATATGACCGCTGACAAGCAAGCTTTGGATTGATACTTCACCTTAAAAAAAAAAATATATCATGTCCAGTGTACCCATGTCCATTCTTGGTGCCGCCAGAGTCTTTTTAACATCTTCCATTTCCTGCTGCTGATCAAATTTCCTTTTCTTTCAGATCCTTTTTTAAGATGATGATTTCTTCCCTTCTGGCTGCCACAGTTACCTTTACTACACAGGGGTTCAATGCTTCTTGGAGTGTTTCGAGGCTTTAATAATATTGGTCTATGCCATTGCCAAATATTTCTCAGGGCCACTAGCTACATTCATACTTCCAGAGTTCCACTGCAACACACAAACAGTAGAACGGGCGACAGCACACTTGTAAGTACATACAGTTCATGCTCAGCCATCCTTGTGCTCCATCATGTGCTTCCACTACATCTTAGGACAAATATGCACTTCTTGTTCATCAGGCAAAATAAATTGCTTTGCCATCCTAACTATAAACACCAGGAGTTGTTGGTTGTGCTAAGATGGGATTCCAAAGGGAGATCATATTTAAGCAACCTCGTTGACGGAGCAGGGCTCCTGGTAGGTGGTGGAAAATGACCATTCACCTCTCGTATCTGGCAATTTCAAGTTTTCATGGGTAACTCCTATCTCCCTTAAACTGATGCTCCACATCTGAGCAGTACTGCCTTCTCCCATTTGCCTTGTCCTGGGGTGGATAATTGTAGAGTGCTAGGGAATTGTGGCTTACTGCTGTGTTCAAGCCTAGACATGTTTCCACATACTCTACTCCCTTCCCCCCCCCTCGCTTCCTCCCGGACAGTACAGTTTGCCCTCAAGTTCCTGAAATGACTATCCCATCTGGTTTAGATGACGTCTTGTGAGCTAGAACCATCTGGTCTGCTTGTTTCAAAAGCAGGTAACTGTGATTGGGAGTACAGCAGACCATACAAGTATACAAGTACCTGTGGGCAAAATAGGGGCCATTTCGGTTTCCTCATATAGGTCCATGAAAATCCCGAAACACGTGCTGCACTTAAGTCCTGTTAATTCTTACAGCTCACTCCAGGTCAATTAACATCCATGAGACTGAATTTCATTTGTTTAATTCCTTTGGTCTTAGTTCTATTGTACTTTAACTACATTATTAAAGATTTATAAAATGTGTGATTAAGTTGGCAAAGCCTCGGGGGTGTGGCTTAGCCGAGGATCATGGCGGACACGTGAGCCGGGAGCTTCGCACCAGCCTGCTTCTTATCCTTGCAAATTGTGCAGCCGGGGCCATTTTGTAAGATCCTGGTGGTCCCCTGGGGGACTCGAACGTTGCGCAGCGCACCCAGACGGAACCTGAGCCTGGTCGGAGCTACTGCTCGAGCGCAGCGGCCGGCTGCGGGGAATGCGTAGCTGAGGCCGGTATCATCATGGCGGCCATGAGACCAATTGCGAGGCCCGGGCGCCCCTCCGTGCATGGAGCTGTGACACTTAGGGGCTGAGGACCGCCCGGAGAGGTGAGACCCGCCGCTGCGGTGAAGTGGGCGATGACGTCTGGGCGAGCGGCGCCACGGGCGAGCTTTGAGGCAAGTTTGCAGAGCCGGAGTGCCGCCCACGAGGCAGAACTGTTGCGTGGACCTGCGGCGCGGACAGACTACGCCGGAGGGAAGCGGCCGCGTCTGTGGCCCCGACCGGCGGAGGCGGACTGGCAGGCTGAATTGAGTCGGTGGGGCAGGAGGCTTCTCCGCTGGCAGAGCCCCGCCGAAATGAACCTGCGGGAGGCGTCAACGCCGTGGCGCCCCTCCCCCGGTTCTGAATTGAGGCTGCGGTCGGACTGGGCTGCAGGATCGCGGCTGGGTTGATCACCACTAGCCGGGGACTACATTGAGGTGACCGCCGATTGCGACCTCAAGGTGAGCTTGGCTGCTGCTGGAGCGGCGCGGGGGGCTCCCCGGGTGCCCCATCAACTGAAACCACAGGGAGCTGGACTTGCAAGATAGACGGCCGCCACCTCTTTCCTTTGTGGGCCCGCATCGGGTGGTGTGCCGGTGGCTCCCCATGCGCTGGGCAGCAGGCTCGCATTCGGCGTACACTTGACTCCCTCCCCGGGGGGCCGGGGCAGACTTCACCCCGGAGGACTGTCCACCTGTGAGCTGTTGAGCGCCTTGCGGTGCGAGGCCTTGGCGCGGGGGCGCTCTCTGCAGACCCTGTCTACCTAATGGGACCGGGGAGGCGTCTGTACATCCTAAGACTGTACGTACTAAGAGTCGGGCTGCAACCACACGCCTGGTCTGGGGGGGTGGCCAGAGAAGCGCCTGAACGGTCTGCGGGGCACCGCTGGGAGGACGGCAAGAGAGGCGGCCCACTGTGGTTATACGCAGGATCGCCTAGTGGCGTACATCAAGGGTGACATCAAGGCAGGAGACCAAGCACACTGGTGGAGTTTGTAGACCGAGGGACCGGGCCGACCACTGTCTGCTTGGGCAGGACTGCCCCGGTGGTGCCTGTGCGAAGCCGCTGGCCCCGAGGACGTGCGATGTACAAGGCCCTCAACGCGTGGCACGACCTTTAGGGGGCGATCCAGGCTGCTGGGACTGGAGATCTGTAGAGTGTTCTGAACTGGGGCGAGGGAAGGCCTGGGTCACTTGCTGTTCCCCCCCCCCCACCTACGGGGTGCCCTGAACCCACTACGCTCTGTCAGGCGGAGACGACGCCTTGGACTAGTGAACACTAGGCATCATGGGCAAACCTAGAAGCCGCCAAGCCGGGGTCCTCCAAGATCCAGAAGACAGTGCTCAGGAACAGTCGCAAACCACCTCGGAGGACCCGGTACAACAGCAACTTAGTAAAATACTGGAGGCCATAGCAGACACAAAGGCTACCCTCCACCAAGATATCAGTACTGTTGCATTGGGGCTTGGCCTGCTTCGAGAAGAACACAAGAAACTGTCAGAACGGGTCAAAGAGACTGAGTCCAATGTTGCGGAGCTGGTGCCGGCGCAAAAGGTACTGGAGCAGCAGATGGGGGCCCTTACGGACAGAGTGGGTTTGTTGGAACGCAGGGCTGAAGATGTGGAAGGGCGCAATAGGAGGAACAATATACGTGTCCTGGGCCTGCCGGACGGGACGGAAGGGACGGAAGGGGGCGATATGGTGTCGTTCTTGGAGCGCTGGTTCAGGAGCCTGGTGGCACCCGAGGGTCTGTCCGCCTTTTACACCCTGGAGAGGGCTCATAGGGTGCCTGCCAGGCCGCTAGACCCGGGGAGACCTCTGAGACCCGTGGTGGCCCACCTGCTTCACTTCCGAGACAGAGACCTCCTCCTGCAAAAGGCGAGAGCGGATGGCCCCTTCACTGTGGACAACAGCAGGGTCTCTCTTTTCCCGGACTACACATTGGAGGTGCAGATTAAACGGGCCTCCTACCTGGAAGTCAAGAAGGCACTGCGAGAGGAGGGGCTCCAATACTCCCTGATGTTCCCGGCTCGACTACGTATAGTGTTGGAGGGGAACACTCGCTATTTCGACTGTCCCACAGATGCCTGGGACTGGCTGGAGGCTTACAAAGGTGAGGCACCACGGAATCGGGGCTCTGGAGCCCTTGAGCGGAAGACCTCGGACACTGGAAAAAGCCCGAGACGCCGACCCCGTAGGGGGAACCCGAAGAAACCATCCTCGTCTCAGACTCAGAAGGAGAGGGCTGAGGCGCTGCAGGCTGTTGCGGCACTGATGCAGGGACGGAGCCCTGCCGCGGGGGCTGGCTCTACACGAGAGACAGAGGGCACTGAAACAGATACCTCCCACAGCGATAGTGTGAAGATGCCTGTGGTGACGCCAAATACCGCGGACGATATAATTTGATGTACTTGGTAAGCTAAGGTGACTATGATACTTAGAAGGGTGCTGATCTGCACATGGCGGATCTCAGTCCCGAGCTGCTTTCTCACATATTGGGCTGGTGCGCTCCACCTGGTGGGAGCGTCGTTTTCTAATCTTGCTTGCCCACCCCAGTTGAGTGCCGTACTAGGCTAGGGCCTCATTTAGTACTACCTGGTTCCACATGATGTTTGGGCGGCCGACGTTGTCGGACTGCCCTGGGTTTGGGGAGTTGACCGACGCATGGGTCCGTTTGTTGGGGGTTCCTTTTGGTTCTCAATGCTAGCAGAGGGGTGGAACAGCACGAAAATGGGGGGAAGGCGGGGGAGGGCTCCTTCTCGAACTATTGTTTGGTGTCACACACTTTGAATGGCGGAGGCTCATAGTGTTATTCGGTTCCTAACATGGAACTTCAGGGGCATGGGGTCCATTGCAAAACGTCATAACATATATTCGTACCTGAGGCGTAGGGACATCCACATAGCGTTCCTCCAGGAGACCCACTTGAATAGTGAGGAAGCTGGGAAGCTGAAACGTCGATGCAGGGGCCAGGTTTTCACGACCACCAGCTCGGCCTTTGCTAGGGGGGTGCTGAACTGGGTCAAGCCGGGAGTCCCTTTTGCTGTTGAGCGGACGCGGTTGGATGCAGAAGACTGATACGTACTGGTTACGAGGAGGCTGGCGGGCCAAGAGGTCACCCTAGGTAACATCTATGCTCCTAACCAGGACCAGGTTGGCTTCCTGGATTCCCTTTCTGCTGTAATTGCTGATAGCTTGAGTGGCAGCCTGATTCTTGGGGGGGACTTTAACTGTGTTGCGGACGTCGTAGCCGACCGATCGCACCCTCCCTTAATAGGGTCCCAGCCGCGCCGCACAGCTTCTGGGTTTAGCGCATGGATCACACACTGGGACCTTGAAGACACCTGGAGGCTACAACACGATAAACATAGGGAGTTTTCTTTCTTCTCGCCGGGACACCAAGTGCATACACGATTGGATACATTCCTGTGCTCTCCCGCCTTTAATGGCTCTATCAAACATACCGAGTATCTAGGACGCACATTGTCGGATCATAGCCCGTTATTAATGACACATCAACCCCTGGGTCGGTGCCCCCCAATCCCCACTTGGAGACTCAACCCAGCATTGCTTGAAGATGATCCCTTTCGCACATCACTGCATACACTTCTAGACACCTACTTCCCCATCAATGTCAATACAGCATCCTCCTCTCGGGTGGAATGGGAGGCATTTAAGGTGGTAGTGCGGGGCCACTGTATGGGACAGGCGACGGGAGCACATAGGGAGCTTCGTCGGGAAATCTTAGACTTCGAGGGGAGTGTCCGCGGCCTCGCTAATGCTCAGGGCACAGGCGACGCTGCCCGGGTGGCATTGCAGGAGGCACGGGCAAAGTATAATGACGCTCTGGTACGGCTGCGCTGCTATGACTATGGGCTACTTAGATAAAGTACAGAGGGAGGAAGGGAGAGCGGGCCGTCTGTTGGGGCGGTTAATCAGACCCGAATTAGGGGGGGTCTCCCATCACACAATTGGGTCTAGATACCGGGGAGGTAGTGTATGACCCGGACGCAAATAATGATTCCTTTTTAACGTACTATGAACACCTGTATGCAGCCCCGATCGCGGCCCCCCGGTCTGCCGTGAGAGATTATTTGGAGCCCCTGCCCCTCCGTGTGTTAGAGGAAGAGGCCCGGGAAGAACTGGGGGAACCCATAAACCTGCAGGAAATTAAGGCTGCCATCCATGCACTGGCGCCTGGTAAGACGCCGGGGTCCGACGGTCTCCCGGCGGAATTTTATCCGAGTTTCGCGGATACGCTAGCACCACAACTAGTTAGGTTGTATGCCGACGCGTATGAGGCTGGGGCGCTGCCCAACTCCACCCAGTCGGCCCTGGTGATTCCCCTTCCGAAAACTAAGACGCCGGAGGCTGGTGTTAAGGACTATAGACCCCTTTCCATGCTTAACATGGACTTTAAGATCCTTAGTAAGGTCTTGACCGGTAGACTAGTCCCGCACATGGCGTCATTGATACATTCTGATCAGAACGGGTTTATCCCTTCACGCAATACCTCGTTTAATCTACGCAGGCTCTACTCTATTCTCTACCACGCGGAGGCCCCGACCCGTCACCAGGCCACGGTGCTCTCTATTGACCTGGAAAAAGCTTTCGACACGGTGGGGTGGGAATTCTTATTTGAGGTGATCCTGGGCCTGGGAGAGGATTGGGTGAGGTGGGTGCGGCTATTGTACGCTGCGCCTACTGCAAGAGTTAGGACAGGCAGAATAATCTCCAGGGAATATAGGGTGTCTCAAGGGACCAGACAGGGGTGTCCCCTCTCCCCCCTTCTGTTCGCCCTGGCGATCGAGCCCCTTGCGGAGCGACTTCATCAGGGAGGAGACGGGATCGGGTTGACTATCGAAGGGCGAACACACCATGTTTCCCTGTACGCGGACGACTTATTGTTATATTTGTCTGATGCAGTCGTGGGCACCGCAGAGGCTATACATATTCTAGACTAATTCGCGGATATCTCGGGGTTACGAGTTAACAAAACTAAGACCTATCTGTTCCCAGTGGCAGGCCCTATGCCCCGGCCAGATGCCCTGCTGGTGGATATACTATGGGCTCAGAACTCGTTCAAGTACTTGGGCATACATATCTTCCACTCGACGATCTGAAAGAGGGTAACCTGGGTAGAGCACTGCGCTCGCTACGTTCCTGTGTGCATTTCTGGTGTACACTGCAATTGCCTGTCTTGGCCCGGATCGCTTTATCCAAAATGGTCATGCTTCCGCGCTTATTGTATTTTTTTGCTAACCTTCCGGTCATCATGCCCAGCGGCTGGTTTCGTCCTTTGAATGCCTTGCTACGGGACCTGGTGTGGGGGGATGGGCGCCCCAGGGTGTCTCTTAAAACGTTGCAACGCCCCGTGTCTGAGGGAGGGCTGGGTGCCCCGAATTTTGAATATTATATATTTGACGCTCAATTACAATGGCTGGCGCAATGGATAGATGGCGTGAACGAGGAGGGAACATTCCTGTCGCGCCCGGATTCTCATCCCAGTCTCGTGATGGCGAAACTCTTCGTACCAAAGACACCTACCCCGTACTGCTCAGTACTGCAGCGCACGGCCTTTCAAACCTGGAAGCGATGCCATGGCGGAGAGCGGCGTCTTGCCAAATATTCTCCTATGTTGCCCCTCGTGGGACTGCCCCACGGCGACCCACAGTCCATATTCACAAGTGAGCAACTAGCCGGCTGGACAGAGGCGGGGCTCGATACTGTCGGGGATTGTTTCCTGGACAAGTCCCTGCTCCCGTTTGATGGGCTAATGGAGGATTGTGGTTTGCCCCCGGGCAAGTTCCTGCGCTATGAGGCCCTGACACTTACGTTCGCGCAGATATGGAACATAGGGAGGGACGAACCGGAGACGCACCCAGTACTGCATGCCTTGTTCACACTTGGGATGGCGGGGCACCTAGTGAAATGGTTCTATGTGGCTCTGCAAGAAGCGTCGGTGCGCCCCCTCAGCAGGCTGAGAGCAAAATGGGACGCGACCGGGGGTAGAGTCCTTACGGACGCAGAGTGGCGCAGGGTCCTGTACTACCCTAAGAGGATCTCTCGCAATATGCGCCTAAAATACATACAATTCAACTACACTCATATGGCTTACATGACGCCTCACCGCCTTAATGTGACATATGGGGGGGAGGTCCGTCCATGCCCCAGATGCACACACCCATATGCGGACTTCGGACATATGACCTGGGATTGCCAGGGTCTGCTGCCTTTCTGGGAGGCTGTGCTTGGTAAGCTTAAAGACGTGTTGGGCAGGGTACTAGCCTCCACTGTGCAGACTTGCTTGTTGGGCCTCTTCCCCAGGCCGCCGAAGCGGAATGTTGGGAACCGGTTAATAGACCTCGCGCTGGGACTGACTAAACGGCGCATTGCAATGGAATGGAAATCCCCGAGGGGTCCCAAGTTCGAGGCCTGGAACAGGGACGTTATCATGTGGGCAGGGGCGGAGGGTAGAGCGCTTGGCTTGGAGGAATCTAAGGGAGTGAGGAAGCACCCAATAGCTGGACAATGGAGGGATGTGTTGGCGGCCTGGGAGAACCCGGAGGGACAAACAACTAGTGGGTCTGGTTCAGACTCAGGTCAACGGCCCCACCCCGACGGTACATGATTCATGAAGGATATTGAAACCTTTAGGCCGCACAGGGCGCCGCTTCGAATGACACTTATTGTTGGGTACTGCCCAATGTAACCTTTAGACCCTGGTGTGGCGGTCCTACATGGATCGGGGGCTCCTCCCCCTGCCTTCCCGACCCCTTCTGGGAGGTCTCACTCCGGTGTGCTCCCCTTAAACCATAGGCTATGTTAACTTGGATTAGTACACCCCTCTGCACAAGGCTTATTTACTTCTTTGTTGGTTATGTTGTGTTATTTTGTCTTTGATTTTCCTTTTTTCTTTCTTTAATTAGGAGTGGTTTGTTAATACAGGAAGTAGTATTTAATAAACATGTATGTTACATTTGTACCCAGGACTGCGGGCGGAAATTCCCACATGCGATTTATAGTGAACGAGAGCTGGTGCACCGTATACTAAGAGTTCTGGCTAATCTTTTGACAGTGGTAACTCCAGGATAGACAATGGCTGGATCACAACTTTATACGCACATAGGCTGCACGATTTATAACCGGGCCTTTACCCGGGTTTTTGTTATAAAGCATCAAGCTGCGTACTTTCTCAATGTGTTGTTGCTGCCACTGAGGAGCTTGTTCCTATTTGAGATGATGTCTATTATTTGATGTATGTATTAAACATCTTAAAATGCCAATAAACATACTTTCAAAAAAAAAGTTGGCAAAGCCTCTCCTCACTGAAACTGTTAGTGTGGTTGAGGCATGATTGTCAATTGGGGTTTTAGTGTGAGAGCCTTATGATTACTCCAATCACAAGGTTGCTGTTTAATATTTTATGTTGGTGGTATTTTCTGGTGCTGTACTTCTGGGTCCTCTTTGGGTTCAATCCTTGTTTTCTTCTCAGTAAACATGTACCTGTCTCTGATTTGCATCTCTGCTCTGCCTAGTGTTCTGTGAATGATCTAGGGCCTCATTGCATGGCTGTAATTGTTGTCTCTCTTTGTCCAGGGAAGCCGATATCAACAAGAGAAGTATTTGTTGACCTCCAGCACACTCTACATTGGAAACCTGTCCTTTTACACCACCGAAGAGCAGATCCATGAGCTTTTCTCCAAGTGTGGCGACGTGAAGAAAATTGTTATGGGTCTTGATAAGGTCAAGAAGACGCCATGTGGCTTCTGCTTTGTAGAGTATCCTTCTTGGCGGGCATGGCTCACACTGATAATTGTTAAAGGTTGCCGACTGATTCTGTAAATTATCCATCCCCAGAATGATATCATGGTGGGGATGGATAAAACTGATAACTTTAAATTTTATATTCTGTACAGGGTTGTATGGCTTGTACTCATTCACTTTAGCTTGAGATGGTTGTCATAAGGAGATACTTGTGTGTTTGCTTTCTAGTCCGTAGAAGCTCAAGCGCAGCCGTTGTGGTGCACAGCTCCCAGCATAAGTACAGTTGGCGCCTTCTCATTGCTAAGTCTTACCTAGTATGCTGATTTGCCTTGCACACACTGACCGCTGCACCCACGGCGGCAGATCCTTCTCACACCTCGCCGCCAAGACCTGGAACACCCTTCCACTAAGCCTACGACAGACCCAAGACCTGCTGACCTTCAGGAGGCTACTCAAGACCTGGTGTTGTAATTTGGCAGCATTTAAGTTAAGCATTAACTGAAGACAGCCTGTATTTAGAGGCTAAATTGTCCGCTTTGTGGAATCCATTTTGTATTTCTGTCAGCCATTTTGGCTGCCATGTGCTACCATGTGCTCGCCATGTGCTCTGTCCTACCTTCCTGTCAACTGCTCTTGAAATCTGCCTAGAGACAAGTTATATTTAGTTCCTCTTGCTTTGCACATGCTCAGTTGAGCTTGCAGCTGTTCCGAGTTTATAAATGTCAGGATGTGTCTGCTAAAAGTAGAAACTGTTAGCTCCACCCACTTGTCGACTGTGCATTCTCTGTATGACCTTATATGTACCTACAACCAGCATTTGTGTTTGTACCGCCTTCATTTGAGCCCCTGTGTGGGTATAAAAGGACCAGGATCCTTCCATTCAGTGTGCTACTTCATGCATTACTGAAGGGTGATGTGTGAATGTTAGCTCCACCTCATGAGGTTTAATAAACTCTGTCTTTTATATTTCAGTTTCTGTGCCAACTTCTTCCTAAGTGTCTGAGGACTCTGTGCAGAGAAGGGAGAACCCCTAAGCACTGGTAGGCCTTGCTGAGGCTAACTACAACAAATTGGCGCTTCCAACGTGGGACTCATCAACGACTCGGATGCCCGAAGGACTGGTCGCGACGAAGGATTGGAATCTCGCTTTTGGACGCGATCGCTGCCTGAGGAGACACCAGAGTCTTGGCACCCACGGCGTTTTTCCTTTCTTTCTGATCTGACCATCCCGGCGGCGCCGGTCCTTGACTGAGATCTTTTCTGTTGATTCGCCGTGCAGTGACCATTTGGTCGATTTGAGAACTTGGCAGTTGGAACCTGGACACCATTTGATTGGTAAGAGCCGTTTTGCGGCACTTGCTGTTGGTTTGATGCCTTTGATTGGTAAGGTAGTTTTAGTAACACTTACTGTGGCTTTGTTTGTATGATTGGCCAATTTTGGAATTTGTTTTGTAAGTTATATATGCATTGCAATTCATATAGGCAGGTAATGAGGAGATTTTTCTCTATTTGAAATTGTTTGAACAGCGCAACGTACAAAGAGTACCTTAAGCGCTACTTTGATTATAATACTGCATATTTTGCACTATTTTTTGGCATGCCTGTTTTCAGCACACTTCGTAGGATGTGTTGCTTTTGTAGTGGTACCAATTTGAGACTTGACGAAGCACAACCAGCCTCCCGGAGGGGACGCCTAATAGGGATATGTATATTAAGTATGGTATTTCTTCTATAATGTACTGCACGTTATGGAACAAATATACTAGTAAAGATCCTGAGTTGCGTTGGCCTATGTATGGGTCATTTGATTTGCGAAAAATTCAGTATGTGGAACAATGTATGTTTAAACGAAAGACTAGGCAAGATATGTTTGATTGTGTGCGAATGTGGGAGAAAGAAGTGCGTGAGCGAATGAAGCGTGAACAAGCCTTGATTGATAAAGAACAGCGAAAGACCATTTATGCGAAAGCATTAGAGTTAAAAAACAAGGAGATGAGAGAAATTAAAGAGAGGGAAGATAGGGAACGCCATTTACAGGTAACTGGCCAATATGCTGTTAGGCAGCCCCTTTATCCTATCCTTAATAAACCGCAAGATGATTTCCTGTTATTAGATCGTTCTCCACCTCCGTATATTTTTTCTTCTGCTCCTCATGAGTCAGATGAGGACTCTTTTTCAGACCAGGACAAAGCTCGAGAAACTCGTTCCATGCTATCTGCTGAGCGTGCATCTGACATTAGATCTACTGCGCGTAAAGCCGTTCGTAGTACTACCACTGCCTCTGAACTTTTAGATAGTATAAAAGGATGGCAGGAAAGGGAGCAAATATATTTTACCGATACATTTGCTGCAGAGGTTATTGAACAATTTAGGAAGTATTCGGTAGAAGTGGAGCCCAATGATGTAGCAGCTGATTGTAAACAATTACGTGACGGTCTTTTTGTCTTCTCCCAGGTGGCTGACACGATCAGACGCTTGGTTAAACTGCGTGTTGAAGCAGCCCGTTTGCGAGAGGAGAAAAAGGCAGCAGAAACAGCTGCACTAGCATCTCAGATCAGCATGGCACGAACTTTTACTCCTGAAACAGATAAGAATGTTGTAATTCATGTGAAACCCATGCGGGAAGCCGCGCCTTTATATGTTCCTCCTAAAGGAACGGGTACAGAGGATGATAAGACTTCTCTTAATGCGAAAGGGTACTTTATTTATAATTGGGTTTACACTCCTTGGAATAGAGCAGATGTTATGGCCCTTAAAAATGCATTGCCTGACCCGCGAAAGAATCCAGCAGCCTTTTATGAGGAAGTTGAGGGTGCAATCAGCTCTTGTACTATGACTCTGTCTGATATTGATTTGTTTTTTGGATTAATATTACCACCTGATATGTGGAGAACTGTGCGCAAAATAGATGATAATGCGACATTTGGAGCATTGTGGAAAGATTTAGAGCGGTTAGATGAAGATAGAGAACCTGCACAGAAACCGTGTCAGTTAATTTTAAATCTTCCAGCAGCTATATTAGTTAAGTTAAAGACGATCATTCCCCCTAAAAAGATAGATTGGACAGTGCTAGCGTCTTGCAAGCAAAAGGTAGATGAATCAGTTTCTGACTTCTTCACACGCTTTGAAGAAGCATTTCACGATTTTAGTGGCCAGTCATTGACAGATGACACAGGTAGGCATCTGTTTGTCGATAAATATGTCGCAAACCTTTTGCCAGGAATAGCTAGTCGCTTAAAGGCCAGTGAGAGTTCATGGACTACATCTTCTCCGGTTTCTCTTTTAACTATGGCCCAGTATTATGAGCGGCAAGAATTAGAAGCCAAAGGTAATGAGGACAAAAAGTCTAAAGAGTTGAAAACAAAGGTTATGTTGGCTCAAGCTTATGGTCCGCCTTCTAGAGGTAATGATAGAGGTGGACGTGGATCTTATGGTTCGTCCTTTCCTTCCTCTGCCCGTTCGAATTTGTCTGTTGATCAGTGTGCGTACTGCAAAAATTTGGACATTGGCTTTCTGATTGTCCAGTGCTGCGTGCTCAGCAGAATCTACGTGGTCGGGGACAAATGAGAAATCGTTCAGGATATCAAGGGCCTAGAGGAAGCGCGAATGATCGTGCTCGGTTTGATGCTAATACACGTGGGCAGAATGGGTTTAACACTTTTGATAGAAGGAACCAATATCAAATGTCTGACTATGTGCCCTCTGATTTTCAAGATTCTGCTTATGCATAGGATTGCCTAGGACGGGGTAAGGAATCAATTGAAGTTCCAGTAGATCAGAGGGGTCCCTATGTTACAGCACATGTTTTGGGTTCTACTGATCAGTTTCTGGTTGATACAGGAGCTACTCGTAGCGCCTTGTCTAAACAATTGGTTCCAAGGGCTCCCCTGTCTGGCTTAACCATTACATCGATAGGTTTCGATGGAACACCTTCCCTTAGCCCATTGTCACAACCACTTGCATTTGATATTGATAAGTTTACTGCTCCATGTCCGTTTTTGCTTTCTCCAAACACACCAGACAATATTGTGGGTCTTGATATGCTTAAATATTTTAGGGCTACGATACGGTGTTCTCCGGAAGGAGTACGGGTTATTTTGAATGACAACTACCCTTTGATTGAGAGATCTTGTATTGTTAAAGAGGACATTGCACTAGCCTCACTCCCTAGTACTTTGTGGGCTACTTCGGACACTGATGTAGGGCAAATGGTTATTCCACCAGTACATATTAGTGTCAAGGAGGGCGCTTTATTGCCAAGACTGCCTCAGTATAAAATTTCTCGAGAAGGAGAAGAAGCACTCACACTTATTGTACATGATTTAATTAAGGTGGGGGTTGTGGAAGAAGTTCCTTACAATATTTGCAATAGTCCGATTCTTCCCATTTTGAAAAAAGATACTGACACTAGGATTTATAGATTTATTATCGATTTGAGAGAAGTCAACAAGATTGTAGTACCACAGTACCCTGTAGTATCTGACATAACGACATTGCTTACCTTGGTCCCTCCAACAGCAACTACATTTTCTGTAATTGATCTGAAGAACGCTTTCTTCTCGATTCCTATTCATCCTGATAGCCGATATTTGTTCGGTTTCACTTTGAATAATAGATCATACAGATTTTGTAGAGTTCCTCAAGGCTATACTGAGAGTCCTAGTATTTACAGTCAAGCATTGAAGAGACAGCTTGATTCCTTTACCTTGCCTAAAGGAGTGGCTCTCATACAATATGTCGATGACATCTTGTTGGCAGCCGATACACCTGAGCAGTGTGAGAAATGCACTTTGTCTTTGCTTTCTTTTCTTGCTACACACCACCATAAAGTATCACGAAAGAAATTGCAATATTGTAGACCGAAGGTGACCTATTTAGGACACCTTCTGTCTAAGGAGGGCCGTGCACTGACACCAGATCGCATTCAAGCAATTTTAGACACCCCAGTACCTTCCACGCAGAAAGATGTCCGTGCATTCATTGGTCTGACTTCGTTTTGCAGGCAATGGATATTGGGTTTTTCACACATTGTTAAACCCTTGCTAGCACTTTTGACTAAAAACACTCCGATCCCCCTTCCATGGACAGATGAATGTCAAAATGCTTTTTGTCAGTTGAGACAAGCTCTTTGCTCTGCACCAGTGTTAGGCACACCAGATTACACGAAGGCTTTTACACTCTATGTACATGAGAAAGAAGGATGTGCATTGTCAGTTTTAGTACAGACACACGGGGACAAACAGCGTCCTTGTGCATACCTTTCTGCAGTTCTTGACCCTGTTGCTCGTGCATTGCCTGGGTGTTTCCGTTCAGTTGCAGCGACGGCTGTGTCCATACGTCAGAGTGAAGGGATAGTTTTGTCACACAAACTGTTGGTGCTAGTACCCCATGCAGTAGATGCCCTTTTGAATCAGACTAAGACTCAGCACTTAACTAGTGCTCGTTTGACAGGATACGAATTGACACTGCTAGCACCTCATATTACCTTGAAGAGATGTGCGACACTGAACCCCGCCACTTTGTTGCCATATCCTGCGACTCAGTCTCAGTCAAAGGAGCCTCACGATTGTATATTCCTTACTGAGGAACAGACAAAGGGTCGCATCGATTTGCAAGATACGCCCCTTCCAGATGTAGATGGGGAACTGTGGGTTGATGGGTCCTGTTTGAAGTTACCAGATGGCACGACTTCAGCTGCTTATGCAATTACCACGCTTGAGACAGTAGTGGAAACAGCTCGCATACCTCAGAAGTCAGCTCAAGCAGCTGAACTAATAGCTTTGACACGAGCGTGTGAGCTTAGCACTGACTTGTGTGTGAACATTTACACGGATAGCCGCTATGCTTTTGGAGTGGTTCATGATTTTGGCCTACTCTGGAAGGAAAGAGGCTTTCTTACATCCCATGGGATGCAGATAATGCACGGAGAGTTAGTGCATAATCTCTTGACTGCACTTACATACCCAAAGAAAGTTGCTATTATGAAGTGTAGCGCACACAAGAAAGTGACTGACAAAATAGGACAAGGCAATGCCTTTGCAGACCGCGTAGCCCGTGAGACTGCGATGCAGCGAAGCACTACACCCATGTACGTAGTAAAATCACAAGCTGAGCGTTGGCATGATGCTAGAGAGGAAGTATTGGATATACAGAGATCTGCTTCTGTGGAAGAGCTTGAGCAATGGTCTAAAGAAGGAATAATAGATGATGAGGGTTGTTGGCGTAACAAAGAAATGAATAAGTGGAAATTGCCTGCGGCCTATTTACAACCTATGGTTCAAATGGCACATGGGCTGGCACATGTTGGAGCTCTAGCAATAACTACATTGCTTACACAAGTTTGGGAGCATCCTGAAATTGCTAGCACAGCCAAAAGGGTAGTACAGTCCTGTTTGATCTGTTGGCAGTATAATCCTGGAAAAGGGACACGAACTCCTACAGGAGGGTTTGCTACACCAACCGCACCTTTTGAAGTTTTGCAGATGGATTACATCCAACTCGAACGCTGCAATAATTTGAAATATGTCCTAGTGGTGGTATGTGCCTTTAGCAAATGGATAGAGGCATACCCTACGAAGGATAATACTGCTCTCACCACAGCAAAGGTGCTTCTAAAGGAGTTTTTCCCTAGATACGGTGTTTGTAAACTTTTGTGGAGTGACAATGGACCTCATTTTATTGGGCAAGTTGTTGAGCATGTCCTGAAAGGATTAGGGATCAAACAGAAATTCCATACAGTTTTCCACCCGCAATCAGCAGGTTTGGTGGAAAGGTATAACGCTACTTTAAAAACAAAGTTGGCGAAAATACTGGCTTCCACGTCTCTAAAGTGGCCAGATGCACTACCTTTGGCATTACTATCCATAAGATCGGTGCCACATTCACGATCAGGTCTTACCCCCTATGAGGTGGTGTTTGGGAGACCGATGAACATTTGGGGAATTCCTAAGCCACGCCCCATACATGATGTTCCTTGTGTTCTGATGAATGATTATTTGGCACAGTTAACTGACAGTTTGATTTCTATTCATCAACAGGTTCGAGAAGCTCTTCCTGACAGATCTACAGGTGAGGCCCACGAACTCCGTCCTGGTGACCATGTAATGGTCAAGGTCTTCGACAGATCGAACAGCTTGGAGCCAAGGTGGCGAGGACCAGAGCAGGTGCTCCTTGCGACAAGGACAGCAGTTCGAGTGACAAACAGAAAGAATTGGATCCACAGCACACACTGCAAACGCGTGTCGCCTGCCTTGGTGGAACCTGCTGTGTTGACCGACCATCGAGAGATTCTGGAGACGGAGAAAGGCCAAGCTATCTCACCTGACGAATCTGCGGAAGTCTTCCCGGACCACACGATCACTGGAGTATCCCGATATCAATTGAGACCGAGGAAAGGATCTGCAGTTTTGAAAAAGACTGGTTGAGCTACCACCCTGGGTTAGTGAAACGGAGAGCCATTGTGGCAAGGGGAGGGGGATCAGCCCTGTATTAGTGTAGTGACACCTACTTTGGCCCATGGTGAAGAAATCAGCGGCTGCCCAGGGAGAAGAGCTCCAACGACTGTTTTCAACAAGTTTTCAGAAAGATCAATCATTACTGCTGCTAAAATGAAAAAACAAATCATTTGTGCTGTAGGGTTTGTTGTTGCTATGGTGGCTATGGCAGCAATTACATGGTACATCGAGAAGGTGGCTCCTGTTCGACAGCTTTTTGTTGCCACTACGCCAGTACCCGTGGAACACCACTACTTTACTCTTCCTTACCATGAGCAAAAGCATCGACAATCCTACCTAAATAATACTTTTATCCAGATGTTGCACCATACTCACAATGCTACGAATACTACCAACTGTTGGGTGTGTGGGATGATACCTGCACATCAAAAGAAAGGAGGAACACCTTTTATTCCTCTTCCATTTTCTCACAATGGTTCTTGTCAAGCTTGGTATGCGCTCTTGTTTGCATATGGAAAGCCTGCAGTAGGTGGGATTATTTTTCAACTTAATAAAGTATGTTATCAAAATAAAGAAGGTTATCCACAAGCCAAAGGGACTAAATGGGAATGGGAAGAGTATCAACCGGACAATATTTCAACACCATATGTTTTCACAAATGTGAGAATAATAAAGAACATTGGACCTTTTGTGATTTCTGTGACAAAAGCTAAAGCAGATTTGTGTATTTGTAGTGTTGGAAGAATTCCAGTGGGGAGGAGCGAGTGTACTGTAATCCTGACCATTGAAGGTGCCAATAAGAGCACTTTCACAGCCTCGCATAATACGTATTTTGTGTGCGGAAATAATGGATATTATCAATTACCTGTTGGGTGGTCAGGAATCTGCTATGTATCTTTTCTGTTGCCCCCTGTGTTTCTGGCACCTGCATTGTATCACCGTGATTTTAAACTGTACAATGACATTTCCACAAACAGAAATAAGAGGACAATAAGTATGGATGAAGTTGACCAAACCGACACTACCCTACAACAATATGTTGATTTCAACTTGGGCTTATTTTTCTTTGTGGGTGCTGCATTAAACAGCAGGAAAGTCCGACGACTGACTCGTGTTGTGGAAGCTGTTACTAATCAGACAGCTATGGCACTTGGGAACATTACAGAGGAACTACAGATTGCAAGGATTGTAGCACTCCAGAATAGGATGGTGCTAGACGTAATTTTGGCTGATCGAGGTGGTGCATGTCGCATCATCGGTAGCAGCTGTTGTGTATTCATACCAGATCACTCACCTTCAGTATATGACGCAATATCAAAATTGCATAAGATTGCTGCAGAAATTCATCCAGAGACTGGAACTTGGACTTTTGCTGGATGGTTTTGGACTCTTGTTTCTGCTTGGGGCTGGAAGCTACTGACTATCCTGTGTGTAATAATTTTAATATTTTTTACATGCTGCGCATGTATCCAATGTGGTCCAATGCTTTGCTCCATTTGCATCTCTGCTTGTATACCTGCCAGAGGGAACATTGCTGAAACAAAGGCCCAACAAATGTTGAATAAAGAAGTGGCCGAAATAATGTTAATAGATGTACGGGATGAATATCTAGATTACCCCAGATAAACGAATGTCTTCAGCCAATGCTGAAAGGGTCGTCTGTTGTAATTTGGCAGCATTTAAGTTAAGCATTAACTGAAGACAGCCTGTATTTAGAGGCTAAATTGTCCGCTTTGTGGAATCCATTTTGTATTTCTGTCAGCCATTTTGGCTGCCATGTGCTACCATGTGCTCGCCATGTGCTCTGTCCTACCTTCCTGTCAACTGCTCTTGAAATCTGCCTAGAGACAAGTTATATTTAGTTCCTCTTGCTTTGCACATGCTCAGTTGAGCTTGCAGCTGTTCCGAGTTTATAAATGTCAGGATGTGTCTGCTAAAAGTAGAAACTGTTAGCTCCACCCACTTGTCGACTGTGCATTCTCTGTATGACCTTATATGTACCTACAACCAGCATTTGTGTTTGTACCGCCTTCATTTGAGCCCCTGTGTGGGTATAAAAGGACCAGGATCCTTCCATTCAGTGTGCTACTTCATGCATTACTGAAGGGTGATGTGTGAATGTTAGCTCCACCTCATGAGGTTTAATAAACTCTGTCTTTTATATTTCAGTTTCTGTGCCAACTTCTTCCTAAGTGTCTGAGGACTCTGTGCAGAGAAGGGAGAACCCCTAAGCACTGGTAGGCCTTGCTGAGGCTAACTACAACACTGGCTGTTCGACCAGTAGCAGCATCCCCCCCCCCTTCCCTCTCCCCCTTCCCTCTCCCCAGCGCCTTGAGACCCTCGCGGGTAAGTAGTGTGCTCTACAAATTCTGTGATTGATTGATTGATTGATTGACTGCTCAGTACCTGGGAATCCTACAGCAACATATTTGCCCTACCAACGATCCATCATACTACTAGAATCAGCGTTCGTGTCCTGTTTTCTTCAATGGAAGATACATTTCATGATCTAACAAATCGCAGCCTGTCAGCAATGCCATGTTCCTTTCAGTGTCTTTTCCTATACTTGGATAAGTCTAAGGCATGTTATGTTTAATATCTGTTGGCACATCCATTGTTCTGTTGCTGCTTCTTTCCAGCACTGCCCATTCTCTCTGCACCCCTTGCCTCTATTGCTGCTGTCCTCCTTGCACTGTTGATAAATAATGCAGCTTCCTGGTGTGAGGGATTCCTTTCATGATGCACTTTTGCTCTTTCCTTTCTAGTGTTTAAATATGAGGATGTACAAAACTGCAAATCTGATGAAACTTTACCTGTGTGTACGTGGCATACTCTGCCCTATGGCATTGCGCAACTGCAGTCCTACCCACTATGCCCAATCATTGCCTCTCCTGCTTTGAAGAAAAGTAAAGAAAAATCATGAATACTCAGAAGACTTCCTCTGGAACGGTTACTGCTCGCTGGTTAAAAGTCCTTGGCAATTTATAAAATATCCTTATGTTTGTGTTTCTTATGACTTCTCGCTCTTGAAATTGTTAAACATCAAAATCCGCCCTACTGGCTGGGTCTATGGTAGACAGCAGGGAAAAGTAGTCATGTAAACATGTTGCTTTGCCCTTCCAAATTGCAAGATGTCATCATAATGCACAACCTTTAAACCGAAAGTCCCCAGCTCAAAATTTGTTACAGGTAAATGACCTTTACTGCACGTGCACAGTTTATAGAGACATAACGGATTATAATCGGAGCTCTTCTTAGAAGGTGTAGTTTTGCATGCCTTCACCTGTAGGAGTCTTCGTCTTAGCATTGAAGATAGGTAAGTGAAGAAGCTAGGCGACTTACCCTTGCTTCCACCCTCCTGCCTGCCCCTTTTTCTTGTACAGCATAGTAAAAAAAAAAAAAAACACCCTTTCTAATGTCATATGCTGGACACACCTTTTCGTCACTATATTGTAGCACGGTCTGTTGGATTCTGACGCAGAGCATTGACATAGAAATTGTCTGCGCACGTTGCCTTGGATATGTACCTCTGCCCCGTCTGTTCTTCAAGATGATCACTGAAAAACCTTTTCAAGTAGATGACTGTTTTTGATGCATACTCGTAGGAATTAAAGTTTTTACAGCAGAATTGGTAAGTGGAGTCAAAATAGACATAGAGGTTTTGTAATTTTGATTTAGTTGCATGTATACAAATGTGCGTTAACTGCTAGATAGGGCAGTCTTCAAAGGCATGTCTTTATTTTGTGTAGGCACTATGAACTCTTGTCCCTCCGCTGGGCTTTTTAGTGACCTTGTAGAATTAAAAGTTGTGATCATCAAAACCAATTCAGTTAGTCAAAGCTAGGGTTGAATTAAAGAAAGCCATCCTAAGTCCTTGGCTGAAATGAATGCTGTTGTTCAGCCAGAGGATTTCACAATGCCAGATGTTGGTATAGCTAAGGACTGTGAAACCTCTTCTGGAAATAATTCTAGTTTGGGTAAATTGACTCCAGAATCTGTTGACAGAGGCTTTGACAACTGACAGTATAATGGGCAAGTTATGCAGGGAAGTATGGAAGCACCCGAAGTTTTGATTTCTCACCTATTCAGGTCTGACCACTGGAATGGATGCTTTGACCTGTTGTGTAGCACTTTCCAGACTCATTTTTCACCTGGCACTGGCTACCATGTATTTTGTTTGGGCTCATGGGTTATGGCTAGCCAGAGTTGGTACATACAAATGTTCCACTGGTCTGCTAAATTTTGATGCAGGAGTAATTGGCAACATCTCTCGAAGACACAAAGGCTTTAGTCTTGCACAATACAGAGCCATGTTATTCTTTTGACAGACTGTACACCTGGGAGTGAAATCAAAGTTGCAGACCTAATTTGAGGTCTTTTAAAGAGCAGCAAATAGTAAATTTGAATTCTAAAAGCCTGGTTTTATGCTTTTTTTTTGGATTTCTTTCCGGAACGCGGCCTGGAAATTTGTTGTCTAGAGTGTTCTAGGTATTGTTCAGTCCTGTGATAGCACACAGGTATAATTAGTGGAACCCAAACTTTTTCGTCATGTATAAGCACACTCAAAAACACTATATCAGGAATATATGTGCAAGAGCTATTAAAATCAAATTTCTGCCCTAGTGCTTATAATATGAATAGTAAGTATTACAAAATAAAACAAGATTGTGGCAATGATACTTATCAGGAGACTGACTAATAGGAAAATATTGTCACGTTATGATGGTAAACCCTGTTTACAACAACCCTACGTTTTTCTTGGCTAACTAAGCTAAAGCTAGCACCAAAATATACCTACTTTGAGTTTCGTAGATGGTTCACATCTGCTTATCTTTTCTTAACAATAGAACCAATGTTCAGCCAAGAAACTGCAGCTGCTATTCTTGAATGCAAGTCGGCAGATAAGCAGGGTGAAAGCTGTATGAGCCTTCCCCATAGCCTTCAGTAAGGACAGGTGATTATGGCTCTGTTCTAGTTTTTGTCTGATCAATGTTAGACATTTCCAAAATAAACAATTAGTATAAAGCCTTTGTAGCCTTTCACTTATAAAATGAAACTAAATTTATAAGGCACTCCAATACCATTTAGCGTCAAGACGCTATGAGCCATATACACATTCTTGAGGTAAGAAAGAGAAGCAATTCAAAAGAAAGTAAGATCACTCTATAGCGAGAATAGCCAAGTTTTTGAAGCATTTCTAATGGCCAGATGATTTTCCATAGCACTCAGATAATAAGGAAGGGTATTCCACAGTTTGGTCGTGGCAATAGAGAAGGATCTTTCTTCCCATCTCGCCCTCCAAAATCTAGGAACGACCACAAGTTTATTCTTGGTAGAGCATTGAGGTCTTGCTGGTTGGTACCTCTGAAATTTGGTTCTAATAGTTCGAGGTCCCAAACTATGCAAAGCTTCGACCAATTTAGCAGCCACCGGCTGATGCCTGGAGAGGTCTTTGATGAGTCTTGCTGCTGCTTTCTGTGCAATTTCTAGATGAAGAGCTTGTTGATATTCAGGTACAAGTCATTACAGTAATCAATTCTAGACATTAGCACCATGACAATGTTTTTGCGCTAAGACTGTGGAATATAGGGAATGGCTTTCTGCAATATTCTAATCAAGTTGAACAGGAGGATACTGTTCTGTTTACTTACAAGTCAAAACAAAGACAATCATCCACTATAACCCCAAGGTTTTTTTTGTAGCTTTTACTGGTAGAGGCAGACTTCCCAATGATTCGTGACACCAATTTCTATTCCAGATGCAAGGTTGGTTTCCAAAGATGATCACCTGTCACTTCTCAGCATTCAACTTAAGACAATTTTCCCTCATCCAAGTGATAATTGCTTTAATGCAATTGTTAAAATTGTCCCTAGCTGATCTCTGACAGAGATACTATGATCTGTGTATTGTCAGCATAGGAGAAGACCAAATATGTTTGCCTAATTGGGCGACGTAAAGATTGAATAGCGAGGGGGTTAGTGAGGATCCCTGAGGGACCCCTTAAGGAAAAAAGGGGTTTTGATTTTGGAGTCCTGTCTATTAGGAAGAATCTCAGGTTTTTTAGGGCCGTGCTCTTCAGTCCGACCTGAGCTAGGCGAGATAGGAGGATCACTGGGGAGACTGTGTTAAAAGCCGCGGACAGAGTCAGCAGGATCAGTGCCGCAGCCTGACCCGCATCTACCATTGCTCTGATGTTATCAACCACTGAGACCAGGGTGGTTTCTGCACTATGGCCACTGCGAAACCCAAACTGTGAAGGGTCTAATAGCTCATAGTCCTCGATAAATGTAATCACTTGCCTATTAAGATGTTTTTCCAACATTTTAGCCAGCTTCGGAAGGAGAGATATGGGTCTGTCATTTTTTCCAGCTCTTTCGAGTTTAGACTAGGTTTCTTTAGGAGTGGTCTGACCGCTACCTCTTTCCATAGTTTCGGGAAACATCTGTATGCAATAGATTGATTGATAATAAATGTTTGTGGCCCAGCAATGGTTTGAGCGGCCCTATGAAAAACGTTTGGCGGACAGGGCTCAAACGGAGATTCTGATTTGAAATTTAGAAGTGTATAGTTTCTAACTTTGTCAAAGGTCGGAATCAGGAGAAGGAGGATTGACTTCCCCCTCGATTCTTACCTTACATTATACTCTAACATCTTGCGCTTACTATCTCTACTAAGGTTGTAACACTGCTCCTGATCTTTATTTTCCATAAATTTATTATGGCTAGTAAGAATTTTTGACTGAAAAAACAAGGCCACAGCACAGAAAGTCTGCGTGCCTTGTGGATGATTTGGAGTGTTAAGAGGACAAAGTATTCATGATTTTAAATTACCCTCTAGAGGAGTTAAGAGCATTAGCAATTTTCTCGGTGAAAAATTTAGACTTCTCAAATAGCCTATAAATTATTATTTGTCAGTTTGAGTTCATAAAATTCATCAGCAATACATATAATAGATTAAAAGACGAGATAAAAAGAATAAACACTGGAGATTAAAACGTTTACATTCAGTTTTTCAGCGGTAATTCAACCTAGCAACCTAGCAGCTTGTGCGACAAAGTGACTAATGCAGATATTTGTATTAAAAATGATAATCTTAATGCTGGGCTGTTTTGATCTTATAAACTAAGCTGCTTGGAGAAGTTTATACACAGCAAACACCACCATATAGTTGCTATCTACTTTACAGATCCTCGATGCTTCCTGGTAATGCTTTATTCCCAAATTTAAACAAAGTGGTTTAATCCACTTTGAAAGAAGTGTTTGATACTCAGGACAAAAATAAAGTACATGCTCAACGTTTTCATAACTAGTGTTACCTGCAGGGTGTTTACCATAACTTGTCTTTAAATCTGACCAACTGTTCGTAAAAGATGCCAGAAAGAGTGTAAACAGTTTTAATTGTACGTACAATTTGGAGAGCTGAGTTTGAAGATAGTTAAAAAATTCCTAAAATGTATCCGACTTTATATTTAAAATGGTATCAGTTAAGCTCCCCAGGGAAGATGAATTCATTCTTTTTTCCTGAACGTAAAGCCAAAAACTCTTGTTCACTATAGAAGAAGCATTAGAGGAAATAGAGGCTACGTTTCACCAGAATTCTCCCAATCCCTCTTTGATATACCTTAGCCATGGGATGTTTTAATGCTTGTGGTCTACTAATAACTTCGGACAGCCCTGCTCTAAAATGGTCTAGTTCTTTAGTAGACCAAACTCTGACCCAGTATGGCATTGGTTTCAATCTGGCTCACTCGCAAATTGGTTGCAGGCCTAGGTCTAAACACCGGGGTAAAAGAAGAGTGCTCTGTGGCAGCCTCAACAGTGATCTTACAAAAGGATTCTCTGCGGGTACAAGACTTTCAACTCCACGGTGGCCCCACAATTTTGCTCCATAAATTGCTGCATTAACGGCCTGTGCTCTATAGACCTCCAGTGCAGGGGATATTGGATAACTCGTAAAACCCCCATTGAACTTAACTCTGGCACACAGCCTGTGTTTTACAATTTGCTCACCTCAACTATCAGTCAGACAACCTAATGCCCAAGTAATCAAAGTGCTTTACTCTTCACAATACATTGGCACCCAGAGTTATTCTACATCTATGTGACCTCTTAGAGTTAAATGCCATTAGTTAGCGTTTTTGGACATTTATCTCTAGGCCATTTTTACTACGGAGTAAGCCAAATTTCTCAGTGAAAATCTGTAGGCCTTTCTGCGTTTTGAAATCAGTAGAGTGGCGTCGGAGAAAAGCTACAGATTTTTCAGCCTGCCAATGTGGGTGAATCATTCTCCCAATTGGACAAAACATATATGCAGCCATTTATAAATAGAAGTAATAATGTCGGTGCTAACACAACCCTGGCGAACCCCTCTTTTAATTTCTATGTTCCCTGTGAGTTCGCCATTGGGGTCACAGCGGGCACGAGCATAATTATCTGAATATAAACATCTAATAACTAGCATGTCAGATTAAATTCCCATGCCTAGGAGGACTTGCCATAATTTGTCCCTTGGGATCATGTTGAACCGCAGGTCCACAAAAATGACATACAAATTGCCCCAGTCCCATATTCGCTATCTTCCCCCACAATCACCTAAAACTAGCTTGGAGTTGACTGAATATACAATTTTCTGTCATCCAAGCAGTAAGTTTATCTAATATCCGTCTACAAACTATTTTTTGTAGATTATCGATTAGGCTCGTAATTGCCTAGATCGTTGCGGGATCCCTTTTTGAAAGTTGGGGACAATCGCCGCACCCTTCCATGTTTCTAGAATTGGGCCACCCTGCAAGATTGCATTGCATAGGGCATTTATGTATGGTATCCATGTGTCGGGGTTAGAGCGATAAAGGTCAGATGGAATCTTATCCGGGCCAGGGGCCTTCCCTGTTTTCCGCACCTTAAGGGCTGATGCAGTCAACCATGTAATAAGGGTTTGTTCAGTGCTGGGGGGTATTTTGACATACAAGCTGGTGGATATTGGAAGCAGGAGATGTCATCAGCCTCTATTGAGTAGAGGGCTCCAAAGTGTGCTACCCACTCACTGGCTAGGATATGTGCCTCTGGTTATTTTATCCTCTCTTATCCTGATACTTGACTAAGTGCCAAAAAAAACTTGAAATCCTTATTATTGGCTGCTTCTAATAGTTTTTTCGTGGTTGCATCCTTGCAAGTCTTTTTTGCTGCCTGTATGGCTTTCCTATCGCAGGAAGATCTAGCTTACTATATTTCCTCCTTTTTACCAGACCTGGTGGTGTTAACAATACTCACTTTTTTAAGGTGACAGTTTGAATTTAACCACTCTTGGGCTTTCTGCTGTCTTACTCTCCCTGTCCTGGGTTTCCCAAAAAAAAGTTCTGATCTCTTCAAACAGTGCATCGTGAATCTCAAGAATGCTGCTTAGGCAGCTCATATGCACTTTAAAGAGATCAAGTCCTGTACGAATACTTGCAAGAATAGGATTTGGTGCTGTCGCTAGGAGCGCCCATTTCACATTTTTCATATAATTTGTTCTAATTAAATTACTTCCCTGAAATAAACTTTCAGATAAGTTGTTTGTCTATGAGCCTGACGTGGAAAAATTATAGGGTTGTGATCATTCTCATCCCGACCCATAAGTCAACCAACTCACTCCACAACCCCACGTTGGCAAATAGGTAATCCGCGTTATTTCTGTTAGTTTCCATTTTGAAAGTTGGAACAGACATACTATCCGATGGTAAACGACCATTGGATGCGCGGAGACTAAGCGATCAAGTAACAATAATTTGTAGGGCAGCTAAAATTTATCTCCTCCTACTATGAGTCCACAAACTTTGCTGCATGATTTTAACAGCCGGTCCAGGTGTCTTATAGTAGGAAATTCTATAGTTATTAGATGATCTATTGTGTACATTAAACAACAATATAGCTTTACCATTACGTAAAATAACTTTAAAATAAGTATATCCTGGCATGAACTAGAAATCTTTACTGTACATTGGAGAGATGTTTTAACCTGTGTGCATAAGCTGCCCGGCCCACCAAGGAGTTTCTAGCCATGATTTTGAAACTTCTAAAACCTGGTCTAAATACACAAGTAGTCATCCAAGTCTCTTTTATCAAGCAAACATCAAAAGCGTCAATAAAAAAGGACCAATTGTTATTCGATAATTTTGAATTTAGACCTGCAATGTTCCAAGAGACAACCATAAAGTTTCCAAAATTGGATTCTTCTGGTTTCTTTTGGGCTTCTAGAGCTCACTTAATCGAATCCAAAGTCAAATCTGTGCTCTTCTAGTCTGCCATTACGATGAGACAAACTAGAAGGGGCATGCTTACATAAAGCTAGAATCTCATTGTTGGAAACGGGACTTACATTTTCAAATCCAAAATTTTCTTTTACATGAAGAGTTAACTCTGAGTTAAGAACCATTTTACAGGACGACTTTGCTTCTAAAGGTTGGGATTTTTGTCATGTTTTCCCTTTTGGCGAGAGTCACTGAGAGCTAGATGGCAGATCAATAGAATCTATAATGGAGGCTGTCCTCTATGGTGCAAGAGTCACTCTTTCCATTGGGCTTTCTCAATTAAAATCTGTAGGCAGCACAGGTTTAAATTGAATCTCTGAGCCTGATTGGAGAAGGGGGGTAGGAGAGGTCGGATCTGAGGTCATGTTATAAAAGTCCCATTGCTAAAACCGTGCTGGTTAAAGTGATTTTGATTTAATCCCAGTTACCGATTGGATGGGGATATCGCTTTACGCTCACTATGTCGTTGCAAATAACAGAGTAACAATGCTATACACTTCAAATGCAGTGAATTACTTTTTGTTAAGGATTCTGCATCTTCATGGGTAACTCGGTTTGATTCCAATTTACGGACTTTAACCATGAAAATGTCTCTATCATCAGAAGCATGTGCACACTGGAGTGATTACGTATATGCAGGTCATGGATGGTATTTGGTGCACTGGGCTCAGAATATTGCCTTAGGGGCACAACGTTTTAGTTGTATGGGGACGATCATGTAAATCTGTTTCCTTGCTGTTACCGTCCCTATATGTCACTCCTCTCTGGGCTGTCATTGGACGAAGATCTCTGCCTTCTATATTGACGTGTTATTTGTGCGGATTAGCAAGGTTAGTAGATGGGACAGGGCAAGAGACATGGCTAGGCTTACAGGCCCTGGCATCTGGTAGCGTGCCCTGAAGGGACATACGTCTCCCTGACTGATGAGGAGTATGAGCAGGGCAAGCAGCGTCGTTATCCTGCAAGTCTCCTACTGGCTGCACAGATTTACCAGTGCTGAGATGAACCACAGCATCCATTAGTTTGATTACCATAGATTTTAGGTCTGGAATTTCAGACTTCAATTGCAAAAATTGGATGTCCGATACCCCAGAATTGATATCAGTTCATCAGAACTAGATCTGTGCACTCAAAACAGGCTGTTTTGCAGAGTATACATGTCTGAGGAGGACATAATTTTGTATAATTCTGCCCTGCCTAACTTGGACATCGGAAGGCATTGCTAGTGTTCAGCATCTGATCTAAATTGATTGGCTCGACTTGTGGGGATATACAGTGTGTATTTATGGTCAAATCCGGTGACCAGTTTGTGAGAGGAAGCACTGTGGACTTCTCCCAAATAATACTGTTGCCCAAGTCTTCAGAGCACCAACATTTTCAAGACTTTTAATTTACTTTTCGTCTTCTCTAAAGGTACAGAAGTATTTCATCAGCCTACTTACTGTCTGTACTCTCAGGAGGTCGGATCAATCCCTAATAGCAGCTCCCAGGTGCAAGTTTAAATCATATGATGGTAGAGCCTTCACAATAGCGGGCCCCACCTTCTCAGTAAAGCTATACAATTTGCAGATATTTTGTTTTGAGTTCACACGATCAGTGGAAATAAAGATACAGAAAAGTCCATTTTAGAGCAGTGGTTTGCTGCACCAGGTACAAAAGTATTCTGGTAACCAAACACTTTCTACAATTAACCAAAAGGTGATTATAATGTCATTGCAGGATTAAAAAAAGATATAGGAACTTATTGTCCAGTGCTTCAAGGTGAGATTGTGATGGATGTTCTCAATCCGCTCCTAGAGAATCACAAATGTCCTACCTGCTAATCTCTGCATATAGTCACTGCTTGGAGTTTTAATGCGTTCTACATGTGGCACAGCAGTTTATTTCTGCATCTTTGGGTGGGGGTGGTTGGTTTGATGCATTGCCAGCTCTGGACTTCTTACAGGCTGTGACATCAGCTGTTTACGGAACACTGCCTTAGACAGCCTAATCTGAGTCAACTCCTCAGATCTTCCCCCTTTGGGGGTGGGATATTGCTGTGATATCTAGTCTAAAGGTGATGAAACTGCGGTTAGAAGTACCCATCAGGAAAGCAAGTTTCAGTAACACTGTTTCTAGTGGATATTCTGTTTCAGTTCAGATTCCTCTCTGCCCTTCCACCTTCCCAGTGACTCTGATACTTCATAATAAGGTTCCACCTTAGATTTTGGCACAATGTCTGCTATAGTTTGTTCAATGTGCTCTGCGTATGAGGGCGTGGAAGGAGGAAGATTAACAAGCCGATGTCGGTGCACAGAATGGCGATTATTAAGCTCCGTCACTTCCAGGGCAGTATGTATGAAGTCATTCCAGAGTCATACGCGCTACTCACGGGCACATAGGGAACATTGCTGAAAAAATGTCCTGATCCACTGTGGCACCTGGAAATATTATAAAGATGAGGCATCGGGTTAGATTGAATATCCACCAGTAAGAGCATAACCAAAGGTAAACAATTTGTGTTTGGATTTCACATTTTGCTCATTTTCAGTCTTTCCACTTGGTGGTGCACTCGAGCCATGATTTACCAATGCAGAGAGGAGATAAGAATTGGAGTTAATGCATGTAAGTAGCATTTGTGTCATCACTCTAGGTCAAGCTTAAAATGTGTGCATCATTGACAGCCGGGTCTGGTGGCTTGGTGGACTAATGCCCCCACTGTAGGAGCCTATGTTTGACCTCATGGTCACAGATTCAAATCCTGACGGGCCCACTCAGCCTTTCATACTTCTGAGGTCAATAAAATGAGTACCATTGAGTTAGGTAACAATAAACATCTGTTTTTCAGCACCAAGATACCCTTGAGTGAACGTGCACTTTACAAATACACGTTGTGTTATTGTAGCTCCATAATCGGTTCTGGCCATTGATTTACTCTAGTCTTGAAACGCATTGCACAGGATCTGTCCTGGAATGGTGCGCATGATTGGTTTAGGTGCTATCCCAGAGGCCAGCAGTGTCAACCTTCCCAGTCAGTGCAACAGCAAAGTCGGCCCTTTTGGGGAAAACAGTGTTGTGACAGTTAAGACCATTTACTCCAGGAATGACCGCAGTCTCCTGATTGTTTTCCTTCCCTGTAACAGCGGTTCCTAAGCTGCTCTGATTTACCCTTTCATGTTCAGCCTCTATGGAACAGGAAATAGTATTTCCTCTCCGGCTGGTCATCCATTCCATCAGATCAGTGGGCTGCAACCCCAGCGTTCTTTCTAGCTGTGTATTTTTAAAATGTTCTTCATTGTGGTCCAAGTGATGTAGGAGTATGAGGACAAGCAACGAGTATGATAGAATATTTGCTGGAGGAGGTTGGACCGTTCTTGGTATTGAGGGTGTTGGACGTTGGTAGCCAGTAATCTTGAAGCGCAGAGGATTTCAGCATACGTTCTTGGGATACGTAGCAGGGGAAGTTCTGAATGACTTGAGGTGATCTAGAAGATTGGGAGCTGAATAATTCTTATTGCTGTATCAGTCCATCAGAGATTTCTATGTTCTCCAAGTCAGTACTTTTATTTGACTTCAGAGTTAGTACAATGATGGACCACTACATTAGCTTCCAAACCCATGTTGACACCATTTCATCTCTGTCTGTAACCAGTGAAGCAAGTCTAAATAAACTTCTTTAACATCGGGTCACCGATATCATTTGCAGTGATCTGTTGTCTCCCACTAACGCGTGGCCCTGTTTGCTTCGGCGAATGCTGGCTCGTGTAATGCTGTTACGCAGACTAATGCATTTTGGCAAAGACTAGAATGCTTTGTGTATTTTTTTTTTTTTGTGTGTAATTTGTTTTTGAATATTTCCTGCATCTCTGATACAACAAATATGTTCCAGCTGCTAACTGCTATTGATCAATTGGACCAGTCCTTGGTGGTGCTTTTTACAGTGCAACATCTGTCTAGTAACCTGGTGGAGCCTGCTTAAAGTGTAATTTTTCCTCCTCCGCTGCAACCCGTTTGCCACATGAATAAATGACCTATGTGAATGTACCATGCCTCGTGATAGTCGTTTTGTGGGTTGGGTGAAAGGAATCGCACTACATTAATTTCTAGTTACAAAACCTCAAAGAAGCCATCTAATGAAAAGTCAACTTGTCCTCTTACCCATTCTTTCATAATCCGTAATCATGTAATTTCATTGAGATCTGAAAAGAGGAGGAGTAATAGTGGCATGGAGGTGGAAGCTGTAAGTGCACAGAGGCTACATTAGTACTGTGGGATCCCTTTTAGATGTAGTGGTAATAGTAGAGTTGGGTGAGCTGAAAGGAACTTGATTTGTACTTTTGGGGTAGTGGATTATGGTTAATTAATGATATGTAGGCACTATCTGGGCAGAAATAGAGTACTTATGCTAATAAGTGTGAGCTAGATTAAAGTGAGCAATTGGTGATATTGAGCAGGGAAAGGATTACTAATGGTTGAAAGTGCTGTGGGAGCATTAAGAGAATGGTCGCTTGTGAGCCTCCATCAGCTTTTTAAACCCTGTGGTACAGTTTGGAAATATCGGATAATCTTTAAAATTGGGCACAGGGCTGAGTTTTCTTGTCTCCTACATTTCCATAATTTGGAAATGTAAAGCCTGTTGCGCTGGTGTGGTCTGTTCAAAGGTGGTGAACTGTACATGGTACTTGTTGATCTCCTCTACACCTTATAGGCTTAGATTCACCCTGTTTTCAGGCTGTTATTCCTTGCATCATATTATTCCAGATACTACACCAGAGCAGATGCAGAACACGCCATGAGGTTCCTCAATGGCACTCGAATGGATGACCGCATAATTAGAACAGACTGGGATGCAGGTTTCAAAGAGGGTCGCCAATACGGCAGAGGGAAGACTGGTGGACAGGTAGGTTCATACCTGATGCTTTTAAAAACGATTTTGTATGTCTGTTTTGTATTTTTTTTCCTCTCAGAAATCCCTTATTCAGATGTATAGGCCGGCCTTCCCACAAGAGGATGGCATGAGCGGATACCGTTACTCAGTCCATGGGTGTTTGCGGCTACCATGTTATGGTGCTACGCTTGGAAGTTTTCCATTGGACTTTCAGGGGATATCTAGGCTAATCTTATGGACCTGCCCTATGTCTGCCAAAGACTATTTGTCGAGAAAGCAGATTTCTACTTCAAGGATAGCAGGATGACTGCTCAAGCCTTCGGTCTGGAGCAGTCCACCAGTAAAATCGGAAGTTTCATAGTTACTAAAGAGGTGTGCAGACCCAGCAGCAGTTGTCTTGACCTGTTCAAACATGTCAGCAGATATTCTGCTGCTTTCCATAAAGGGGTGGATCTAGAAAGCATCAACAGCAGTAGCAAATCCAGGTCCCCTGTCCTATGCAATCTCTGCCGCCTCTAAAACCCTCTGTCTCCTCAACCTCTTCTCATGCCACCATCTTCAGGTAGTAGGAAATGCCCAGTTCTGTCACCAGTTGGGAGGCGATCATGACTGACCTCCCCTTGATGCCCCTCTTTCAGAGGATGCTCCCTGACTCACAACTCTGAGGCACTGGTCCTTTCCTTACTGGAATAAGAGGCCATAGAAGTGGTGTCCCCGGGAAGAGAGGGGTTTGGGATATTGTTCAGTTTTAGTTTTGTTTTGCAGCATGAATCTTTTCTGGATTCAATTGTTTCTATGTAGTTGTGGGGTGTTTTCCCCCATCCTCCCCCCCCAGACGTTGCTGACCATTTGGTAGCATCTCCTTCTCCCTTGGATGTTAAATGTATGCCCCGTAAGCCTCTGTGCATGGTCATTCTCTTCATATCCCTTTTTCTGCTGTTGGGTCAGGTAGCAAGCAGAAGATCTCCAGGTTGCTTGATGGACTCTGCTGACAGAATGTCAAACAAAACTGCAAAAAGTTGTGATTTAACCAACAAACTGATGAGGGACTTCAAACTTTTGGATAACACCAATAAAAAACGACTAATCCAACAGGTTTACCCCAGAGAAACCCGACCATGCCTTTGGAAAATATGCATCCAGGGGCCCTGAACAGTTAAGTGAGATAAAGAATACTCTTTCAGAATCTGCTTAAAGTGATATCACCAGTTTGCGCAGAAGGCTTCGCATAAGGTCTGTAACGTCTGCCTCCCAAAGGATCATAACGGGAAGGCTGTGAAGCGTGCAGAGTAAGACCCTGAAAGCAAGAGAAAAAAAACAAAGGTGGGCACAATTGCAATGATGCAGTCACAGCAGGACTCACTGAGGGAACTAGTGACAAGGAGGGCAACACCAAAGAAACGGATTGCACAAGGAGAGGGGTCCGATGTGCAGGGCAGTGTCAATGTTGAAAAACCTTAAAGTTTGCAGAAGATGTCAAAGGCAGGCAGGAAGTGACACCAGATAACACCTCAAATGTGAAGCCTGTCCGAACCAAGAGCATTGAACTCGAAGTCCATTAAGGCTACATCAACGCCAAAACTCTCTGTGACTAAACAACTGCAAAAACATCCCCACAAGTCCAACCAAAAGGACTCCGAGGAGGCAAATCCCCTTAGAACCGACTCCGCGCCAAAAAGTATTGAGACCGAGGAAAGAAAAAGGATGCCGACACTGAACAAGTGCTTGAGTTCAAGAAGAAAAAGCAACGCCTCTGCTGAAATAGCAGCCATCTTAAAGAAGAAAAGAGACTTTGCTTGGTCACGCAAGGGATTTCACATCTTAAATAGATCTTTGGAATCGGAGTCGTAAAGAAGGGCACACAGAGCTGGAGCCCCTGACAACAATAGAACCCCACGAGGAAAAGCAGGCGATATTGTATGAAGAAGAGGGTCAAGGCGAATATGCGTTCTTCCAGGAGCTCTAAGCCCATGAAGTGTTTGGGAAGACCTCGACACAGACTCGCCAAAGAAGGGTATCGAATCGTATACCTCAAGACCTTTGCTCCCTATTGACTTGGTAGTCCACAATGCTTTCATTAAAAGAGTGACTGTCACAGATTTAAGTGTCACTGGAGGAACAGGCAGAATCATGTTTTGTACGAGTAACATTAATGCCAACCCAGAAGAAAAAAATGTATGTGTGTGCTGCCAAGCATCCTGAACCAAAGGAAGGAAGCCTTCAGAGAACCAGCTCCTTGAAAACATTGACCCCCAAGGGCCAAAAAGAAATGTAAACAGACCTCACCTTCATCAAGGTCAATGCAGTGGCAGACTCTGTTATTGTGACAAAAGCAAAGAAGAGGGCAAACACTTCTTCCTCAGGCCGGTCACCAGACATGGAGAGTATGGAGGTGGAAATATTGGGTCAAAAATGGAGAGCACAGCAGCCACTCTTTGGAGGATGGCTAGCTACATTGGTCTTTTCAACAGTTGTGGGCATAGCAATAGGAAGAAATCAAAGAGTTCATGGAACCTCTTCCAGAGCCATACCAAAAAAGGGCTAAAACAATCATCCAAGAGGGGAATGCCATATCCAACATCTGCCTCAGGTCAGCGCTGGACCCAGTAGACACTGCAAGCAGGCACAACCCTGAGGAGGCAGGTCTGGCTAACAGTGTCAAGTTGGAGACCAAGGTCCAGGATTCTGTAAATGGAATAGTCATAATCTGTGTTCGGGGGATGGGGGGGATGAGCTACTAAAGTGAAGGATGGAGTTGCAGGATGTTTTCTTGTGTTACTTTTTCACTTTCTATTTTACCACTTTCAACATACAGTTCAATATCCAGAAATATGGTATTTTCCTTACTATGGGTAAAGGTTGACTGTTGAATTCTTGTAATTTATTCTCATTGTCAGTCCAGATCAATATCACATCTCCTATAAACCTACCCCTATAGTGTATATTGTCATTTCATTTGTTAGCCTGCGGGGCCTTATATTTGTCTTTCCGCAAACCACTCCATAAACCGGTTTGCGTGTGAGGGGGCAAATCGAGAACCCATTGAATCCTCATGAACCTTTTGGTACCCCATCCACCTTCTAAAAAACACATTATTCTCCAAGATAAGTTGGACCATGTCTAGCAGCATATGCAGATGTTCTAAATATTCTGCTGGTCTCTTATTCCTCAAAGCCAGGGCTCATTAGACCCTCCCAACCCCCCACCCCTCAATGTTACCTCATGCAGCAGTTTTAGACACATGGTCGGTGTCTTTAATATATGATGGGAGGTCTGCTGCAACAGGTCTTAGAAAGACATCCAGATACTCCCAGAGTTTCACAGTTGCTGCTCTGATACCCAAAATGATTGGTCTACCAGGTGGAAAAGGCATTTTTAAATTAATTTTCTGCAGTATATACAGACTAGGTATCTTTGCTTATCCTCTTTCAGGTACTGATATTCCTTTTCACTAAGGAGGCCCCTTTCAAGCCAATTATTTAATAACATATTTTTATCCCTTCTTAAGGTATGCTTAGAATTATTGTCCAGCCCACTGTAGTAGGTTGTGTTTTAAGTTTGGACCACCGGAGCTTAAAATAACAAGAACACAAACTACTGACCACACTAGAGGAATGTGCGCCTGCACATTCCTTAGCCACCATCTCTGGTGTAGATATATTAGAAGTCTGACTCCATGCACCCACAACAATGCCACCATTTCCTCTTGAATCTTGGTGAAGCACCAAGTGGCTGATGAGCAGCCGAAAGGGAGTAATTTATAGTGGGATTTTTTGTTGTCTATTTTTGCTAGCCAATCCCCTTCTTGTATGGAATCCCGTAAAGTATGCATTCCGTCGTTCCCATATCAGTATGACTGCTACAATTCGGTGCCTCACCTGGAACGTGAGGGGACTTAACAAGCAGCGCAGAGCAAGGCTAGTCCACACCTACATAATGTGGCACCAGATGGATATATGTTTTCTTCAAGAATTACACCTCACATCCTCAACTACCTCTCCCTTAAAAGCGGGCTGGTGCACAGACACACATGCCGTACTTTACTCCAACTATGCATGCGGGACTGCCATTCTGCTATGCAAGGGCATTCCATGGCCTTCAACTCGCATCATAAATGACATAGACGGGCGGTCCACAATTGTAGCCGACGTCCTGCACCAACACCGGGTGACACTCATCAGTTTATGGTCCAGATTTCTTTGCAAGAGTGTGTCGTCGCATTGCCGGTATGGAGCCAGGTACGATTATATGTGGGGGGGAGAGATTTCAATGTCTTACTAGAACCAGTACTGGACCGCTCTGGCACGTCACGACACATCCATCCTGGCGCAGCCGCACAATTGCACGCCATTATGACGTATTATTCCCTTGTAGACGCCTGGCGAGACATGGAAGGTACATGCTTCACACCCGGTACGTGGTCCCGTTTAGGTTACTGGCTGATCTCACGCGATGCACTCACATGGACAACTGAGGTCTCCCACTTCTCCAGAACCTTATCAGGCAATGCTCCTGTCCTTATTGAATTTGCTTTTCTGTTAACTGTACTACGCGCATTCATGTGGCGGCTTCAGCCCGGTGCTTTTTGTGACACTGTTATTCGTGCTGAGGTGCATGCAGCCGTTCTAGAGTTCTTTTAACTCAACAAAGACTCCGTTTCTTCCCCTTCGGAACTGTGGGAAGGTTTTAAAGCTGTGATTCAGGGAGTGTGCATCTCTAAGCAGGCGGGCGTCCTTAAAGCAATCGGAACGCGTCTGGTGACACTGGAGGTTCGACTTTGAACGCTAGAACTCGACTACTGTATGTCCAAATTCCCTTCTGCTATGGCACAGTTTCGGAAAACACTCTGCGAATACAATGACGAGGTGGCACGGGAGCTTGGCTTACTTGCTCACGACGCAGTGGCGCTTAGGTACGATGAGGGGGACCATCCTGGGAAAAGACTTGCATGCATGCTCCAACGACCTCGGGCCTCTGAATATGTGATTGAACTTCTCGACGAGCGGCATTCCGCACCTGAAGCTCTATTTCGCACTATGACCTCATACTATGCCGACCTCTATAGCACTACTGTTACCCCATGCATGACAGATCCCAAATGATTTGGACACATTACAATTACCCTGGCTTGACCTCTCGTGCTGGGCGTTTCGTTGACTCCCCCTTCACTGAGGAGGAGATCATGCGGGTTATACAGGGCCTGACTGGTGATAAGGTACCGGCCCTGGATGGTCTGACTGCCACCTTCTACGAAGAATTTGCTCCTCTGCTGATACCATACCTACAGGCTATGTTTGAAGCCTCTTTCTGCTGGTGAGCTTTCCCCATCGCACCGCGAGGCTGTCACTGTCACCATTCTTAAGCCTGATAAACTGGCCAACCGTTGCGATTCCTATCGTCCGTTATCTATGATCTATGACGTAGATATCACGATTCTCGCTAAATTACTTGCTAACCGCCTACTCACGCTCCTGCCAGACATAGTATGCCCAGACCAATCAGGCTTTGTCCCCGGTTGTTCCACTGCGCACCCTCTTCTTTGTGATCCACAGCATAGAACCCAGCCTTCATGCGCTTGCTGCTCTCCTTGACGCCACAAAAGCTTTTAACTCGCTGAAGTGGCCATATTTATTCTTTCTCCTTCCTCGTCTTGGCTTAATCCCCGAGTTTGTCTGACTCATTCAATTATTGTGTACCTATCCAATGGCCAGACTTTGCCTCAATCGCATGTTATCCGATCCATTTCTGGTAACAAGAGACACTCGACAGGGTTGCCCTCCATCGCCTATTCTATTCGCGATAGCCATGGAGCCTCTGGCAGCAAGATTGCGTCAACACCACTCGCACCGGGGTTTAAATTTTAAGACGTGTAATCTCATCATAGCTATGTATACGGACTATATTGCTCTATATATTCGCAACCCTCAATCCAATCTCGATCCCATTATACGGAAAGTTATACGTTTTGGCGGATACTCCGGTATATGCATCAATTGGGCCAAATCCACTCTGTTTCCATTAACAGGTACAACTACGCCAGTGACATCAGAATTTCCATTGCAATTATAATCTGATGTGCCTGAATTGGTCCAAGCTCGTCCTCTGTCACGCTGAAACGTTCCTCCAAAGTGACCCCTTTGAGGGAAAAGGGGTGCCTATGCTTATGTTGCTGAGGTCCGTGGGGTGGGCCCTTTGAGGAGCATAAAATGATGGCGTGAATAAGCTCTGTTGAGGGATGCCTGAAGAGCGAGAACACCTTATGCAGGTTTTGCTGTGCTTTATCTAGAGTAGTAAAAGTCTGGGCACAAGGAAGTATCCTTGTCAAAGGGGTCTCCAAATAGATGACCTTGTGCTTCTGGGCTAGTTTTTTATCAACCTTTTCAGCTAATTTGGGGTCTTTTCTCTTATGAAGTCTTTCATTCCGCCTTTGAAAGAAAAGCAGTCATAGCTGTATCTATTTCAGGGGTAGAGAATCGTTTATTTGGAAGTAGTGGCCTGGGACATTTTGCCCCGAGTTTATTCCTGCTCACTTTTGCCATATGTTTTCTTATCCTGTTGGACTACAAATTGTGTCATCAAGGCAGATCAATCAATCATGTGTTTGTTAAGCGCGGCTTCTCACCCCTCAAGGCGCTGGGGAGCAGGGGAAGTGCAGGTTCCAGTCCATCGAAGAGCCAAGTTTTGAGGTTTCTCGTGAAGATGGAGAGTGATGTCTGTCTGAGGTGGAGTGGTAGGGCGTTCCAGGCTCTGGCCGCGAGGAAGGAGAAGGAGCGGCCTCCTGATCTGGTCTTTCTGGCGCGGGGGACCACAGCGTAGGAGAGCTGGGCTGATCGTAGGGTCCTTTGGGGTGCGTGGAATTTGAGTCGGCTGTTCAGGTATGCTGGTCCGGTGTTGTGGAGGGCTTTGTGTGCATGGGTGAGGATCTTGAAGGTGATTCTAGTCTCGATGGGGAGCCAGTGGAGTGTGCGCAGGTGCTGGGAGATGTGGCAGTGTCTTGGCAGGTTGGGGACAAGTCTCGCGGTGGTGTTCTGGATGTTTTGTAGCTTGCGGGTGAGGTTTTGTTTATTCCGGCGTAGAGTGCGTTGCCGTAGTCGAGTCTGCTGGTGACGAGGGCGTGAGTGACGGTCTTTCTGTGCTCGAGGGGGATCCATTTGAAGGTCTTGCATAGGAGGCGGAGGGTGTGGAAGCAGGAGGATGCGACGGAGTTGATCTGCTGGTCCATTTTGAAACTCAAATAGAAATGCTGTTTCTTTCTGTACAATCTTCAGACTGGCATCTTTGCAAGGAGAAAGTTCAATACACAGGAAGTGAAAGGTGTTCAGAGTGCGTGATACAAAGTATCCGAATGTGCCGGCTGTGAACAGAAGATGGCTGAAGAGAAGGGACGCGGCGGCTGTGAACAGACGATGGCTGAAGAGAAGGGACCTGGCTTTGAACAGAAGATGGCTGAAGAGAAGGGACGTGGCTTTGAACAGAAGATACGTGGCTTTGAACAGAAGATGGCTGAAGAGAGGGGACGCGGCTCTGACAAGGCGTGTGCGCTATGAAGCAGCGCTTCGCGCCTGAAACCACTGGCTGTTTGCTTGACACACAAGTGCTGCGCACACACAACACAGCACACTTTATTTACACACAAGAACAGCTCCGTTACACAAATAACATGCAAAATTTGCATATTTAAAACACGGTAAAAAGTCCTAAGAGAAGGAAAACTAAGCTAACGGTACTTAACTCCGCTAGAGCAGGGAAGAAGAGGGAGTTTTGCTGCCCTGCAGAGAATGATCTAGTGGACTGACTGTGCCGTGAGGTCATTGACACACCGGAGCTCTGACCTCTGGCTACATATTTATCATTTGTCTCCATCCGTGTTGTACGTGCTCTTTACTTCCCGCTGCTTGGCCCCACATGGTCGTAGGCAGGTTTTTAAACCGAGCGGTCTTTCAACTGAATTGGGTTGGCTGTGACTACAGCGGTGGTGAACATCCTAATATTCAGCTTCAGCAATCACAAACCTCCAAGCACAATCTGAGAACGTATCCTGTACGACCTTGGACCCGTTAGCCTTACATGCATTCCTACTTTTGCTGAATTCTACTTTTAATTCTTCACGCACTCTAAAATTTACATCAAACCACAGAGAGGATATATTGTGATGTAAGCTGCATTTTCACACCAAGTTAAGACTAGATCAATCTTTTTCTTAATGCTGTTTGAACTAGTGAAAATTTAGGGGGACTTCATATTGTTTTGTACTTCTAGTCTAGAACGTACCAAACTGCCCTCTTCTCGGGTAACAATTTACCCCTTCACCAATCTCTTCTAGATTTGAAAGCAGGCAAACGAGGGACAGATTTGTCAAATGGGTCAGCCCCGTATCCCTCCAGTTATAGATAATGGTTAGCGTTTTCTTTAAAAATGAAATAGAAATTAGTGCCTCTGCGTGGTCATTGTTTTCGTAATAAGCGAGAGTTGTCTTTCTCTGAAAAGCAAATATTAAAGCTGAGATCCTCCCATGGAAGAACTGGTGTTGCAGGTAAGTAACTATCGTTTTCTTCCTCTGTTTACTAAAATCACTGTGTTGTGACTATATTCTATTAACTTTCATATTGTACCTCAAACAGGTGAGAGACGAATACCGTACAGATTACGATGCTGGTCGCGTGGCTATGGCAAAATAGCACAGAAGACGAATAACCAGGTGATGACATTTTGAGTCAACTCTTGAAGACGAAGGATTTGCAATCCCAGTTTAAGCATGGCCAATCTGAGCACAAAGGGGAATCTCAGAGCAGTGACCGACTGCCACCAGTGGTACAGCATCCCATTGAAACGGGATACAAGAACTCTGCATTAAATGGGATTGCAAGCGTGGTTCTGCCATTGGCATTAAGTATCCATGGGAACTCCCTAAACGCCTCTTTTGTAAATGGGCAGAAAACGAACGGACTTGCAGCGTCACAAGAAAGACTGTTACCAAGCACTAGGTGTCCAGGGATGAGCCTAACTCTAGGCAGAAGCATCTTTGTGGATAAACGAGCAGGTAGATAGGAGTCCGAACCATGTACGTTGTGCAGCAAGACTATTCCATTAACTGGTGATTTACAGGCGTATCCTAGCAGTTATGTTAACCTCTGGTCTCCATATAGCAGTGGCACAGCTGGCTGGCTTCATTCTGCCTTGGGCATTAGTTGCCAACAGCCAGTCCGCAGCTTGATCTCTTGTAAATGTGGATAAAAGTTCTGACTTAACATGTTTCTCTTTTAATCTAGTGCATGTTTTCTGTTTGGGCAGTTCCCTCCGGTAGTGCCCTCATGATCATTTTGGGCATGGCTGCACCCAGTTATCAAATCCGATGTTAGAAAAGCAAGGAAAGCTAGTGACTCTGTGACATTTATCTTGGTGTATTGTTAATACTCGGGGCTCCGCACCCCTTTTGATAGTGCTCCGATGTCGATAGGATGTAGACATTGAGTGACTTTAGGGCTCCTTTCTCACTGACGGTTGGTTTTCCCGTGCCCATTAGCAACCTTAGATATGTCATCATATGTGTGAGACTTCATGCAACAGCAGCACAACTTTGAAGAAGCTGAAGAGATGTTTGCCATTTATGCTGAATTTTCTTTCTATATTTGTTTTGAAATAAAGGGAGAATACATATTAATGAAAGGCTTCATTTGTCTGAATATTTTAGGGAGTAGTTGTGCCTAAACATGTTCTTAACTGTCAGTCTTAGAGTAGATGAATGAGAAATGGTTTCATCTGACGAGTGTTTGGTTTATCAATCACTACCTGCTGATTGCAATGTGAAAATATCTAAGTAGACTCTTAGCGATGACCAAGTATTAGACTATTCCCGTCTATGTGCAAGCATCTCAGAGCACTTTTCTCACTTAAACCATATCATTTTTAGATTGTGGCAGCTGATTTCCAAACGTGGTTGTACCTTAATAGTCCATCTTTGACTAAATTTTCCAAATTTTATTGGAATGTATTGCAATTAAAACAAAATACTTAAATCAATGTAGCAGCTTAAACCCAAACTACTCTCCTCTAGTGAAAGGAAGAGTATGTAGGCAGCTCTTTTATTTATTTTTTAATCAAAAGGAGACGCATACAAACCCTGGCATCGGGGAGAAAAAAAAATCATATCATGCAAAAACCCAAAATAAAGCACATATTAACATAGTTTTACCTTTAAGACAGTACATTATTCAATGTGGGAGGAGCCGTGTGGTGATGAACAAGATTAGCAGCCAGATGTGGGGTGTCCCAGCCAGCAAGTGCATCAGTCATCCAGAGCCGAATTGGATACCCGCCCCACCCCACCCTCAATCTATGTGGTGTGTTCTCGACCAAAGTCATCTCCAGAATACTAATCTTCAGCAATTCCCACCACCAGTGCTATGGATCAGGGATCATGCTAGATAACCAAAACCGTGCAACCACCAGCCTAACGAGAGTGTGTGGAAAAAGTACAGACCTGCAAGATGAGAAGGGATGGCCGAGTGCCCAAGAATATTCAATTTCAGCTCAGCTGACACACGGAGGTTTAAAATACTATTCATTTTGCCAAAAATAAAGCCCCAGTACACGCTCAAAACTGGGCAAGAAGCAAAAATATGGACGGAGTCAGCGCCCTCTTGTCCGCAGCAGTCGTCCGCCCGAAGTTTTATGTTAATAACTTTTGTAGAGCGCATGTATACCCTGAGGTGTCTTGGAGCGAACTACACTAGAACACGATTGCACAACACTTAGTTTCTAAAAAGCCAGGTTTTAGCTCCTTTCTAAAGGAAAGCAGGATGTGCAAGGCCCTGATATTAGGGGGGGGGGGGAGTGCTGGCTGTTCCAACGCTTAGTAGTTCCAGTGAAAAAACTTCTTCCACCCCAGTTGATTTTTTTTAAACTGGGAACCATGAGTGTCTTGGCTTCTAAGGAGCGCAGGGGTCTGATGGGTGTGTACCACTGGAAGATGTGCCTTAGATAATCGGGGCCTGTGTTGTTCAGTGCCTTATGGGCGATGCAGAGCGCGTTAAATTTTATGCGACTTCTCACTGGAACCCAGTGAAGTTTCTGAAGTACATGGGAGATAGAATGGAATTTTGGAATTCCTAGTAGAATCCTGGCGGCAGAGTTTTGTATCGTCTGGAGTTTGTTAATGCATTTTTCCTGTAAATTCATGTAGAGCCCGTTACAATAATCTATTTTTGATAGAACTAAGGCGGAGATGACAGTCATTTTGGTGTTGTCTGGAACGAAAGCGAGAATTTTTTTGATCATCCTGAATCTATAAAAGTATGTGACCACGGCCATCACTTAGGTGCCATAGTTAAGCTTGTTGTCAATGTGAAACTCCCAAATTCTTGGCTTTGGCCACTGGGGTGGGAAGGGGGCCTAGGTCTTCTGGCCACCATGAAGGGTTCCAAGCTGGAGAGAGGCTTCAAAAGTTACCACTTCAGTTTTCCCCGAGTTGAGCTTCAGACATTGACTGTTCATCCAAGATGGCACACATGCAGTCATGGAAACAGGTGGACTTGTTTGGGAAGTTGTTAAATGTTGACACTACTAGCAGCGTCCTCAGTGTAGGGAGTGAGAAATCAATGGTCCTGATTAGAGCGGCTAGTTCTGTAACATAAATGTTAAATAGTGTTGGACTGAGCGAAGATCCCTGAGGAACCCTGCACGGAAGTGAAAAGGGAGGGGGGGGTCGTACTGGCCTAAGGCAACTGTTTGTAGTCTCTTAGAGAGAAAGGAGGCCAGGAGAGACCAGTCCTTATCTTTGATTCCTAGTTCGGCCAGGCAATTGATCAGAATCTTGTGGTCAACCATATCAAAAGCTGCAGATAGATCGAGGAGAGTAAGAGCTGCGGAACCTCCTCTGTCCAGTGCAGCTCTAAGATAAAGCTTCCTAGCATAAAGACAATGTGGGGTGTAATTCAAATCCATAGGGCTCTGGACAAAGGGGGTCGGCTTCCACTTCTGAGGGAAGCCAGACTCATTCCAAAGGCAGTAGCTCTAAGGTGCCTTCTGGGTGCAGGTATTAATAAATCCAAAACAAGGTGGTATGCCGTTCCTACTGTGTATTACAGGTCAATGTGTGTATGGAGAGCACTGGAGTGCTTTCTAGAGCCGGAGAAAATCTTTTCTCCTTTCAGAAAAAGACCACCACCAAAAAGTGTAGATAGATCACGCATAGCTCCTGAAGAATTGCCGTCTACTTGACACTAGGCAAGAAACATGTTGGCCTGATTTTCTAGCGCAAATCCCTGCAACCTTAGAGCAGGTGTGCGCGCATCATTGTTTTTAATCAGGATAGTGACCACATTCATTAAAGTTGTTTTGGGTGGACCACTAATTCCTGTTTTAGTCATGCACATTTCACACTTACACATCTACACTCACTAGGGCCCTCACACGCACTGCACCCAACGGCTAAGAAAAACGATCTCCGCCAAGAAGGCCCCATCACGGGTGCCGATCGGGTATTGCAGCGCCGACCCGATAAGGAGCAGACCCAGTGATGAAGCAAGACACTTAACTGGCTGGGTGTGTGAGGGTCTTTTTCTGAAAGGAGAAAAGATTTTCTCCGGCTCTAGAAAGCACTCCAGTGCTCTCCATACACACATTGACCTGTAATACACAGTAGGAATGGCATACCACCTTGTTATGGACTATTTTGGGCCTGTATGCTGGACCTAGATAAATTGGCCCCCAGCCCCTCCCTCCTTTTGTAATATTAATAAATCCAACACTGGAATCAGTGTGGGTTTATTAATACAAGATATTTGATACTAAACATCCCTGTATTCAGTGAAGCCATCATGTAGCTGGGGAACTCGTTTCCACCAGTGTCCAGCACATATTTGAAAATGGCTTACCGGTTCACTTGTACTGGCAGTAATGGAACTGACCAGCACAGGGGCATATCTGCTCAGGCAATCATGCCCTGACATGTAGTATAAGGCACCCTGCCTTAGGGCTACAAGGCCCGCTGTAGGGATGACTTACAAATATTACATGCAGTGTTAGGGGACATGGTAAACGGGGATGTCTATAATGTTTTGTTTGCACCAAGACACACAGCCTGCGATGGCAGTCTTGCATGTGTTTGATGAGGGGTCTCTTAGGGTGGCACAATTTGTGCTGCAGTCCTTAGAGACCCTCTTTAGTACCTCCGGCCGTAGATACCATGGGTACCATTTACTAGGGACATACAGAGAGTGCTAAAGGTATTGTCAATTGGGGGAAACCATTGTACAGTTTTGGGAAATAGATCTGCCACTGGGGACCTGGTTAGCAGGGACCTAGTACACTTCCAGTCAAAATCACATCAAAATATCTAAGTTTATGCATCGTAGACATTACCGGGCTGCCGATATGGGGTTCAGTATCTTTTAGTATTTCCTGGATATTGCCTCTTACCCTTCCCTCTGCGAATGCCCACCTACCCCCGCCTCCCTTCTCAGTACAATGTATCACACCTCCCTGTCTATAACTGTACAAAGTTACCATAATTGGATGTTGGGTCGTTTCCACTCATGATATATAACTTTTATTTACTTAATAAAAAATTGCAACACAAAAAAAAACCCAGGTCCCCAAAAGCACCTCATCAACAATATAATGATCCTGCCTTCGCTCACCAACCCTTAGAACTGTACACCCTGCGGCCGTCACCTACCCAGCCGGTCATTGGCACACCTTCCTTCGTCTCTCCGTTTGGATCTCCTGCCTCCCCCGCCTTTCCGACGAGTCTCCGAGGTTTCTTCCGATGTCCGACTCCAACTCTGCGCACCATGCTGCCCGGTGGATATGACTGGTGGCTGTTGAGGGGATGGGTTGGGGATCAGCCCTCCGGCCGTTCTCCTGACCTTCCGGGCCTGTCCGCAGTGGCTTGTCCCCTGGTTTCACCTTTCCGGAGTGACAACTGGGACGCGCGATTTCCGTTTCCCCCACCGGAGGTGCAGCGGACGGATTTCCACAGCATTGATTACCAGTGCCCCTGAGCTCGTTTCCACTTCTCGAGTCGGTGAGAGAGGCGCCCTCTTGGTCCCCGCTGCTGCCACCCCCTCTCTCCGGGGCGCTCGAGCTGACTCTGCTGTTTTTCTGAACGATGACTCTGACTCCCCTGCAACCCAGAGTCTGTACTCGTTAACGACCCGTTTTTATCGGTGATCTCTTGCCCCCCTCCCTCCTTGATCCGGTGGCTACCCCCGGAGCCAGCTCCCTTGTGGTTTTTGTGATTGGTCTTTTTACGTGTTTCCGCCATTTTGTGACTATGTTTTATCGTTGCTCGTGACCCAGGTCCTCCATCTTGGTGGCCCCTACTGATTCACGTGCCGCGGGACTACGCCCTTTATCACCTGACTGTTCTTTTTTCCCTTGTTGACCACCCCTTAGGTCCCCTTCACCCCCTTTCCTTCTGTTCCAGTCACCGCGACACCGGGGTGTTATGATTGCGGATCTCAAGCTGGACTGCTGTTACTTTCTCATTGACTTTTTGTGCCCCTGAAGTACCTTTCCCCCCTTCCGGCTATGCCTAACCTTGATCTTCTTTCCACCCTTTTATTTTCTTCTCCCCCCTACCTTTCGACACGTGTATATCTTATACTATGCTATTGTATCACATATTTTAGTATTACCTTGTGTTATTTTTTTCCTATGTCTGACCAGGCTCTTGTAACTGTAACTGATGAAATTTGGCGCTGATCCTCCTGTAAAGCGCTCGGATACCTCCGGGTCTAGCCAGCGCTATATAAAACTCTGCAAATAAAATAAAAATACACCCATTATATGCACAGTTAGTATGAGAAAGTACCTCTTTTGCATGGTTAGCCCCCCACTTTGGGGGTTTTGATGTGGTTTCAAATGTGGTGCCCAGGGTCCCTGCCATCTAGGTCCCCTGTGCCAGTCCCCCTTCCCTAAAACTAACCCCCAATTGGTATTTCTGCCTCCTGTAAGTCCCTAGTAAATGGTACCCTGGGTACCTAGGGCCTGGAAGCTGAAGAGAGTCCCTTGGGACCACCCTCCCCTCACTGGGACCATGCCACTGCCCTTGCAGCCTGCATGCCCCTGTGAGGGAGAAAACGACAACGTCGACATGGCACCCTGCCTGGGTGCCATGCCAGCTAGCACTGCCTGACAGTATAGGTAAGTCAAACCTCTAGCATACCTCACAGCCCTAAGGCAGGGTGCACTATTCTCCAGGTGAGGGCATATCTGCCTCAGCAGATATGCGCCTGCCATATTGGGCACCATTTCCTAATATTGTAAGTGCCAGTGAAGCCATAGAGAGTACATGGGCGAGGAACAAGACAACTCGAGTTCCACAACACCATGATGGCTTTACTGAATATAGGAGTGTTTGGTACCAAACTACTCTGTCAATCCAAACTGATGCTAGTGTGGGATTTATTGGACCTTGTACTCAGAGGGCACCTCAGCGATGCCCCCTGAATCCCTACCAACCCTGGTGTGGTCTCTATCTGGCTGTAGGCAGCCAGCCACCACCAGAAATGTTTCTGGACCCCTGGGTTGGGAGCCCCTGCTCTCTGGGACCAGAAACGATGCACATCCAGGGCAGAAGTGTCATGCCTCCTCCCCCAGGATGGGCCAGTGCTCAAAGAGGGAAGCTTCAAAGGCCTGCTGCCTTTGTAATGCGACCCCCCCGCCCCCCCAGTCAGATGGCAGCCCCTGGTTTACACACCCACTTTGGGTGGGATAACTGCGGGAAAATTTAAAAAAAGGTATTAGGTGTGGCAACCCCAATCCTAAGGTGGGGGGGGAGCGAGCTGAAGCACAACTTTCAGTCCCCACCATCTTGAAGATGGGGGGACCCCTCCAATCAGGGCTAGGTCTATGCCCCCTCTCCCCTAGGAAGATGGCATAATAGAGGGTGTAGCCACCCCAGATAAGGTGCCCATTGACTCTACCTGCTACGCCCCCTAAAAACGCCTCCTAAAATGAGTATTTGGGGGGCTCCCCCAGGCACCCTGACCCTCAGATCAGCGACACCTAAGAAGCAAGAAGACGACCCTGCAGAGAAGACTGAAGACAACTGCCTTGGCCCCAGCCCTACCGGCCTTTCTCCAGCTTCTGCGAACCTGCGACCCATCTTGCAGGCACCGACCTCTGAAACCCTGGGAGGACTGCTGCCTTCGACAAAGACTCTAATCTCCCGCGGACAGCGGACCTGTCCAAGAAGAAACAAACTCAAAGAACAGCCACAGGGAGGACCGACACCGGCAGACGCTACTCCCTGCTTCAAAAGAACTACTAGACCCGCCGCAGTTGAGGACCAACACTGGCGACCCAATACTACCAAAGATCCCCCAGAGACTGCAGTGGTAGAGAACCAGCACTTGTGTTGGCGCGACTCTGCCCGAAGAAAGCCCTGCAACTGGACGTTCTCCACAACCTCGAGGGATCCTCTCAGCCCCATTATTATTTATTTTATTTGAAAGTTTTATATAGCGCTAGCTAGACCTGAGGGTGTCAGAGCGCTTTACATGATCGTGAGCGAATCAGGTGAATCTGGAACACCGTAAACATATGAGGTGAGACTCAATAGATAGTAGTATACAACAGCACAGTAACAGAAACCATGATAAACAGTTCGAGAGGATCAGTAGACCGCATAAGCAAGCAACCACATAGCCGACTATGACATAAGGTTTGGTCCTGACTGAGCACGAGAATAGTAAACCAGGATCAGAGGTCTAAGAATTAAAGTATTTGTTGAGGAGGAGGAGTTTCAGGTCTCTTTTGAAGCCAGGGAGGGAGGGGTTGCAAAGCAGGTCGATAGGTAGAGAGTTCCATATGCTTGGAGCATTTCCAGAAAAAATTGCGAGATTTGGTAGATGATTATTTTAGATTGGGAGGTATGATCAAGAGTGCGTTGGAGCTTCTCAACGATCTAGAAATCCCTGCTTTCGTGAGCTTGTTTTCTAAGTAGTTTAGTGAATGAGAGTGAAGGGCTTTGTGGATGATAGAGGCAGACTTGTAAGTACATCTTCCTTCGATAAGAAGACAGTTGAGGCTCTTGAGAGCAGGAGTGATGTGTTCAAACCATTTGACATCAGTAATGAGCCAGGCTGCCATGTTTAGAACTGATCTGGGGGGGGGGGGGGCAAGGTGAGATTTTGGTGTCCCAGTGAGAATGGCATTTCCATAGTCTAGTTTGGAGAGGACCAGTGATTGAACCACAATCTTGAAATCATCTGAGGGGATGAATGGTTTAAGCTTCTTGAGGTGCTTTAGTGCGTAAAGCGCTCCTTTGGCCGAGATTTTAATGTGCTCTTTTATTGACATGTTGTCTAAGCAGAAGCCCAGGGACTTAGTGGAGTTGGATGCAATGAGAGTGCAATTTAGAGCGTTTAGGTCGCTGATCCATTTGTGAATAGGAAGATGGTTGCATTTGGCAGAGAATATAATTGTTTCTGTTTTGTTGGTGTTTAGCTTTAGGTGATTAAAGTAAAACCAAGAATGTATCTTGTTCAGAGTGGCATTAAGATGTCGGAAGTCACTCACTGGGTGATTTTGATTTTGTAGTAAATTTGAGTGACATCAGCATAAAGGTGATATTTGATCCCTGCTTCCTTCAAGATGACCGTAAGGGGTTCCATGAAGAGATTGAAAAGAGAGGGGGAGAGAATAGAGCCCTGCGGCACACCAAGAGAGCCGTGTGGGTTTTGATAGACGTGAGTTGATTTTGATCTGTTGCGAACGTTGTTGTAGGAAGGATGCAAACCATTTAAGGATGTTGCCGTTGATACCAATGCGAAAGAGATTCAAGTAGGGCCTGGGTGATTAACGGTATCGAAAGCTGCAGATAGGTCAAGCAGTATAAGAAGGCAAGCATCTCCCTCTTTTAAGGATCTGTGGATGTCATCCGATCTATTGAGCATGGCAGTTTCAGTACTACAGCCTTTGCTGGAACCGAATTGGAAGGTGTCAAGGAGGGAGAATTTACGTATATGCTGATTGAGTTGTTGCAAAACACATTTTTCCAATGTTTTGGCTAGGAACGGGAGGTTGGAGATAGGTCTGAGTTTGTTGAAATCATTAGGGTCAGCTTTGGGATTTTTGGGAATGGTTGTGATTTGTCCTAGTTGGAGAGAGATTGGAACACGGCCTGTGGAGAGAGAGGAGTTGATGATTAGAGTCAAGAACGGGGCAATGATGTGGTTGAGATTTTTGGCCATCGTGAATGGGAGGGGGTCCATGGTGTGGGCTGCAGGCTTTAAAGTTGAGATTATATTGGAGACTTCCGATTCGGACAATTGTTTGAAGTCAGCCCAGTTGGCGTTCTTTTTCGGTTTGGAGTGACTAAGGTAGCCTTTAGTGTCTTTAGAGTTTGCTTGGTCACAAGTGGGATATGGCGGTGGAGCTGCCGTGAGCAGAGGTGGGTTGCTGCAGGTGGTAAGGATGTTTGGGAGAGTGGAGACTTGTAAGAAGGATTGCTCAAATTTGGCGACTTTGTCAGAGAAAAAGCTAGCAATTTCTTCACAGCGTTCATTTGTGGTGATTATAACTTGAGGGGGCGAAGGCGTGGTTTGGCGTTTGATGATGTTAAAGAGCTCCCTGGGTCGATTCTTTACACGGTCCAATTGGTTGCGGAAGAAAGAGGTTTTTTCTCTAAAGATGTGTTTCTTGTACGAGAGCCTGGTCGTTCTAAGTAATGCTAGGTGCTTTGTTGAAGGGTTTTGTCTCCATGTCCTTTCCGCTTGTTTGAGCAGTCTTCTTTCGCAGTTTAAATCCGCATTAAAGCACAATTTGGATTTTGAAGATCTCAATTGTTTTAGTTTAGGTGGGGCCAATTGATCAAGAACATCCAAGATCGATGTGTTGTAGTGTGTAGTGAGGTCTTCAGCAGTGTACGAGAGGGGGGGGGACGTTGTAGTTCATGAATTGTAGAATCTAAAAGAGACCGTAGTTATAGATTCCTTACCTTAAAATTACCCCCAGGCGTCAGACTGGAGCCAGAGAATTTTTTTCATAGCAATACCCCTGCGCGTCAGTAGGTGGCGTCGGTCGACGTCGTGGTCGCTGGGATGACGTCGCTGTGTCTATTTAGACACCGCCCCTGCACGCTGACATCAGTTCTTTCTTTTTCCGCGCCAGCCAGCGCAGATCTGGAGAGAGCGTGCCCCTTAGTCACTTTTTGACTAAACCTTATTAGACTTTTGTCAACGTCTTTTTTGAGTCTTCGACTCCTGGTAGCACGAGGGATGTCCCATCGTCGGACCGGCTTCAAGCCCTGTGACTCCGGTCACAAGTTGATGTCGGTCACCGATCCGCACCTTGTGTGCCTTTGGTGCCTGGAGCGCCACCACGATCCGAAGTTGTGCACCGACTGCCGGGCCAGGAACCCAAAGTCTTTGCAGGAGCGGTCCCGAAAGCTTTTGGAGGCCCGGCAGTCTGCTCCGCACTGCTCAAGGTCCCCGTCGAGAGGAAGGTCGTGGGACTGGTCACGGAGTCATCACCATTCCTCCTCGAAGTCTTCGCACTCCTCCGGTAAGTCGAAGTACAAAAAGAAGGCGAAGAAGCATGGTCGCTCTTCGCCTTCTCCCCGTCCGTCGGCCGACGCAACACAGGACCCGGAGCGTCGTCGCTCTCCAGCTCCATCTTCGGAGCCCGCTGGGACGGCTCCGTGCTTCCCTCCCTTTCCCGGAGCTGGAGCGTCCCCTGCACAACTTTGTGCATTTTACAAAGCGCTCCATAGCATTTGTGGGCAGCCTGACTCTGCTGGCAAGCCTTCGTGCTCTGTGGACTCGGTTGGGGGCCCTAGGCCTTTAGTGCGGCGGCTCCGGCCTCGGCGCTGGAGGGCCCCCATGTATCCATGCCTGGATCCGGATCGGCGCCGGTCAACCTCACGGTACCTTCCCCGGCACCGATTCCAGTGGCGACGCCTCCGACGCCGGTTGTGCCCCCAAACAGCGTCAACCCCAGCCTCACCCCCGACTTGGACACAGCGCCGGACTGACATCGGGGCCAAAGTCGACCGACGTCTGTACCGGCGGTTACTTTTGTACCGCTGTTCATCCCTGGTGTTCCCTACCACCCTGAGTGACAGGTGAGGAGGACTGGGAGGGGTCTGTTGACCCTCTAGCAGACCAACTTGAGGAGCCGGACTGGCGAGAGGAGTTGGGTGATGCCAGTAGTCTGGATACTTACCCAGACCTTGGTATGCTTTCTCCCCCTACCGTGGCTACGGAGGAGGGAGCTTCCTATGCTGTGGTGCTGCGTAGGGCGGCTGAGGCCTTGGGCCTTGAGCTTCCTACGGTGGCTGTCAGGCCTAACCTCCTGACTGAGGTGATTCAGCCGGCTGCAGCCTCTTCGGAGCCCCTGCTGCCTTTTAATGAGGCTCTCACTGACATTCTTCTGGGCACTTGGTCCAAGCCCAGCACAAGGGCTCCTGTGGACAGGATGATTGCCCAACGCCACCGCCCGGCCCAGTGTGACCCACTTTTCCTCTCCCAACACCCTACCCCTGAGATCTTGGTGGTCCAAGCCTCATCCTCAAAAGGCGCATTCCCTACTGCTCCCCCAGATAGGGAATCCAAGAAGCTGGACCATTATTATTATTATTATTATTATTATTATTAGATTTATATGGCGCACAGCTACCCGGAGATTTCCCGGCGCCTACGGACATACAAGGCGAGAGAAAAGGTCAAAGCTATTAATAAAAGGTTCTACTGATTAAAAAGCCACGTTTTCAGTTCTTTGCGGAATTTGAGGTAGTGTTTTTCAAGGCGGAGATGCATTGGAAGGGAGTTCCAAAGGGAAGGAGCTAGGTAGGCAAAGGAACGTCCTCCCATTCTGGCTCGTTTGATCCTGGGTACCTGGAATTTTAATTGATTGGAGGAACGTAGTAAGCGTGAGGGACGATAATGGTGCACCAAAGCACTTAGATAGTGGGGAGCTGAGCATATGTTTATTTTGTGCATATAGCAAAGGGCTTTAAATTTGGCGCGATTGTCAATTCTTAGCCAGTGTAGTTTTCGAAGAGCCCCTGAGGTGGAGGCCATTCTGGGTAGTTGGCAAAGCAGTCTTGCCGCGGAATTTTGGACTACCTGTAGCTTACGGAGTACTTCCTTACTAGCACCCAGGTAGAGCACGTTGGCATAGTCCAACCTGGACACTATCAAGGCCTGGATGACAGTTTTTTGTGTAGCGGAGGGAAGCATCCAGAGAATTTTCCTAAGCCACTTCAGGATAGCAAAGCAAGTGGAGGCGACTTTGATCACTTGCTGCCTCATAGACAATTGGTCGTCAATAATGACGCCAAGGTTACGGGCCGATTGTGATGGATGCGGAAGATCGCCCATTTGCAGTGGCCAATGTTGGGGGCCCCAGAGAGTTTTATTACCACCGAAGATGAGGAGTTCGGTTTTCCCACCGTTGAGTTTGTTTGTTTGTTTGAATGCATCCAGTCAGCGATCTTTTTTAGCCCCGTCTGGAGAGAGGATGATTTCGAAGTCTCCTTGGAGGAAAGCGAAAAGATCAACTGGGTGTCGTCCGCGTAAGAGTATATTGTTAGCCCTGCTTGCTCTGCTATCGTAGCCAGAGGGCTGACGTAGATGTTGAAAAGCAATGGGCTAAGTATGGAGCCCTGAGGGACTCCATATGGGGAAACCTGAGTCTTGGAATGAGCAGTAGAGGAGAAGACCTGAAAGGTCCTTTTGGATAGAAAGCTAGACAGCCATTTAAGTGCCGTACCACAAATGCCCTTAGATTGAAGGATTTTTAGAAGCGAAGTGTGGGAAACAGTGTCAAATGCGGCACTTAGATCAAGTAAAATAAGAGCCACCGTATCTCCTTTGTCGACCTGTTGACGAATGTTCTCAGTGACTCCCAGAAGTGTCGATTCTGTGGAAAAACCTACTCTAAAGCCCAATTGAGACAGATGTAGAATATTTTGTGCTTCAACATACTTCGTCAACTGGAAGTTGATATGTTTTTCTAGGATCTTGGAGAAAACAGGAAGCAGAGAGATGGGGCGAAAGTTAGAAAGGATCTTGGGGTCAGAGTTGGTTTTTTTAAGCAAAGGGAGCACCATCGCATGTTTCCAGGCCACCGGAACTCTAGCTTCAGATAGTGATGCGTTGAGGAGCTCCGTGATGACCATCTTGGGAAGATGTTTTCTTCCGCCAGCTTAGGACTGCGGTCGGTGAACACCGCATGTCTCTTGGGCCGTTCTACGCACACGTGTGGGATACAGTTGTGCAAGTGCTGCCACAGTGCCCAGAGGAGGCCCGGGCCGTGCTCACCTGCGCTGTTGCTGAGGGTCGAGACGCAGATAAGTTCACCATCCGGTGTGGGCTGGATACTGCCGACTCGCTGGGTAAAACGGTTTCCACGTCGGTAGCCCTGAGGCGCTACGCCTGGCTGAGAACATCTGGCTTCTCTGGGGATGTCCAATCCACATTTTTGGACATGCCCTTTGATGGCAGTCGCCTGTTTAGTGACAAGGCGGACAATGCGCTCGAGTGCTTCAAGGACTCTAGGGCCACGGCCAGATCCTTGGGCTTCACGTTCCGCCTAGAGCCACAGGGTTGCGCACGCTACCTAGCCTATGTGTGGCCGGGGATGTGGGACCCAGCGCCGCAGAACTGGGGGCCAGAGGGTAGGCCAGCCCACCAATGTACCCTCTTCAGCAGCCTCCAAACCTTTCTAGTCTGACTTTTCAGGGCCAACAGTTGCCAGTGGGCGGCAGGATTCGCCATCACCTCCCCCACTGGCACAACATCACGTTGGACAGGTGGGTTTTGCAGATAGTCCGAAGGGGCTACTCCCTCCCCTTCGAGTCTACCCCTCCCTCCATGCCACCAGTGCTCCATCACATGTCGGAGAATCACTTGGCCCTTCTCCGCCAGGATGTTTCGGCTCTCTTGGCCAAGGGAGCTATCGAACGAGTCCCTGTGCCACAAGTAGGTTGTAGTTGTTACTCCCACTACCTTCTGGTACCCAAGAAGGACAAAGGCCTGCGTCCTATCTTGGACCTCAGGGACGTCAACTGTTTCCTCCGGAAGGAGAAGTTCTAAATGTTAACCTTGGCTCAGGTCCTTTCAGCTCTCGACCCGGGAGACTGGATGGTAGTGTTGGTCTTGCAGGACGCTTATTTTCACATCCCCGTCTTGTCTGCCCACTGGCGTTACCTACGGTTCCCGGTAGGCCACGAGCATTTTAAGTTTACCGTGCTCCCCTTTGGCCTTACCAGCGCCCCTCGGGTGTTCACGAAAGTGATGGCGGTGGTCGCAGCTCATCTGCGCAGATCAGGGGTTCCAGTCTTCCCCTATCTTGACGACCGGCTGTTAAAGGCGGGCTCGCCCCAGGCTGTTGTCTCCCACCTCCAGACTACGGCGAACCTCCTGCATTCGCTGGGGATCACTATCAACATGCCAAAGTCGCACCAGATTCCCTCTCAGAAGCTCATTTCATCAGAGCAGTTCTGGATACAGCGCAGTTTCGGGCCTATCCTCTCGAGCAGCGAGTCCAGGATATTCAGGCTACGACACCGATGTTTCAGCCTCTATCCCGGATTTCGTGAGAATGACTCTGAGGCTGCTGGGCCTCATGACCTCCTGCATCCTGCTGGTAGATCATGCCAGATGGCATATGCGGGCTCTGCAGTGGTACCTGAAGTTCCAGTGGGCGTAGCATCAGGGCAATCTCTCCGATGTCGTCCAGATCTCGGAGGGACTGCAAGTCAGTTGCAGTGGTGGCTCACGAACCATGATTGGGTCAGCGGCAGATCCTGCTCCCTTCCCCAACCAGAGTTCACAGTAGTGACGGATGCGTCACTTCTGGGATGGGGCGGCCACATGGGGGAGGCGGAGATCATAGGCCTCTTGTCTCCGGCGGAGTCCGGGCTCCACATCAACCTTCTGGAGCTTTGGGCGATCCATCTTGCACTGAAGGCATTCCTTCCTTCTGTCAAAGGACGAGTAGTGCAGGTGTTCATGGACAACACCACCGCCATGTGGTACTGCAACAAACAGGGCGGGGTTGGGTCGTGGACCCTGTGTCAAGAGGCTCTTCGCCTTTGGACATGGCTGGAACATCAGGGCATATCTCTGGTGGTTCAACACCTGGCGGGTTCCCTGAACGCCAGGGCGGACGAACTCAGCCACCGGTGCATGATGGATCACGAGTGGAGTCTTCACTCGGAGGTGGTGCAAGGTCTCTTTCAGCAGTGGGGAGAGTCTTGATTAGATCTATTCGCCACCGAAGAGAATGCGCAATGTCCGCAGTTCTGCCCGTTGGAATTTCCAAGGCGGCACTCGCTCGGCGACGCCTTTCGTTGCGAGGGGAATTGCGGCCTCCTGTACGCCTTTCCGCCTGTACCACTTCTACCCAGAGTGCTGAAGAAGATCAAGCGCGACTGGACCCAAATAATTCTTGTGGCTCTGCACTGGGCGCGAAGAGTCTGGTACCCCGAGCTCTTGAGCAGGCCATCGATCCTCCGATCAGACTGCCTCTTCGGGAGGATCTTCTGTCACAGCAGCAGGGGACGGTTCTCCACCCGAACCTGTCCAGTCTCCACCTCCTTGCGTGGAGATTGAGCGGCGGCAGTTGACAGCTTTTGACCTTCCTCCCGAAGTCTGTAATGTCATCTTGGCAGCCAGGCGTCCCTCCACTAAAACGGTATACGCCTGTAGATGGAACAAATTTGTGGCATGGTGCGCAGCAAAGGCTGTGGATCCCCTTTCTGCCCCCCTTTCTGAGGTTCTCCTCTTCATTCTTTCTTTGGCCCAGCAGGGCTCTGCTCTGGGCACTCTTAAAGGCTATCCTTCGGCCATTTCGGCATTTCTTCGCCTTCCTGATCAGCCTTCTCTTTTCAAGTCTCCTATCCTTAACCGAGTCCTGAAGGGCATTACTCATCTCCTTTTTTTCCTTCTCCTTTCGTAATGCCTCAGTGGGACTTGAATCTTGTCCTCACTTATCTTACGTGTGCTCCCTTTGAGCCATTACATAACTGTCCTCTTCGTCTTCTTACTTTAAGGACTGCCTTCCTGCTTGCCATCACATCTGCACGCAGGGTGAGTGAGCTTCAGGCTCTTTCTTCCAAACCTCCTTTTCTTGCTGTCCATCCGGACAAAGTGGTCCTTCGAACTAGGCCTTCTTTTCTGCCCTAAGTGGTTACCTCCTTCCACATAGGCCAGACCATCTCATTGCCCACCTTCTTCCCGCCTCCGCACCCTTCCAAAGAGGAGGAGAGACTCCACCGACTGGATCCAAAACGTGCGTTGTCCTTCTACCTTGACCGCACTAAAGACTTCCGGGTGGACGATCAATTCTTCGTGGGTTATGTGGGCGCCAGGAAAGGTCGGACAGTGCACAAACGTACCATCTCTCGTTGGGTCGTCCTTCGGATCAAGATCTGTTATTCTTTGGCGAAAAAGGAACCTCCAGTAGGGCTGCGCGCCCATTCTACCCGGGCGACGGCAGCCACTACTGCTTTGAGACGTGGAGTTCTGTTGGTTGACATCTGCGAGGCAGCCACGTGGGCATCTCTGCACACGTTCACGAAACATTACTGTCTGGACAAACAAGTCCGGAGAGACGGCTTTTTCGGCCGTTCTGTTCTCCAGGACATTCTGGTATGAACTTAGTTCGCAGTCCCACCTCCGGGTTGGCATTGCTGGGGTATCTATTCTATACTAAGGTAAGGAATCTATAACTACGGTCTCTTTCAGATGAACAAGTTACTTACCTTCGGTAACGATGTATCTGTAAGAGACTTTAGTAGTTATTGATTTCTTACCGCCCCACCCATCCTCCATGTTCTGCGAACTGACTTCTAGGGACAGGGACTCTTCCAGGGCCCTAGTTATGTGCACAAGTGGTCAGTGTCTTGCATGGCTCTGCGCTTCTGGCGTGGTAAGTCGTGTCGGAACTGACGTCGGTGCGCAGGGGCGGCGTCTAAACAGACTCCGCGACATCATCCCGGTGACCACGACGATGAACGCGGAGTCGACCGACGCGCAGGGGTACTGCTACGAAAAAATTTCTCCGGATTCAGTCTGACGCCTGGGGGTAATTCTAAGGTAAGGAATCTATAACTACTAATGTCTCTTACATATACATCGTTACCAAAGGTAAGGAACTTGTTCTTTAAGTTCAAGAATAGGGGCTTTATTGATATTTCTGGATAACTGTTTCGGTTTCTTAATAACATCAAGTAGGGGTTTGACTATTCTGCTGTGAGCAAACGCGCTACATTTCCAATAACTACAAACATAAGCTTCTCCATTTTAAATACATCCATAACGTTTACATCACCCCTGTGCTGCTCGCGAAGGTGGACTGCAGTAAGCCGGACACGCTTGTCAGAGATGCGCTACAGCGCGTGCTGCTTTTATCCATTTGGGTTGGAATTGCCCGGCAGTTCTAGCTTTTTGGGAGGCTGTGTTTGAACATCTAGAGCTTATAGTTGAATCTGAACTCACACCCTCACCGCTGTTGGCTTTATTGGGTTATGTTCTCCCACTGGGGGCTGGAATCAGATGCTTCACCTCCATCGCAATGCTGCTGGCTAAAAGACAAGTCTCCCTACATTGGGGGCGACACTGCGCCGCCGCTAGTGAAGGCCTGGCTGCGGGACATGTTGTACTGTGACACCACCAGTGATGTCTATGCTTCTTTGCTACCCCCCTGTCTCCCACCCTAAAAACATTTGGCAGCCACTCCGCTCCTTTTTGCAACTCAACCCCGAGCTGACTGATTGATGGGCCTGCTTTGTGAAGTGGTAGCTACTGTGGCAGCTGGCCAATTGCACTACACTTGGAGCCTCTGCTCTTATAATTGTATGTACCTGCAAGGTTGGTTAAAGGTTATTGTTTTATTTTATATAATTTTTCTTTTCAGGCACTACCATTATCAAATGTGAATGTGCATGATCATAATCGCTGAAATAGTGCTGTATACTCCTCCATGCCATGGTTGTTGTATGTTCTTGAAAAATTCAATAAAAACAGGTAAAAAAAAAAAAAAGTAGGGATTTGACTGGGGTATTGATATTGAAAAGGATTAGATGGTGGTCAGACCAGTCAATAGGAGAGATAGAGCTGATGGAGATCAGGTAATTATTGGTGATAATCGCATCTAGAGTGGAGCCTTTGATGTGTGTTGGTTTATTGCAGAGTTGATTTAGATCGTGAATTTCAAGAAGGTTTGTAAGTATTCGGACTGAGATGTCATCGGGGTTGTTCCGATGAATGTTGAAATCGTCCAGGAACACATCTTTCATGTCAGTCAAGGGGAACCTAGTAATTAGGTCAGATAACTTTTCTGTGAAGAGGGGCCGATCACCCGGAGGGTGGTAGATGGTGTGGAATTTGATAGGAGGGGAGTCTTTGCTTATAAATTCAGCCCCAAGGTATTCGAAGGACGAGTAATCTGCCTTACTTAAAGTGGTGAGTTGTGTTCCTAATTTGTGAATTATGGCTAGACCTCCACCGGATCTTTTAGGTCTGTCTTGTTTAATGATGCTGTACCCCGGAGGGGTTAGCAGGTCAAGTATAGGGAAGTAGTGTTCATTTAGCCATGACTCCGTGAGGAAAGCGATATCTATTTCTTCCCTAAGAATAGATTGCGCTGTATCTGTAGCGTGTTTGGCAGCTGATCTACAGTTTAGGAGCATGCAAGAGAGCGGGCCGGTCTTGCTTTAGAGGAAGGTAGTGTTTGGATGGTTGTGAATTGAGCTGGCAGTCTGGGCTCGATTATAGTAATGGGAATTCTATTAGAGCTCACAATAACTGGGATTGTGGAGGGGGTATAGGAAACCTAGTTAGGGACTTAGTAAGGTAGGATTCGCTGAGAGTAGAGGCTTCGAGCTCAGAAAGGGTGGGGAGGGCATGATTGGGAATGTGGGATAGACGACATAAGGGATTGTAGGGCTAGGGGATGTGATTAGAGGCTGTGGAAGGAGAGCCTGAGTGTGGGGGTAACTTCTCACTCTCGAGTGAGAGAAAGTTTCAAAGCTTAGCCAGTCTTGCGATGCCAAGTCTTAGGTGTGTTATGTCATTCTCCAGGGAGTCAAGTTTCTGTTCCATACGAGACCAGATCTGGGTGAGAGGTATTGCAACTTCCCGCATTGAGAGAGGGAGTATGCTATTCCAGGCCTAGGAATAGAGGAGCAGACTGTGTTTTGAAAGGGGAGAGTTCCTTATCCTTGGGACTATGTTTGTGTGTTGACCAGGAAGGTTGAATAGGGTTAATAATGGTAGGGAGGGGTGTGTTTGATGAGGGTTCGGGAGAAGCTGGGCTAGCGATGGGGCTCGAGTAGCTAGGTTTGTGGTGACCACCATTGCTATTAGAGACCAAGAGACTGCTGATTAGGGTGGGCACTGGAGAGGACCCACCGGTGATTGCTTGAGAGCTGTGTGTGTGTGCTGGTGGGAGAGTTAAGGTTGCTAGTCAGGGCAGCGGGTGACTACGAGCAGGAAGGTGAATTAGAGAGGGGGGGTTGGGTCGGTTCTGTGGTGAGTCAGAGGTCAGGGGGGATGATGACGTTATGGGCAGATCGCTCTGAATGAGGGGATTGAAAAATGACAAAGTGTTGGTTGAATAAGGAGAGGGGAGGGTTGGTCACTTGTATAAGAATTTTTCCTGTCTTGAAAATGGATATATCAATGTCACCTCTGAAAGATGAAGAGGGGGACATCGTTAGTTTTGTTCCATAGGGTATCTTGATAGACTTGCTCACCTGAAAGAGGAGAAGGAAGATGTTTTTCCATTTTGCCGGGCGTTTGGTATAGACGACAAAATTAGTTTTCTTGGTGCCATTTGTCAAGTTATGGTAGGTATCAGCAATTAGAGTCTCTGGGTGCTGTTTCAGGAAGTTGGTGTTTGAGATTCTTTTTTGCATTCTGGAAGATATTCATAGGGTAGTCGATAGTCCATGAGTTAGGGCCATATCTAACCAATGTCGTGTCTAGAGGTTTCTGGGGGAGCATTTTAAGCTACATTCTTGTGGCTGGTTAACCGTTTGAGGAGTGACGTACGGGGTGCATTAAGGGCAGAACCCGGAGTGGTGAAGGAGTGGAACGGAGAGTGGAGTGCAGTGAGAAGTAAAGTAAATAGGCCGTAGTAGACGGCTGTATGGGATGATTGAAGAGCGGAGGTAAAACTACTAGAGAACACGGCAGTCAGATTGAGGCGTAAGAGGGTTCCTTTAGAAGTCACCAATAAGACCGTCAATTGCTAGAGAGAATGCAAGTAATAGGCTCTCGGTCAGACATAGGGCTAAATACCCAGTGGGGGAGGTGTGCAGAAAAACCTTCAAGTGAGAATGCAAAAAGCTGGGGTGTTCAGCACAGAATCAAAGCTCCGTTCTTCCAAAAAGAGGGAATATTAAGCAAAAGACGTATGATTATGCACAGAGGAGAATGCAGTAGAACATTCTTACAGCCAGAAAGACAGGCAGTGAAGCTCTATGTTTGTGTAGAAAAGAGCAAGCCTACAAGGTAGCGTCAGTTCTTATTGAGGCCACCTGGTGGAGCTCCAGGCTAAGACATGAATCAGGGTAACCTGACTAGGGTGTAGGAGAGCAATGAGGGGAGTGTTGGCCGAGAGGAAGGGAACATGGCTGCCCCGATGGGGGGTGTTACTGCGGGGTGGACTGCACAAAATGGATGAGTAGGCTACAGGGACATAGTGAGGATGGATGTATAATACAGGAACAAAGTGTGAACGGATGCATAATAAGCATTTGCAATGCAATCAGTCTCGCCTTTGGGACCTTATATGTATTTAGCTATGCAGCACATTAGCCTGGGTGCTAAAACATCTACTGTTCTTTAACATGGAGGGAAAGTAAGCACCAAACTGCGTGACACGCCAGGTATGGGAACACATAGAGAGAAATATTGCCTTTCAGCGGGAAACGGTATAGTCCAAAGCTCCGTTTTTAATATAAAATCAGGGCCTTCGGTGGTCAAATCACTGAAAATACAAGATTTGGAAAAAAATATTGTCTACGGGTGCTCGTGGAAGACAATTTCTATGAACTGGAATCTAGAGAATGCTAAAATGATTCTGGTATTTTACTGAACTCTTCTGGTCGTTTTCTATCAAGAAAGTTTAAATAGAGGCAGTTGCCAGAAAATTTTAAAAAAGTCCCTCAGCAGAAAGTAATTCTGGTATTTTACTGACCTCTGCTGGTCGTTTTCTATCAAGACAGTTAAATAGAGGCAACTGAACAGAAAAAAAAGTCCCTAAGCGGAAGCAGACATGTCCTGGGCTGATCTCCAGAGCCCACAAAGTACATACACATGTAAGTATATACTAAAGTATATACAAGAGGTCTCGAATGTTCGACCTAAAAATATCCAGTAGTAAGGGAGGAGGGGGGGGCCTCACCTTAGGCTTAGTAGAGCCAGGCAGGCCTCACCTAGTGCCAGGATTGCCCTTGCGACCCCCAACACTGAAAATTAATTAACGACTGGCTCGTCGTTCCTCAGATTGAGGGGCTGATGATTTATCAGCCTTGAAGCTGGCAGCAGCCCCCAAAGGCAGGCTAAGCACTCGCGCCGAAATGGTGAACAAAAATGGTTGTCTGGTCGTAGGACTCGCAATTGTGGTCCAGCATGCACATTTCACAACTGCCCCTGCAGCAGCGGCAGAGCGGCTGATTCGTAGGGGTCAGTTTTGTTGTCAGCAGCCGGCTGCCTCTCTCACTGCAGGCGGCTTCAAGTGTCACAGCAGGGGGACGGGTGGTCTGTCCGAAAGGCCGATCAAAACGTCAGCCGCTCCTCAAGGTGGGACCGAGTATCCCCACAGACAGCAACAAACAGCCACCGGGACGCAGGAACCGCAACCCAGGGCTAAGTAAACAAAGCTCCCCAGCAGATTTCAGAGCCTTCGAGATCCGAGGCTGCTCGATTGAGAATAGCAGCGCGGCAGCTAGGGGGACCAGTCGGGCGAACACGGTGAACAAGGCCTCAGCAGGGCCAACCTGCGATCCCTCGTTAAGCAAACAAGCTCCCCAGTAGAATAGAGAGCCCTTGAGATCAGAGGCTGCGCAGCCGCTCGTTTGAAAATAGCAGCGCAGCAGCTAGGGGGAACTGTCGGGTGAACACGGTGAAATATGGCATCAGCAGGGTCGACCTGCGATCCGGTCACAGCCTTCCAGATTCATCAGCTGCTCGCTCAGGGGATAGCAGCGTGGCAGCTTGGGGGCTCAGCCGAGGCGGGAGAACACGGCATGTGTCAGCAGCGGAACTGACCTGCGATCCGGATGGTGGAGACGCTCCCTCAATACCGCACCGGTCCCACTTGAGTCCAGGACTGCGCTGGCTCTTTGAAGGATGCACAGCAACTCGTCATGAGATCTCCAGTCCAACCCTCATCACACTTAGTACGCAATCTGGTTGCCAGCATAAACGGTAAGAAGAATCGACAGGCGATGGATGACTAGGCTAGGTAGGGATATAAAACAGAAGTTTATCCCAAGCCTGGAGCCTCCTAGGCGAGCTCCTCTCCGTCGGAGGCCATCTTAGCGTTCTTGACCCCATGACCCGAGTTACCCATAGCTCCATGCCCGACAGCATGTACCCTCCTGCTAGTGGCCCTGCTGGTCGCCTCCTGCACCGCCTTCCCGACCGCGATCTCTCCAAGGCGATCCGATCTACAGCCATCAACCGCGATGGTAACTGTTGGCTGCCTGCTGAAACCTATCACACTCATTGCCTCAGCCGACTGTGAGGGTAAAGTTCATTGCCGGTATCGACCACCTCGGCGAAGATACTGAAATCCGCACCGTACGGGTGCCCCAGTCCCCCACGACCGACCCTGCCCTCTTTGTGGGTCTGACCACCTGATGACTGGAACTGTAAGTTGTGTACTCGCTTGATACATCCCTCAATTGGTTTCCTCCACAGGATAATTTGGAACTGTTCGAATAGTGCACTGTCGACTTTTACTCGGGAAAAGTATCTTTACTTGAAATGTACTTACCTTAGCTACAAGGTCTTGGTCTTAAAATAAAATATAAAATATATTTTTCTAAAATTGATCTGGATCTCCTATTTGAGTTGTGTGTCCGTTATTGATTACTGTTGTGCAATAAATGTTTTACCCTCTGTGTTAGGCCTAAGGGTGCTCGCCCACGCTCCCACTATTAGAGCACTTTGGGTTTTGCATTGAGCCCTGTAGACTTTTGGTGAACCCCTGGACTCTGTGTACGGTATTCCCACCTAGTGATATTATATACAGAGCCAGCTTCCTACAGTTGGGGTCAGATCTTGTTCTTTAAGAATTTCTGTCACGTCTGAATCGTTCATCATGTTAGTTCTTGGTTTAAGCCATCACTAATATGTTGTCCTGAAAAAACATAATACCTTTTGTGTCCTTGAATAATCTGTATGTTCACTGCTGTTGTACAGCTGCATCCAAATCTAAACCAAAAGGTATGCAGACATACCGAAAACATCCCAGTGGCATCAGAAACGCTGTCAACTTCCTACTGATAGGCCATCGAGTTATCAATTACGGAAAACCATTGCATACCCTTAGTCATGGCCAGCACATTAGCGGCCTGATGGCTATATACTCTGCTCTCCTTTCAACACCAGGTCAAAATTAGACTTGGGTGGAATTTCAATTACGCTGGAGTAATTCCGCATTACTATTTGCAGCCGAATTACTGATAATTAGTGATTACTCCTGCTGCGTAATTTGGCGGAAATAATCCTACCGCAAGAGCACATTTATCGAGTGGGAGCAGTCGCTAATCATGTTCTGCTGCATTTAGCTCTATTTCTTAGCGCAAAAATGCATCCTTGCATCCATTTTGGATGTGAGGGTGCATTTTGAGCTAAGAAAATAGCTCTAAATGGTGGGAATAAGTTGGAACAACTCTAACCCACAATGGCGTCGTGAGCCCTTCCCTGCTCTAGCAGCTACAGCAGGGTGGGATTCTTTATGGGCCTCTTCTGTCTGCAACTGGCAGGCCGAAGCTCATCATTGATGCTGGAATACAGGGTCAATAAAAGAGCAGCAGGAGCGAGGAAAAACAACAGCTGAGTAAATAGAACAGGGAAAGAAAGAATGAATATTGGAAGGGAGGGTGAAAAGAAGGCAGTATGGATAAATGATTGGGGGATTAATGAGTATGTGCATGAGTGGATGAAAGGATGAGTAAATGTTAGGTGGATGGATGAAAGGATGGCCAGATAAAGGGATAGATGGATGAGTGAGTGAATGGATAGATAGGTGGATGGACAGGTGAAATGATGGCAGAGTAAATGGATGGATGGGAATGAATGAATAGGTGGCTTGACAGGCGAAAGGATGGCAGAATAAAGGGATAGGGCGACAGACAGGTGAAAGGATGGCAGAGTAAAGGGATGGATGAGTGGGTGAAACGAGTGAACAGATGGCAGAGTTGAAGGGTGAGTGAATGGATGGCAGAGTGGATGGATGTGTGGGTGAATGGATGATGGCAGAGTGGATGGATGTGTGGGTGAATGGATGGATGGCAGATTGGATGGATGGATAGAAGAATGGATTGATGGATGGAAGGGGGAAAGATTGAATGATGGATGACAGAATGTAAAGGTGAAATAGTGGATCTCAGCAGGTGGATGTAAGGGTGAAAGAATAAATGGATAGATGCTTGGATGGAAGAGACAAGGAAGGTGTTCTATGGAGGGTTTAGCTCACTTGCTTCGCTTGCTTGATGCTATCAATGCTTTAGTTCAAAGTAGGGTTACTTTAGTTTTCTAGCTACTACCCTGCTACCCCAAGAGCATATTTAGCGAGCACGAGTGACTGCTCATGTTCACTAATTTTCTTTTGCTCCATGTTGCTCAATTTCTTAGCGCAAAAATGCGTCCTTGCGTCCATCTTGGACGTGAGGGGACATTTTTGCTCTAAGAAATAGCACTAAATGCAGAATTACTCTTCTTACGTAATTTTGCAGAATGTTTAGTTAATTCTGTGTGAATATGCTACACAGAATTACTCGTTTTACCGCCACCCTTGGTCAAAATGACCTTGTTTGAAAAAAATGCATTCTATAACAGAACAATTAAGAACACACTGGAATAAACATTGTACATACATGTAAGAGGTTCTAAAGCATGGGTGGATCATGCCTTAGGGCCCCGCCCCTGTGTGGCCTCCTTAAATAAATACAGTTGAACATCTCACTGATGAGGTATCCCTGACTCTGACCAGGAGCCAGGACCTTTGTTAACTGCACATGTGCAAACGTGGCAGATGCTGTAGCGTGGACAGGGCTCCTCCACACACAGCCCTTGTGTCTCCATGGAGTAGTGGTGACGTCCTCGGCTTAGCTCCTCCTCCTGGAGTGCCGATGATAAACAGCCCAGTTTATACCAATCTGCGCGTCACTCAACTGCATGTCGTACGTTTCTTAACCCCGCCCTTTCCCTTCACGTCAGAGGATGGGGTGGAATAAAAAAAATTGCTAGCATTCACGCCAAGAATTTTCAATTCTATTAAGGACACGGAGGCGAGGATTATTGCTTCTCTTTCTTTACTGTTAAATTCACAGCAGCCAATGAAAACGTTTCAACATATAAAACTACATTTCCCATGATGCTTCATCACCAATCATATGCCGTCAAACCCTAAAAGAGCCACCATCTCCTTCCCATGAGCCTCTTTCCTTGCTCAATAGTTGTGAGAAGTTGGCCTGGTATATGCTGTTCACTAATTAAAGTGGACACCTTGCACCAGGGCAAATCGACTCTTATGGTAGATAGGTTTAAGACAACCTTTTAAAGAAAGCTATCCTAGTGGTAGCTGTGGAGAGCAGCCTTCAGGCTAAGTCTCGGAGGAATGTAAAGCAGCTTGTTTTACCATATAATCTCTTGAATCACCAAATGAAAAGACACCACACAGGTATATATATCAAATATATATGTATTTATTTCTAAATAACTCTCTACTAATCTCTTTATGAGATTAGAAGACAAACATATGCACAAATCAACGTTTCACAATAAGTTAAGCACAAAATATGGCTGGGGCCCTAGGGGCGTACCAGACCATATACTAAGTAAGAGACTTAGGGACAACGACTTGCAGGGAGACAAGGCCTAGGGCCTTCAGAAGTGCTGGGGCCTCACGAAACCACCCAAGGCAGGTAAGTAAAGGACCCACGGGGGACGCGTGCAGTGTAGATACACAGGCGCGGATCGCCGTTGACTTCAATGGGGCAAGTCGCGGTTGGAAATAAAGAGTTTTAGGATACTTCGGGAGAACCTACAAGCAAGTCACTTACAGGGTAAGTAGTTCTAGGGCCCACACCCACAGGAGCACCGTAGTGCTGGAGTTACCTCACCCAGGGAAGCCGGGTGCACAGGTGTCCTTTGGTGTCGGGTCGCGGCGTCGTTTTCAATGGCGAACAAAGAAGACTTGCTGCTTGCGGGAGCTGAAGAAGTGTCCGGTGGAATCCAAGCCTGGATTCTGAAGAAGGATGACCTGAAAGCAGAGGGGACAGTGTTCAAAGTCACTTGGCAGTGACCCGGGGCAAGGAAGATGGATGCCCACCGTCGTCGGTTGATTCAGGTCGGTTGCGGGTGCCTTGACTCTTCAGCCACGTGGTCCAGGAGGTGTCGACGACGACCAGGAGCTGGATTCGGTGTGTCCCTCGACGTCTGCAGCTGACTGCGGTGTCGGCAACTCGATCGGAGCCAACAAGCCTTGGCAGCCGCAAGTCTCGGGGAGATGAAGAAAAGTCGATGGCGCAGACCAGCAAGGTCTGTGGAACTCACCCAGCGAGGGTAAGTCAGGGCAGGCCTGGAGCAACCAGGGAGCCCTTTGGTTTCTTTAAGAAGTCTTCTGGGGACCCACAAGCCAGCGGGCAAGGGATCGCAAAGACACCTCGGGCGGAATCACTCAACAGGGGCCCACGGTCACTCGGGACGGTGTAGGCCTCTGATCTTCGGAGGGATTCCTTGCTGGAGGTCGGGACCACACGTGGTCCAAAGCACAAGTTCGTAGAACGTTGTGAAGGGGTTGCACTCGACAATAGTGCACGGTACCCAGGGGTCGCGGTTCCTCGTTACTCGTGGGGTCCACTTGCCTCAGCTTCGCTGGGGACTCACGATGGCCTGGGAGAGGTCAGGAAATCCACTTCTTGGGCTGCAGGGACTTCGGACTCCGGCGGGAGCGGCGTAGTTTGCGACCGTCGTTGTCGTTTTTGGTGCCTGCCAAGCAGGGGAGTCACTCCTTGACTCCAAGGGAGATTCTTCTGTCTTCCAAAGGTAGTGGAACGTCGAAGGGCCAGGATTCTTCTGTAGAGCGTCGTCCAGGGGTTATCTGCTTTGCAATGGCAAGGTTCCCCCTCTTATACTAAAAGAGGGGATGGACTAGCTCTATGACCCCACCTATGGGAGGGTCAAGGGAGGGGTGGCTACACCCACTTCCCTTTGTCCAGTTTCGCGCCAGAGCAGGGGCAGGTAGCCCCTGAGCTGGTTTGAACTGGCATATGCACAGAGGAGCCTTCTGCTCCCCAGTGCAGGACTTCAAAGCACTCTAAGAGTGCACCCACCCAGCCCCAATACACTAAACCCTGTCTGGAAGGTGGTTACACCTCCCTGTGACAGGATGCCTATTGTTGGGCTTCCTCCACTGTGAGTTTCGGTCATCAGCAGGAGGGCAGCCCAGTGTCTGTGACTGGTGGCATCCATTTTGTGATGCCAGGGCTCTTTAGGATTCTACCGCGTTTCCACAGCAGGCACATGTCTTATCCCTCTAGAAGGGTGGAATGCTACCCCCGCCGCCAAGATTGGCGGGGGGTAGTATTCCAAGATGTTTGACACCAAACACGACATGTTTTGATGCAGCCATTCCAAAGTTAGCATTTACCGCGAGGATATAATGCACTTAAGAGTATATGGTTTAACCGCATCCACAAACAGCACCAGAGAATGGACTCTGAGAACTGCAGAGGGGCCCTGCTCATGCAGAGGCACCCCCTCACATAGAAGCCAAGCACCCTGCCCTCAGGATTGATAGGGCCTGCCTTAGGGGTGACTGATAGGTTTATATGTGTGTGCAAGAGAGATATAGGAAACCTATATCTCAGTGAGGGGTGCTAGCACCACCTCACCCAGGCTGCAGTAGCAGGCCTGTGGTGTCAGATTTAGACTGCTTCCCAGGGGTGGCATAACACATGCTGCAGCCCCTGGTAGGCCTGTGAAGTACCTATGCCCTTGGCACCTAAGGTACCATATACTAGGGACTCATAAGGCACCACAGTATCCAATCACTAGTGCACCTAGAGTGCACTCCATGTCGTTTAGAGAGAACAGAGAGGCTGGGGCCCTGATTGGCAGGGACCCAGCCAGACTATAGCCAGAAACCAGTGCTAACATCAGAAAAAAAGTGGGGGCAACATAAGAGGCAGATCCTACTCTCCTACACAACCCCCCCAAACGTAGGGACACTAAACTAACCTTGACCAGTTGAGTCTTCGTGTTCAAAGTGGAAATACCTTGAGAGTCCATCTGCATTGGCATGTTGGGTCCCAGGCCTATGTTCCACTGTATAGTCCATCCCCTGTAGGGAAATGGACCACCTCAAAAGTTTTGGGTTTTCACCTTTCATCTGCTTTAGCCATAGGAGGGGCTTGTGGTCAGTCTGAACTATGAAGTGAGTACCAAACAAGTATGGCCTCAGCTTCTTCAGGGCCCATACCACAGCAAAGGCCTCCCTCTCTATAGCTGACCAACGTTTCTCTCTAGGGGTCAGCCTTCTGCTAATAAAAGCTACTGGCTGGTCTTGACCTTCATCATTCAGTTGAGACAGTACAGCTCCCACACCCAGCTCAGAAGCATCTGTTTGGACAATGAACTTTTTGGTGTAGTCTGGACTCTGTAAGATGGGGGCAGTGCACATGGCCTGCTTTAGGTCTTCAAATGCCTTTTGACAGCTAGCTGTCCACTGAACCTTTTTTGGCATTTTCTTAGAGGTAAGATCATTCAAGGGGGTCACTATAGATCCATATCCCTTGACAAACCTCCTATAGTACCCAGTCAGGCCTAAGAAGGCTCTCACCTGTGTCTGGGTGGTTGGAGCAACCCACTCCATTATGGTTTGGATTTTGCTCTGTAAAGGCTGAACCTGGCCTCCACCTACAAGGTGGCCCAGGTACACAACCTGACTCTGCCCTATCTGGCACTTGGTGGCCTTGATAGTGAGGCCTGCTTTCTGCAGGGCCTCCAAAACATTTCTGAGGTGGACCAGGTGATCCTGCCAGGAGGAACTAAAGACAGCAATATCATCTAGATAAGCTGAGCAATAAGTTTCCATCCCTGTCAGAACTTTATTCACCAACCTCTGAAAAGTGGCAGGTGCATTTTTCAATCCAAAGGGCATCACCACAAAGTGGTAGTGCCCACCAGGAGTCGAAAATGCTGTTTTGGCTTTTGCATCATCAGCTAATCTGATTTGCCAGTAGCCAGCTGTTAGGTCAAATGTGCTTAGATACTTGGCTGAGGCCAAAGTATCAATCAGCTCATCTGCCCTTGGTATGGGATAGGCATCAGTCCTAGTGACTGCATTGAGGCCTCTGTAGTCTACACAAAACCTCATTTCTTTCTTACCACCCTGGGTATGAGGCTTGGGTACCAGGACTACTGGGCTAGCCCAAGGGCTATCTGAAGGCTCAATCACGCCTAACTCCAACATTTTCTGGACTTCAGTCCTGATACAGTCCCTGACATGGTCAGGTTGCCTGTAGATTTTATTCTTGACAGGCAGACTGTCCCCAGTGTCCACCTCATGGGTGCACCAGGTAGTCTGACTAGGGGTCAGGCTAAACATATGTCTAAACTGTTGCAGAACTTGTCTGCACTCAGTTTGCTGATGGTCAGTGAGGCTGCTTGCCAAAGCAACACCATCTACTGACCCATCATCAGGGTTCTGAGAGAGCAGGTCAGGGAGAGGGTCACTCTCCTCCTCCTGGTCCTCATCAGTTGCCATGAGCAAGCCCATGTCAGCCCTGTCAACATATGGCTTTAATCTGTTGACATGAAGCACCCTTAGGGGGCTCCTGGGAGTTCCAAGATTCACCAGATAGGTGACTTCTCCCTTCTGTTCAACTATTGTATGGGGGCCACTCCATTTGTCCTGGAGGGCTGCTGGGGCCACAGGCTCCAACACCCACACTTTCTGTCCTGGCTGGTATACAGTCAGCACAGCCTTTGGTCATGCCAAGCTTTTTGCAATTCTTGGCTGGCCTCCAGGTTTTTGGTTGCCTTTTTCATGTACTCTGCCATCCGGGAGCGGAGACCAAGTACATAGTCCATCACATCTTGTTTGGGGGCTTGAGAGGTAACTCCCAGCCCTCTTTTACCAAACATAGTGGACCTCTCACAGGATGCCCAAACAGAAGCTCAAATGGGCTGTAGCCAACCCCTTCTGTGGAACCTCTCTGTATGCAAACAAAAGGCAAGGAAGAAGAAGGTCCCATTTCCGCCTAAGCTTCTCTGGGAGTCCCTTAATCATTCCTTTCAAGGTCTTGTTGAAGCGTTCAACTAAACCATTGCATTGTGGGTGATAGGGGGTGGTGAACTTATAAGTTACACCACACTCCTTCCACATTGCTTTCAGATATCCTGACATGAAGTTGGTACCTCTGTCAGAAATGACCTCCTTTGGGAAACCCACTCTGGAGAAAACTCCAATGAGGGCTCTTGCCACCACAGGGGCTGTGGTGGTCCTCAGAGGAATTGCCTCTGGGTACCTGGTGGCATGATCCACTACCACCAGGATAAATCTGTGCCCAGATGCAGTCTGAGGGTCAAGGGGACCAACAATGTCAATCCCTACCCTTTCAAAGGGTACCCCCACCACAGGTAGTGGTATCAGGGGGCCTTTGTTGTGCCACCTGCCTTACCACTGGCTTGGCAAGTGACACAGGAGCGACAAAACTCCTTTGTGTCCTCTGACATATGTGGCCAATGAAAATGTGGAACAAGCCTGTCCCAGGTCTTGTTTTGGCCCAAGTGTCCTGCCAAAGGGATATCATGTGCTAAGGTCAAGAGGAACCCCTAAACTTCTGAGGTATTACCAACCTCCTGGTGGCTCCAGGGGCTGGGTCTCTACCCTCAGAATATAGGAGTCCCTCATCCCAATAAACTTTATGGGACCCACTAGCACTCCCAGCAGCCTCAGCAGCAGCCTGCTGTCTGAGGGGTTCAAGAGAGGGGCAGCACTGTTGCTCCTTACTCAGATCTTCCCTAGAAGGGCCCCCTGCCCCCAAGAACTCAACCTGGTCAGGTTCAAGTCCCTCTGGGGCAGTTCCTTCTTCAGGTTCTGCTTCACCTCCCTCTGGAAGTGAATCCTTGATCTGAGACAGAGGGGAAGGCACTGCCTTTACCCTACTGCTCCTCCTCTTGGGAAGCATCTGGTCCATTGTTCCAGGATCCAGAGCTGGTTCAGTGTCATGCATTCTTGCTTGTGACCTGGTCACAGCAAATACCTCTGCAGGGATGCCCAACATCTCAGCATGAGTCCATAACTCTACTTCAGACCAGGCTGAAGTCTCTAGATCATTGCCCAATAGACATTCTACAGGGAGGTCTGCACTGACTACAACCTTCTTGAGGCCAGTTACCCCTCCCCAGGAGAAATTCACAACTGCCAGACTATGGTTGGTCTGGACATTGCTTGCATTGGTCACCTGGTACATTTCACCCAGGATGATCTGTCCAGGGTCCACTAGGTCCTCTGCCACCATGGTGACACTAGCACCTGTGTCCCTAAATGCCAAAGCCTGTTTGCCATTTATCAAAGGCTGCTGTTTGTACTTGCCCAGATTACTGGGGCTTACTAGGAAGGACATATCAATGTTTCCCTCACAAATCAGCATTGCCTGAGTGGTCACTCTGACTAGGTCAGAATCCACTCCAGAACCCAGGGTCAACCCTACTACACCCTTATTCTGCGTACCACCTCCACCAGTAGCTGAGCTAGGGGGCACAGTTGCCTTAGGGGCAGGAGTGGTGGTGGTTTGGTCTTTGGACTTGGTACAATCAGAAGTCCAGTGCCCTTTCTGTTTACAGAATTTGCACCAGGGCTTCTTTTGGCCTTTTCCCTTGTTGGACTGTGACTCCCCACCAGATGCAGATTTTTGGGGCCCTTGTGAAGACTTCTGGTCTTTTGACTTATCCCCACCTTTCTCAGAGCCTTTAGGATCTTGCTTCTTAGTGTCACCCCCTTGGTTCTGGGTTTTCTGCCTCACCCTGGTTCTGACCCATTTGTCTGCCTTCTTTCCCAATTCTTGGGGAGAGGTCAGATCAGAGTCCACCAGGTACTGATGCAACAACTGGTTCTGGCAATTATTTAGGATCTGTTCTCTCATCATCAGATTATACAATCCCTTGAAATCAGTAACCCTACTGCCAACCAGCCAACCCTCTAGAGCCTTGGTTGCACAATCAACAAAGTCAGTCCAGTCCTGAGTCTGTGCCTTCTGGGTATCTCTGAACTTCAACCTGTACTGCTCAGTGGTTAAGCCAAACCCATCTATCAGTGCACTCTTCAGGACCTCATAATCATCAGCATCCTCCTCTCTAACAGTGAGGAGCTTGTCTCTTCCTTTATCTGAAAAGGAGAGCCACAAGATTGCTGCCCACTGCTTTTGGGGGACCTGCTGTACTCTACAGGCCCTCTCCATAGCAGTTATCCACTTGTGGATATCATCCCCACTCTGGTAGGGAGGAACAACCTTGCTCAGGTTCCTATGGTCAGGAATATATTCTCTGCCTCTAGGGACACTGTTGCTGCCACCAGGGGGTTCTAACCCCTCTTTTCTAGAAGCTCTCTGGATCTCCAGGGCTTCCCTATCCAGTGCCAACTGCTTGGTTCTGAGGGCCACTCTGGCTTCCTCATACTGGAGCAGTTTGCACCTTCTCTCAGAGGAGGTCTCTCTTAAGGAAAAGTATGAGCTCCTCTGCTGGACAAATTCTCTGCCAGAGTGATAAGAGTGGTCAGATTCCCTGGAAGGGGATCTGTGCCTCTCCTCCTCTCTGTCAGTTCTCTTAGGGAGAATTCCTCTGTCCTTTTCAGGCCCCTTGGAGCCTGGCCCTTCAATCACAGAGTCTTGGTCATTCTGATTTTCATCATCTGACCCAGATACTATGACTGACCCACCCACTGATTCAAACCCTTTAGCTCCTAGAGCCAATCTAAGGTCATCTGCTGTCAGCAGATCTATCAGGTGTAGTGTTGAGGGACTCTGTCCTAGTCTCAGGTGTCTGTCAACACACATGGCTCTCAAGTCAGAGAAAGCCATGTCCTTATACTGAGGCTGAGTGGATCCACTGGGTCCACCCTTTAAGGACATTCTAGTGTTGTGCAGTGTTGTACTACCTACACTAGTTTGTGGCCTACTGATCCTAGCTTGAGCTGTGGAAAGGGTGTGCTATCCCTTGGCACACAGCTCTAAGTTCAGTAGAACTTATTGATACTAAGCTTGACTTTATATGTACCTTGAGTACCTATAATGGTTTTCAGTTAGTAATTCAAATAGAGATTTTCTGGTAAAACAATGGCAAGCTGGAATCCCACACGCTGCCCACCAATGTGAGAAGTTGGCCTGGTATATGCTGTTCACTAATTAAAGTGGACACCTTGCACCAGGGCAAATCGACTCTTATGGTAGATAGGTTTAAGACAACCTTTTAAAGAAAGCTATCCTAGTGGTAGCTGTGGAGAGCAGCCTTCAGGCTAAGTCTCGGAGGAATGTAAAGCAGCTTGTTTTACCATATAATCTCTTGAATCACCAAATGAAAAGACACCACACAGGTATATATATCAAATATATATGTATTTATTTCTAAATAACTCTCTACTAATCTCTTTATGAGATTAGAAGACAAACATATGCACAAATCAACGTTTCACAATAAGTTAAGCACAAAATATGGCTGGGGCCCTAGGGGCGTACCAGACCATATACTAAGTAAGAGACTTAGGGACAACGACTTGCAGGGAGACAAGGCCTAGGGCCTTCAGAAGTGCTGGGGCCTCACGAAACCACCCAAGGCAGGTAAGTAAAGGACCCACGGGGGACGCGTGCAGTGTAGATACACAGGCGCGGATCGCCGTTGACTTCAATGGGGCAAGTCGCGGTTGGAAATAAAGAGTTTTAGGATACTTCGGGAGAACCTACAAGCAAGTCACTTACAGGGTAAGTAGTTCTAGGGCCCACACCCACAGGAGCACCGTAGTGCTGGAGTTACCTCACCCAGGGAAGCCGGGTGCACAGGTGTCCTTTGGTGTCGGGTCGCGGCGTCGTTTTCAATGGCGAACAAAGAAGACTTGCTGCTTGCGGGAGCTGAAGAAGTGTCCGGTGGAATCCAAGCCTGGATTCTGAAGAAGGATGACCTGAAAGCAGAGGGGACAGTGTTCAAAGTCACTTGGCAGTGACCCGGGGCAAGGAAGATGGATGCCCACCGTCGTCGGTTGATTCAGGTCGGTTGCGGGTGCCTTGACTCTTCAGCCACGTGGTCCAGGAGGTGTCGACGACGACCAGGAGCTGGATTCGGTGTGTCCCTCGACGTCTGCAGCTGACTGCGGTGTCGGCAACTCGATCGGAGCCAACAAGCCTTGGCAGCCGCAAGTCTCGGGGAGATGAAGAAAAGTCGATGGCGCAGACCAGCAAGGTCTGTGGAACTCACCCAGCGAGGGTAAGTCAGGGCAGGCCTGGAGCAACCAGGGGAGCCCTTTGGTTTCTTTAAGAAGTCTTCTGGGGACCCACAAGCCAGCGGGCAAGGGATCGCGAAGACACCTCGGGCGGAATCACTCAACAGGGGCCCACGGTCACTCGGGACAGTGTAGGCCTCTGATCTTCGGAGGGATTCCTGCTGGAGGTCGGGACCACACGTGGTCCAAAGCACAAGTTCGTAGAACGTTGTGAAGGGGTTGCACTCGACAATAGTGCACGGTACCCAGGGGTCGCGGTTCCTCGTTACTCGTGGGGTCCACTTGCCTCAGCTTCGCTGGGGACTCACGATGGCCTGGGAGAGGTCAGGAAATCCACTTCTTGGGCTGCAGGGACTTCGGACTCCGGCGGGAGCGGCGTAGTTTGCGACCGTCGTTGTCGTTTTTGGTGCCTGCCAAGCAGGGGAGTCACTCCTTGACTCCAAGGGAGATTCTTCTGTCTTCCAAAGGTAGTGGAACGTCGAAGGGCCAGGATTCTTCTGTAGAGCGTCGTCCAGGGGTTATCTGCTTTGCAATGGCAAGGTTCCCCTCTTATACTAAAAAGAGGGGATGGACTAGCTCTATGACCCCACCTATGGGAGGGTCAAGGGAGGGGTGGCTACACCCACTTCCCTTTGTCCAGTTTCGCGCCAGAGCAGGGGCAGGTAGCCCCTGAGCTGGTTTGAACTGGCATATGCACAGAGGAGCCTTCTGCTCCCCCAGTGCAGGACTTCAAAGCACTCTAAGAGTGCACCCACCCAGCCCCAATACACTAAACCCTGTCTGGAAGGTGGTTACACCTCCCTGTGACAGGATGCCTATTGTTGGGCTTCCTCCACTGTGAGTTTCGGTCATCAGCAGGAGGGCAGCCCAGTGTCTGTGACTGGTGGCATCCATTTTGTGATGCCAGGGCTCTTTAGGATTCTACCGCGTTTCCACAGCAGGCACATGTCTTATCCCTCTAGAAGGGTGGAATGCTACCCCCGCCGCCAAGATTGGCGGGGGGTAGTATTCCAAGATGTTTGACACCAAACACGACATGTTTTGATGCAGCCATTCCAAAGTTAGCATTTACCGCGAGGATATAATGCACTTAAGAGTATATGGTTTAACCGCATCCACAAACAGCACCAGAGAATGGACTCTGAGAACTGCAGAGGGGCCCTGCTCATGCAGAGGCACCCCCTCACATAGAAGCCAAGCACCCTGCCCTCAGGATTGATAGGGCCTGCCTTAGGGGTGACTGATAGGTTTATATGTGTGTGCAAGAGAGATATAGGAAACCTATATCTCAGTGAGGGGTGCTAGCACCACCTCACCCAGGCTGCAGTAGCAGGCCTGTGGTGTCAGATTTAGACTGCTTCCCAGGGGTGGCATAACACATGCTGCAGCCCCTGGTAGGCCTGTGAAGTACCTATGCCCTTGGCACCTAAGGTACCATATACTAGGGACTCATAAGGCACCACAGTATCCAATCACTAGTGCACCTAGAGTGCACTCCATGTCGTTTAGAGAGAACAGAGAGGCTGGGGCCCTGATTGGCAGGGTCCCAGCCAGACTATAGCCAGAAACCAGTGCTAACATCAGAAAAAAAGTGGGGGCAACATAAGAGGCAGATCCTACTCTCCTACAATAGTCTTTTAGTCCAAGTGCGTAACTAGTCATTAAACAAAAAAACCACTGTCGTCGATTCTTCAACATGAAGGACCAAGAACTGGGACGACGTCCACTATTGTCGACCATAGGGGCACCTCACTTTGCTTTCTTTTCTGAACCTGGAATGATCAAAAGAATAACCCGTAATATCCGTGGACAAATGCATAATACATACGAGTCGGTCAAATTTAGTATAAATACAATTTCAAATTGAAATACAGTCGGGTGGGATAATCCTCGCCTCCGTGTCCTTAATAGAATTGAAAATTCTTGGTGCGAATGCTAGCAAATCTTTTATTCTATTACAGGACCGGAGGCTCTGAATATTGCTCGTTTAACGCTTCTCAAATACCACAGTAGTTATATCACCCACCGGTTTATAATAAAATTGCTTAAATGTAGATTCTGATGACCAATCAGCAGATCTCATAATGTCTTGAATGGTTGAACCCAACATAAAGGTTTTGGATGCCACGGCACTACGTACAGAATGCGCCCCAAAAATTTGGGCATCAATACCAGCTTCCTTCTTTACTGATTTTAACCATCTGGCTATTGTAGCCGCCGATACAGGTTTGAACGGTTTTTGTAATGCAATTAACAATTGTGTTGAACCCTCTGATCGCAAGGACCGTGTGCATTCTTCGTAGGCTTTTAGGCATTTAACTACACACAACTTAACATTACTGGGAAAAGCATTATATTCTATGCTACGTGACAATGTTTTCCTTCTGCCAATAATGTTAAAAGAAACACCTTCTGGAGTGAATACTCTACCTGTAAGATCCACAGCTCTCACATCTGAAGAACGGCTGCAGGCAGATAAACACAAAAGCATAGCTAGTTTAGCTGATAATTGTTTCCTGGATAACAGGGCATTATCCGGCCGTCTGTCAAAGAGGAATATGACCAGGGATACATCCCACAAACATGAATATTTCGGTTTAGGTGGATTAGCCACTCTAATTCCCTTAAGTAACTTACAGACCACTAGGTGCATACCTACCGGTTTTCCATCCACCTGGCTATGGCCTGCTGAAATTGCCGATCTGAAATTGTTTGCTGATCAATACAACAAACCTTCTGAAGCTTTATCTGACAGGAAATTCACAACATGGGATAATTCTACCCCCACGGGATCCACGTGCCGTTCCAGGCACCAACGTACCCAGCATTTCCAAGCTGATGAATATCTCTTCCTCGTGGAAGGGGCCCAGGCTTGCTTAATGAATTCGGAAGCTTTGTCCGAAGAACCTGGCATTTCCCATTGTTGCCGGAAAGCCTTCATACCATCAGGGACAACTGCCCTGATGTTACCATTGGATGCAGTTCCTCGTGAGGGCCCTGGAGCATCGTACGAGACCAAGGGAGCATCCTGGGTAAGTTGCAGCTCATCTCCAATAATATCGGGAACCAGGGCTGCGACTTCCACAGGGGGGGTCACCAAAATTACTTCTGCCTGCTGCCGGGCTATCTGGGTTGTCACTCTGGGAATTAGAATCAATGGAGGAAATGCATAGTTCAGATTCATGGACCAATTCTGGGAGAAGGCGTCTGTTGCTTTCGCTAGTGGGTCCGGCCTCCAGCTGAAGAACGTCTGCAGCTGCCGATTCAATCTGGATGCAAAGATGTCTATTTTGCAAGGACCCCACACTGTTTGTAACCATTGGAACAGTTGGGGTTGCCAATCGCTGTAATCCTTTAGATACCTGGAATTCCAGTCCGCGAAAGTATTGGACTGTCCCGGAATGTATTCCGCTATTCACCGATATCTGATGACTCAGTCAATAGTGCCAAAAGCCCTTCGCTATCTCCACCAGCAGGGACGACCTCGTACCGCCCAACTTGTTGATATATCTCACTGCTGAGATATTGTCCATCCTGAGTAGGATGCAACAAGAGACTTGTTTGGGGGAGAGTGTCCGTATCGCAAATGACTCTGCCAACAACTCCATGACAGTTGATGTGGAGGGATAGTTCTTGAAGTGACCACCTACCTCCAGTGGAGATATCTCCGCAACGTGCTCCCCAGCCCCATCGGCTGGCATCTGACTCTATAACGACTTCTGGTTGGGAGCCGGAGATAGTTCTGTCGTTCCACGCTTCTATGTGGCCCAACCACCATTGCATTTCTTCCCTGACTACCTGCGTCAGGGGGACCAGATCCGTGTATGACAAACCCTTTTGAAGGTGTTGGATTTTTAATCTCTGAAGAGCCCGATAATGAAGAGGGCCCGAAAAGATAGCCTGTATTGACGATGCCAGTAACCCCACTATCCTGGCAATTGTCCTGAGGTAGACCGTCTGTTTGGCTAACACTGATGTGAGCTCTTTCTTGAGATCCCGTAATTTCGACCGGGGAAGACTCAGCTGAGCTGTCTGTGAATCTATGACGAAACCTAGGAAATCCATTGTCTGAGAAGGACATAGTGCCGACTTGGGTTCTTTGATTACAAATCCCAAGTTCTGGAGGAGGGACACTGTCATCTGTAAGTGCAGATTAGCTAGGAATTGTGTCTGAGCCATGATAAGTATATCGTCTGAGTACACTATCATGCGAATGCCCTGTTCTCGCAGATGGGCTATCACTGGCTTCATTACTTTGGTGAAGCACCATGGAGCCGAGGAAAGCCCGAAAGGAAGGACCAAATATTCCAACCACCAGTTCCTCCACTGAAACTGCAGGAAACGCTGATGGGGAGGAAAGATAGGAATCGTCAGGTAAGCATTCTTTAGGTCCAGTCAGACCATCCAATTTCCCTTTTTTAGTAAATCTGCTAAGAGATGAATACCCTCCATCTTGAAGTGCTTGTAGACCATGAAGTGGTTGAATTCCCTCAGATTTAACACTAGTCTGTGACCACCACCCTTCTCCTGCACCAAGAGGACGTTGCTGCAAAAACCGCGTGCCCCGTTGTCGCAATAGGTGTTAGAACTGGGGGTCTCTAGTTGGCAGAGGTAGGTACCTCTGTCCAAATAGGGACCCTTGCTTCTAGTCAGGGTAAGGGGGTACACTCCTGAAATAACCCCTGCTCACCCCCTTGGTAGCTTGGCACGAGCAGACAGTCTTAGTTCAGAGGCAGTGTGTAAAGCATTTGTGAACACATACAGTAATCCAGTGACAACACTACAAATGGACACCACACAGGTTGTATTATAAAAATAAGTATCTTTTATATAGATTTACCACAAGACCATAAACGACAAAAATAATCCACAATACTGTACTTTAAAGATGGTAGAATTAGCTTGAGTCTCTTAAAATGGAAATGCGACACTTTGAGTTCAATGTACCTTAAGATGCGTAACGCAGGGCAACGAAAAGTGTTGCAGGGAAGGTGATGCGGTAGTCCCTTACACGCAAGGACGGTGATGCGTTGAATATCTGGTGCAAAGAAAGAAAGCGGCGTCGTCTTGATGTTGCGACAACGAAGGGGTGATGCGTGCACGCCCGACGGCCGTGCGGCGATTTCGATGAATCTTTGGAGCCGCGACAGGCCCTGCGACACGCTTCCCTGGTGATGCGACGGCGTCTGATGCGAGGTCGACGATCTTCTCCTGGGATGCGGGGCGCCTCGTGTTGCGATGTGTCGGCGTCTGATGCGAGGTCGATGCTCTGCCCCGGGGATGCGACGGCGTCTGCTGCGACGGCGACACTTTTCTCCGGTGCTGTGAGGCGCTTCGAAGGATGCGAGGGTGTCAGCGGCGCGCTTCTTCGGGGATGCGCCGGCGTCTGCTGCGACGTCGACACTCTTCTCCGGCGCTGCGAGAATCAGCGGCTGCGGCGACACGCTTCTTCGTCTTGAGTCGCGCTTCCAGCTCCCAGAGACACGCAAGCGTGTCAGAAGGTCCAAATTCCCAGCAAGGGAATACAGGGGAGCTGGTGGGTGAAGTCTGTTGTCCCTGAGACTTCAGCAGGAGGCAAGCTCTGAAATCAAGCCCTTGGAGATCCTTCACAAGTTGATGAAAGTACACACAAAGTTCCCTTCTCCTTTCTTTGGCAGTCAGGCAACCACTGCAGGCAGATCCCTCTAGCTTAGGGATAGTCTTCTCCTCAGTTTCTTCTTGGTTCCGCTCCTCAGCAAAGGTTTCTTCTTGTTTCCCAAAAGTGATCTAATTTCCTAGGGGTCTGGGTCCCCTTTTTATACACCTTTTCTCTTTGTTCTCTGAAGGCAGAGAGGCCTTTGCCTAGTCCAAAACCAGTTCTGGTCAGTCCTGGAGCACTTTGTTTACAGGACTCCTTCTTTCCTTTCAGAATGTGGGGCAGAGTGCTCAGCCGCCCAGCAGGAGGTGGAGCCAGCATTGTGGAAGGCAGGCACAGCCCTATTCAGACCCAGGTGCAACTCCTCCCTCCACTCTGGATGCAGATCTCTCTATTCAGCCCTGTGCTGACTCACCCTGTCTCCTGGAGTCCCCCAGCCCCTGTCACTCACAAACCCAGACAAGGAATACACAATCTAGCAGAGGCAGGCTTGGATAGTTAGGCAAGAAAATACCTACTTTCTAAAAGTGGTATTTTCAAACACAGAATGTTAAAACCAACTTCACTAAAAGATGTATTTTATCATCCTGAGTTCAGGCATACTAAATTCGTTTTTCTACCATGTTCCCTGGGTCAGTTAGGATTATAAGGTGTAATAATCAAACTGCCCAGTCTGGCCTATGGGGAACAGGTAGCCTTGCAATAGTGAAAAACGAAAATGGCTGTAATTCACTATTGGGACATGCCACACACACCAGGGCATGTCCTACCTTATACTTACAATGCACCCTGCCCTTGGGCCTACCATAGGGGTGTCTGATATGAAGAAAAGGGAAGGTTTAGGGACTGGTAAGTGGGTGCACTCACCAAGTCGACATGGCAGCCCTAGGCTGCACACAAGCTCTGCAATGGCAGGCCTGAGACACATTTTACAAGCTGCTTCTGTGGGTGGCGCAACCAGTGCTGCAAGCCCACCAGCAGCATTGGATTTACCAGCCCTGGGCACACTCAGTGCACTGTACTAGGGACTGACAAGTAAACCAATCATCCAATCATGGAGTCACTAATACATAACACAATTTATCATAGGGAGCACTTGCACTGTGGCACTGAATAGCAGTGGCACAGTGCCCAAAGCATCTAAACCAGCAAAAACAGATCAATAACATTGGAGGCATCATAAAAAAATGGAAGGGAGACCCACGCCAAGGATGCCAGGTCTAACACGTGTCCCCTCCAGCTGAAATGTGGGGAGAACTACCCTACCTCAGGGGAGTTCTCTTCACTAAGGCGGAAAAATCTGGACAGACCATCAGCATTGGCGTGTTCTGTACCAGGGCGGTGTTCCACCGTGAAGTCCATCCCCTGTAGGGAAATGGACCACCGGAACAGCTTTGGATTCTCACCCCTCATCTGCATCAACCATCTGAGGGGCCTGTGGTCGGTCTGAACCCGGAAGTGAGTCCCAAACAGGTATGGTCTCAGCTTCTTCAGCGCCCAGACCACAGCAAATGCCTCACGCTCAATAGCACTCCACCTCTGTTCCCGTGGAAGTAACCTCCTGCTAAGGAAGGCTACAGGTTGGTCTAGGCCCTCCTCATTCATCTGTGACAAAACAGCCCCCACACCATGCTCTGAAGCGTCTGTCTGAACGATAAACTCTTTGGAGAAGTTGGGGGCCAGGAGCACGGGCGCCGTGCACATGGCTGTCTTCAAGGTGTCAAAAGCTTGTTGACAGGTGTCAGTCCAAATCACTCTCTTGGGCTGCTTCCTGGAAGTCAGCTCTGTCAAGGGTGCAACAATGCTGCCATACCCCTTGACAAATCTCTTGTAATACCCGGTGAGTCCTAGGAAGGCTCTCACCGCTGTCTGGGTCTTGGGGGGCTCCCAAGCCAGAAAGGTATCTATCTTGGGCTGTAGGGGCGCCACCTGGCCGCTCCCAAACTGGTGTCCCATGTACACCACAGAACCCTGCCCGATCTGGCACTTACTCGCCTTGATCGTGAGGCCTGCCCTCCGCAGCACCATCAACACTTCCCAGAGGTGGCGCAGATGTTCTTCCCAACTGGCGCTGAACACTGCGATGTCATCCAGGTAGGCGGCACTGAACTCTTCCAGTCCAACCAACACCTGGTTGACCAACCTCTGAAAGGTGGCAGGGGCATTCTTCATCCCAAAGGGCATCACCCGGAATTGGTAGTGCCCATCTGGTGTGGAGAATGCTGACCTCTCCTTTGCCCCATCAGTCAAGGCGATCTGCCAGTACCCAGACGTTAAGTCAAACGTACTGAGGTACCGGGCAGCCCCTAACCTATCTATGAGCTCATCAGCTCTGGGGATGGGGTGTGCGTCAGTCCTGGTGACGGAATTGAGTCCTCGGTAGTCCACACAGAACCAGAGTTCAGGTGTGGCACCAGGCGCGGCAGCCTTTGGGACCAAGACCACTGGGCTGGCCCAAGGGCTGTGAGAGGACTTAATCACCCCCAATGCAAACATCTTGGAGACCTCCTCCTTGATGCAAGCTCTCACCCTGTCAGTCACCCTGTAAGCCTTGTGCTTGACAGGAAGACTGTCCCCAGTGTCCACATCATGGACACACCAGTCAGTGACACTAGGAACCAGGGAGAACAGGTCAGGAAATTGCCCCAACAGTTGGCGACCGTCACCTTGCTGCTCAGGTGTCAGGGAGGGAGAGAGGTTCACACCCTCCACTGATCCATCTTGCTCTTGTGCTGACAGGAGGTCAGGAAGAGGCTCGGTCTCCTCCTCCATCCCAGCATCTGTAGCTAAGATCATGCCCACTTGGGACCTCTCCAAGTGGGGCATCAGGCGGTTGACGTGCAGGACCCGCAAGGGGTTCCTGGGAGACCGCATGTCCACCAAATAGGTAACAGGACTCTTGCGCTCCACCACCTCAAAGGGTCCGGTCCACTTATCCTGGAGCGCACAGGGCTCCACTGGGGCCATGACCCACACTTTCTGACCAGGTTGAAGCTCAACCAGAGTGGCATTCTGGTCGTACCACCGCTTCATTTCCTCCTGGCTGGCTTCCAGATTTGCCTCAGCAAGTTGCCTGAAACGCCTAGTTTGGTTCCTGAAGGCCAGCATGTAGCTATATACATCCTGGGGAGGTTTCCTGGGAGATTGCTCCCAGCCTTCCTTGACCAAACTCAGAGGTCCTCTCACTGGGTGACCATACAGAAGCTCAAAGGGGCTGAACCCTAGAGACTTCTGTGGCACCTCACGGTATGCAAAAAGAAGGCATGGCAAGAGGACGTCCCACTTACGCCTCATGGGTTCTTCCAGACCCATAATCATGCCCTTCAGGGTCCAGTTGAATCTCTCAACCAACCCATTTCCTTGGGGGTGGTAAGGAGTGGTGAACTTGTATGTTACACCGCACTCCTGCCACAGGGACTTCATATACTTGGATATAAAGTAAGTACCTCTGTCAGACACCACCTCTTGAGGGAACCCCACACGGGAGAAAATTCCCATCAGTGCCCGTCCCACCACGGGGGCCGTCACTGTCCTCAGAGGGGTGGCTTCAGGGTACCGGGTGGCATGGTCCACCAAGACCAGGATGAACCTGTTGCCCATGGCTATCTTGGGGTCCAGTGGCCCCACAATGTCAATACCCACCCGTTCAAAGGGGGTGCTGACTACAGGGAATGGCTGGAGAGGAACCTTCTGCTTCCTCCCACTCTTTCCACTTGCCTGGCAAGTCTGACAGGTCCTGCAGTGAGTGGCGGCACTCCTGCGCATCTGGGGCCAAAAGAAATGGGTGACAAGCCTTTCAAAGGTCTTGTCCTGCCCCAGCTTGTCCAGCTACTTGAAGAGTACCAGAGACCCCCCCCCCCCACTCAAAGGGAACCTGAGCCAACTTGCAGTGGCTCTCTGTGTTGTCAGCGGCTACAACTGGGTAGAATGCATCAGGGACCACCTGCTCTTTAGACACCAGGTGACACTTGACAGCTGTCACACTGGCTCCTGTGTCTCTCAGAGCCTCCACCCTATGGCCATTGATGGTCACCCACTGCCTGTACTTCTTAGTGTTCTCAGGCAGTTGGGTCCTAGGGACCATCTCAGAGTCTCCTAATGAGACAAGGGACAATACTACGGGATCCCGCCCACCTTGGGCACCCATCTCCTCCCCCAGGGCTACACTAGCCAACTGCCGGGGGACTGCACCAGGGGTGCTGGCTTTCCAAACAAAGGGCAATGGGGATCATTGGCCCTGTGGCCTAGGGCGCCACACTTGTAGCACACCAGGGGTCCCCTATGAACAGGTGGACCTGTCGGGCCCCGTGCTTATTCTCAGGGGAGGCTGGGAACCTTTCCCTTGGTTCCCTTGGGGTTTACTTTGGGGCCCTCTCTGGAACTCCCTCTGTTTACCCTTGTCCCCCCACTCCTCTGCTGGGGACCCTGCCCACCCTTGGCGGAGTCTCCCACGTGACCCTTGTGGACCCGGGTGCTCACCCAGCGGTCCGCCTCCTCAGCAAGCTGCCTAGGGTTAGTCAGCCTACTGTCAATCAGGTGCTGGCGTAGCTCAGGAAAACAATTACTGGACAAGTGCTCCCATGCAATCAAATCAAAGAGCGCCTGAAAATCATTTGCTTTGCTACCCTTTACCCAACCATCCAAGGCTCTGCAAAAAAAGTCACATACTCAACCCAGGTACTGCCTTCAGTCTTCTTACAGTTCCTGAACCTCTGCCTATAGAGTTCAGGAGTCAACCCATACCTGGTCATCAATGCATTCTTCATGTGGCTGTAGGAATTATAGACTTCAGAGGGCAAGTCCAACAAAGTATCCCGCCCCTCACTAAGGAACCGACCCCACAACCCCGCTCCCCAATCCTTCTCAGGGACCCGGTGGGAAGTCATGGCTACCTCATAGGCCTTGAACCATTGCCCAATATCATCATTCTTAAAAAACTCCTTGACCACATCCTTAGGAATATACACCCTAGCCTCAACAGGCACTGACGGTGTGCTGCCACCAGAGGGAGTAATCTCTAACTTCTTGGCTCTAAACTCCATCTCCCTCAAACCTTTTTCATGCTCATGATCCATTCTTTTCTCTTCTAAGGCCAACTTTCTAGATTGCAATTCAAATTCCAACTGCCCCTTTAACTTGAGCTTGGTCAGCTCCATCTCATGCATCCTACCCTTTTCTCTGTCCTCCAGCTCTTCTGGGGACAGACCTCTGGCAGAAACACTGCTACCTATGGGGGAAGATGCTCTCCTCTCCCCTGGACCCACTGGCCCATCCAGCTGCTCATCTGCATTCTCAGCCCCCTCCTCATTCTCAGGGGTATTCCTTGCTTCAACCCAGGCCCTCAGTGCCTTTTGGAAATCATCCTTCTTGGTGATTCCGGTCATAGAAACTTTGAACCTCCTGCAGAAGTGCTTGAGCTGGTTAATGGTGTAGCATTCCAGTTTCTCCTCTTCCCAATCATTATCAACAGATACTATGGATGCTGCTGTATCCATGGTGATTAAACTTGGCAGTTTTTAGCAAAAATAGAAAGTCCCAGAAAAGAATATCTACCAAAAGTATGTGGTTGCGTTTTGGTCTGCACTCACTAGGTAGTGTTCACCAATCACTGTACATGAGTCACAAATGCAAGTCCAGAATCCCCACCGCTGACCACCAATGTTAGAACTGGGGATCTCTAGTTGGCAGAGGTAGGTACCTCTGTCCAAATAGGGACCCTTGCTTCTAGTCAGGGTAAGGGGTACACTCCTGAAATAACCCCTGCTCACCCCCTTGGTAGCTTGGCACGAGCAGACAGGCTTAGTTCAGAGGCAGTGTGTAAAGCATTTGTGAACACATACAGTAATCCAGTGACAACACTACAAATGGACACCACACAGGTTGTATTATAAAAATAAGTATCTTTTATATAGATTTACCACAAGACCATAAACGACAAAAATAATCCACAATACTGTACTTTAAAGATGGTAGAATTAGCTTGAGTCTCTTAAAATGGAAATGTGACACTTTGAGTTCAATGTACCTTAAGATGCGTAACGCAGGGCAACGAAAAGTGTTGCAGGGAAGGTGATGCGGTAGTCCCTTACACGCAAGGACGGTGAAGCGTTGAAGATCTGGTGCAAAGAAACAAAGCGGCGTCTTCTTGATGTTGCGACAACGAAGGGGTGATGCGTGCACGCCTGACGGCCGTGCGGCGATTTCGATGAATCTTTGGAGCTGCGACAGGCCCTGCGACACGCTTCCATGGCGATGCGACGGTGTCTGATGCGAGGTCGACGATCTTCTCCTGGGATGCGGGGCGCCTCGTGTTGCGATGCGTCGGCGTCTGATGCGAGGTCGATGCTCTGCCCCGGGGATGCGACGGCATCTGCTGCGACGGCGACACTTTTCTCCGGTGCTGCGAGGCGCTTCGAAGGATGCGAGGTTGTCAGTGGCGCGCTTCTTCAGGGATGCGCCGGCGTCTGCTGCGACGTCGACACTCTTCTCCGGCGATGCGAGAATCAGCGGCTGCAGCAACACGCTTCTTCGTCTTGAGTCACGCTTCCAGCTCCCAGAGATACGCAAGTGTGTCAGAAGGTCCAAATTCCCAGCAAGGGAATACAGGGGAGCTGGTGGGTGAAGTCTGTTGTCCCTGAGACTTCAGCAGGAGGCAAGCTCTGAAATCAAGCCCTTGGAGATCCTTCACAAGTTGATGAAAGTACACACAAAGTTCCCTTCTCCTTTCTTTGGCAGTCAGGCAACCACTGCAGGCAGATCCCTCTAGCTTAGGGATAGTCTTCTCCTCAGTTTCTTCTTGGTTCCGCTCCTCAGCAAAGGTTTCTTCTTGTTTCCCAAAAGTGATCTAATTTCCTAGGGGTCTGGGTCCCCTTTTTATACACCTTTTCTCTTTGTTCTCTGAAGGCAGAGAGGCCTTTGCCTAGTCCAAAACCAGTTCTGGTCAGTCCTGGAGCACTTTGTTTACAGGACTCCTTCTTTCCTTTCAGAATGTGGGGCAGAGTGCTCAGCCGCCCAGCAGGAGGTGGAGCCAGCATTGTGGAAGGCAGGCACAGCCCTATTCAGACCCAGGTGCAACTCCTCCCTCCACTCTGGATGCAGATCTCTCTATTCAGCCCTGTGCTGACTCACCCTGTCTCCTGGAGTCCCCCAGCCCCTGTCACTCACAAACCCAGACAAGGAATACACAATCTAGCAGAGGCAGGCTTGGATAGTTAGGCAAGAAAATACCTACTTTCTAAAAGTGGTATTTTCAAACACAGAAATGTTAAAACCAACTTCACTAAAAGATGTATTTTATCATCCTGAGTTCAGGCATACTAAATTCGTTTTTCTACCATGTTCCCTGGGTCAGTTAGGATTATAAGGTGTAATAATCAAACTGCCCAGTCTGGCCTATGGGGAACAGGTAGCCTTGCAATAGTGAAAAACGAAAATGGCTGTAATTCACTATTAGGACATGCCACACACACCAGGGCATGTCCTACCTTATACTTACAATGCACCCTGCCCTTGGGCCTACCATAGGGGTGTCTGATATGAAGAAAAGGGAAGGTTTAGGGACTGGTAAGTGGGTGCACTCACCAAGTCGACATGGCAGCCCTAGGCTGCACACAAGCTCTGCAATGGCAGGCCTGAGACACATTTTACAAGCTGCTTCTATGGGTGGCACAACTAGTGCTGCAAGCCCACCAGCAGCATTGGATTTACCAGCCTAGGGCACACTCAGTGCACTGTACTAGGGACTGACAAGTAAACCAATCATCCAATCATGGAGTCACTAATACATAACACAATTTATCATAGGGAGCACTTGCACTGTGGCACTGAATAGCAGTGGCACAGTGCCCAAAGCATCTAAACCAGCAAAAACAGATCAATAACATTGGAGGCATCATCAAAAAATGGAAGGGAGACCCACGCCAAGGATGCCAGGTCTAACAATAGGCAATCATGTGTTTTTGTAGCAACTCTTCTATCTCTGAGTCTATAAAAGCACATTCTTGTTGGGAAAAACTGAGCTGTCTCTGGTATGAGTCTTGGTGTGGAGCCTGGTAAAATTCTAGGTGAAAACCTTGAATCGTCTGTAAAATCCATTAATCTTGTGACAACACTCGCCAATTGTGTAGGAAAAACTGAGTACGACCCCCCAAGTGTAACTGTGATATCTCGGTAACTCTTACCTGTGGAATTCTGGGATTGGAATCCCGCTCTGTGTCCACCTCTTGAATCGGCGCTTGTTGAACCTTTGTCTTGTGGGATAAAAGGTGCCACCTCTGGTAGAGTCCCAGTCACCTCTGCCGCGTCCGTAGTCTCCTCTGGGGGGACCTTGATAATATTGGCGGCCTGGCGAGCGTCCCCTGCCTCGCCCGGCCCTGTTAAAAAGGCCTGCCTGAAACACTCTCTTGATCCCGGATTGGGCTTTGTCCAAAGACTTAAACGTGCCTACGTACTTTGAGACATCCTTTACAAATCTCTCTCCAAAGAGGTTACCCTCTGCTATGGGACCTGGTTTAGCCGAAGCCAGTTCTGTTAAGTTAGAGTTCATTCTCATGAGTAGTGATTTACGCCTCTCCGTGGAGATGGCGCAATTTGCATTCCCCAGGAGGCATATTGCTCTCTCTGTCCATCCCGCTAGAATGTCTGGATCCACGAGGCTAGCCGATTCCTTCACCGCTAGGGCATTTCCAGGATCTTGGCTAGGGGACCTGTCACATCAAGTAATTTGTCCTGGCAGCCCCGCCAGGCATGGTCAATACCCTTTTTGGGGTCCTTTGCGAACTTGTCCGGTATATCTGGTCTGGGGCACTCTGACCGCAATCTGTTACGAACTTCCTTGTCGAAACCTTTTCTGAGGTTTTCGTGAAAGTACTCTGCTACCTCAGGGGCAGGAGCCCAATCAGAGGAGCGGGGGTAAACAATATCTGCTGGGTTAAAAGTGAAAGGGGTGGTGGGGTTCTGGGGTGTCATAACGGGTACTAGAATGACCGCCTTCCTAGCTTTCTTCCTGGGGGGGACCCTCATTATCTGATTTAGTAGACTCTGTGTCAGTGTCTATGTATACCTTCTGTTTACGCTTCGCCTTTCCACCTTCTGTAGTAGGTGGTGTGGAGTAACTGTGTTCGTCCGTGGTAGCCTGTGGCAAACTAGCTAATGCGCCTGCATGGGGCCACGGCCCTGACTTAGATTTGCTTTTGCCTGAGGAGGCGTCTTTTTGGGGTTCTGAAACCCGTGGCGCTTTGCAAAGCTTTCTCACTGATTGGTAATAGGTTTTAGTGCTGCTGCCAAGGCTTGTTGTACAGTATTGGGTACAGTGCTCTCAATTGCCCTGTTGACAGACTGCTTGACCGAGGGATCCAGGGCGTCAACAATGTTATCCTCCAAAACAGTCTCCTGTTGTTCTTCATAATAGGGTTCATCCTCCTCATCTTCAAATCTAACCGACTCTTCCATTTCAATATTAAATTAGTTTTACTTTTGTGTAAATACGTAAATATAAGGCCAAGCTGATAATTGGAGGAGTCAGGGGGGAGCTCACCCACGTGCACTCTAAGTATTGAACAATTCACTTAGCTCCTCAGCAATGCTGTACTCAGTAATTGTTGCAGCCCCAGCCATAGGGCGTCAAGAGCCGAGAAATCTAACTTTTTTGGAGTGTTCACCCACTCCCAGGGCCGACTGTTGTTTAACCCTGGGCGGGTAACTCCGCTCCGCCAGCGGAGTTTGCGGAGATTTGCCTGCTCCGTGGCGAACGCGGAGGTAGGCAAAACTCTGCCTACATGGCGGAGCGGAGTTAGCCGCTCCCTCCCCCCTCCCAAATGCTTTAAAAGGGTATAAATAAGCCACTTACCTGCATGTCTGCAGCCTCCCGTGCCTCGCCGCTCTCCTTCCTGTTCCTCTCGCGTCCTCGACGTCCTTCTAAAAAAAAAAAACCACTACGTTGTACGTCTTGCGAGTGCGCATGTGCACGCCTTACAACGTAGTTTTTTGTTTTTTTAAGAAGGACAGGAGAGGAGCAGGAAGGAGAGCAGGAAGGAGAGTGGCGAGGCACGGGAGGCGGCAGAAAAACAGGTAAGTGCCTTCTTTATACCTTTTTTAAGCATTTGGGAGAGGGAAGGGAGTGGAGCTACGCGTAGCTCCACTGAGATTTTTCCAAACTCTGTGGAGCTAGGCGTAGAGGCACTACGCCAGCTCTGCCCAGGGCTACTGTTGTTGCACCCGGTCAGGCGTTTGTGTAGATGCTCCTTACTCGTAAAATCTGGGCTTTCTGAGCACCGGTAACAGTTTGGGGTAAGCGCTTGCCGTGCATAGCCCAAATCCGCCCAAATGTAGCCCAATTGGACTACGCACGTCTGGCTATGTAAGGCTCTTCACTGCAGGTCGGGCCCGATGAGGGGATGCTTCTGACTGTATATGCGGGAGACCGCGCCGTAAACTGCTTGCAACGACACCGCTTACCTCGGTGTACTTCAATATACTCCCGCTACGGGAGACTCGTGTGTCACACGCTACCAAGCACAGTCATTCCTGACACTAAATAACACTTGCGGTATCCAGTGCTGGCAAATAAACATTCTCAACAATGAATAATCTCACTAATAAGCGAACGTGCACAGCGGTCACAAAAACACAATTTTCGCTGGCAGCTTGTTTCCTGGAGTGCAAACGCGTGTGGGAAACAGCGGTCTTTAAATCACAATTACGTTTGAATAAATGATATAATGAAGTAGCACTTATCTCTGCCGAGAGCAGCAAAGAAAGAGGCTCATGGGAAGGACATGGTGGCTCTTATAGGGTTTGACGGCATATGATTGGTGATGAAGCATCATGTGAAATGTAGTTTTATATGTTGAAACGTTTTCATTGGCTGCTGTGAATTTAACAGTAAAGAAAGAGAAGCTGTGAGAAGTTGGCCTGGTATATGCTGTCCACTAGTTATAGTGGGCACCTTGCACCATTTCAAACAACCCCTTATTGATGATAGGTTTAAGACAACCTTATTTGAAAGCTATCCTAGTGGTAGTTATGGAGAGCAGCCTTCAGGCTAAGTCTTGAAGGAGTGTAAAGCAGTTTGTTTTACCAGTCTATAATCTCTTGAATGGCTAAATGAAAGGAGACCACACCAGGTATATATATAAAATATATGTATTTATTTCTAAACACACCCTACTAGTCTCTTTATGAGGCTAGAGGTCAAAGCACATATGTTACACTTCAAATATCACAGTAAATTAGCACAATATACGATAGGCCCTAGGGGCGAACCAAACCATATATTAAGAAAGTGGTATAAGAACCACGACTTGACTAGACACAAGGCCTAGAGCCTGTAGAAATGCTGGGACCCCAAGGAACCACCCAAGGTAGTGACACAGAGGACCCACGGGGGACGTGTGCAGTGTTTGAACACAGCCTCGAGCTCCGTTAGCTTCTATGGGGAAAGTCGCGGTTAGAGTTTTAAAGTTTAGGGACACTTAGGAGTGGACTAGGAACGAACCCCTTTGGACTTAGATGGTTCTAGGGCCAACACCCACGGGAGCACCGGAGTACTCGTGTTACCTCACCCAGGGAAGCCGGGTGCATAGGTGTCAAATGGTGTCGGGTCGCGTCGTCGTTTTCAATGGCAGCTTGCTGAAAAGTGCTGCTGCCGGGAAGATGAGAAGTGTCCGAAGAGATCCAAGCCTGGATCGAAGATGTGAAGAACCTGAAAGTAGAGGGGACAGACTCTGGGTCACTAGCCAGTGACCAGGGGCACGATAGTCGAATGCCCACCGATGACGGGTGTTTCAGGTGCAAGGAGGCGAAGCTTGACTCTTCAGCCACAAGGACCAGGAGGTGTCGACGATGACCAGGAGCTGGATTCGAGCTGTGCCACGAAGGATGTCGAGTGCTGCAGCGTCGGTGCCCGGATTGGACACAACAAACCTTGGCAACAGCAACCCATGCAGGAAGAGGAAAGATGCTTCGGTGCGGACCAGCAAGGTCCTGGGGACTCCCCAAGCGATGGAGAGTCAGGGCACATCTGGAGCAACCAGGAAAGCCCAATTAAAGTAAAGTTACCCTTCTCAGGGACCCACAAGTCGACGGACAAGGGATCGCGAAGGGACCTTGAGAGGAATCACAAAATGGCAGCCCACGGGTCACTCGGAGCGGGTAGGCCAGCAATCTTCGGTGGATTCACTGCTCGGGGTCAGGGCTACAAGTAACCCAAAGCACAGCCTCAGGGATTGACGAGAAGCATATGCACTTGCAAATGTGCACGGTGTCTAGGGGTTCCGGTTCCACGGTACCCACGAGGGCTACGGGTCTCAGCTTTGCTGGGGACTCGGGTCAGCCTCTGGGATGTCTGGAAACCCACCTCCTGGGTTGCAAAGTCTTCGGCGTCCGGTGGGAGCTTCGGAGATGCGGACCGGGCAGATGCGTCTTTGGTGCCTGCCAAGCAGGGGAGTAACTCCTTTACTCCAAGGGAGATTCTTCAGTCATCTGGCGTTGAACAGATCGTCGAAGGTCCAGGATTCAGTATCAGAGTTTCATCCAGGGAAATCTAAAGTCCTGTAGCCAGGGGTTCCTTTCTTATATCCAAGGAAGGGGTTGGACATACTCTGGGGACCCACCTATGGGAGGGTTTGGAAAGAGGGGTGGCTACACCCATTTCCTTTGTCCAGTTTCGCGCCAGAGCAGGGTCTGGTAGCCTCTGCAACCGGTTTGAACTGGACTATGCACAGGGACACCAAATGTGCCCCCAGTGCAGGACTTCAAAGCACTCTGAGAGTGCACCCACCCAGCCCCAATACACTAAAGCCTGTCTGGGAGGTGGTAACACCTCCCTGTGACAGGAAACCTATTGTCCAGGCCTCCCCTGCCGGAGTTTCGGTCAGCAGCAGGAGGCCAGACTCGTGTCTGTGGCTGCAGCATCCATTTTGTGATGCCAGGGCTCTGTTAGCTGGTACCAGGTATACCGGTGCTGTCATGTCTCTCCCTCTAGAAGGGTGGGATCATACTCCCACACCAGTTACTGGTGTGGGGGTATGATTCCAAGGTGTTTGACACCAAACACGACATGTTTCCGTGCAGCCATCCCAAAGTTAGCATTTACCGCTAGGTTATAATGCACTTAAGAGTATATGGTCAGGCTGCCTCACAGACAACCCCGGAGGATAGATTCCGAAGGCTGCAGAGGGGCTCTGCTCATGCATGGGCACCCTCTCACACAAAACCAAGCACCCTGCCTTCAGGATTGATAAGGCCTGCCATAGGGGTGACTGATAGGTTTATATGTGCAGTGCTAGGGTGAGATATAGTGAACCTATATCTCGGTAAGGGGTGCAGGCACCACCTCACTCAGGCTGCTGTAGCAGTCCTGTGGTGTCATTTTGGAAGGCTGCCCAGGGGTGGCATAATACGTGCTTCAGCCCCTGGGAGGCCTCTGGGGTACCTATGCCCTGGGTACATAGTATACCATATACTAGGGACTTATAAGGGCACCCCAGAATCCAATCTTTGGTGTACCTAAGGTACAGGGAATCCATTTTAAAGATAAAGCAGATAAACTGGGGCCCTGAATAGCCGGGTCCCAGTCCAACTAAGTCGAAAACCAGCAAAACACCAGGAAAAAAGTGGGGGCAACCATGCAGTCAGATTCCACCTTCCTACAGAAGCAATAATCAGAGCCTCCGGTCCTGTAATAGAATCAGCAAGATTTCTGGAGCACTCCCCTCTCTGTGATGAGTTGGTAAAGGGTGTTGTGAGGGTCACGTTCTTGTGTACACAGTGCAACACCAAACAGCTGAAGAGAAACCCAGTTAGAGTTTCATTCAATAATGTTTTTGTTGCACCCAGGAAGCGGCGCTGTGCCCAAGAAAACCCAAGAATGTTGGAAGCTCAGAGCGGCTACACGTACATGGGGACAGAAAGGAAACCTTTTGTCTGTGCTCGCCACTTCCCCGTCGACCTGTTGGTCTCGCTCCTGCTGCAAGGTGTTGGTGTTAGCTGCATCTTGGTTATAACTTATTGCTTGTTTTATTTCCCCCCGGGATATTATATTTGTTTAATGTGATAGGGCAACATCTATATGCCTTGCTGTCACATTAAACAAATGTAGTCTTTGTGGGAAAACAAACAAGCATTAGCAAAGTTACTAAGAGTAGCTTTTTGCTTTTAGGGGGAAATTGTGTGAGTGGGTGAGCCACTGATTGTCAGTGTTGTACTGGCCTCTGAGCACTGCCAGATGAGCTGGCTTGAAAGAGCCAGTGTGTGGGCCAGTTTCTATTGGTCCTGTGGGCCGTGACTTGACTAAAACAGCTCCCTCTGGCACGTTCAAGCTGGCCTTTCTGGCAGTGCCGGAGGCCAGCCCTGCTCATTGCAGAGGTTACTGAGTGAGTGGCTAAATATGAGTGACTGGGAATCAATGTGAGTGAAGGAGACTGACTTGTTGAATGTGGGTGAATGAGTCTGCTACAGTGAGAGTAGGTGGATAGGGGAAAGCAATTGTGTTGGTGGGCCCAAGGCTGGTAAATGAGAGGCTGAAGGCCCTCTGGACAGTCACAGTATCTGGACTCTCAGCCACATCTGTAGGATCAGTAGATGCGATAGTTTTACTTTTATTGATCTCGGGAGGATGAGAGGCAAAGGGCACCTGTGCTCAAGGGGGCAAACGCAGCCAGGTCTGAGGGGAGTGTGCTTGCTTGAAGAGAGTAAACTTGTGTATGAACTTACGCCTCACCACTATTTGCACTCACCAACCGCCACTGTTCCAAAGTGAGACAACACCAGCATGTCTTGCATGGATGTATATAGAAGGGTATTTATATATCATACATCTAGCCATGGCCAGTTGAGAGCTGTACTGGCCCTGGCTATTGATATATACACGAGCCCAGCTGGTTGGTGGCAGATCACAAGGATTGTACTCAGTCAATGGATTTAGGCTTACACAGTCCATGCTATCTCCGGCTCCATGATTGCCTGGAGCTTTCCATATAAGGCACTCTGCTGCTTCTCTTCATTTCACATAGTCTTTCTCACCTGTATGTAGGTGTGGTTGGGGATAGACTGTGTTCTGTACATACCACCACTTCATCTGCTCTTTGTTCGTCCTTTACAAGTAAGCGAACTGGACTCTTCACTCGCCTGATATTCACAGCTTTGTTTTGTGAGACCCTTTGCTTCTAGGGCCTCGAAGAGCTTCCATTGACTCTCAAGGCCACCTGGCTCAGCAGCAGATGCACACTGGGGACACATTTACTAACTTTTGACACAGTGAGTAACCAAAACAGCGCTGCATGCGTCCTTAGGAGAGAGAAACAAAGCACCACACCTACTAAGATGGCACTGTTTCACTTCCCGCGCTGGCGCACTTTTAGGTGCCTTGTGCCAATACACACACCCTTGCAGAAAGTCCATGTTAAAAATGAATACAGACAACGTCATATAAAGCTCTTCATCATATCGGGCCTTCGCAGGTTTTTTCCTCATTGATTTGTATTAGCATTTCTCATAAACAAGGCTCAGGTATACAATCCACATGGCCACATTTCACCAAACAATGGTGCAGCCGCACACACACATCCACAATGTCAACCACTGGGGACGATCTCCGTATAGTACCACGCGTGAAGCACAGCAGCATGTTTCCTTCCAGTGACCTCAAACCAATAAAAAGCAAAAAGGAACACACCCCAAACTGTACCCAGGTGGACAGGCAGCACCCCCCTTTGCTCCAACATGTCCATGACCAGTGGCACTAACACCATACTCAAACCTATGTTCTTCACCCCTTTTATCTTTTGCGAGGAGAGAGGACTGTATGATGACAACCGTTCACATAGAGGACCATCACGACCCAGGGGCGTAACGGAGGCCCCCTCATCCCCAGCGGTGTGGGGGAGGCCCTCGCCCTGTAAGTCATGCCATTGCATGCCTTTCCGAATGCGTGCCAGGCATGCAATGGTATGAAATAAGAAATAGTTAATCGCTCGGGAAAGCCACTCTGCTTTACCATGCAGTGTGGGGAGCAACAGTTCAGGGGGCCCCATCATTTCTGTTACGTCACTGTCACTGCACTACCTGCCCCCTATGCTTAGTGTAGGGTTTTTGTGGTGCACCCACCCACTGTTCCCGAAATCATATATCATCTTGTGGCGTTAGAGTTAGCATGCTCTAATCTATCCATTGACAGCAGACCTTCATCAGATGTGACTTCCAGTTTCTCCAGAACACCACCCCACTTGGTGTATGCCTCCCCAGCTCATCCCTCATTCTGGGTACCAAATCTAACATCTGTCTCTGCCCGCGACCATTTTAACAGGTCACAGCACCAGGCCTTAAGCAATGGGGCCTCCAAAGCCTTCCAGGCCATGGCCGTGCGTCTTTTTGCCAGTACCATGGCCAGGCTCACAAACCAGTAAGTGTGCTTGTTCATTTCTGTAATGGGTCTCACTTTTAGTAAGCACTGTAAGGGGTCATGGGGCAAGAGTGTGGTGGTCAGCTCAGCCGTGTACCCGAGCTCCTCCAAGAAGTGTACTATCATTGGCACTGCCACATTATGTGGTAAAAGTCCACCACCATCTCGCCACATCTAGGGCATGCGGCGGAGGCACTCGGGAACGTTTGTCTGATGTGTTACAGGGTGAGGTAGGTGTGATGTAGGCAGTTAAACTGTGTGTATCATAGCTAGGGCTCCCGGTTTTATGGTATTTTTTTTTTTACATTTCGTCTGTATTTATCCATATTTATTACGGGTTATGTGAAAAAAATAAAGCTGAAACTGGTATATTTCCACATTTATTTAACCAATACATACGCAGCCATGCTAGAATGCCTGTCAGGTTTCAGTGATATGAACACCCACAGAAGATAAATCAATGCACTTATGTGAAAATATGCACATTTCGGTATCAGCCTTGTGCATATCTACTGCTGTTTAAGCTTCTTTACTAAAATTCCTTTCTTTTTTAACCCCCTAACCTATCATTTCACACAGTTATTGGCCTGGCAGTCATGGCAAAGTGTATTTAGAGTCACTCAAAAAGCACCCAATTTCTGTTTTTATCCACATTTAAAAATAAATACAGACAAGAAAATAAATGGTTTTCTGTCTGTATTTATCTGTAAAAATCAGAAAAAACTGAAAACTGGGAGCCTTAATCATAGCCTAGCATTAGTGGAAATCCCCCTCATGGAGTACAAGCTCCTCTCCCAGGTACCAGTCGGTATCTCCTGTCCCTGTCCCGCCTCCCATCATACCTGGAGGCTGCCTGAGTCACGGTCTATCCTCTACGATAGTGCCCAATATAAACATGTACCTGCCTTCCTTCAAGGATCACGTGTCAAGAGTACAGCTGCACTGGTGTTGGAAACGGGGTTACCGAGTCCGTTACGGTAGCATGGCGCAAAGCGGGGAAGGCACGCGAAGGCAATGTGTAAGGCAGTCTTACTTTGACTCACAAATGCGAAGCAATAACAGGACACCACACCAGGCTTGCATAATTAAAATCAAGTTCGTTTATGTAAATCACGGTTGCATCAAATGAGGCAGATTACTTCAACTTTACATTGCGTTATTCAACTGGTGTACATTCCCCCTAAAATACCATCAACATTGTAGGCCACTAAAAGGCCGCAGGAATCATCTCCTAAACACAGCACCCATAACGATCACCGGGTGTAGTAATAAAATATGGCCTAGAACATGTAATTCACTTCATGAATATTAAATTATGAGTACATAGGCACTTTACGTTACATTTTAACCAGGGCCTGCATTTGTCTAGGCACCCCCATAGGCAGTACAAAGGGCGTCGCCAATCCGGTACACCTGCAACCTGAAAACACTTCAACTCTTGTCAGGGTACACTAGAGTTCACTTCAATGAATTACCTTCCCTTCGGGCAAGGACATTTCCTCATAGGCATATTCAGCAGGCCCAGACAATCAGTAAAGCAGGCGCAACAATAAACTGAGGGAAATACTAGAGGGAACCCCTCAACATGTCCGTAATACTGGGGCTTCCCTATATTTGAGGATTCCTATGTCTACAAGGGGAGGTAAGGGTTAAATCAGGCTTGGCCCTCTCCTCACCGGGGCCTCGCCTTGCAAAACGTTAATGAGGGCTTCTCCCTCTTTAGCTCCCCAGGGAATGCTGGCCCCCGGCCCCCAGTGGCGTGTTCTGGAGCCCTAGGGGCCTCCCGGGCTCACCTGCTGTTGTGGCGGTGGTCGCTCTTCCACGCGACTGGGCCCGTTAGGGTTCGGCCCACGCGTTGGTTCTTTGAGCCCAGACTGGGCTAAGGGGCCTTGCACTGGCGTCGTGGGTCGTTGGGGGGCCGGTATTGCTCTCCTCCGGCCCCGGGGATGGTTCTCGATGCGAGGCAGGGAGCGGGAGCCGGCAGTCCTTTCCGGACGGCTTCCCGCCTCCCTCTGTGGACGCGGTGCTGGTCTTCGGCGTCGGAGCTCTCCCCGGCCTCCGTACGCGCTGGGGGCGGGCCGAGGACGGGCGCCCAATCACTGCGCGGCCTTCCGGGGCGCGGCCGATGACGCGGTCGGCGTCCCTGGTCCCTCAGCAACGGCGTCCGCGGGCCTGGAGGCCGCGGTAGGCCTCAGTTCTCTTCACGCGGCCCTCCTGGGCTGCGGCGGCGTCCTTTTCGGCCGCGACTTCAGCGGTACGGCTCTCGGGCCCGGCGGTGATCTCAGGGGCGATTTGGGAGGCTTCGGTGAGGGCGCGGACGGCGCACCTCACCACCCCAAACTCGGCGGTACCTCGGCTGTCCTCACAGCGCTCCTCACGCGGCGACGGCCGCAGCAGCAGCAGAGAGTAGCCACGAGGTGAGTGGCTTGGGGCAACTTCCTTTCAGGAGAGATACAGCGCGGAGCGCGCTGGCAGCCTATGAGCAGGGCTGCGTGGGAAGGGTTCGTGGGGACAGTCCAGCTGCAGGCAGGAGTGGATAGGGGGGTGAAGTTCTAGCGCTTAGGGCACGGCGCTTTACCTCGTGATCCCCAGTTGAAGATTCAGCCTGGGTTGACTGGCTGTCAGGTTATGGGTTCCAGTTACACTTGGTTTCAGAATCTTGTCATGAGCTTCTTGTCAGAAGTGGCTTATTATAATGTCTGTGACAACCGTTTCTTGTCAGAAAGTTCTTCTTCTGAGGGGGGTTGTGAGTTGGTGGTTCGGGGGTTGCTTGATGTTCCTCCCAGCACGCTGAAGGTGGTTCCCTGGGTCCCCTCACACTGGGAAAGGTCAGTGGGTGGTGGGCGTTCCTCAGCTATCTTACTTCAGCAGGGCCTCAGCCCTGTCAGCAGCAGTAGTGTAGGTCTCCCCCTAGGCCCTAAAGCCTATACTCCAGCGCAGGTTCTCCCAGGTTCAGTGGTGCTCCAACCTAACTGACTAAAAGGTTTTCCCTCCAAGCCTCTTATACCCCTAGGTCAGGTGACCCTCCTAAAGGCGGCAAAACATAACTCCTCCCACAGCCCGGAAGGTTCTGGAACCTTCCGCCTATCTAGCTATGTGGCCCAGAGGCGGGAACGGGATGGATACTGTATCCCTATGTCCCAGCCTGACCCTGGCTACTAGCGTGTATGTGTGTAAGGCCCCTCTGCAGTAGCAGGGGCCTGTGGCAGCCATCTTTAGTGAGAGAGCACCTGCGCCTCAGCACTGCCCAGCAGTGGCAAGGCGCCCGGAGACCTAGGTCCAGTAAAAATACGGTGGCAAAAATGAGGCGCAAAAGGAAAAAAACAGGGCAAGACCACCCTAGGGCTGACAGGTCTAACACGCGTCCCCCCCAGCCGAAAGAGGGGAGAGCTTCCCAACCTCTAGGGAGTTCTCTTCGCTAAGGCGGAAAAACCGGGAGAGACCGTCAGCGTTGGCGTGGTCTACACCGGGTCGATGTTCCACCCGAAAGTCCATCCCCTGGAGGGAAATGGACCACCTCAACAATTTGGGGTTTTCGCCTCTCATCTGCATGAGCCAGCGAAGGGGTCTGTGGTCGGTCTGGATCAAGAAGTGACAACCAAAAAGATATGGCCTCAACTTCTTTACAGCCCAAACCACAGCAAAGGCTTCCCGTTCGATGGTACTCCACCGCTGTTCCCGGGGAGTAGTCTTCGGGAGATGAAGGCCACTGGCTGGTCTTGGCCATCGTCATTCAGCTGCGAGAGCACAGCTCCTATGCCATGCTCAGAAGCGTCTGTCTGCATGATAAACTCCCGTCCAAAGTCTGGGGTCCTGAGCACCGGTGCGGTGCACATGGCACGTTTAAGGGTCTCAAAGGCTTCCTGGCAGGCAGCCGTCCAGATGACTCTGCGGGGCTGCTTCTTCGAAGTCAATTCCGTCAATGGGCCCACGATGGTTCCATATCCCTTGACGAACCGGCGGTAGTATCCCGTGAGGCCGAGAAAAGCTCGGACCTCTGTTTGGGTCTTGGGGGCTCCCAGGCCATGATGGTCTCAATCTTGGCTTGGAGGGGTTGCACCTTACCTCCGCCCACCAGATGTCCCAGGTACACAACAGATCCCTGTCCAATCTGGCACTTGCTGGCCTTGATGGTTAGACCAGCCCGTTGCAAAGCCTGTAGCACCTCCTGGAGATGCTGCAGATGGTCCTCCCAGCTGCTACTGAAGACAGCTATGTCATCCAAGTAGGCAGCAGAGAAGGCCTCTAGGCCAGACAGCACCTGGTTCACCAACCGCTGGAAAGTGGCTGGAGCATTTTTCAACCCGAAGGGCATCACACGAAATTGAAAGTGGCCCTCGGGGGTGGAGAACGCAGTCTTCTCCCTTGCTCCTTCCGCCATGGCGATCTGCCAATAGCCTGACTGTTAGACCTGGCATCCTTGGCGTGGGTCTCCCTTCCATTTTTTTATGATGCCTCCGATGTTACCGATCCGTTTTTGCTGGTGTTTGATGCTTTGGGCACTGTGCCACTGCTATTCAGTGCCACAGTGCAAGTGCTCCCTATGATAAATTGTGTTATGTATTAGTGGCTCCATGATTGGATGATTGGTTTACTTGTCAGTCCCTAGTACAGTGCACTGAGAGTGCCCAGGGCTTGTAAATCCAATGCCGCTGGTGGGCTTGCAGCACTGGTTGTGCCACCCACAGAAGCGGCTTGTAAAATGTGCCTCAGGCCTGCCATTGCAGAGCCTGTGTGCAGCCTAGGGCTGCCATGTCGACTTGGCGAGTACACCCACTTACCAGTCCCTAAAACCTTCCCTTTACTGCATGTTGGTCATCCCTAAAGTAGGCCCTAGGGCAGGGTGCATTGTAAGTACAAGGTAGGACATGCCCTGGTGTGTGTGGCATGTCCTAATAGTGAATTACAGCCATTTTCGTTTTTCACTATTGCAAGGCTACCTGCTCCCCATAGGCCAGAATGGGCAGACTGACTATTACACCTTATAGTCAGAACTGACCCAGGGAACATGGTAGAAAAACGAATTTAGTATGCCTGAACTCAGAATGATAAAATACATCTTTTAGTGAAGTTGGTTTTAACATTCTGTGTTTGAAAATACCACTTTTAGAAAGTGGGTATTTTCTTGCCTAAACTTCCAAGCCTGCCTCTGCTAGATTGTGTATTCCTTGTCTGGAGATTGAGTGACAGGGGCTGGGGGTGGCTACAGGAGACAGGGTGAGTCAGCACAGGGCTGAATAGAAAGATCTGCATCCAGAGTGGAGGGAGGAGTTGCACCTGGGTCTGAATAGGGCTGTGCCTGCCTTCCACAATGCTGGCTCCACCTCCTGCCGGGCGGCTGAGCACCCTGCCCCACATTCTGAAAGGAAAGAAGGAGTCAGAAAAACAAAGTGCTCCAGGACTGACCAGAACTGGTTTTGACTAGGCAGAGGCCTCTCTGCCTTCAGAGAACAAAGGAAAACTGTGTATAAAAAGGGGACCCAGACCCCTAGGAAATTAGATCACTTTGGGAAAACAAGAAGAAACCTTTGCTGAGGAGCGGAACCAAGAAGAAACTGAGGAGAAGACTATCCCTAAGCTAGAGGGATCTGCCTGCAGTGGTTGCCTGACTGCCAAAGGAAGGAGAAAGGACTTTGTGTGCACTTTTATTCAACTTGTAAAGTATCTCCAAGGGCTTGAGAAAAGAGCTTGCCTCCTGCTGAAGTCTCAGGGACAACAGACTTCAACCACCAGCTCCCCAAGAATCCTTTGGAAGTGCCTGCTGCTGTTTTGGGCCTTCTGAAGGGACTGCGTGTCGCAAGGAGCTGGAAGCGCGACTCAAGAGGAAGAAGCGTGTCGCCGTCGCTGCTGCTGCCGTCGCAACTCCGAAGGAGGGTTTCGCCGCTGTAGCTGTCGTATTGCACCGCATCGAGAGAAGCGTCCCGCAACGAAGAGGAAGCGTGTCGCCGTCGCTGCTGCTGCCGTCGCAACTCCGAAGGAGGGTGTCGCCGCTGTAGCTGTCGCATTGCACCGCATCAAGAGAAGAGTCTCGCATCGAGGAAGAAGCGTGTCGCCGTCGCAGCCGCTGCCGTCGCAACTCCGAAGGAGGGTGTCGCCGCTGTAGCTGTCGCATTGCACCGCATCAAGAGAAGCGCCTCGCATCCACGGAGAAGCGTGCCGCCGTCGGAGCTGCTGCCGTCGCATCACGAAACAAGGGTGTCGCCGCTGCAGTTGTCGCATCGAGCGGAAGCGTCTCGCAACGTTGGAGAAGAGTGTCGCAGCCGAAGCTGTTGCCGTCGCATCGCTGAACAAGGGTGTCGCCGCTGCAGTGGACGCATCGAATCGAGACTTCTCGCAACCTCGGAGAAGCGTGCCGCATCAGGAAGAACTTGACGTCTTTATTTCTTTGCACCAGAACTTTGTCGCATTTCCATCGCTGCAACATTGCTTGTTGTGGAAGCGTCCCGCATCGTAAGGTACATTGACTTAAAGTGTCGCATCTTAAGAACTGAACTGAACTAAGCTAAAACTACAATTTTAAGTACAATATTGTGGATTTTTGTCGTTTATGGTCTTGTGTTAAAACTATATAAAGAATACTTATTTTTGATATAAACCTTGTGTGGTGTCCATCTGTAGTGTGTCACTAGATTACTGTATGTGTTCACAAATGCTTTACACACTGCCTCTGAGATAAGCCTGTCTGCTCGTGCCAAGCTACCAAGGGGGTGAGCAGGGGTTATTTTAGGAGTGTACCCCTTTACCCTGACTAGAGGCGAGGGTCCCTATTTGTCACAAGTACCTACCTGTGCCAACTAGAGACCCCCAATTCTAACACTGACGTTAAATCAATGGTACTCAGATACCGGGCTGCTCCCAGCCGGTCAATGAGCTCATCCGCCCGAGGGATCGGGTGAGCGTCGGTCTTGGTGACTGAGTTGAGTCCACGATAATCCACACAGAACCGAAGTTCTGGTGTGGTGCCCGGGGGGGCCGCTTTCGGCACCAACACCACCGGACTAGCCCAAGGGCTACTGGAAGGCTCAATCACCCCCAGTTCTAGCATCTTGGTAACCTCACCCTGGATACTAGCCCTGACCTTATCGGACAGCTGGTAAGACTTGTTTTTCACTGGCGGACTGTCCCCTGTGTCCACATCATGGGTACACAGGTGCGTGATTCCAGGCGTGAGGGAGAACAACGAGGCGTACTGCCCCAAGACCTGGCGGCAGTCCCTCTGTTGCTCTGGGGTCAAGGATGGGGCGAGGACCACTCCCTCTACCGAACCATCCTTTTCATGGGCCGCCAGAAGGTCTGGCAGAGGCTCACTCTCCTCCTCCTCACTTCCATCTGTTATCATCAGGAGAGTGAGCTCGGAACGCTCCTGGTGTGGCTTCAGGCGGTTGACGTGGAACACCCTGTGGGGTTGACGGGGGGTCTTCACATCGACGACATACGTGGTCTGGCCTTTCCTTTCCAGGATCTCAAACGGTCCAGTCCACCTGTCCTGAAGGGCGCTAAGCTCTCCTGGCTCCATGACCCACACCTTCTGTACAGCGTCTAACTCTAACGTCCGCGCGTTCCGGTCATACCATTGCTTCATGACGGCCTGACTTGCCTCTAGGTTGTCCGAGGCCTCCTTCCACAGCTTGGCCACTTGGCTGCGGAACGCCAGCATATAGCTGACCACATCACGGGGAAGCTTCGAGGAAGACTTCTCCCACCCCTCCTTGACAAGACTGAGGGGCCCCCGAACGGGGTGGCCATAGAGCAGCTCAAAGGGGCTGAAACCGACCCCTTCTGCGGCACCTCTCGGTAGGAGAAGAGCAGACAGGGTAAGAGGACGTCCCACTTCCTTCTTAAGTCCTCGGGTAGGCTCCTGATCATCCCCTTCAAGGTTTTGTTAAAGCGCTCCACGAGCCCGTTCGTCTGGGGGTGGTAAGGAGTGGAGAACCGGTAGGTCACTCCACACTCCTTCCACATGGCCTGCATGTAGGCCGACATGAAATTCGTGCCCCTATCTGACACCACGACCTTGGGGAATCCCACTCGGGTAAAAATCCCCATGAGGGCCCGCGCCACCACCGGTGCAGTGATGGTCCTCAGAGGGATTGCCTCTGGGTACCGGGTGGCGTGGTCTACTAGCACCAAAATGAACCTATGTCCAGCAGAAGTCGGCGGATCCAACGGCCCGACAATGTCAATCCCTACTCGCTCAAAAGGGGTATTAACAACTGGGAGAGGTTCTAGAGGGACCTTCACTTTAGTCCCTGTCTTGCCGCTCGCCTGGCAAGTGGTGCAGGTCTTGCAAAAAGTGTCAGAAGTGACGCGCATCCTGGGCCAGTAAAAATGTGGGACCAAGCGCGCAAACGTCTTGTCCTGGCCCCGGTGTCCTGCTAGTGGTATCTCATGTGCCAACTCTAGCAGAAAGGCTCGGTAGCATTGGGGGACCACCACGGCCCTTGAGGACCCATGCACCGGAGCCTTAGGCTCACTGTAGAGGAGACCATCCTCCCAGTAGACATGGTAGTTACCAGTCTCTGTTCCAGCTGCTTGGGCTTCGGCCTGTTGCCGTATGCCTTCAAGCGTAGGGCACTCCCTCTGTGCCCGGCAAAATTCTTCCCGGGTAGGCCCTCCTTCCACCTGCCACTCTGCAGGGGTCGGCAGGTCCCCCACGGGAAAACCAACCACCTCAGCGGACTCCGGGGTCACCTCCGCGGGCTCCCCATCCATCTCACCGGGTGTCTCCTCCCGGACATCTCCTCGTCCAGCAGTGGGCTGGGCCATTATTTCAGGCTCCAACCCGGGCTGAGTTCCTTGTCGGGCAGCCATGGACCGCGTGATAACGCAAGTCCATCCTGGTAACCCCAACATCTCAGCATGGGCATTGAACTCTACCTCCCTCCAGGCAGTATGTTCCAAGTCGTTGCCCAGCAGACAGTCAACTGGCATGGCAGGGCTCACCGCAACCTTCATCAGACCTGATACTCCTCCCCACTCAAAGGGAACTTGGGCCACGGGGTAATGACCCAGGCTATTGTCAGCCATCACAACCGGGTGGAACTCCTCAGGAATCACCTGCTCTGGGGACACCAGCTGACGTCTCACCATCGTCATGCTGGCACCTGTGTCCCTCAGAGCCTCCACCTCCTCCCCGTTCACCAGGACCCTCTGCCGATACTTGGCAGTGTTCGCGGGTACCTGAACCCGTGGGATGATCTCTCTATCCCCCAGGGAAACTAAGGTCAAGCCTGTCCACTCACCTCCCCTACCTAGGGACAACTCCTCCCCAAGCGCTACACTGGCCACCCCGGGGCTCTTACCTCCTGTGGGGGCTGGGGTTCTCTTGCGACACTGGGGATCCCCCTTGTAGTGTCCAACCTCCCCGCACTCGTAGCACCGGACAGTTCTGGGCTGCTGACTCCTGTCAGGGTAAGTGGGTTTCTGGAATCCAGATTGGGATGGGGAACCTACCCCTCTCCCAGGCGGTCTATTTTGGGGACCTTTAAAGAACTCCCTCTTTTATCTCCCCCTCTTTCTTCTGGGGGAACCCCTGTCCACCTTTCGGGGGGTCTGCCCCGGCTCCCTTGTGGGACACCCGAGTGCTGACCCACGTGTCTGCCTCCTCTGCAAGCTCCCTAGGATTGGTCAGCTTGCGGTCCACCAAGTACTGGCGCAGCTCCGGAAAACATTTCTCGAGGAGGTGCTCTCTCAAGAACAGGTCGTACAGCCCAGTGTAATTGTCAACGTTGCTGCCACGCACCCAACCCTCCAATGCCTTCCGGGCATAATCATAAAAATCCACCCAGTTTTGTGTGTGGAGCTTGTGGCTGTTGCGGAACTTTTGGCGGTACTTCTCTGGGGTGAGGCCAAACTTCCTGAGCAGGGCCTCCTTCATGATAGGGTAGTTAGTTTGCTCCCCCTTATCCAAAGTTAACAGTGTGTCCCTTACTGGTGGAGGTATGTACCTGTAGAGACCTCCCCCCAGTAGCTCTCAGGAACTCTATGGGCCACCAAAGCTACCTCGTACGCCGCCAACCACTTGTCGATGTCATCACCCACGCTAAAGCTGGCTATCACTTCCCTGGGTAGATAAAATTTGGGCTCCTGTGGAACCCCAGCAGGTACGCTGCCACCATTCACTTTGCCTTCCATCTCCATCTGCAAGGCTCGGAGCTCTAGTTCTTTCAGGCTAAGCTCATGTGCAAGCCTCCTTTCCTCCATGGCTAGCCTTGCCTGCTCTCTCTCCTTTCCATCCTAGCAAGCTCTAATGTCAATTGCCTTTGCTCCCTCCTGTCCTCGAATTCCTCTGCTGACAAACTCCCCCTGACGCACTACTGCCTGCCCTGGAACGTCTTCCTGGCAACACATTCTCGCTGACGTCAATGTTCAGTAGGTTCAGTTCTCCTGGGTCGTCTGCCTCCCTCTGCTCCTCATCCCCTCTTCCCCCGGGTGGGCCATTACCCATGCCCTCAAAGCTTTCTGAAGCACCTCCTTCCTGGCGCCTCGCTTGACGGCCACCCCCTCTCTAGGCAGAACTCCTTGAGCTGTGTCACCGTATACCTCTCTAGGTCGGCTAACTCAAACTCCATCCTCCTAGGTGGGGTCCCAGACAATTTAAGGGAGGGGTTCTAAATTGTAGGTAGCAGGTCTAACGCAGGACTAACAATCGGCAATCACAAAAGAGTTCCTAGTACTTGCATTTCACCAGGTGTCTAATTGCGGCGCACACTGATTCACTGTAGGGTGCTGCACAAACACCAGTCCTTATCCCACCGCTGAACACCAATGTTGGAAACGGGGTTACCGAGTCCGTTACGGTAGCATGGCGCAAAGCGGGGAAGGCACGCGAAGGCAATGTGTAAGGCAGTTGTGCAGCACACTCTTACTTTGACTCAGAAATGCGAAGCAATAACAGGACACCACACCAGGCTTGCATAATTAAAATCAAGTTCGTTTATGTAAATCACGGTTGCATCAAATGAGGCAGATTACTTCAACTTTACATTGCGTTATTCAACTGGTGTACATTCCCCCTAAAATACCATCAACATTGTAGGCCACTAAAAGGCCGCAGGAATCATCTCCTAAACACAGCACCCATAACGATCACCGGGTGTAGTAATAAAATATGGCCTAGAACATGTAATTCACTTCATGAATATTAAATTATGAGTACATAGGCACTTTACGTTACATTTTAACCAGGGCCTGCATTTGTCTAGGCACCCCCATAGGCAGTACAAAGGGCGTCGCCAATCCGGTACACCTGCAACCTGAAAACACTTCAACTCTTGGCAGGGTACACTAGAGTTCACTTCAATGAATTACCTTCCCTTCGGGCAAGGACATTTCCTCATAGGCATATTCAGCAGGCCCAGACAATCAGTAAAGCAGGCGCAACAATAAGCTGAGGGAAATACTAGAGGGAACCCCTCAACATGTCCGTAATACTGGGGCTTCCCTATAATTGAGGATTCCTATGTCTACAAGGGGAGGTAAGGGTTAAATCAGGCTTGGCCCTCTCCTCACCGGGGCCTCGCCTTGCAAAACGTTAATGAGGGCTTCTCCCTCTTTAGCTCCCCAGGGAATGCTGGCCCCCGGCCCCCAGTGGCGTGTTCTGGAGCCCTAGGGGCCTCCCGGGCTCACCTGCTGTTGTGGCGGTGGTCGCTCTTCCACGCGACTGGGCCCGTTAGGGTTCGGCCCACGCGTTGGTTCTTTGAGCCCAGACTGGGCTAAGGGGCCTTGCACTGGCGTCGTGGGTCGTTGGGGGGCCGGTATTGCTCTCCTCCGGCCCCCGGGGATGGTTCTCGATGCGAGGCAGGGAGCGGGAGCCGGCAGTCCTTTCCGGACGGCTTCCCGCCTCCCTCTGTGGACGCGGTGCTGGTCTTCGGCGTCGGAGCTCTCCCCGGCCTCCGTACGCGCTGGGGGCGGGCCGAGGACGGGCGCCCAATCACTGCGCGGCCTTCCGGGGCGCGGCCGATGACGCGGTCGGCGTCCCTGGTCCCTCAGCAACGGCGTCCGCGGGCCTGGAGGCCGCGGTAGGCCTCAGTTCTCTTCACGCGGCCCTCCTGGGCTGCGGCGGCGTCCTTTTCGGCCGCGACTTCAGCGGTACGGCTCTCGGGCCCGGCGGTGATCTCAGGGGCGATTTGGGAGGCTTCGGTGAGGGCGCGGACGGCGCACCTCACCACCCCAAACTCGGCGGTACCTCGGCTGTCCTCACAGCGCTCCTCACGCGGCGACGGCCGCAGCAGCAGCAGAGAGTAGCCACGAGGTGAGTGGCTTGGGGCAACTTCCTTTCAGGAGAGATACAGCGCGGAGCGCGCTGGCAGCCTATGAGCAGGGCTGCGTGGGAAGGGTTCGTGGGGACAGTCCAGCTGCAGGCAGGAGTGGATAGGGGGTGAAGGTCTAGCGCTTAGGGCACGGCGCTTTACCTCGTGATCCCCAGTTGAAGATTCAGCCTGGGTTGACTGGCTGTCAGGTTATGGGTTCCAGTTACACTTGGTTTCAGAATCTTGTCATGAGCTTCTTGTCAGAAGTGGCTTATTATAATGTCTGTGACAACCGTTTCTTGTCAGAAAGTTCTTCTTCTGAGGGGGGTTGTGAGTTGGTGGTTCGGGGGTTGCTTGATGTTCCTCCCAGCACGCTGAAGGTGGTTCCCTGGGTCCCCTCACACTGGGAAAGGTCAGTGGGTGGTGGGCGTTCCTCAGCTATCTTACTTCAGCAGGGCCTCAGCCCTGTCAGCAGCAGTAGTGTAGGTCTCCCCCTAGGCCCTAAAGCCTATACTCCAGCGCAGGTTCTCCCAGGTTCAGTGGTGCTCCAACCTAACTGACTAAAAGGTTTTCCCTCCAAGCCTCTTATACCCCTAGGTCAGGTGACCCTCCTAAAGGCGGCAAAACATAACTCCTCCCACAGCCCGGAAGGTTCTGGAACCTTCCGCCTATCTAGCTATGTGGCCCAGAGGCGGGAACGGGATGGATACTGTATCCCTATGTCCCAGCCTGACCCTGGCTACTAGCGTGTATGTGTGTAAGGCCCCTCTGCAGTAGCAGGGGCCTGTGGCAGCCATCTTTAGTGAGAGAGCACCTGCGCCTCAGCACTGCCCAGCAGTGGCAAGGCGCCCGGAGACCTAGGTCCAGTAAAAATACGGTGGCAAAAATGAGGCGCAAAAGGAAAAAAACAGGGCAAGACCACCCTAGGGCTGACAGGTCTAACAACTGGTGTTGTACGGTTCATACTATATCAGTAAAACTGTGCGTTTGGACAACATAAACCTCAAAACTGTGCGAGACTGACCGCGCACACCATCAGGATATGTTGCCCTTAGTCCTGGCTAGCTCACAGTGCACCCTCTGCGATAGTGCACCAAATAAACATGTACCCACCTTCCTTCAAAGGCCATGTGTCAAGAGTGCAGATGTACTGCTGCCGGGCCAGCTACGTCAAATACAGAGTCACACATTCGTTTCATGACTTGGGTTAGAGCCTTGTATAGTAGGAATTGCCCAGGGCTCAGGCCATTTGTCTCTCTGAGTCTGGAATGACTTCAACTGACCGTTCTCAACCAAATCGCCCCATACTTTCAAACACGCCTCTGTCCACTTATCAGGCTGACGTCCGGACTTCAACACTATGCACTCGGGTAGGGACCATAGGGGCAGCTCGAGAGCGTGTGGGCAGGATTCTGTCTCGTACAGACCTATCTCCTCTACCTGACTGCCACCCTCAGGAGCATGGTATCCGAGTCTACTCCTGACACGCCGCCCATCAGGTCCTCCAGTATCCCATGACCACCCAGACCGGCTATCCCAACTTCACTCTCTTGATCCGCACCATCGGTCAGCCAGCACATAGGCTGCTGCAGTTGGGCTGCGGCATAATATAATTAAGGCTCCCAGTTTTCAATTTTTACTGATTTTTACACATAAATACAGACGGAAAACAATGTGTTTCCTGCCTGTATTTATTTTTAAAAATGGAAAAATACAGAAAATTGGGCCTCTTTGAGTGACTTTTCATACTGTCATTCATCAATTCCAGACTAACAGCTGAGCAGATAGATCGTGTGGGGAGTTAAAACACAGGGTGAGATTTCCTTAAATAACGACATGTCAACATCCATTTATAGTATAATGTGAATATTTACCTGTGGGTGTATTGTTATGTTGTATTTGGCTGCTTAATTTGCTAATAAAACACGATGGGTGTCAAAGTAAGAGTGCACGTTTATTAGTTAAATAAATGTGGAAATATACCATTTTACAACTTCGTTTATTGACAGAACACAAAATAAATATGGATAAATACTGATGCGATGGCTAAAAAATAAATATGGATAAATACAGATGGAAATGTTAAAAAAATAAATACCATAAAACCGGGGACCCAAAATATAATTCGTAGTCTCCAGTCCTCCCTGTAGGAAGCTGGGTTTCTGTTGCAGTAACCCCCCCCCCCACTTTTTGCCAGACTACTGATGCACTTTGACTTGATGTGCCCTGGGTCCCTGCCAATCAGGTTCCCAGGGTCTGTGTTCTTTCCCAAAAACTGTACCTTGTACCCCCAATTGGCACCTCTGTGGCCACATGTCAGTCCCTTGTAAAAGGCACCATGGGTACCAAGGGCACTGTGGCCAGGGAAGGCCTCTAAAGGTCTGCAGCACTTATTGTGCCACCCTTAGAGGCCCCGTACCTTTAGACACACACACACACACACACTGCAATTGCAGGCTGCGTGTTTTGGTGCAGAACAAAGTGAAGAGACGACATGGCACACATCCCTGTGTGCCATGCCTACAACCACCTGCCCTGGCATAGGTCAGCCACCCCTCTAGCTGGGTGCACTATACCAGTGGTGAGGGTACAGGTGCATGAGCCCTGTACCCCTACAGTGTCTAAGCCAATTCTGAGACATTGTAAGTGCAGTAATGCCATTAAGAGTATATGGTACTGGGAGTTTGTCATTACAAACTCCACAGCACCATAATGGCCTTACTGAAAACTGGGAAGTTTGGTATCAAACTTCTCAGCACATTAAACCCACACTGATGCCTGTGTAGGATTTAATGAAAAAGTCACTCAGAAGGCATCTTAGAGATGCCCCCTGAAAAACGACCAGCCTCTGGTGGGTTGCCTGACTGGTACACACCAGCCTGCCACCACGAGACATGTTTCTGGACCCCTGGGGTGGGAGCCTTCGCTCCCTGAGCCCAGAAACAAAGCCTTTCCTGGGCGTAGGTGTTCTCATCTCCCCAGGCCAGGAAGAGCCATCTGTGGCAGGGGAGCTTCAAAGGCTTTGCAGCCTTTGTAATGCGACCCCCCAGCCTCTCCTGCTATCAGGAGCAGGCCCCCTTCCTGTCTCCCCTCCTTTTCGGCGGGAAGACAGGCGGGAAAAATTAGCCAGCCCAGAAGGTGTGCCCACCTCTGCCAACCCCACCCCTCAGGTGGGGGAGGCGAGGTGAAGCCCACTCTTCAGTGCCCGCCATCTTGCAGATGGCAGGCACTCCCCAATCAGGATTAGGGATTGTGCTCACTGCCCCACGTGGGGTGAGCACACCAAGGGTGTAGTCACCCTAAGGACAGTAGCCCATTGGCTACTGACCTGGAGACCCCTAAAACGCCCCCTAAATACAGTATTTAGGGGGCAGCCCTGAACCAAGAACTCAGACAAGAAACCACAAGAAGAAAAGAAGAAGAAGGACCGAACAGGCGTGCCGAAACTAAGAAGAGGAGGACGCCCACTGACTTGGCCCCAGCCCTACCGGCCTGTCCCCACCTCGAACCTGCAGAAGCAAAACTCCGGTGTGTCCTGCAGCCAGCAACCTCAAGAACCCCGAGGACCTGCCTTCCAAAGAAAAGACTTGGGGGGGGGGGGGATCATTACGATGGCGGTCGGACTTTTGTCCGACCGCCATTGTTGCGGTGATTGGGACCGGCCGCCATGAATGCGGCAGTCGCGCACTCCAAATTAGGATGCGACCGCCACCATGGCCGTCGCATCTTGCAATTTAACATTGCGGCGGGCGCTGCTGACTGCAGCACCCGCCGCAATGTTAAAAATGCATGTGCTGCATTTCACTGCACTACATGGCAGGCACCACACGGTGCCTGCCACGTAGTGCAATGAAATGTAGGGGGGTACCATGGGTACCCCCAGTGCACAGCCACCTCCCCCAAAACAGCGGGGGCCTGCAACGGGCCCCAAAAGCCAATCCCCGCCAGCCTTTCAATGGCGGTTTACCTGCCACGGAAAGACTGGCTGCGGCCGGCATCCTAATCTGGCGGAAAGTGCCTGCTAGGCACCGCCACCATTTTACTGATGCTGACTGCTCCGTCAGGCAATCGTAACGATTGCCTATGGCGGATCCGTGGCGGGCGGTCTTTGCACCCGCCACGGTCGCGGTCAGATTCCCCCCGCCTTCGTAATGTGGCGGGGGGAAAATTGCTTTTCGATGGCATAATGAGCTGGCTCTGTATATACTAAACCAAAGTAAGGTATAGTGTGCACAGAGTCCAGTGGATCCCCAGAGGCTTTACAGAGGCTAAAGTAGATAATACTAAATGCTCTCTTTTGTGGTAGTGTGGTCGAGCAGTTAGGCTTATCAGAGTGCAGTGCTAAGAATTTGTTGTACACACTCAGGCAAGAAAAGATTACACACTCTCAATTACTAAATCCGAGGCCAATGGTTTGCAAAAATATTACTTTTAGTATATTTATTTCATAGAACCAAAGATACTTTGTTGCAGTAAAATACGTTTTGCAATATCACTGTTTCTCGATGTAAAATGAGGACACTGCATTTTTCGAACAATACAATATTATCCTATGAGAGGAAACACAATCAGCAACATGCAGGTAAGTAAACGATTTACAGTATTGAGCTTTTGAATGAAGAATCCATGGCAGGCAAGGTTCAGGTAAGGGACCTCACTGCACCACCAGGAGCACTGGGGCGGCTGGGGGCAGAGGTCAAACTTGGGGTCTGCTGCCAATGTTATCCAATGGAGAGAGGGGGCAATCAAAGTGGTACTACTTACAGGTAAGTAGCACGGTTTTGGAACCCAGTCTTCTGGAGTTAAGGTAAGCACAGGGGGGGCCACAAGGCAGCACCAAACGTACACCCTCAGTGGCACAGGGGCGGCTAGTTGCAGAGTGCCAACACAGCATTGGGCACTCAATGCAAACCAATGGGGAATCTTAAACTTGGTAAAAGCCTGCAGGCTCAGGCCAGGAGGCTGGACGAAAGAAACCTACAGCTGCCCAGGTAAGTTGGAATGTGCTGGAGCGTCGGGACACTGTCGGTAGATCTCCCCAAGGCACAGGGGCAACGGGTGCATGGGTGTCCTTTGGCATCAGAAATCAGCTTACCGGTGCAGTTGCGGTTAGGGAGGGAGGTTGTCGTGCAGAGGCTGCAGGCATCGACGTGGAGTCAGTCAGTGGTCAGCCCACAAGGGACTCTCACTCAGGATCGCTGGGAAACCTTTTCTGGACCAGTGGGCCTCTTGGACTCGGGCCATGGGCGTCGGGTGCAGAGGTGGTTGACTTTGCGGTTTCACAGGCAGAGCTTTGGTCTTTAAACTTGGTTTTCTTCTAGACAGGTCCGCTGTCCACAGGAGATCAGGAGTCTTTTTAGAAGGCAGGCAGTCCTCCCAGGCTTCTGGAGGTCGCTGGGCTGCCGTACGAGTCGCTCTTCTGTATCAGGGTCTTTGAGGGCTGCAGACAGGACGGTAGGGATGGGGCCAAGTCAGTTGGTGTCTTCACTGCTGTACGGCTCTTCTTTGTCCTCTTCTTCGTCGTCGATAATCTGAGGATTAAGGTTCAGGGGTGCCCTAAATACTAATTTTAGGGGTGTGACAGGGGTCAGAAGGTAGTAGCCAATGGGCTACTTACCTTTAGGGTGCCTACACCCTTTGTATGTCCACTCCCTCTGGGGAGGGGGCATATCCCTAACCCTATTGGATAGAGTCCTCCAAAACAATATGGAGGATTCTCAACGGAAAGGGGTCACTTCAGCTTAGGGCACCTTAGGAGCGGTCCTGGCTGAGAGGGGACACACCTCGCCTGCTTACTAATGTTTCAGCCAACCTTGCTGCCAAAAGTGGGGCTTGATCAGGGGGGCGGGCATCTCCACTAGCTGGAGAGGCCCTGGTCAGCATAAGAAAGGACAGGAAGCCTTTGAAGCTCATTGCCTTTCTATGCTGTTCCTGCTTGGGGGTAGGTGTGAAGAACTCCAACCAGAGCAGGCTTTGTTTCTGATCCACGAGAGCAAAGGGCTCCCACCTCTGGGGGTCAGAAACATGTCTAGAGGTAGCAGGCTGGCAAGGACCAGTCAGGCACGCACTAGCAAGTTGGTCGGATTGCAGGGGACACCTCTGAGGTGACCTCTGGGTGCATTTCTTAATAAATCTAACACTGGCATCAGTGTTTGCTCACTAATCTGAGATGTTGGGTACCACACATCTTGGAATTCAGTGAAGCCATCATGGAGCTGTGGAACTCACAGTGACAAGCTCCCACCCCATGTACTCAGTATGGCCTCACTGTGCACTTATAATGTCTAAGAATGGACTTAGACACTATTGGGGCATATCTGCTCATGCAGTCATGCCCTCACATGAGGTGTAGTGCAGCCTGCCTTAGGGCTGCAAGGCCTGCTGTAGGGGTTACTTACCTATGCCTCTTGGATGTCGGGCCAGGTCAACTCTTCACTTTTATCTGCGCCAAAACATGCAGGCTGCAGTGCCAGTGTGCATGCGTTTGGTAAGGGGTCTCTTAGGGTGGCATAACACATGCTGCAGCCCTTAGAGACCCTCTCTGAACACAATCCCCTTGGTACTACTGGTACCTTTTACAAGGGACTTCTATGTGGGCCAAAGGTGTGCCAATTGTTGAAACAAAGGTACAGTTTTGGGAAAGAACACTGGCACTGGGAACCTGGTTAGCAGGAACACAATGCACTTTCAGTCAAAAATGCATCAAAGTCAGGCTAATAGTGGGGGTAACAATGCCAAAAGGAGTATGTACTTTCCTACAGGTATCAATGAGATTGTTTTAAATACTGTATTTGATAGTGTTACTGGTATAGCTGCAAACACATACAACAGCATAGGTAAAATCAGCATTTTCGAAATTGCAACTCTACCCATAGACAGAGGAAGCCGATTCCAAAACTACTGGGACTGCCTCGGTGAGGACAACCCTTTTCCCAGGGTTCCCTCAATTAGATCTGCCACGTCCGGAAATCCAAAATATTGATATAACCAACCGCCCCTTGAGTTGCGTCACCAGTAATGTCCCATCTAGATCACCTGGGATCTTAAGTAGCAGGAACATACATTACTTATCCCAGTTAATTCTAAGGCCTGATACCTCACCAAGCCGTTGAATGGGGCAATCAAGAGTGGTACATTTCTGCTATCGGATCGTAGGTATATTAAGGCATCGTTCACGCATAGCGAGACAATATGTGTTTGTTGTTCAATCGTTATCCCCTACGCCGGGCCCATTTTTCGTAGCAAGCAGGCCAGTGGTTCCATGGCCAAGGCGAAGATTGTAGGTGACATGGGGCACCCCTGTTGTGTCCCTCTGTTAACGTGTATAGGATATGAAACCGCTGTTCCAGTCTAGGCTCGGTCTATCGGCTCCTCATACAACAGTATCCCCAACTTCAGGAACTCCGGGCCCAACCCCATCCTACGGAGTACAGTTTGAAGCAGGGCCAGCCTTTTTCGATATCTAGTGCTGCCACCCAGTGTTGTACATTCCTACACCTGACCCAGTCCATAATCCGGAAAAGTCTCCATAGATGAAGGAATGTATTCCTGCCTGAGACAAAACCATTTTGATCCTAGCCCACCGAGATCTGGCTATGTGAATTAAGTGATTTGCCAATATCTTGGCAAATATCTTGCCAATATCTTCCCCAGTATTTTATAATCTGATTTAAGAGACACAAGAGGTTATAGGAGCCCACCTCTGATGATAGATCCCTCCCAGGCTTCGGCAAAACCACTATCAACTCCTGTCGCATGGAGGCAGACATACTGCCCCTACTCGTGGCCGTCACGTATACCTGAAGCAGGTGTTGCGCCAACGTGGCCTTGTAAGTGGCATACAATTCAATCGGGAAGCTATCCATTCCGGGGCTTTTCCCCCATGCTATCTGAGGAATGGCCATCTGGATCTCTTCCAATGTAGTAGGGACGTCTAGTTCTTGGTGCTCGAGAAGGTCTAAGGTCGGTTGTGGGATTTGATCTAAAGATCCATTGATGGAGTCACAATCAACAACCAGGGGAACCTCATATGTGATATATGGGCCTTTTAAGAATCTTAAAACGTGAACAGATGGCTGGTATTTTTCTCTGGGAATAGTGGCAAGCCTATTCCCAGAAGGAGAAGTCTCTTGTTCCCTTGACGCTGTTTGACTAGTCGATAACCCTCTTCTGTGGCGATTCAGAGTCGGTGCTGCTAAAAGGTGGACACGGGCCGGCTATACGGTGGTGTGGCCGGTTCATCAGCAGGAGGGATTGGGGATTTGGGGGGCTGTATTTAGAAATAACTTATGGGTTCCATATGTGTCCAGCAGTTTTCAGGCAACAATAAAAATGTCAAGATAACTCTGGTGATTAATGTTTCTGCTGGAGAGAGATGGAGTTTTGTCTAATGACGGTTTACTCATCAAAAGTAGCGCAGAGGGTTACTACGCCTACTGTAAAGAACGTGTACCATGCAGAGCATAGAACTGTAGTTTATGTGGATAGCTGAGTGGGTTACTATGCCTACTGTAAAGAACGTGTACCATGCAGAGCATAGAACTGTAGTTTATGTGGATAGCTGAGTGGGTTACTGCTTTTGTCACAGAAGTCCTTTTGTTACTTGCAGCTCCTAAGTTACAATCCTAATATAGCACAGTGAGCTATGAGCTGCCATCAAAGAGCTGCATGCAAACTGCATGGTTTATGTTAGAAAGTTATGTTTTTTCCTCAGACTTTCATTACTCTAATGTTGCTAAAAGGGGTTCCTTTGGGTAGAAGTATATTCTTATTAGTGAAGCAAACCCCAATCACTATGGTACGTTTTAAATCCTGAGTTTGTGCTTCTCCAAACCAAACATACTGCCTACCAGTATGGATGACATGTGATTCCTACACATTGTAATACTCATTGTCTTATGTAACATTTCCTATACACTGACTTACATACGTATCATTCATTGTGTCTGTAAAATGTGTGTGGTAGATGTAAAGTGCTCTGACACCCTACACTGGTATAAGTAACGCTATAAAAGAAACGAAATGCTTGTGAGAGGGGCAGTGGAAAGGTGAAGGGCATTGGTGGGGGGGGGGGTGGTGAGGAAAACCATGGAGAAGGTGGTCACGGGGGCGCTAAAAATGATTGTGCACGCGAAAGCCGACCCCGAAGCTGGACTTTCTGTCAGTTTTCCCGGTTATTTTACAGGACGGAGCTTTCAGCAATACGGACTCGAGGCACTAGGCGGTGCTGTTGCGACACCAGAGACTCGGCTCGAATTCCCATAAATGACTTCGCCAGGGGCGCCGGCGGGAGATATTGTTTCTGCCTAATGTTCCATGAACCACAAAGGCTGGGTTGAAAAGAAGGGTCAATTAAATAAAAAAACTGAATCAGAAAAAAATGACACAAATAATTACCACGCGCACAATAAGTGCACACCAGGTAGAGCGTATATTTCGGTCCACGCTGTTCTACACGTGCGCCCTGCTGTGTCTCTCTGTCACACACCTGCCCCTCTCACGCTGTTCTACACGTGCGCCCTGCTGTGTCTCTCTGTCACACACCTGCCCCTCTCACGCTGTTCTACACGTGCGCCCTGCTGTGTCACTCTGTCACACACCTGCCCCTCTCACGCTGTTCTACACGTGCGCCCTGCTGTGTCACTCTGTCACACACCTGCCCCTCTCACGCTGTTCTACACGTGCGCCCTGCTGTGTCTCTCTGTCACACACCTGCCCCTCTCACACTGTTCTACACGTGCGCCCTGCTGTGTCTCTCTGTCACACACCTGCCCCTCTCACACTGTTCTACACGTGCGCCCTGCTGTGTCTCTCTGTCACACACCTGCCCCTCTCACACTGTTCTACACGTGCGCCCTGCTGTGTCACTCTGTCACACACCTGCCCCTCTCACACTGTTCTACACGTGCGCCCTGCTGTGTCACTCTGTCACACACCTGCCCCTCGGCTGCCGGCACCACCATTTAGGAAAATGTATTCACCAGCAACTCCTCCCCTTCCAGCCCTCTGTACGCCACTCTGTGCTACTCTGCCCCACCCCCTCCATTCAGACACAAGCTGCATGAGTGACTGAAGGCACGAGGAGGGAGATAGCACAGAGCACCAGTCAGTCCCGGCTGCACAGCCCCACACAGCGCCTGGAACTTCATAAACTGCAGGAAGAAATCAGCATGCAACTGACCCACCATGTGTGGCTGCATAAGTGTGAGGAGGGTGTACTGTGCTTCCGTGCCGCTCTCATGCACACATTTGTTATGTTGAATTGTATAGCGCAGTACTCACCCGTGCGGGAATCCAGGTGCTTCCAAAGGATGGAAAGATTGAAATGTAGTTGCTATTTGTCTGGCACTCGCACCATTCTGCTGGTCTTCTCCCCACACACCTTTCCACCGACGCCCCGTGTAAAGTGTGATATTTTCAGTGCACGTACAATATCTCCAGTCATTCTCTGAGAGTGCATGTACAATATCTCCAGTCATTCTCTGAGAGTGCACGTACAATATCTCCAGTCATTCCGGAGAGTGCACGTACAACATCTTCATCCATTCCCGGAGAGTGCACGTACAGCATCTTCAGCCATTCTCGGAGAGTGCACATGCAGTATCTTCAGCCATTCCCGCAGAGTGCACGTACAATATCTCCAGTCATTCCGGAGAGTGCACGTACAACATCTTCATCCATTCCCGGAGAGTGCACGTTCAATAATATCTTCAGCCATTCCTGCAGAGTGCACGTACAGCATCTTCAGCCTTTCCCAGAGAGTGCACATACAGTATCTTCAGCCATTCTCGGAGAGTGCACGTACAATATCTTCAGCCATTCCCGCAGAGTGCACGTACAGCATCTTCAGCCTTTCCCAGAGAGTGCACATACAGTATCTTCAGCCATTCTCGGAGAGTGCACGTACAGTATCTTCATCCATTCCCGGAGAATGCACGTACAATATCTTCAGCCATTCCCGCAGAGTGCATGTACAGTATCTTCAGCCATTCCCAGACAGTGCACATACAGTATCTTCAGCCATTCTCGGAGAGTGCACGTACAATATTTTCAGCCATTCCTCGGAGTGCATGTAAAGTATCTTCAGTCATTCCCGGAGAGTGCACGTACAATATCTTCAGCCATCCACGGAGAGTGCCTGTACAATATCTTAAGCCATTTCTGGAGCGTGCACGTACAATATCTTTAGCCATTCTCGGAGAGTGCACGTACAGTATTTTTAGCCATTCCTCGGAGTGCACGTGAAGTACCTTAAGCCATTCCCTGAGAGTGCACGTACAATATCTTCATCCATTCCCAGGGAGTGCATGTACAATATCTTCAGCTATCTCGGAGAGTGCACGTAAAGTATTTTCAGCCATTCCTCGGAGTGCACGTAAAGTATCTTTTGCCATTCCCGGAGAGTGCACATACAATATCTTCAGCCATTCCTGGAGAGTGCATGTACAATATCTTCAGCCATTCTCGGAGAGTGCACGTACAGTATTTTCAGCCATTCCCGGGGAGTGCATGTAAAGTATCTTCAGCCATTTCCGGGGAGTGCACGTACAGCATCTTCAGCCATTCCCGGGGAGTGCACGTACAGTATCTTCAGCCATTCCCGGAGAGTGCACATACAATATCTTCAGTCATTCCCGGAGAGTGCACGTACAATATCTTCAGCCATTCCCAGAGAGTGCAAGTACAATATTTTCAGCCATTCCCGGAGAGTGCACATACAATATCTTCAGTTATTCCCGGAGAGTGCATGTACAATATCTTCAGCCATTTCTAGGGAGTGCACGTACAATAGCTTCAGCCATTCCCAGAGAGTGCATGTACTGTATCTTCAGCCATTTCCGCAGATTGCACCAAAAATATCTTCAGCCATTCCCAGATCGTGCACGTACAGTATCTTCAGCCATTTTCAGAGAGTGCACATACAGTATCCTTCACCCGTAGATGCGTCAAGGTACCCAGGCAACCAATATCCTAAGATAAGACACATAGCTTTTTAGCCGTCCAGGCCCCAATTTCCAGGAAGATTAGGAATCCTACCCTCCACTGGGATATGGATTAACCAGTACGACAGCATCCCAGGAGTCGCGGAGACCAACTGGGAATGCCTCTCAAGTGACTGACCAGGGAAAGGCAGCCCTTTAATCTCCAATCACGTTTGATTCTACCATTTTGTTGGCATCATCAGCCATAAGCCCTGCCCACGCTTGGGGTTGCCAAACATAGGAGTGTTACCTGTAGTCCATTCCCCGAACCAGACGGCCTCAATTATTCCCCAGTTGGAGCCTCATTATCGCATTTGCAGTTTTTATCCTTTAAGGAATTTCTATCGCTTCATCACCACCCATCAAGACATCAACTTTCCTTTTTGCCATCTCCTAGCGATTTTAAAATTTACAGTTCATACTGTGACGGATTCCTGACGAAGGCTTTGCCGAAACGCGCGCAGTGTCAACAAACCGCCAGCTTCTTTACATCATTCGGCCATCTGCATTGTATATCATGTACAAATAGCAATCAGTCTTCACCAATTGTTGTAATTTAAACGTAAAAAAAAAACAGAGAAAAAAACTATCTTATTGTGTCTCTCTTGATTAGGTATGTATTAACATGTACGTATTTACTGTGAATTTGGACAACATACAAAAATTGTTTTTTACAATCTTTAAACACAATATATATAAAAAAAATTGTATACCTATTTTTATAAAAAAAGAGAAAAAAACAGATTTTCACATACATCAAAAATATGATAAAATAAATAATTTGATGATTATCTATGTATATCATTTTGTATGTTTGTGCACATGTTATAATGTGATTCATGTTCTAGATCTTTCAGCCTGTGTTTAGCGTACCATTGCCCTGCCCAGGCCCTTTTTCCTAAATTATATTTTCCCTGTTATGGGCAAGTTTATCTTGTAAACAGGGGCCCCTTTATTTCCAAAGTTTTCATACAGTATCCTCAGCCACTCCCGTAAAGTGCACGTACTTTATCTTCAGCCATTCCCAGAGAGTGCACGTACAGTGTCTTCAGCCATTACCGGGGAGTGCACGTACAGTGTCTTCAGCTATTTCCGGCGAGTGCATGTACAGTATCTTCAGCCATTCCCGGAGAGTGCACATACGGTTCACTGACACAACATCAATGTAAAAAATATCGATTAAAAAAAATATTGAGTAAAAAATATAGACAACAAAAATATCGACTCCTATACTTAAACAGGTAAGTACAAAAATATCGACTAAAAAATATCAATATAAAAAATATAGATGTATAAAATATCAACTTTTATATAAATATAAAATAATATATATTAAATATATCAAATATTCAATTTAATTTTAACAAAATAAAATACATTTAAAATACATTTTAATAAAATATAACAAATAAACTTAATAAAAAAGATAAACACACAAACATAATTATTTATACATATATATTTACTTTAAAACAATTAATAAACTATGATTTTTAATATGTTAAAAGTTTAAAAATATATATAACAATATATAAAAAAATTAAAAATATACTTCAGTTATTTAAAATATAAAAAACAAAAATTTATAATAAAATAAACATTAAACTATTAAAAAATATTTAAACTTAAATTTCACAATACAGTCAGTGCAACAGTAGGGAAAGTGTTGGATAGGGGAGGGGTAAAAATTACTATTCCCACTCCAATGAGAGCAACAGTAGAGAAAGTGTTGGATAGCGGAGGCAAAAATTACTATTCACACTCCAACAGTTAAAAAAATATATATGTATACATATTAAAAATTAAGACAACCTATAAAAATAAATAAATAATATTTTAAAAATTGAAAAAAAATATATTAAATATATAAAAAGAAAACATATTATAATATTAATTACATATAATAAATACCTACAAATATTATATAAAATTAAATAATAAATACATTAAAAAGAAATTCTTTTAAACTAGAAAATATTTACAAACAAAAACATTAATTATTACATAAATGTATTTATTTTATTTCCTACCCTATAACACCACACCAATAACACACTTCAACATTTTAAATTTACTTCCATAATTAACATACTAAATAATCCATTCAAAAAATATTATTTAAAAAAGAACTAATAAACCTTAATTGACTACACACAATTTAACGCTATAATGTCCACAACACATACCTAAATTAAACTATAAAATAATAAAACACAATTAAAACTTATTTTTAAATAAAAAACTATTACTATTAACAACTAATTATAAAGTAATTAAAATGTATTTTATACCCACCCTTTACCCCTTTAAAAGTAAAAATAACACACACAAAAATAAACAATTATCCAAAATAAATATCAAATAATTAACATTAATTAACAACTATATATTAATTAATAAAACAAAAATTACTTCCCATCCATTACCCCTATAAACACCACAACACACACCTAAAATAATTACACAATTGCCATAATAATTTTTTTATTAATTTAATTAATATCAATTAACAAATAATTATTAATAAAAAATAAACTACTTAACACCCTTTACCCCTATAAAACCCAAAAACACACACCTAAAATTAATTACACAATTACCATACTTACTTGCCAAGTAATTAATTATAATTAATTAACAACCAACTATAAATTCATCAATTAAAAATAAATTACTTCCCACCCTTTACACCTATAAATACCAAAGCACACACCTAAAATTAATTACACAATTACCAATTAATTAATTAAAATTAAGTAAACAACCAATTATTAATTCATCAATTCAAAATAAATTACTTCCCACCCTTTACACCTATAAACACCAAAACACACACCTAAAATCAATTACACAATTGCCATAATTAATTACAAATTAAATAATTATTATTAATTAACAAATGATTAATAAATTAATAATAAATTACTTTACACATTTAACACTATAACATCTCAATTGAACAAATATTAATAAATAAAAAATAATCAATTAACTTAATATAATTAAATTACTTCCCACCGTATTCCCCTATAAACCCACAACCCGCTACGGAACTAAAAATGCAAAATTCAAATAAAAAGAAAATTAATAACAACGAAAAATTTAACACATATATTAAAAATACAATCAATTCTTATACAAAAAACATACATCATATACATTTAAAACATATACTAAAATACATAATACTAATTAGAAAAATCGATATTTTTAACAACTATAATTTTGCAAACGATATTAAACACCTCAATATTTTTAAAATCGATATTACTTACGTTAAGTCGATATTCTTGACCACGATATTCTTGCTGTCGATATTTCTGAACCATTATATTTCTGACTCGATATTTGTGCAACACAATATTTTAAACTCGATATTCTGTCTGCACACCTGCACATACAATATCTTCAGCCATTCTCGGAGAGTGCACGTTCAATATCTTCAGCCATTCCCGGAGAGTGCACGTACAATATCTTCAGCCATTCCTAGCAGTGCACGTACAGTATTTTCAACCATTTCTCGGAGTGCACGTACTATATCTTCAGCCATTCCCGGAGAGTGCACGTACAATATCTTCAGCCATTCCCGGAGAGTGCACGTACAATATCTTCAGCCATTCCCGGAGAGTGCACGTACAATAGCTTCAGCCATTCCTAGCAGTGCACGTACAGTATCTTCAGTCATTTCCTGAGAGTGCACACACAGTATCTTCAGCCATTCCTCGGAGTGCACGTACAGTATCTTCAGCCATTCTCGGAGAGTGCACATACAGTATCTTCAGCCATTCCCGCTAGAGTGCACGTACAGTATCTTCAGCCATTCCCGGAGAGTGCACATACAGTATCTTCAGCCATACCCGGAGAGTGGACGTACAGTATCGTCAGCCATTCCCAGGGAGTGCACGTACAGTATCTTCAGCCATTCCTGGAGAGTGCACGTACAGTATCTTCAGCCATTCCCGGAGAGTGCACGTAAAATATCTTCAGCCATTCCAGGAGAGTGCACGTAAAATATCTTCAGCCATTCCAGGAGAGTGCACGTAAAATATCTTCAGCCATTCCCCGAGAGTGCACGTAAAATATCTTCAGCCATTCCCCGAGAGTGCACTTACAATATCTTTAGCCATTCCCCGAGAGTGCACGTACAATATCTTCAGCCATTCCTGGCAGTGCACGTACAATATCTTTGGCCATTCCCGGAGAGTGCACGTACAATATCTTCAGCCATTCCCGAAGAGTGCATGTACAGTATTTTCAGCCATTCCTCGAGTGCACGTACAGTATCTTCAGCCATTCCCGGAGACTGCACGTACAATATCTTCAGCCATTCCCGGAGAGTGCACGTACAATATCTTCAGCCATTCCTAGCAGTGCACACACAGTATCTTCAGCCATTCCCTGAGAGTGCACACACATGATCTTCAGCCATTCCCGGAGAGTGCACTTACAGTATCTTCAGCCATTCCCGCAGAGTGCGCGTACAGTATCTTCAGCCATTCCCGCAGAGTGCACGTACAGTATCTTCAACCATTCCCGGAGAGTGCACGTACAGTATCTTCAGCCATTCCCACAGAGTGCACGTACAGTATCTTCAGCCATTCCCGGAGAGTGCACGTACAGTATCTTCAGCCATTCCCGGAGAGCGCACGTACAGTATCTTCAGCCATTCCCGGAGAGTGCACGTACAGTATCTTCAGCCATTCCTAGCAACGCACATACAATATCTTCAGCCATTCCCGGAGAGTGCACATACAGTATCTTCAGCCATTCCCTGAGAGTGCACACACAGTATCTTCAGCCATTCCTCGGAGTGCATGTACAGTATCTTCAGCCATTCCCGGAGAGTTCACATACAGTATCTTCAGCCTTTCCCGCTAGAGTGCACGTACAGTATCTTCAGCCATTCCCGGAGAGTGCACGTACAGTATCTTCAGCCATTTCCGGAGAGTGGACGTACAGTATCTTCAGCCATTCCCAGGGAGTGCACGTACAGTATCTTCAGCCATTCCTGGAGAGTGCACGTACAGTATCTTCAGCCATTCCCGGAGAGTGCATGTAAAATATCTTCAGCCGTTCCCGGAGAGTGCACGTAAAATATCTACAGCCATTCCCAGAGAGTGCACGTACAATATCTTTAGCCATTCCCCGAGACTGCACGTACAATATCTTCAGCCATTCCCGGCAGTGCACGTACAATATCTTCAGCCATTCCCAGAGAGTGCACGTACAATATCTTCAGCCATTCCCGAAGAGTGCACGTACAGTATTTTCAGCCATTCCCGGAGACTGCACATACAATATCTTCAGCCATTCCCGGAGAGTGCACGTACAATACCTTCAGCCATTCCCAGAGAGTGCACGTACAATATCTTCAGCCATTCCCGAAGAGTGCACGTACAGTATTTTCAGCCATTCCCGGAGACTGCACATACAATATCTTCAGCCATTCCCGGAGAGTGCACGTACAATATCTTTAGCCATTCCTAGCAGTGCACACACAGTATCTTCAGCCATTCCCTGAGAGTGCACACACAGTATCTTCAGCCATTCCTGGAGAGTGCACTTACAGAATCTTCAGCCATTCCCGCAGAGTGCGCATACAGTATCTTCAGCCATTCCTGCAGAGTGCACATACAGTATCTTCAGCCATTCCCAGAGAGCGCACGTACAGTATCTTCAGCCATTCCCGGAGAGTGCACATACAATATCTTCAGCCATTCCTAGCAACGCACGTACAATATCTTCAGCCATTCCCGGAGAGTGCACATACAGTATCTTCAGCCATTCCCTGAGAGTGCACACACAGTATCTTCATCCATTCCTCGGAGTGCACGTACAGTATCTTCAGCCATTCCCGGAGAGTGCACATACAGTATCTTCAGCCATTCCCGCTAGAGTGCGCGTACAGTATCTTCAGCCATTCCCGGAGAGTGCACGTACAGTATCTTAAGCCATTCCCTGAGAGTGGACGTACAGTATCTTCAGCCATTCCCAGGGAGTGCACGTACAGTATCTTCAGCCATTCCTGGAGAGTGCACGTACAGTATCTTCAGCCATTCCCGGAGAATGCATGTAAAATATCTTCAGCCGTTCCCGGAGAGTGCACGTAAAATATCTACAGCCATTCCCAGAGAGTGCACGTACAATATCTTTAGCCATTCCCCGAGACTGCACGTACAATATCTTCAGCCATTCCTGGCAGTGCACGTACAATATCTTCAGCCATTCCCCGAGAGTGCACGTAAAATATCTTCAGCCATTCCCGGAGAGTGCACGTACAATATCTTTAGCCATTCCCCGAGAGTGCACGTACAATATCTTCAGCCATTCCTGGCAGTGCACGTGCAATATCTTCAGCCATTCCCGGAGAGTGCACGTACAATATCTTCAGCCATTCCCGAAGAGTGCATGTACAGTATTTTCAGCCATTCCTCGAGTGCACGTACAGTATCTTCAGCCATTCCCGGAGACTGCACGTACAATATCTTCAGCCATTCCCGGAGAGTGCACGTACAATATCTTCAGCCATTCCTAGCAGTGCACACACAGTATCTTCAGCCATTCCCTGAGAGTGCACACACAGTATCTTCAGCCATTCCCGGAGAGTGCACTTACAGTATCTTCAGCCATTCCCGCAGAGTGCGCGTACAGTATCTTCAACCATTCCCGGAGAGTGCACGTACAGTATCTTCAGCCATTCCCACAGAGTGCACGTACAGTATCTTCAGCCATTCCCGGAGAGTGCACGTACAGTATCTTCAGCCATTCCCGGAGAGCGCACATACAGTATCTTCAGCCATTACCGGAGAGTGCACGTACAGTATCTTCAGCCATTCCTAGCAACGCACATACAATATCTTCAGCCATTTCCGGAGAGTGCACACACAGTATCTTCAGCCATTCCTCGGAGTGCATGTACAGTATCTTCAGCCATTCCCGGAGAGTGCACATACAGTATCTTCAGCCATTCCCGCTAGAGTGCACGTACAGATCTTCAGCCATTCCCGGAGAGTGCACGTACAGTATCTTTAGCCATTCCCCGAGACTGCACGTACAATATCTTCAGCCATTCCTGGCAGTGCACGTACAAGATCTTCAGCCATTCCCAGAGAGTGCACGTACAATATCTTCAGCCATTCCCGAAGAGTGCACGTACAGTATTTTCAGCCATTCCCGGAGACTGCACATACAATATCTTCAGCCATTCCCAGAGAGTGCACGTACAATATCTTCAGCCATTCCTGGCAGTGCACGTACAATATCTTCAGCCATTCCCAGAGAGTGCACGTACAATATCTTCAGCCATTCCCGAAGAGTGCACGTACAGTATTTTCAGCCATTCCCGGAGAGTGCACGTACAATATCTTCAGCCATTCCCGGAGAGTGCACGTACAGTATCTTAAGCCATTCCCGGAGAGTGGACGTACAGTATCTTCAGCCATTCCCAGGGAGTGCACGTACAGTATCTTCAGCCATTCCTGGAGAGTGCACGTACAGTATCTTCAGCCATTCCCGGAGAGTGCACGTACAATATCTTTAGCCATTCCCGAAGAGTGCACGTACAGTATTTTCAGCCATTCCCGGAGACTGCACATACATCATCTTCAGCCATTCCCGGAGAGTGCACGTACAATATCTTTAGCCATTCCTAGCAGTGCACACACAGTATCTTCAGCCATTCCCTGAGAGTGCACACACAGTATCTTCAGCCATTCCCGGAGAGTGCACTTACAGAATCTTCAGCCATTCCCACAGAGTGCGCGTACAGTATCTTCAGCCATTCCTGCAGAGTGCACGTACAGTATCTTCAGCCATTCCCGGAGAGTGCACGTACAGTATCTTCAGCCATTCCCACAGAGTGCATGTACAGTATCTTTAGCCATTCCCGGAGAGTGAACGTACAGTATTTTCAGCCATTCCTCGAGTGCACATACAGTATCTTCAGCCATTCCCGGAGAGTGCACGTACAATATCTTCAGCCATTCCTAGCAGTGCACGTACAATATCTTCAGCCATTCCCGTAGAGTGCATATACAGTATCTTCAGCCATTCCCTGAGAGTGCACGTACAGTATCTTCAGCCATTCCTCGGAGTGCACGTACAGTATCTTCAGCCATTCCCTGAGAGTGCACGTACAATATCTGCAGCCATTCCCGGAGAGTGCATGTGAAATATCTTCAGCCATTCCCGGAGAGTGCACGTAAAATATTTTCAGCCATTCCCCGAGAGTGCACGTAAAATATCTTCAGCCATTCCTCGAGAGTGCACGTACAATATCTTTAGCCATTGCCCGAGAGTGCACGTACAATATCTTCAGCCATTCCTGGCAGTGCACGTACAATATCTTCAGCCTTTCCCGGAGAGTGCACGTACAATATCTTCAGCCATTCCCGGAGAGTGCACGTACAATATCTTCAGCCATTCCTTGGAGTGCACTTACAGTATCTTCAGCCATTCCCGGAGAGTGGACATACAGTATCTTCAGCCATTTCCAGGGAGTGCATGTACAGTATCTTCAGCCATTCCTGGAGAGTGCACGTACAGTATCTTCAGCCATTCTTGGAGAGTGCACATACAGTATCTTCAGCCATTCCCTGAGAGTGCACACACAGTATCTTCAGCCATTCCTTGGATTGCACTTACAGTATCTTCAGCCATTCTCGGAGAGTGCACATACAGTATCTTCAGCCATTCCCTGAGAGTGCACACACAGTATCTTCAGCCATTCCTTGGAGTGCACTTACAGTATCTTCAGCCATTCCCGGAGAGTGCACATACAGTATCTTCAGCCATTCCCGCTAGAGTGCACATACAGTATCTTCAGCCATTCCCGGAGAGTGCACATACAGTATCTTCAGCCATTACCGGAGAGTGGACATACAGTATCTTCAGCCATTTCCAGGGAGTGCATGTACAGTATCTTCAGCCATTCCTGGAGAGTGCACGTACAGTATCTTCAGCCATTCTTGGAGAGTGCACGTAAAATATCTTCAGCCATTCCCGGAGAGTGCATGTAAAATATCTTCAGCCATTCCCGGAGAGTGCATGTAAAATATCTTCAGCCATTCCCGGAGAGTGCACGTACAATATCTTTAGCCATTCCCCGAGAGTGCACGTACAATATCTTCAGCCATTCCTTGCAGTGCACATACAATATCTTCAGCCATTCCCGGAGTGTGCACGTACAATATCTTCAGCCATTCCCGAAGAGTGCACGTAAAGAATTTTCAGCCATTTCTCGAGTGCACGTACAGTATCTTCAGCCATTCCCGGAGACTGCACGTACAATATCTTCAGCCATTCCCGGAGAGTGCACGTACAATATCTTCAGCCATTCATAGCAGTGCACACACAGTATCTTCAGCCATTCCCTGAGAGTGCACACACAGTATCTTCAGCCATTCCCGGAGAGTGCACTTACAGTATCTTCAGCCATTCCTGCAGAGTGCGCGTACAGTATCTTCAGCCCTTCCTTGGAGTGCACGCACAGTATCTTCAGCCATTCCCGGAGAGTGCACGTACAGTATCTTCAGCCATTCCCACAGAGTGCACGTACAGTATCTTCAGCCATTTCCGGAGAGTGCACGTACAGTATCTTCAGCCATTCCCGGAGAGTGCACGTACAGTATTTTCAGCCATTCCTCGAGTGCACGTACAGTATCTTCAGCCATTCCCGGAGAGTGTACGTACAATATCTTCAGCCATTCCTAGCAGTGCACGTACAATATCTTCAGCCATTCCCAGGGAGTGCACATACAGTATCTTCAGCCATTCCCTGAAAGTGCACACACAGTATCTTCAGCCATTCCTCGGAGTGCACGTGCAGTATCTTCAGCCATTCCCGGAGAGTGCACATACAGTATCTTCAGCCATTCCCGCTAGAGTGCACGTACAGTATCTTCAGCCATTCCCGGAGAGTGCGCGTACAGTATCTTCAGCCATTCCCGGAGAGTGGACGTACAGTATCTTCAGCCATTCCCAGGGAGTGCATGTATAGTATCTTCAGCCATTCCTGGAGAGTGCACGCACAGTATCTTCAGCCATTCCCCGAGAGTGCACGTAAAATATCTTCAGCCATTCCCGGAGAGTGCACGTACAATTTCTTTAGCCATTCCCCGAGAGTGCACGTACCATATCTTCAGCCATTCCTGGCAGTGCACATACAATATCTTCAGCCATTCCCGGAGAGTGCACGTACAATATCTTCAGCCATTCCCGAAGAGTGCACGTACAGTATTTTCAGCCATTCCTCGAGTTCACGTACAGTATCTTCAGGCATTCCCGGAGAGTGCACGGACAATATCTTCAGCCATTCCCGGAGAGTGCATGTAAAATATCTTCAGCCATTCCCGGAGAGTGCACGTACAATATCTTTAGCCATTCCCCGAGAGTGCACGTACAATATCTTCAGCCATTCCTTGCAGTGCACATACAATATCTTCAGCCATTCCCGGAGTGTGCACGTACAATATCTTCAGCCATTCCCGAAGAGTGCACGTAAAGAATTTTCAGCCATTTCTCGAGTGCACGTACAGTATCTTCAGCCATTCCCGGAGACTGCACGTACAATATCTTCAGCCATTCCCGGAGAGTGCACGTACAATATCTTCAGCCATTCCTAGCAGTGCACACACAGTATCTTCAGCCATTCCCTGAGAGTGCACACACAGTATCTTCAGCCATTCCCGGAGAGTGCACTTACAGTATCTTCAGCCATTCCCGCAGAGTGCGCGTACAGTATCTTCAGCCCTTCCTTGGAGTGCACGCACAGTATCTTCAGCCATTCCCGGAGAGTGCACGTACAGTATCTTCAGCCATTCCCACAGATTGCACGTACAGTATCTTCAGCCATTTCCGGAGAGTGCACGTACAGTATCTTCAGCCATTCCCGGAGAGTGCACGTACAGTATTTTCAGCCATTCCTCGAGTGCACGTACAGTATCTTCAGCCATTCCCGGAGAGTGTACGTACAATATCTTCAGCGATTCCTAGCAGTGCACGTACAATATCTTCAGCCATTCCCAAGGAGTGCACATACAGTATCTTCAGCCATTCCCTGAAAGTGCACACACAGTATCTTCAGCCATTCCTCGGAGTGCACGTGCAGTATCTTCAGCCATTGCCGGAGAGTGCACATACAGTATCTTCAGCCATTCCCGCTAGAGTGCACGTACAGTATCTTCAGCCATTCCCGGAGAGTGCACGTACAGTATCTTCAGCCATTCCCGGAGAGTGGACGTACAGTATCTTCAGCCATTCCCAGGGAGTGCACGTACAGTATCTTCAGCCATTCCTGGAGAGTGCATGCACAGTATCTTCAGCCATTCCCCGAGAGTGCACGTAAAATATCTTCAGCCATTCCCGGAGAGTGCACGTACAATTTCTTTAGCCATTCCCCGAGAGTGCACGTACCATATCTTCAGCCATTCCTGGCAGTGCACATACAATATCTTCAGCCATTCCCGGAGAGTGCACGTACAATATCTTCAGCCATTCCCGAAGAGTGCACGTACAGTATTTTCAGCCATTCCTCGAGTTCACGTACAGTATCTTCAGCCATTCCCGGAGAGTGCACGGACAATATCTTCAGCCATTCCCGAAGAGTGCACGTACACTATCTTCAGCCATTCCTAGCAGTGCACGTACAGTATCTTCATCCATTCCCGCAGAGTGCACGTACAGTATCTTCAGCCATTCCCGAAGAGTGCACGTACAGTATCTACAGCCATTCCCGCAGAGTGCACGTACAGTATCTTCAGCCAATTCCGGAGAGTGCAAGTGCAGTATCTTCAGCCATACTCAGAGAGTGCACGTACAATATCTTCAGCCATTACCGTTGAGTGCATGACCAATATCTTCAGCCATTTCTGGGGAGTGCACGTACAGTATCTTCAGCCATTCCCGGAGAGCGCACATACAGTATCTTCAGCCATTCCCGGAGAGTGCACGTACAGTATCTTCAGCCATTCCTAGCAACGCACATACAATATCTTCAGCCATTTCCGGAGAGTGCACATACAGTATCTTCAGCCATTCCCTGAGAGTGCACACACAGTATCTTCAGCCATTCCTCGGAGTGCATGTACAGTATCTTCAGCCATTCCCGGAGAGTGCACATACAGTATCTTCAGCCACTCCCGCTAGAGTGCACGTACAGATCTTCAGCCATTCCCGGAGAGTGCACGTACAGTATCTTTAGCCATTCCCCGAGACTGCACGTACAATATCTTCAGCCATTCCTGGCAGTGCACGTACAAGATCTTCAGCCATTCCCAGAGAGTGCACGTACAATATCTTCAGCCATTCCCGAAGAGTGCACGTACAGTATTTTCAGCCATTCCCGGAGACTGCACATACAATATCTTCAGCCATTCCCAGAGAGTGCACGTACAATATCTTCAGCCATTCCTGGCAGTGCACGTACAATATCTTCAGCCATTCCCAGAGAGTGCACGTACAATATCTTCAGCCATTCCCGAAGAGTGCACGTACAGTATTTTCAGCCATTCCCGGAGAGTGCACGTACAATATCTTCAGCCATTCCCGGAGAGTGCACGTACAGTATCTTAAGCCATTCCCGGAGAGTGGACGTACAGTATCTTCAGCCATTCCCAGGGAGTGCACGTACAGTATCTTCAGCCATTCCTGGAGAGTGCACGTACAGTATCTTCAGCCATTCCCGGAGAGTGCACGTACAATATCTTTAGCCATTCCCGAAGAGTGCACGTACAGTATTTTCAGCCATTCCCGGAGACTGCACATACATTATCTTCAGCCATTCCCGGAGAGTGCACGTACAATATCTTTAGCCATTCCTAGCAGCGCACACACAGTATCTTCAGCCATTCCCTGAGAGTGCACACACAGTATCTTCAGCCATTCACGGAGAGTGCACTTACAGAATCTTCAGCCATTCCCACAGAGTGCGCGTACAGTATCTTCAGCCATTCCTGCAGAGTGCATGTACAGTATCTTCAGCCATTCCCGGAGAGTGCACGTACAGTATCTTCAGCCATTCCCACAGAGTGCATGTACAGTATCTTTAGCCATTCCCGGAGAGTGAACGTACAGTATTTTCAGCCATTCCTCGAGTGCACATACAGTATCTTCAGCCATTCCCGGAGAGTGCACGTACAATATCTTCAGCCATTCCTAGCAGTGCACGTACAATATCTTCAGCCATTCCCGGAGAGTGCATATACAGTATCTTCAGCCATTCCCTGAGAGTGCACGTACAGTATCTTCAGCCATTCCTCGGAGTGCACGTACAGTATCTTCAGCCATTCCCTGAGAGTGCACGTACAATATCTGCAGCCATTCCCGGAGAGTGCATGTGAAATATCTTCAGCCATTCCCAGAGAGTGCACGTAAAATATTTTCAGCCATTCCCCGAGAGTGCACGTAAAATATCTTCAGCCATTCCTGGAGAGTGCACGTACAATATCTTTAGCCATTGCCCGAGAGTGCACGTACAATATCTTCAGCCATTCCTGGCAGTGCACGTACAATATCTTCAGCCTTTCCCGGAGAGTGCACGTACAATATCTTCAGCCATTCCCGGAGAGTGCACGTGCAATATCTTCAGCCATTCCTTGGAGTGCACTTACAGTATCTTCAGCCATTCCCGGAGAGTGGACATACAGTATCTTCAGCCATTTCCAGGAGTGCATGTACAGTATCTTCAGCCATTCCTGGAGAGTGCACGTACAGTATCTTCAGCCATTCTTGGAGAGTGCACATACAGTATCTTCAGCCATTCCCTGAGAGTGCACACACAGTATCTTCAGCCATTCCTTGGATTGCACTTACAGTATCTTCAGCCATTCTCGGAGAGTGCACATACAGTATCTTCAGCCATTCCCTGAGAGTGCACACACAGTATCTTCAGCCATTCCTTGGAGTGCACTTACAGTATCTTCAGCCATTCCCGGAGAGTGCACATACAGTATCTTCAGCCATTCCCGCTAGAGTGCACATACAGTATCTTCAGCCATTCCCGGAGAGTGCACATACAGTATCTTCAGCCATTACCGGAGAGTGGACATACAGTATCTTCAGCCATTTCCAGGGAGTGCATGTACAGTATCTTCAGCCATTCCTGGAGAGTGCACGTACAGTATCTTCAGCCATTCTTGGAGAGTGCACGTAAAATATCTTCAGCCATTCCCGGAGAGTGCACGTAAAATATCTTCAGCCATTCCCGGAGAGTGCATGTAAAATATCTTCAGCCATTCCCGGAGAGTGCACGTACAATATCTTTAGCCATTCCCCGAGAGTGCACGTACAATATCTTCAGCCATTCCTTGCAGTGCACATACAATATCTTCAGCCATTCCCGGAGTGTGCACGTACAATATCTTCAGCCATTCCCGAAGAGTGCACGTAAAGAATTTTCAGCCATTTCTCGAGTGCACGTACAGTATCTTCAGCCATTCCCGGAGACTGCACGTACAATATCTTCAGCCATTCCCGGAGAGTGCACGTACAATATCTTCAGCCATTCCTAGCAGTGCACACACAGTATCTTCAGCCATTCCCTGAGAGTGCACACACAGTATCTTCAGCCATTCCCGGAGAGTGCACTTACAGTATCTTCAGCCATTCCCGCAGAGTGCGCGTACAGTATCTTCAGCCCTTCCTTGGAGTGCACGCACAGTATCTTCAGCCATTCCCGGAGAGTGCACGTACAGTATCTTCAGCCATTCCCACAGAGTGCACGTACAGTATCTTCAGCCATTTCCGGAGAGTGCACGTACAGTATCTTCAGCCATTCCCGGAGAGTGCACGTACAGTATTTTCAGCCATTCCTCGAGTGCACGTACAGTATCTTCAGCCATTCCCGGAGAGTGTACGTACAATATCTTCAGCCATTCCTAGCAGTGCACGTACAATATCTTCAGCCATTCCCAGGGAGTGCACATACAGTATCTTCAGCCATTCCCTGAAACTGCACACACAGTATCTTCAGCCATTCCTCGGAGTGCACGTGCAGTATCTTCAGCCATTCCCGGAGAGTGCACATACAGTATCTTCAGCCATTCCCGCTAGAGTGCACGTACAGTATCTTCAGCCATTCCCGGAGAGTGCACGTACAGTATCTTCAGCCATTCCCGGAGAGTGGACGTACAGTATCTTCAGCCATTCCCAGGGAGTGCACGTACAGTATCTTCAGCCATTCCTGGAGAGTGCATGCACAGTATCTTCAGCCATTCCCCGAGAGTGCACGTAAAATATCTTCAGCCATTCCCGGAGAGTGCACGTACAATTTCTTTAGCCATTCCCCGAGAGTGCACGTACCATATCTTCAGCCATTCCTGGCAGTGCACATACAATATCTTCAGCCATTCCCGGAGAGTGCACGTACAATATCTTCAGCCATTCCCGAAGAGTGCACGTACAGTATTTTCAGCCATTCCTCGAGTTCACGTACAGTATCTTCAGCCATTCCCGGAGAGTGCACGGACAATATCTTCAGCCATTCCCGGAGAGTGCATGTAAAATATCTTCAGCCATTCCCGGAGAGTGCACGTACAATATCTTTAGCCATTCCCCGAGAGTGCATGTACAATATCTTCAGCCATTCCTTGCAGTGCACATACAATATCTTCAGCCATTCCCGGAGTGTGCACGTACAATATCTTCAGCCATTCCCGAAGAGTGCACGTAAAGAATTTTCAGCCATTTCTCGAGTGCACGTACAGTATCTTCAGCCATTCCCGGAGACTGCACGTACAATATCTTCAGCCATTCCCGGAGAGTGCACGTACAATATCTTCAGCCATTCCTAGCAGTGCACACACAGTATCTTCAGCCATTCCCTGAGAGTGCACACACAGTATCTTCAGCCATTCCCGGAGAGTGCACTTACAGTATCTTCAGCCATTCCCGCAGAGTGCGCGTACAGTATCTTCAGCCCTTCCTTGGAGTGCACGCACAGTATCTTCAGCCATTCCCGGAGAGTGCACGTACAGTATCTTCAGCCATTCCCACAGAGTGCACGTACAGTATCTTCAGCCATTTCCGGAGAGTGCACGTACAGTATCTTCAGCCATTCCCGGAGAGTGCACGTACAGTATTTTCAGCCATTCCTCGAGTGCACGTACAGTATCTTCAGCCATTCCCGGAGAGTGTACGTACAATATCTTCAGCGATTCCTAGCAGTGCACGTACAATATCTTCAGCCATTCCCAGGAGTGCACATACAGTATCTTCAGCCATTCCCTGAAAGTGCACACACAGTATCTTCAGCCATTCCTCGGAGTGCACGTGCAGTATCTTCAGCCATTCCCGGAGAGTGCACATACAGTATCTTCAGCCATTCCCGCTAGAGTGCACGTACAGTATCTTCAGCCATTTCCGGAGAGTGCACGTACAGTATCTTCAGCCATTCCCGGAGAGTGGACGTACAGTATCTTCAGCCATTCCCAGGGAGTGCACGTACAGTATCTTCAGCCATTCCTGGAGAGTGCACGCACAGTATCTTCAGCCATTCCCCGAGAGTGCACGTAAAATATCTTCAGCCATTCCCGGAGAGTGCACGTACAATTTCTTTAGCCATTCCCCGAGAGTGCACGTACCATATCTTCAGCCATTCCTGATAGTGCACATACAATATCTTCAGCCATTCCCGGAGAGTGCACGTACAATATCTTCAGCCATTCCCGAAGAGTGCACGTACAGTATTTTCAGCCATTCCTCGAGTTCACGTACAGTATCTTCAGCCATTCCCGGAGAGTGCACGGACAATATCTTCAGCCATTCCCGAAGAGTGCACGTACACTATCTTCAGCCATTCCTAGCAGTGCACGTACAGTATCTTCAGCCATTCCCGCAGAGTGCACGTACAGTATCTTCAGCCATTCCCGAAGAGTGCACGTACAGTATCTACAGCCATTCCCGCAGAGTGCACGTACAGTATCTTCAGCCAATTCCGGAGAGTGCAAGTGCAGTATCTTCAGCCATACTCAGAGAGTGCACGTACAATATCTTCAGCCATTCCCGGAGAGTGCACATACAATATCTTCAGCCATTCCCGGAGAGTGCACGTACAATATCTTCATCCATTCCCGGAGAGTGCATGTACAGTATCTTCAGCCATTCCCGAAGAGTGCACGTACACTATCTTCAGCCATTCCTAGCAGTGCACGTACAGTATCTTCAGCCAATTCCGGAGAGTGCAAGTACAGTATCTTCAGCCATACTCAGAGAGTGCACGTACAATATCTTCAGCCATTACCGTTGAGTGCATGACCAATATCTTCAGCCATTTCTGGGGAGTGCACGCACAATATCTCCAGCCATTCCCGGAGAGTGCATGACCAATATATTCAGCCATTTCTGGGGAGTGCACGCACAATATCTCCAGCCAGTCCCGGAGAGTGCACGTACAGTGAGTCCACACGCACTACCCGTCACGTACTACAGCAGCTGCGCCTGGATGTTTACGTCGAAGATACGTTTGGGAGACGCAGCGCTAAATTCTTGTGAAAAGCAGTGCACATTTTTGTGAATAGCGACAGTTACAACTCTGTGTGCTCCCCCCTGGTTTGCACGGATCACACCTACGAAATTAACTACCCAGCGTCACTTGTGACTGCCGAGTAATCTGTTTCCTTGAAATTTGCACACTCCTAAAACCCCACACACCCCACGGTTTATGCACCGATTCTTCCTTTGTCGTGTGCAAACCTCTCTTGTGCGCTCTGGTGAACCGGCCCCTCTCCAGGAGCCTCTTGGGGACAGACCGGAAGACAAGGGACTGAAGGGAGTTAATTTAAAAAGACAGACATATTGACTTCTGATGTCAAGACATTGCCACTTTGATCTGCATTGAACTCGCGTCCTAGCTCCTTCGTGTAGCGCCTCAAGGCGCTAAGAACAAGTCTTGGTCTGCTGCTCATTCTTACAAGCAAACAGCGGCCCAAGGCGTTCAATAAATCAGAACAAAAATTCCATCCATCAAGGGACGCGCTTGGAAAACGCTGGGGGGGGGGGGTGGAGATGGGTAGGGGGGCGACTGTAAGGCAGCTCAGTGGGTTAACAGCGGGCTAATTTAGTGTGGGCCCTGGAGCAAGCAAGGACAGTGCCCCCCTGGCTGCTGTTGGAATTGCAAAATACATTAATAATCAGGATTTAGTGAGCCCCTCAGACCTCTCGCCCTCGGGGTCATGGTACCACGGCACCCGCTGCACCAGCGGAAGTCGTGCACCTTCCAATCCCTGCAGAACTGACATGGGCTGATTGCTTTCCAAGGTCGATAGAGGACCCCTGTGATGGGTGAAGTGACCCACGGAGAGGAACCATCAGCGCAGGAGCCATGCAACGAATGGGCACGACTAGTGAGGCAAACTTCAGCCCTGTCCCCAAAGACCCTCCGCTTCCATGAGGAAAGGAGTGCCTCTAAGAAGGACTGCCTGCATCTTTCATACAGGCCCACCCTGAAGGAATGCCTGGGGCATTGTGGGTAATGGAAAATCTAACTAGAAAAGGAAGCTGTAAATGCTCTGGGGGTTGAAAGGTCCACTCACTCGTCCTCATGTGGATCTGGGGCATCCAATCCAAAACCAAGATGTTCTGTTCCGGTTCTTAAGAACTCTCCCATCTCTTCCTGTCTAACCTGTCATTTTTATAGCGCCTCCACCACTGGTGTGGTGTCCTTGTGCGCTTTTCTTGTGCTATTAGTTGCAGACTATGAAGCGTTGGCCCTGTTCGAATGAGTATAGACCAGAGTCAGTCGGGCCCCCCTCTCCGTAGTGTGAAAGACCAGGGCATGCATAGCTGGTCCGAATGGTGGCAGACCAGAGACCGGTGGCCTTGTTTGAATGACTAAAGGCCAGGGTCTGTCGGGCCCGCTCACCGTAGGGTGGCATCCCAGGGCATGCATAGCTGGTCCGAATGGTGGCAGACCAGAGACCAGTGGCCTTATTTGAATGACTAAAGACCAGGGTCTGTCGGGCCCGCTCACCGTAGGGTGGCATCCCAGGGCATGCATAGCTGGTCCGAATGGTGGCAGACCAGAGACTGGTGGCCTTGTTTGAATGACTAAAGACCAGGGTCTGTCGGGCCCGCTCACCGTAGGGTGGCATCCCAGGGCATGCATAGCTGGTCCGAATGGGTGCAGACCAGAGACCAATGGCCTTGTTTGAATGATTAAAGACCAGAGTTAGTCGGGCCCGCTCACCGTACGGTGACATCCCAGGGCATGCATACCTGGTCCGAATGGTTGCAGACCTGAGACCAATGGCCTTGTTTGAATGACTAAAGACCAGAGTTATTCGGGCCCGCTCACCGTAGGGTGACATCCCAGGGCACGCATACCTGGTCCGAATGGTTGCAGACCAGAGACCAATGGCCTTGTTTGAATGACTAAAGACCAGAGTTAGTCGGGCCCGCTCACCGTAGGGTGACATCCCAGGGCACGCATACCTGGTCCGAATGGGTGCAGATCAGAGACCAGTGGCCTTGTTTGAAGGACTATAGACCAGAGTTAGTCGGGCCCGCTCACCATAGGGTGACATCCCAGGGCATGCATACCTGGTCCGAATGGTGGCAGACCAGAGACCGGTGGCCTTGTTTGAATGACTAAAGAACAGAGTCTGTCGGACCCACTCACCATAGGGTGACATCCCAGGGCATGCATACCTGGTCCGAATGGTGACAGACCAGAGACTGGTGGCCTTGTTTGAATTACTTAAGACCAGGGTCTGTCGGGCCCGCTCACCGTAGGGTGACATCCCAGGGCATGCATACCTGGTCCGAATGGTTGCAGACCTGAGACCAATGGCCTTGTTTGAATGACTAAAGATCAGAGTTATTCGGGCCCGCTCACCGTAGGGTGACATCCCAGGGCACGCATACCTGGTCCGAATGGTTGCAGACCAGAGACCAATGGCCTTGTTTGAATGACTAAAGACCAGAGTTAGTCGGGCCCGCTCACCGTAGGGTGACATCCCAGGGCACGCATACCTGGTCCGAATGGGTGCAGATCAGAGACCAGTGGCCTTGTTTGAAGGACTATAGACCAGAGTTAGTCGGGCCCGCTCACCATAGGGTGACATCCCAGGGCATGCATACCTGGTCCGAATGGTGGCAGACCAGAGACTGGTGGCCTTGTTTGAATGACTTAAGACCAGGGTCTGTCGGACCCACTCACCATAGGGTGACATCCCAGGGCATGCATACCTGGTCCGAATGGTGACAGACCAGAGACTGGTGGCCTTGTTTGAATTACTTAAGACCAGGGTCTGTCGGGCCCGCTCACCGTAGGGTGACATCCCAGGACACGCATACCTGGTCCGAATGGTGGCAGACCAGAGACCGGTGGCCTTGTTTGAATGACTATAGACCAGAGTTAGTCGGGCCCGCTCACCGTAGGGTGACAGACCAGGGCACGCATACCTGGTCCGAATGGGTGCAGACCAGAGACCAGTGGCCTTGTTTGAATGACTAAAGACCAGGGTCTGTCAGGCCCGCTCACCGTAGGGTGACATCCCAGGGCACGCATACCTGGTCCGAATGGTTGCAGACCAGAGACCAATGGCCTTGTTTGAATGACTAAAGACCAGAGTTAGTCGGGCCCGCTCACCGTAGGGTGACATCCCAGGGCACGCATACCTGGTCCGAATGGGTGCAGATCAGAGACCAGTGGCCTTGTTTGAAGGACTATAGACCAGAGTTAGTCGGGCCCGCTCACCATAGGGTGACATCCCAGGGCATGCATACCTGGTCCGAATGGTGGCAGACCAGAGACTGGTGGCCTTGTTTGAATGACTTAAGACCAGGGTCTGTCGGACCCACTCACCATAGGGTGACATCCCAGGGCATGCATACCTGGTCCGAATGGTGACAGACCAGAGACCGGTGGCCTTGTTTGAATTACTTAAGACCAGGGTCTGTCGGGCCCGCTCACCGTAGGGTGACATCCCAGGGCACGCATACCTGGTCCGAATGGTGGCAGACCAGAGACCGGTGGCCTTGTTTGAATGACTATAGACCAGAGTTAGTCGGGCCCGCTCACCGTAGGGTGACAGACCAGGGCACGCATACCTGGTCCGAATGGGTGCAGACCAGAGACCAGTGGCCTTGTTTGAATGACTAAAGACCAGGGTCTGTCGGGCCCGCTCACCGTAGGGTGACATCCCATGGCACGCATACCTGGTCCGAATGGGTGCAGACCAGAGACAGTGGCCTTGTTTGAATGACTAAAGACCAGGGTCTGTCGGGCCCGCTCACCGTAGGGTGACATCCCATGGCACGCATACCTGGTCCGAATGGGTGCAGACCAGAGACCGATGGCCTTGTTTGAATGACTTAAGACCAGGGTCTGTCGGGCCCGCTCACCGTAGGGTGACATCCCAGGGCATGCATGTAGGAGAGTAGGATCTGCTTCTTATAGTTACCCCCACTTTTTGCTGATGTTTCACTGGTTTTCGACTTAGCCAGACTGAGGCCCTGCTAATCAGGACCCCAGTCTATCTGCTTTCTACTCTAAATTGATTGCATGTACTTTAGGTACACTCCAGATTGGATTCTGGGGTAACCTTATAAGTCCCTAGTATATGGTATACTATGTACCAAGGGCATAGGTACCCCCGAGGCCTCCCAGGGGCTGCAGCATGTATTATGCCACCCCTGAGAGGCCATCCAAAATGACACAACAGGTCTGCTACAGCAGCCTGTGTAAGGTGGTGTATCCACCTCTTACTGAGATATAGGTTCCCTATATCTCTCCATATCACTGCACATGTAAACCTATCAGTCACCCCTGTGGCAGGCCTTAACAATCCTGAAGGCAGGGTGCTGGGTTTCATGTGAGAGGGTGCCCATGCATGAGCAGGGCCCCTCTACAGCTTTCGGAATCTTCATTCCGGGGTTGTTTGTGATGCAGCCAAACCCTATACTCTTAAGTGCATTATGACCTCGCGGTAAATGCTAACTTGAGAATGGCTGCATGGAAACATGTCGTGCTTGGTGTCAAACACCTTGGAATCATACCTCCACCCCAGTAACTGGGGTGGAGGTATGATTCCACCCTACTAGAGGGAGAAACATGGCACCACCGGTACACCCGGTACCAGCTTAACAGAACCCTGGCATCACAAAATGGATGCTGCAGCCACAGAGACGAGTCTGCCCTCCTGCTGCTGGACGAAACTCCGGCAGGGGAGGCCTGGACAATAGGTTTCCTGTCACAGGGAGGTGTGACCACCTCCCAGACAGGCTTTAGTGTATTGGGGCTGGGTGGGTGCACTCCAAGAGTGCTTTGAAGTCTGCACTGGGGGCACATTTGGTGTCCCTGTGCATAGTCCAGCTCAAACCGGTTGCAGGGGCTACCAGCCCCTGCTCTGGCGTGAAACTGGACAAAGGAAATGGGTGTAGCCACCCCTCTTTCCTGACCCTCCCATAGGTGGGTCCCCAGAGTTTGTCCCACCCCTTCCTTGGGTATAAAGTAGGAACCCCTGACTACAGGACTTTAGATTTACCTGGACGAAACTCTGCTACAGAATCCCAGAACTTCAACTATCTACACGACGTTGGATGACCGAAGAATCTCCCTTGGAGTAAAGGAGTTACTCCCCTGCTTGACAGGCACCTAAGATGCATCTGTCCGGTTGGCATCTCCGAAGCTCCTGAGGACTCCGAAGAATATTGCCACACAGGAGGTGGGTTCCCGTGGCCTCTGAGGTCGATCTGTGTGCTCAGCAAGTCTGAGGCCTGTATCCCTCGTGGAGACCGTGCAACCCGAACCCCTGGACACCCCGACCATTTGCAGACGCATCAGCTTTGAGGCGACCTCTGAGGCTGAGCTTTGGGTTACTTGTAGTCCTGTCCCCGAGCAGCAATTCCACCGAAGAGTGCCTGCCTACACTCCACGAGTGTTCCGTGAGCTGGCCCTTTGTGTTTTCTCTCGAGGTCCCTTCGTGATCCCTGGTCCATCGACTGGTGGGTCCCTGTGAAGGCAACACTAAGATTAATTGGGCTACCCTGGTTGCTCCAGACGTGCCCTGACTCTCCGTCGCTTGGGGAGTCCCCCGGACCTTGCTGGTCCACACCAAAGCATCTTTACTCTTCCTGCGTTGGTTGCTGTTGCCAAGGCTTGTTGGATTCAATCCGAGCACCAACACCCCAGCACTCGACATCCTTCGTGGGACAGCTCGAATCCGGCTCCTGGTCGTCCTCGACGTCTCCTGGACCCCGTGGCTGCAGAGTCAAGCTTCACCTCTTCGCACCTGAAGCACCCGACATCGGTGGGCATTCGTTTGCTCCGCTCCTGGTCACGTGAAGTGACCCAGACTTTGTCCCTTCTGCTTTCAGGTTCTTCACATCATCAATCCAGGCTTGGATCACCCCTGACACTTTTCTTCTTCACGGCAGCAGCACTTTGCAGCAGATCGCCATTGAAATCAACGACGATTCCCGACACCATTTGCCACCTATGCACCCGGCTTTCCTGGGTGAGGTAACTCGAGTACTACGGTGCTCCCATGGGTGTTGGCCCTAGAACCCCTTAAGTCTAAAGGGGTTTGCTCAAAGTCCTCTCCTAAGTGTCCTTTTGCTTTAAAATTCCAACCGCGACTTTCCTCATAGAATCCTACGGCGTTGGCGGCTGTGTTCTCACACTGCACACGTCCCCCGTGGGTCTCCTGTGTCACTACCTTGGGTGGTTCCTTGGGGTCCCAGCGATTCTACGTGCTCTAGGCACTGTGTCTAGTCAAGTCGTGGTTCTTATACCACTTTCTTAATATATGGTTTGGTCCCCCCTGGGGCCCAGTGTATATTGTGCTATTTACTGTTGTTTTAATACTGTGATATTGGGTATCTTGGACTCTAATCTCATAAAGAGATTAGTAGTGAGTGTTTAGATATAAATACATATATTTTATATATACCTGGTGTGGTTCTCCTTTCATTTGGTCATTCAAGAGGTTATAATCTGGTAAACCAAGCTGCTTTACACTCCTTCAAGACTTAGCCTGAAGACTGCTCTCCATAGCTACCACTAGGATAGCATTCAATAAAGGTTATCTTTAAACCTATCATCAATAAGGGTCGTTTGGACTGGTGCAAGGGGCCCACTATAACTAGTGGACAGCATATGCCAGGCCAACTTCTCTCATTGGTGTGCAGCGGTTGGATTCAAGCTTGCTATTGCTTTACCAGATAATCTCTTTGAGTGACTAACTGAAAACCACTATAGGTACATAGGTACATATAAATCAAGTTTAGAATACAGTAAGTTCTACTGAACTTAGAGTTGTGTGTCAAGGGCTTAGCACACCCTTTCTACAACTCAAGAGAGTTTAGTAGGCCCCACTAGAGTAGGTATGTGCATACACCACACCACACTAGTCATGTCTTCAAGGGCAGAAGCCAGTGGGCCTCTCCCAACTAAGTATGACCAGGTCTCATACCAAGAATTAAGGACTATGTGTGCCTCTAGGAAATTGAAGACAGGGAAAAGCCCAACTACACAACATCTCATAAAGTTGTTGCTTGAAGATGACCTCAGAAAGACTCCAGGGTCTGATGAGGTTGGCAAAGTGGGTGGGACAGCAGAAGAGGAAAGGCCAGGTAGTGAACACTACTATGACCCAGACTCTGATGCTGGCCAGGAGGATCAAAATGATTCTAACCTGGAACAGCCAATCCTTCCTGAAGGTGAGGAAGGAGACCCCAGTGGGGCTCTCTTTACCCCACCTGGAAGGGTTAACAGTTTACCAAGAAGATCTAGATCTCCTTCTGTGGAATCTAATCGTTCTGGTACATCTGTAGGGAGCTCTGTTTCTCATAGGACTTCTTCTCATAAAAGGGAGTCCTCTTATGAGAAGAAGTGCCAACTGCTTGAGTTTGAGAGAGCTAAGCTCAGAATCAAGAGAGAGCAATTGGCCTTAGACAGAGAATCCCTGGAGCTTCAGAGAGCTTCTCAGAAGTTGGGGCTAGAGCCCCATGGTGGCAGCAACAGTGTCCCTAGAGGTAGAGAACATACTCATGACCATAGGAACCTGAACAAGATTTTCCCTCCCTACCAGAGTGGGGATGACATCCACAAATGGATAACTGCACTGGAGAGGGCCTGTAAATTACAGAGGGTCCCTCAGGAGCAGTGGGCAGCAATCTTGTGGCTCTCCTTTGCAGACAAAGGTAGATACAAGCTCCTCACTGTAAGAGAAGAGGATGCTGATAATTACAAAGTCCTGAAGAGTGCTCTGATTGATGGGTTTGGCCTAACCACTGAACAATACAGGTTAAAGTTCAGAGACACCAAAAGGCACAGACTCAGGACTGGGTTGACTTTGTTGATTGTGCTACTAAGGCTCTGGAGGGCTGGTTACTTGGCAGTAAGGTGTGTGATTTCAAAGGATTGTATAATTTAATCATGAGAGAGCAGATCCTTAATAACTGTCAAAATCAACTGTTGCATCAGTACCTGGTGGACTCTGATCTGACCTCTCCCCAAGAATTGGGTCAGAAGGCAGTCAAATGGGTCAGAACCAGGGTGAGGCAGAAGGTACAGAACCAAGGTGGTGACTCTAAGAAGCAAGATTCTAAAAGCTCTGATAAGGGTGGGGAGAAGGGTAAAGACCAGAAGTCTTCTCAAGGGCCCCAAAAATCTGCATCTGGTGGGGAGTCCCAATCTAACAAAGGAAAAGGCCAGAAGAAGCCATGGTGTAAAATCTGTAAACAGAAAACCCATTGGACTAGTGATTGTACCAAGACCAAAGACTCAACTCCAGCCACCATTGCCCCTAAGGCAACTGTTCCCCCTAGTTCAGCTCCAAGTGGTGGTACTCAGAATGAGGGTGTAGTAGGGTTGACCCTGGGTTCTGAGGTGGACTCTGGCCCAGTCAGAGTTCCAACTCAGGCTGTACTGATCTGTGATGGAGGCATGGATATGTCCTCCTTTGTGAGTCCCAGTAATCTGGGCAAATACAGATAGCAGCCCTTGATTAATGGAACAGAGGCTTTCCCATTCAGGGACACAGGAGCAAGTGTCACGATGGTGACAAAAGATCTTGTAGCCCCTGAGCAGATCATACTTGGTGAAGTGTACCAAGTGACCAATGCTAGCAATGTCAGGACAGACCATTCCCTGGCAGTTGTTAATTTCACCTGGGGAGGGGTAACTGGCCCTAAGAAGGTTGTGGTAAGTGCAGACCTCCCTGTTGAATGCTTGCTTGGAAATGATTTGGAAACTTCAGCTTGGGCAGAAGTTGAGCTCAGGACCCATGCAGAAATGTTGGGCATCCCTGCAGATGTGTTTGCTATGACCAGGTCACAGGTAAAAATGTCTAAAACTGAACAGGCCCTGGATCCTGGAAGAATGGACCAGGTGCCTCCCAAGAGGAGGAGCAGTAGGGTTAAGGCAGTGCCTTCCCCCCTGCCTCAGAATGCAGATCAGTCTCTTGAGGGAGATGATCTCAGTCCTGCAGAAGGAACTGTCCCAGATGAGCTTGAACCTGATCAGGTTGAGTTCTTGGGGACAGGGGCCCTTCCAGGGCAGATCTGAGTCAGGAGCAACTGAGCTGCCCCTCTCTTGAACCCCTCAGACAGCAAGCTGCTGCTGAGGCTGCTGGGAGTGCTAGTGGGTCCCATAAGATCTATTGGGATGATGGACTCCTCTACTCAGAGTGTAGAGACCCCAAGCCTGGAGCCACCAAGAGGTTGGTTATACCTCTGAAGTTTAGGAGCTTCCTATTGACATTAGCCCATGATATCCCATTGGCAGGTCACCTAGGCCAAAACAAGACTTGGGACAGAATTGTCCCTCACTTTCATTGGCCTCACATGTCTGAAGACACCAAGGAGTTTTGTCGCTCCTGTGTCACCTGTCAAGCCAGTGGTAAGGCAGGTAGCACTACAAAGGCCCCCCTGATACCACTACCTGTGGTGGGGGTTCCCTTTGAGAGGGTAGGGATTGACATTGTTGGTCCCCTAGATCCTCAAACAGCATCTGGGCACAGATTTATACTAGTGGTGGTGGACCATGCCACTAGGTATCCAGAAGCAATTCCCCTCAGGACCACCACAGCTCCTGTGGTGGCGAGGGCCCTCCTGGGAATCTTTTCCAGGGTGGGTTTTCCTAAGGAGGTAGTATCAGACAGAGATGCAAACTTCATGTCTAGTTACTTAACTGCTATGTGGAAGGAGTGTGGTGTAAATTATAAATTTACCACCCCATATCACCCACAATGCAATGGTTTAGTTGAAAGTTTCAACAAAACCTTAAAGGGCATGATTAAAGGTCTCCCAGAAAAGCTTAGGCGCAGATGGGACATACTTTTGCCCTGCCTTCTCTTTGCCTACAGAGAGGTTCCACAGAAGGGGGTTGGTTACAGCCCATTTGAGCTTCTGTTTGGACATCCAGTTAGGTGTCCATTGTGTCTAGTGAAGGAGGGATGGGAGTTACCTCTCAAACCCCCTAAACAGGATATTGTGGACTATGTACTTGGTCTCTGCTCCCGTATGGCTGAGTACATGAAGAAGGCAACTAAAAACCTTGAGTCTAGCCAGGAATTGCAAAAGGCCTGGCATGACCAAAAAGCTGTGCTGACTGTTTATCAGCCAGGACAGAAAGTATGGGTGTTGGAGCCTGTGGCCCCAGCAGCCCTCTAAGACAAGTGGAGTGGCCCCCATACCATTGTTGAACAGAAGGGAGAGGTTACCTATCTGGTGGACCTTGGAACTCCCAGGAGCCCCCACAGGGTGCTCCATGTCAACAGACTGAAACCATATGTTGACAGGGCAGACATGGGCTTGCTCATGGCTACTGATGAGGGACAGGAGGAAGAGAGGGATCCACTCCCTGACCTGCTCTCACAGAACCCTGATGATGGTTCAGTTGATGGTGTAGCCTTGGCAGGCAGCCGCACTGACCAGCAGCAAACTGATTGCAGAAAAGTTCTCAATCAGTTCAGACATATGTTCTCACTGACTCCAAGTCAGACTACCTGGTGCACTCATGAAGTGGACACTGGGGACAGTCTGCCTGTTAAAAATAAGATTTACAGGCAACCTGACCATGTCAGGGACTGCATCAGGACTGAAGTCCAGAAGATGTTGGATTTGGGTGTGATTGAACCCTCAGATAGCCCTTGGGCTAGTCCAGTAGTCTTAGTGCCTAAACCTCACACCCAGGGTGGTAAGAGAGATGAGGTTTGTGTAGACTACAGAGGTCTCAATGCAGTCACTAGGACTGATGCCCATCCCATACCAAGGGCAGATGAGCTTATAGACACTTTGGCCTCAGCCAAGTTTCTGAGCACATTTGACTTGACAGCTGGCTACTGGCAGATCAAACTAGCTGATGATGCAAAGCCAAAGACAGCATTTTCTACCCCTAGCGGGCACTACCAATTTGTGGTGATGCCCTTTGGTTTGAAAAATGCACCTGCCATTTTCAAAGGTTGGTGAACAAAGTCCTTACAGGCCTGGAAGCCTATAGTGCAGCATATCTAGATGATATTGCTGTCTTTAGCTCCACCTGGGAGGATCACCTGGTCCACCTGCGAAATGTTTTGGAGGCCCTACAGAAAGCAGGCCTAACTATCAAGGCTACCAAGTGCCAGATAGGGCAGAGTCAGGTTGTGTACCTGGGCCACCTTGTGGGTGGAGGCCAGGTTCAACCATTGCAGAGCAAAATCCAGACCATCATGGACTGGGTTGCTCCAACCACCCAGACTCAGGTCAGAGCTTTCTTGGGCCTGACTGGGTACTATAGAAGATTTGTCAAAGGTTATGGATCCATAGTGAACCCTTTGAATGACTTGACTTCTAAAAGAATGCCAAAGAAAGTTCAGTGGACAGTTAGCTGTCAAAAGGCATTTGATGACCTGAAGCAGGCCATGTGCACTGCTCCCATTCTGCAGAGTCCTGATTACTCCAAGCAATTCATTGTCCAAACAGATGCATCTGAGTTGGGGGTAGGGGCTGTGTTATCATTATTGAATGATGAAGGTCAGGATCAGCCAGTAGCTTTTATTAGCAGAAGGCTGACCCCCAGAGAGAAACGTTGGTCAGCCATTGAGAGGGAGGCCTTTGCTGTGGTTTGGGCTCTGAAGAAGTTGAGGCCATACTTGTTTGGCACTCACTTCATTGTTCAGACAGACCATAAGCCCCTCTTATGGCTAAAACAGATGAAGGGTGAAAACCCCAAACTTTTGAGGTGGTCCATTTCCCTACAGGGGATGGACTATACAGTAGAACATAGACCTGGGAGTAACCATGCCAATGCAGATGGACTCTCCAGATATTTCCACTTAGAACATGAAGACTCAACTGGTCAAGGTTAGTTTAATGTCCCTGCGTTTGGGGGGGGGGTTGTGTAGGAGAGTAGGATCTGCTTCTTATAGTTACCCCCACTTTTTGCTGATGTTTCACTGGTTTTCGACTTAGCCAGACTGAGGCCCTGCTAATCAGGACCCCAGTCTATCTGCTTTCTACTCTAAATTGATTGCATGTACTTTAGGTACACTCCAGATTGGATTCTGGGGTACCCTTATAAGTCCCTAGTATATGGTATACTATGTACCCAGGGCATAGGTACCCCCGAGGCCTCCCAGGGGCTGCAGCATGTATTATGCCACCCCTGAGATACCATCCAAAATGACACAACAGGTCTGCTACAGCAGCCTGTGTAAGGTGGTGTATCCACCCCTTACTGAGATATAGGGGGCATATTATTAACAACCGGCGATAAATATCGCTAAGCGCACTTAGCGCTAGGATATTTATTGCCGGCGATCGATGAATTTTATCGCTGAGATAGCGTGCTATTAGCAAAGCTTATCTCAGAATCGATAAAATTCCTGGCAGCAAGCCGCCAAATGTCCGATTATCGCTGGAAATCCAGCGATAATCGCACGACATTTGGCGATAGCTTGTTGATAGGGCTGGGCATACTTAACCATGATATCCACCTTCCATTGGATATCATGGCTAAGTCAAACTAAAAGCATGCGTAAGGAAAGTAGCGTTAACCAAGGTTAGCGCTACTTTTCTCATCGCTATGCTTGTTGGGGATTCCCTTGATAATTGGAGAAATGTCGGTTAACGACATTTCTCCAGTTATTTTGGGACGGAACGCCCACTTTGCATCTCATTAGAGATGCAAAGGTGGCGTTATGGAAAAGGGCGATAGGGCAAGGATTCACGCGATAGCGTGGCCTTGCTAATACAGCGATAAAATTATCGCCGCTTTTCGTCTGAAAACAGACGCTAAAGCGGCGATAATTTCTTATCGCCGGCTTGATAATATGCCCCTTGGTTCCCTATATCTCTCCATATCACTGCACATGTAAACCTATCAGTCACACCTATGGCAGGCCTTAACAATCCTGAAGGCAGGGTGCTGGGTTTCATGTGAGAGGGTGCCCATGCATGAGCAGGGCCCCTCTGCAGCTTTCGGAATCTTCATTCTGGGGTTGTTTGTGATGCAACCAAACCCTATACTCTTAAGTGCATTATGACCTCGCGGTAAATGCTAACTTGAGAATGGCTGCATGGAAACATGTGTTTGGTGTCAAACACCTTGGAATCATACCTCCACCCCAGTAACTGGGGTGGGAGGTATGATTCCACCCTACTAGAGGGAGAAACAAGGCACCACCGGTACACCAGGTACCAGCTTAACAGAACCCTGGCATCACAAAATGGATGCTGCAGCCACAGACATGAGTCTGCCCTCCTGCTGCTGGACGAAACTCCGGCAGGGGAGGCCTGGACAATAGGCTCCCTGTCACAGGGAGGTGTGACCACCTCCCAGACAGGCTTTAGTGTATTGGGGCTGGGTGGGTGCTCTCCAAGAGTGCTTTGAAGTCTGCACTGGGGGCACATTTGGTGTCCCTGTGCATAGTCCAGCTCAAACCGGTTGCAGGGGCTACCAGCCCCTGCTCTGGCACGAAACTGGACAAAGGAAATGGGTCTAGCCACCCCTCTTTCCTGACCCTCCCATAGGTGGGTCCCCAGAGTTTGTCCCACCCCTTCCTTGGGTATAAAGTAGGAACCCTGACTACAGGACTTTAGATTTACCTGGACGAAACTCTGCTACAGAATCCCAGAACTTCAACTATCTACACGACGTTGGATGACCGAAGAATCTCCCTTGGAGTAAAGGAGTTATTCCCCTGCTTGGCAGGCACCAAAGACGCATCTGTCCGGTTGGCATCTCCGAAGCTCCTGAGGACTCCGAAGAATATTGCCACACAGGAGGTGGGTTCCCGTAGTCTCTGAGGTCGATCTGTGTGCTCAGCAAGTCTGATGCCTGTATCCCTCATGGAGACCGTGCAACCCGAACCCCTGGACACTGTGACCATTTGCAGAAGCATCAGCTTTGAGGCGACCTCTGAGGCTGAGCTTTGGATTACTTGTAGCCCTGACCCCGAGCAGCAATTCCACCGAAGATTGCCCGCCTACACTCCACGAGTGTTCCGTGAGTTGGCCCTTTGTGTTTTCTCTCGAGGTCCCTCCATGATCCCTAGTCCGTCGACTGGTGGGTCCCTGTGAAGGCAACACTAAGATTATTTGAGCTACCCTGTTTGCTCCAGATGTGCCCTGACTCTCCATTGCTTGGGGAGTCCCCCGGACCTTGCTGGTCCGCACCAAAGCATCTTTACTCTTCCTGCGTGGGTTGCTGTTGCCAAGGCTTGTTGGGTTCAATCCGAGCACCGACACCCCAGCACTCGACATCCTTCGTGGGACAGCTCGAATCCGGCTCGTGGTTGTCCTCGACGTTTCCTGGACCCCGTGGCTGCAGAGTCAAGCTTCACCTCTTCGCAGCTGAAGCACCCGACATCGGTGGGCATTGGTTTGCTCCGCTCCTGGTCACGTGAAGTGAAGTGACCCAGACTTTGTCCCCTCTGCTTTCAGGTTCTTCACATCATCGATCCAGGCTTGGATTACCCTGGACACTTTTCTTCTTCACGGCAGCAGCACTTTGCAGCAGATCGCCATTGAAATCAACGACGATTCCCGACACCATCTGCCACCTATGCACCCGGCTTCCCTGGGTGAGGTAACTCGAGTACTACGGTGTTGCCGTGGGTGTTGGCCCTAGAACCCCTTAAGTCTAAAGGGGTTTGCTCAAAGTCCTCTCCTAAGTGTCCTTTTGCTTTAAAATTCCAACCGCGACTTTCCTCATAGAATCCTACGGAGCTCGCGGCTGTGTTCTCACACTGCACACGTCCCCCGTGGGTCTCCTGTGTCACTACCTTGGGTGGTTCCTTGAGGTCCCAGCGATTCTACGTGCTCTAGGCACTGTGTCTAGTCAAGTCGTGGTTCTTATACCACTTTCTTAATATATGGTTTGGTCTCCCCCTGGGGCCCAGTGTATATTGTGCTATTTACTGTCGTTTTAATACTGTGATATTGTGTTTCTTGGACTCTAATCTCATAAAGAGATTAGTAGTGAGTGTTTAGAAATAAATACATATATTGTATATATACCTGGTGTGGTTCTCCTTTCATTTGGTCATTCAAGAGGTTATAATCTGGTAAACCAAGCTGCTTTACACTCCTTCAAGACTTAGCCTGAAGGCTGCTCTCCATAGCTACCACTAGGATAGCTTTCAATAAAGGTTGTCTTTAAACCTATCATCAATAAGGGTCGTTTGGACTGGTGCAAGGTTCCCACTATAACTAGTGGACAGCATATGCCAGGCCAACTTCTCACAATGCATACCTGGTCCGAATGGGTGCAGATCAGAGACCAGTGGCCTTGTTTGAATGACTATAGACCAGAATTAGTCGGGCCCGCTCACCATAGGGTGACATCCCAGGGCACGCATACCTGGTCCGAATGGTAGCAGACCAGAGAACGGTGGCCTTGTTTGAATGACTTAAGACCAGGGTCTGTCGGGCCCGCTCACCATAGGGTGACATCCCAGGACATGCAAACCTGGTCCGAATGGTGGCAGACCAGAGACCGGTGGCCTTGTTTGAATGACTTAAGACCAGGGTCTGTCGGGCCCACTCACCGTAGGGTGACATCCCAGGGCACGCATACCTGGTCTGAATGGTGGCAGACCAGAGACCGGTGGCCTTGTTTGAATGACTATAGACCAGAGTTAGTCGGGCCCGTTCACTGTAGGGTGACAGACCAGGGCACGCATACCTGGTCCGAATGGGTGCAGACCAGAGACCAGTGGCCTTGTTTGAATGACTAAAGACCAGGGTCTGTCGGGCCCGCTCACCGTAGGGTGACATCCCATGGCATGCATACCTGGGCCGAATGGGTGCAGACCAGAGACCGGTGGCCTAGTTTGAATGACTTAAGACCAGAGTTAGTCGGGCCCGCTCACCGTAGGGTGACATCCCAGGGCACGCATACCTGGTCCGAATGGGTGCAGATCAGAGACCAGTGGCCTTGTTTGAAGGACTATAGACCAGAGTTAGTCGGGCCCGCTCACCATAGGGTGACATCCCAGGGCATGCATGCCTGGTCCGAATGGTGGCAGACCAGAGACTGGTGGCCTTGTTTGAATGACTTAAGACCAGGGTCTGTCGGACCCACTCACCATAGGGTGACATCCCAGGGCATGCATACCTGGTCCGAATGGTGACAGACCAGAGACTGGTGGCCTTGTTTGAATTACTTAAGACCAGGGTCTGTCGGGCCCGCTCACCGTAGGGTGACATCCCAGGGCATGCATACCTGGTCCGAATGGTTGCAGACCTGAGACCAATGGCCTTGTTTGAATGACTAAAGACCAGAGTTATTCGGGCCCGCTCACCGTAGGGTGACATCCCAGGGCACGCATACCTGGTCCGAATGGTTGCAGACCAGAGACCAATGGCCTTGTTTGAATGACTAAAGACCAGAGTTAGTCGGGCCCGCTCACCGTAGGGTGACATCCCAGGGCACGCATACCTGGTCCGAATGGGTGAAGGCCAGAGACCGGTGGCCTGGTTTGAATGACTTAAGACCAGAGTTAGTCGGGCCCGCTCACCGTAGGGTGACATCCCAGGGCACGCCTACCTGGTCCGAATGGGTGCAGGCCAGAGACCAGTGGCCTTGTTTGAATGACTTAAGACCAGAGTTAGTCGGGTCCGCTCACCGTAGGGTGACATCCCAGGGCACGCATACCTGGTCCGAATGGGTGCAGACCTGAGCATGGCCGCCAAGCCTAATGGTTGCAGTCGAGTGCCCATGTACTTAGAAAGTGCATTCACCCACACACGAGCCTTAATGTTTACGTGTTTGCTATGACAATGCAAGTGTCCATGTGTGCGTTAATCTGCGCTGTTGAATTTTCTCGATTGTGATTTTATTTTTCTAGACCACTAAATCCATACTATCATTGCACACTTACATGCATTTTAAAAATAATTCTCCTTTTGTTATTCCATGGTGTGCACTGCACATTTCTGCTGAACCATTCTAGCAAAGCGTCGCCTCCTTCAGAGATTCACACATCGAAGCAACGATCTTAGAAAAGAGCAGAGTCAACTCTTGCTGGTTGTATGGGTTCATCAAGGTCTTCTCAACCCCCCCCCCAACCAGGAGCGCTCGGCACCTGGTCACTAGTGCCTGACTGTGGGCTTTGACTTTATCACGTGTTCTCACTTCCGTTCACTTGCACTGAGACAAAGCGCACCAATGTAGCACCAAAATACATCGGGGCAGATTTACAAGCCCCCTGCGCCACCAGTACGTCACTTTTTGTGACGTACTGGTGGCGCAGGGGGCTGCTCCATATTTACAAGGAGAGGAAAAGCCACCCTGCGTGACTTTTCCTCTCCTTGTAAATACGGCCCCTTCACACGCAGCACTTTGTGTTGAAGGGGCGTTCCATGGGTGTTGCTGTGGGTTTTCCCACGCAACACTCATGGAACAAGACACAACTCCAGAATTACGAGAAATCGTAACTCTGGAGATGCGTCTGAAAGCTACGCCACCCTAGAGGTGGCGTAGCGAGACGCACCGAGGAGAAATGTTTTCATTTCTCCTCGTTTTCCTCTTTCAATGCGTGCTGCATTCTGCAGCACGCATTGAAAGAGAAAATGGTTGTAGTGATTGTTTTTGTGCAGGAAGGTTCCTCTTCCTGCACAAAAACAATCTCCCACGACATGCAGGCATCCTTGCACCATGGTGCAAGGGTGCCTGCGCTCGGCGCATGGCTGCAGTTTGTGCGCCAGCGCAGGGAGAGCACAAGGATGCGACATATTCTTGTAAATATGTCGCATCCCTGTGCTTTCCAAACTAACGCAGCATGGCGCAGCAAAATGACTTGCTGCGCCGTGCTGCGTTAGTTAATTGTAAATCTGCCCCATGGATTTTAGCATTACTTGCTCCAGCTGATCGATGGTGAAGCTCTGGTAGGCTGAAACGGCAATCGCCTTGGGTATTTTGAAAGCTACAGACTGGAGCGAGTGCCCTGGGCCCAGTGGTGGTCGGTGGGTGCCTAGCTGCCTTGTCCGAATGATGACAGGCCAAAGTGTGACTCCATGTCCGAATGTTGTTATGTTACCTGTAGCGGTCTAGATGCCGTGTGAGCATCAACCCTGGACCCTTAGCCCAGAAGGGCCTGCATACATTGTAGCACTCTCTGGCCAGGCGAGTGGAGCGCCAAATGATTACAGCGCAGCGGTCAGAGCCCTGAACGCACACTTCGATCTCCAACTGAATCCTGATTACGAAAGGTTTAAGCTGCAACAAGCATGCCAGAGGGAAGGGGAATCAATGGACGCATTCCATGCGCGTCTATGAGAGCTGGCGAACACATGTACGGACGACGACCAGAACAAAAAAGTAAAGGCCCAAGTAATCCAGGGATGGCGAAACAAAAACCTCCGGACTCTCATCCTTCGACAACCAGGAATCACCGTCGAAGACATCCTCATCTTGGTCCGGACACACGACCTATCTGACGCCAGGGCGACAGCAATGGACATCGCCATAACCCAGCAGGCGGAGAAACCAGTGACGGTCAAGACTGAGAGAGCGGATGCCGTACGCACCCAGAGTAGAGGCACCCGCGGGCGGTGGCCAGGCAAGAACACACAGGGATCACGCTGCGGATACTGCAGAAGGGAAGAGCACCCGCAGGAAGAATGCCCCACTCAAGGACGGACATGTTCGAAGTGCGGCACCCCCAACCTTTTCGCCATGGCGTGCAGAGGGGGACCAGGGAATCGAGGAGCCCGCGGACGACGTCCACCGTCAAAATCAGTAAAGCACCTGTCGCTCGAGGATCCAGAGAACCCAAAGATATCCCAGACATCAGTGCGGCAAAGACAATACCTTGAGGACTCATCTACAGACGAGGAAGGCGAGTGCTACCTCATCTCGTTCGCTAGTGACCTCAAATGGAAGAGGCGCCCACAACCCACGTGCGCCCTTGAAATTGCCGGATCCCAGGTCACCGCATTGATTGACACAGGAGCGTCCGTTAATGTGATGGGGTGCCAACAATACAAGCGACTAAATCCAAGACCCGCATTGTCCCAGTCGCATGTTAGGATCCTCACATACGGCAGCCAAACGCCCCTGCCGCTCAAGGGTAAGATGACCGTACAAGTGAAGTCAGAGGGCCACAAAATCACCACCACCTTCCACGTGGTTGACAGGGAAGCTGACATCCTGGTGGGGAGCCACACAGCCGAGGACCTCGGCCTGGTCACGTTTGCCAATGCTGTCAAGACCCTGCAAACCGAGGATGTTCTAGAACTCTTCCCACAACTGTTCAAAGGACTTGGGTGTATGAAGAGGCCCCGATAAAATTACACATAGACAGGGCTGTGAAGCCAGTTGCCTTGCGACACAGGCGAATACCTTTCCACCTCAGGCCACTCGTTGAGAAAGAACTCCACAATCTTGAACAGCAAGGAGTCGTAGAGAAGGTCACCGGGCCGACACCCTGGGTCTCTCCCATGGTGATCGCGGAGAAACCGAAACAGCCCGGCAAGATCAGGCTAGGTATGGACATGCGCCTGCCCAACCAGGCAATCAAATGTGAAAGGCACCTGACGCCAACCGTTGATGACATCCTAGCCGATCTGAACGGGTCCTGCTGGTTCTCCAAGCTCGACCTCAATGCAGGATACCACCAGTTGAGGCTAGCCGAGGAGAGCCGGTATATCACAACCTTCTCGACCCATATAGGCTTACGCCGCTACAAAAGACTGAACTTTGGAATCTCGTCGGCGGCGGAGATATTCCAGAACGCCGTCTGTGAAGTACTATCAGGACTCCAGGGAGTACTAAATGTCAGCGATTACATTTTAAAACATTCAGCAACTATAGAGGAGCATCATCGCCATCTCCGGGCCACGCTCCAACGTCTCGCCGAGCTCGGAATCACCCTTCACCGGGATAATTGCTCGTTCTTCCAGAAGTCCATTGATTTCTTCGGCTACATATTCAGCCAGGACGGAGTCAGGGTGGATCCACGAAAATCGCAGGCCATACAACAAGCCCCTGCCCCGACGACCGCGTCTGAGACCCGAAGCTTCCTAGGGATGGCCACCTACTGCGGGCGGTTCATACCGAACCTGGCCACGCTGGCTGAGCCGCTGTGCGCCCTAACGAAGAAGGATGTCGCCTGGAAGTGAGGCCAAGGAGAAGAAGATGCCTTCCAAAAGATCAAAGCGGCGCTTTTGGAAAAAACCACCATGGCGTATTTCGACACCACACGAATGACTGAGCTCCTGGTGGATGCCAGCCCTGTCAGGCTAAGAGCTCTCCTGACCCGGGAAACAGAACCAGGGAAATGGACCCCGCTCGCGAGCAAGGCCCTCACGCCAACAGAAGCCCGATATTCCCAAATTGAGAGAGAGGCGTTGGCGATCAAGTGGGCCTGCAACCACTTTCACTTGTATGTCAGCAGGCACCCTTTCCGAGTAGTGACGGACCACCAACCACTCATCCCGCTGTTCAGAGGCACTGCACCACACCCTCCGCCAAGGATCGAGCGCTGGGCGATACAGCTGCAGCACTACCAAATGGAACTCGTCTATTGACCCGGGGCAAAAAACCCTGCAGACTTTTTGTCACGACACCCACCCGAGACGGCTGGAGACGGAGGGGTTCAGGAGCTAAGGACGGAAGAATACATTGACATGGTGTCTGAATGGGCCTGTCCACAAGCCCTCACCATGGACGAGATCAAAGCAGAAACCGGTAAAGACGCTGTACTCATGAGGGTGCTGAACTCACTCCAAAGAGGATCCTGGGAAGATTTCCTTCACGGTGCGAATGGATGAAACGAAACAGACAGGGACCAGTTAGGAAAATTCTGGAAGGTGCGGGATGCGCTAAGCACCATCGCAGATGGAGTGATACTGAGGGGTTCCCGAATAGTAATTCCTGCAAGTCTTCAAGAACGAGCCACCACCCTAGCCCACGAGGGACACCAAGGGACCATGCGGATGAAGTCACGCATGAGGGAAAAGGTGTGGTTCCCGGGGCTCGAAGCCGCCGTGGATACCTTAGTGAGGAATTACAGACCCTGCCAGCTCACAAGCAGCCAAGAACACCCTCCCCAGTGATAACAGAGGACCCGGCAACATCCCCGTAGTCATGAATAAGTCTGGACTTCGGGAGTTTTCCAGACGGCAGGGTAACAGCCGTGTTGATCGACAGCTACACAAAATACCCCATAGTCGAAGTGATCGCATCCACATCCTTCGCTCACTTACAGCCAGTCCTAGAGAAGATGTTTGCGCTCTTTGGGTTGCCCCACGAAATCAAGACCGACAATGGGCCCCCATTTCAAGGAGCAGAGTTTAAAAACATGTTGGCGCTGTTGGGAATTCACCACCACCGCATCACTCCCCAATGGCCACAGGCAAACGGGGAAGCCGAACGCTTCATGCGGACCCTCAATAAAATCCTCCAGATTGCAGTGTCCGAGCAGGCTGACCCGGAGGCGGCGCTGCACAGGTTCCTGCGGGAGTATCGCAGTACAACACACTGCACGACCCAGAGATCACCCTGGTCCCTGATGCTGGCCAGGCCCCGGCGAGACACCATCCCCGCAGCCGACAGCTGGGCCCCGGAACCGTATGACCCCGGTAACGCCCAAGCACGAAGAGCGGCAAACAACGAGCGGGCTAGCGAGAGGAGAAGGGCGAAGACCAGGATCATCGCACCAGGGTGCACAGTCCTGGTACGGAATCGCCGCAGCGGCGGGAAGTTTCGCACAGCGTATGAGCCCGGGGCGTGGACCGTGCTGAAGATCAACGGGGCCGCCCTCATGGCTCAAAGAGGTGACGAGACTATCACCCGAAATGTTTCCTGGTTCAAGAGAATACAGGACTCGGACACAGACCGGATACCTCCCGGATCTGCGGAGGGTGGAGAAGCAGCGGCGGAGGGCCTCTTACCTGGCCCGGATGAAGAACAAGCCGTCGCGAGCCCACCTTCACCCATGGCCGCAGAAGCCAGAACGACGACGACCACCAGGACCTCGTCACCTGACAGCCCTCGGGCAAGTTGAGGAGACTATCAATGGAGATACAACCTGAGGGCCAACCCAAGACCAAGTCAAAGGCTCACAGACTTTTTGTGTTGATTCTGTTAATTTGTTTGAACACTGACTTGGGTTGGGATGTAGCGGTCTAGATGCCGTGTGAGCATCGACCCTGGACCCTTAGCCCGGAAGGGCCTGCATACATTGTAGCACTCTCTGGCCAGGCGTGGCCAGAGAGCATAAATAAACGGGCGGAGGTCGCTCAGGACTTCTGGCCCAGACTATCATACTGGGTGCCTGTGTCTTGTGTTTGCTCCCTGCTGTTAGGCCAAGCACCCTTTATTAAGCAGCACCACATTACCCAGCATTTATAAAGCGCATGGATACTAAAATGGCTTCATGGCGCGAAGTAAAAAGAGGAAACACAAAGTTAGACGATGGCCCCATGCTTGTTTAAAAAGCCAGGTTTTTTGGAGTGTCCTAAAACTCGAGTAGATAGGTGTAGCTCTCATTTCAGGGGGAAGAGAGTTCCATAAGTACGGAGTAATCGCAGAAAATATGGCACCACCCAATCTCTTCCTTTTGATTTGGCGACAGCTAATAGGTTATGATGGATTGCGTTTTGGCCCTTCCCAGTCACAGGCCCTTGGCCCACCCACACAAGTGAGGTATAATTTTACTCAGGAGACTGCGGAGAACGCTGCGTGGTAGGAAATTTGTGCCGGCAGGGTAATCCCACACAGAAATGTGGGGAAAATGTGATTTATTTCAGCTAAATTTGAGGTTTGCAGGGGATTCTGGGTAGGAAAACATAGGAAGATCCATGCAAGCCATACCTCCCTGGACTCCCCTGGGTGTTTAGTTTAAAAAAATGTGTGGGTTTGGTAGGTTTCCCTAGATGGCTGCCGAGCCCAGGGCCAAAAACCCAGGTGACCCCCCTTGCAAAACCAGGTCGTTTTGTGATAGGTAAATTTGATGTCTCCTCAATATGTTTTGGGCCCTTGCCTGTTGCGGGCACTTGGCCCACCCACACAAGTGAGGTATCATTTTTATCGGGAGACCTGGGGGAACACTGGGTGGTGGGAAATTTGTGTCAGCCCGGTGATCCCACAACTTTCCCACACAGAAATGTGAGAAAAATTTGATTTTTTTCAGCTAAATTTGAGGTTTGCAGGGGATTCTGGGTAGGAAAACATTGGGGGATCCATGCAAGCCATACCTCCCTGGACTACCCCGGGTGTCTAGTTTTCAAAAATGTCTGGGTTAGGTAGGTTTCCCTAAATGGCCGCTGAGCCCGGGGCCAAAAACCCAGGTGACTCAACTTGCCAAACCAGGTCGTTTTGTGATAAGTAATTTTGATGTCTCCACAATACATTTTGGGCCCTTGCCTGTCGCAGGCACTTGGCCCACCACACAAGTGAGGTACCATTTTTATCGAGAGACTTTGGTGAATGCAGGGTGGGTGGAAGTTTGTGGATCCACGCAGATTCTAGAACTTTCCATCACAGAAATGTGAGGAAAATGTGTTTTTCTTTTACAATGTTTGAGGTTTGCAAGGGATTCTGGGTAACAGAACCTGGTGAGAGCCACACAAGTCACCCCATCCTGGATTCCCCTGGGTGTCTAGTTTAAAAAAAATTATAGGTTTGCTAGGTTTCCTTAGGTGCCGGCTGAGCTAGGGTTCAAAATCCACACCTAGGCACTTTACAAAAAAAGAGTCAGTTTTCACTATAAAAATGTGGTGTGTCCACGGTGCGTTTTGGGCCGTTTCCTGTCACGGGCACTAGGCCTACCCACACAAGTGAGGTACCATTTTTATCGGGAGACTTTGGGGAATGCGTAGTGAGTGGAAGTTTGTGGATCCACGCAGATTCCAGAACTTTCCATCACAGAAATGTGAGGGAAGATATTTTTTTTTTTTTACAAAGTTTTAGGTTTGCAAGGGATTCTGGGTAACATAACTTAGTGAAAGCCACACAAGTCACCCCACCCTGGATTCCCCTGGGTGTCTAGTTTTCAAAAATGTATAGGATTGCTAGGTTTCTTTAGGTGCCGGTTGAGCTATGGTACAAAATCCCCAGCTAGGCACTTTGCAAACAAAGTGTCAGTTTTCACTGTCAAAATTTGGTGTGTCCATGTTGCATTTTGGGCCGTTTCCTGTTGTGGGCACTAGGCCTACCCACACAAGTGAGGTACCATTTTTATCGAGAGACTTTGGGGAATGCGGGGTGGGTGGAATTTTGTGGATCCATGCAGATTCCAGAACTTTCCATCACAGAACGTGAGGAAAATGTTTTTTTTTTTTAACAAAGTTTGAGGTTTGCAAGGGATTCTGGATAACAGAACCTGGTGAGAGCCACACAAGTCACCCCATCCTGGATTCCCCTGGATATCTAGTTTCCAAAAATGTATAGGTCTGCTAGGTTTCCCTAGGTGCCGGCAGAGCTAGGGTTCAAAATTGACAGCTAGGCACTTTGCAAAAAAGGGGTCAGTTTTCACAGTTAAAATGTGGTGCGTCCACATTGCGTTTTGGGCCGTTTCCAGCCCCGGGCACTAGGCCTACCAACACAAGTGAGGTGCCATTTTTATCGGGAGACTTTGGGGAATGCGGGGTGAGTAGAATTTTGTGGATCCACACAGATTCCAGAACTTTTCATCACAGAAATGTGAGGAAAATGGCGTTTTTTGACAACGTTTGCGGTTTGCAAGTGATTCTGGGTTACAGAACCTGGTGAGAGCCACACAAGTCACCCCATCCTAGATTCCCCTAGGTGCCTAGTTTTCAAAAATGTATAGGTTTGCTAGATTTCCCTAGGTGCCGGCAGAGCTAGTGCTCAAAATCCACAGCTAGGCACATTGCAAAAAAAGGATCCGTTTTCACTGGAAAAATGTGATATGTCCACGTTGCGTTTTGGGCCGTTTCCTGTCGCAGGCACTAGGCCTACCCACACAAGGGAGGTAGCATTTTTATCAAGAGACTTAGGTGAACACACAGTAGTAGAACTAGTGATATTACCGATTGATTTTCTTTGCATTTCTGCCTTTGAAATGTAAGACAATTTGTAAAAGAAGAAGCCATTTTGAAAAATGACCTCTAATTCACATGCTTGTATGGGTACCCACACTTTTGGAGATGTGCAAATAACCACTGCTTGTAAACTCTACATTTTGTTCCTATTTAGGAAATATATAGGTTTCTTTGGTACCTATTTCTCACTCTTTATATGTTACCAAATGAATTGCTATATACTCAGTACACAATGAAAACCCATTGCAAGACGCAGCTCAGTTATTGGCACTGGGTTCCTTGGATTCTTGGTGAACCTACAAGTCCTATATATCCCCACAACCAGCAGGGGCCAGCGGATGTAACCGTATATTGCTTTAAAAAATGTGTCATATTTAGAAGATGTTACAGGTGAAAACGTTGGCACAAATGGCTGTTTTTTTTTCAACTTAGTTTCTATAAAAAAAAACCTTGAAAGATCTACACAAATGACCCCTAGCTGAATCCAGAATTTTGTCTACTTTTCTGAAATGTATAGCTTTCTGGGATCCATTATTGCTTTCACACCCATTTCAACCACTAACTGGAAGGAGGTTAAAAAGCACAAAAAATAGTAAAAATAGGCAATGTCCCAGTAAAATGCCAAAACCGTGTAGAAATATTTGGTTTTCTGACAAAAGTCTGCCTGACCCTGAAAGCTGAGAAGATGGTGATTTCAGCACCACAAACGTTTTGTTGATGCTATTTGCAGGGAAAAAACCAGACGCTTCTTCTGCAGCACTTTTTCCCCATTTAAAAAAAAAAACAACCAAAATTTAACTGTATTTTTGGTTCATTTCTGTGTCCCCCGAGGGCAATCCACAAAACCTGAGTACCTTTAGAAACCTCAGGGTGTTGGAAAAAAAGGGTGCAAATTTGACATGGATACCTTATGTGGACAAACAGTTACAGGGGCCCAAGCGCGAACTACCCCAAATAGCCAAAAAAGGCTCAGCACAGGGTGGGGTGGGGAGGCCTAGCAGCGAAGGGGTTAAGGATTGCTTTGCCCTTGCGACACCCTGCGTGATGCAAGGGCAATGCAATACTATAATAAATCCGGGCCCCTGTATTTTTGGTAGTGGCCATATTTGGAGTAGGGGGAATATGACAGTGTGACCCTCTGTTGTGTATGCATTTGTGCCAACATTTACGTACCACTCGTATCTGGTGAGTTTCAGAGGGCAGCGTTGTGGAGTGCGCAGCAACCAGAAGAAATGTGCTCCCCGTTAAGGACTTGCTGGATGTCCGATCTCTCCGCATTTGGGGCGGTCCCCGGCCTGTACATTGGCTATTCCAACTGTGCTGCTGCATAATACAGTTCGTAATTGGGGGCATCAAGCCCCCCGTCCAGCACAGGGCGTTGTCTTATTTAATATGACCCCATATCAAATCTGATAGGGCCCGTGAAGCTTGTTGGAGAAGAGTTTGGGAAGAGGTATCTCCAGGGCTGCAAAGAAGTGCGACAGCCGCGGTAGTATACCATTTTGGCCAACGCCACAAGGCCAGGTGTAGATAATGGTAGAGACATCCAGAAGGGAGAGACGGACGGATCAACGCAAGCGAACTGTGACCCTATATCAGTGTGATATATGTGTACCCCAGGTATGTAAGGGTATCAAAGTGCCACGTGAGTCACTTCTGTGACTTGCTGGTACCTGTTTTAGCTGGAATGAACAGGGTTGAGTGAGTCCAGCTCATTTTAAGACCTGATATTTCTCCGAATGTGTCTAACATGTCGTTTGAGGTTGGGAGAGAGGTGTGGGCGGCTTGCAAGTACATCAGGGCGTCACCCGCGAATAGTGATTCTATGTGCCACCCGCCACTGAAAAATATCAACTTCTAACACTCTGATGTCCCTTTGAGCATCAATGTGGTTCAAAACTCTGGTGAATGGTGCATTTTGGAGCCCACTGCACCAGGAACTCTGATCAAAAAGGGTCTTAAGATTCCTCAGTAAGAATCATAAAGAGAGCAGCGGCGAGTTATAAAGCACATAAGGCAGGCAGCGTAGGAATAATTGTGTAGAAATTAAAGGTCATTTTTCCACAGGTGATTGTGAGTCTCCCACCTGGAAAATTCAAGAGAATATGAGGAAAATAGTGAATATTAAGACATATTGATGAAAACTGTGAGGTGCATAGTTTCCACAGTTGAGAACATGTTGCCATGCCAGTACCACACATCTCCAGCTAGGTGCACATGTACATGCAAGCACCACACATCTCCAGCTAGGTGCACATGTACATGCAAGCACCACACATCTCCAGCTAGGTGCACATGTACATGCCAGTACCACACATCTCCAGCTAGCTGCACATGTACATGCCAGTACCACACATCTCCAGCTAGCTGCACATGTACATGCCAGTACCACACATCTCCAGCTAGGTGCACATGTACATGCCAGTACCACATATCTCCAGCTAGGTGCACATGTACATGCAAGCACCACACATCTCCAGCTAGATTCACATGTACATGCCAGTACCACACATCTCCAGCTACGTGCACATGTACATGCAAGCACCACAAATCCACAGCTAGGTGCACATTTCCATGCCAGCACCACAAATCCACATCTAGGTGTACATTTCCATGCCAGTATCACATATCTCCAGCTAGGTGCACATGTACATGCCAGTACCACACATCTCTAGCTAGGTGCACATGTACATGCCAGTACCACACATCTCCAGCTAGGTGCACATGTACATGCCAGTACCACACATCTCCAGCTAGGTGCACATGTACATGCCAGTACCACATATCTCCAGCTAGGTGCACATGTACATGCAAGCACCACACATCTCCAGCTAGGTGCACATGTACATGCCAGTACCACACATCTCCAGCTACGTGCACATGTACATGCAAGCACCACAAATCCACAGCTAGGTGCACATGTACATGCCAGCACCACAAATCCACAGCTAGGTGCACATTTCCATGCCAGTATCACACATCTCCATCTAGGTGCACATGTACATGCCAGTACCACAAATCCACAGCTAGGTGCACATTTTCATGCCAGTGTCACCGTAGCCCAGTTGGATACACGCTGTGGCACACATTTGGATGGAAGGTTCACAGCTGCTACATGTGGGGTTGCACTGCCATGCCTGATTCATATTTGGCAGAGTAACATACACATCTCCATGCCAGTATCACCCGCAGCTGAGACTAGCACATGGGTGCAGCAGGCAGCTGTGTGCTCATAATACCTACCAGTGCACCATTACTCACATGTGTCACCGCCTTGGAACCATTGTCACTGTCAATTAATCAACCAATCAACAGACAGCATTTGTAGAGCGCAGCACTGCCCCCCCTAGGGGTATCCGGGCCCGGTGTCTCCGTCGAAGAGGATGCCTTTAATGGGATTATCGGCCTCCAGTACCTGACTGCATCGTATTTACAATCTGAAACCTCAAACAGCAGCAATTACACATCAAGCCACACTACACAAGGACACACTACCAGGCCTGGAGCGGCAGACAGCAGCAGCACACTACACAAGGACACAGTACACAAGGACACAAGGACACAAGGCACACTACCAGGCCTGGAGAGGCAGACACCACCAGCAGCAGCACCACACTACACAAGGACACACTACACAAGGACACACTACACAAGGACACACTACCAGGCCTGGAGCGGCAGACACCACCAGCACCACACTACACAAGGTCACACTACACAAGGACACACTACACAAGGACACACTACCAGGCCTGGAGCAGCAAACACCACCACCAGCACCACACTACACAAGGAAACACTACACAAGGACACACTACCAGGCCTGGAGCGGCAGACACCACCAGCACCACACTACACAAGGACACACTACACAAGGACACACTACCAGGCCTGGAGCGGCAGACACCACCAGGAGCACACTACACAAGGGCACACTACACAGGGACACACTACCAGGCCTTGAGCGGCAGACACCACCAGCACCACACTACACAAGGGCACACTACACAGGGACACACTACCAGGCCTGGAGCGGCAGACACCACCAGCACCACACTACACAAGGATACACTACCAGGCCAGGAGCAGCAGACACCACCAGCAGCAGCACACTACACAAGGACACACTACCAGGCCTGGAGCAGCAGACACCACCAGCAGCAGCACACTACACAAGGGCACACTACCAGGCCTGGAGAGGCAGACTCCACCAGCAGCAGCACACTACAGAAGGGCACACTACACAAGGACACACTACCAGGCCTGGAGCAGCAGACACCACCAGCAGCAGCACACTACACAAGGACACACTACACAAGGACACACTACACAAGGACACACTACACAAGGACACACTACCAGGACTGGAGCGGTAGACACCACCAGCACTACACTACACAAGGACACACTACACAAGGACACACTACCAGGCCTGGAGAGGCAGACACCACCAGCACCACACTACACAAGGACACACTACAAGGCCTCGAGAGGCAGACACCACCAGCACCACACTACACAAGGACACTACACAAGGACACACTACACAAGGACACACTACACAAGGACACACTACCAGGCCTGGAGCGGCAGACACCACCAGCACCACACTACACAAGGACACACTACCAGGCCTGGAGCGGCAGACACCAGCAGCAGCACACTACACAAGGGCACACTACACAAGGACACACTACACAAGGACACACTACCAGGCCTGGAGCAGCAGACACCACCAGCAGCAGCACACTACACAAGGGCACACTACACAAGGGCACACCACCAGGCCTGATGCGGTAGACACCACCAGCAGCAGCACACTACACAAGGGCACACTACACAAGGACACACTACCAGGCCTGGAGCAGCAGACACCACCAGCAGCAGCACACTACACAAGGACACACTACACAAGGACACACTACACAAGGACACACTACACAAGGACACACTACCAGGCCTGGAGAGGCAGACACCACCAACACCACACTACACAAGGACACTACACAAGGACACACTACACAAGGACACACTACACAAGGACACACTACCAGGCCTGGAGCGGCAGACACCACCAGCACCACACTACACAAGGACACACTACCAGGCCTGGAGCGGCAGACACCAGCAGCAGCACACTACACAAGGGCACACTACACAAGGACACACTACACAAGGACACACTACCAGGCCTGGAGCAGCAGACACCACCAGCAGCAGCACACTACACAAGGACACACTACCAGGCCTGGAGCGGCAGACACCACCAGGAGCAGCACACTACACAAGGACACACTACACAAGGGCACACCACCAGGCCTGAAGCGGTAGACACCACCAGGAGCAGCACACTACACAAGGACACACTACACAAGGACACACTACACAAGGGCACACTACCAGGCCTGGAGCGGTAGACACCACCAGCAGCAGCACACTACACATGGGCACACTACACAAGGATACACTACCAGGCCTGGAGCAGCAGACACCACCAGGAGCACACTACACAAGGACACACTACCAGGCCTGGAGCGGTAGACACCACCAGGAGCAGCACACTACACAAGGACACACTACACAAGGACACAAGGGCAAGGACACTACACAAGGGCACACTGCCAGGCCTGGAGCGGTAGATACCACCAGCAGCAGCACACTACACAAGGGCACACTACACAAGGACACACTATCAGGCCTGGAGCGGCAGACACCACCAGCAGCAGCACACTACACAAGGACACACTACACAAGGACACACTACCAGGCCTGGAGCGGCAGACACCACCAGCAGCAGCACACTACACAAGGGCACACTACACAAGGGCAAACTACCAGGCCTGGAGCGGTAGACACCACCAGGAGCAGCACACTACACAAGGACACACTACACAAGGGCACACAACCAGGTCTGGAGCGGCAGACACCACCAGCAGCAGCACACTACACAAGGACACACTACACAAGGACACACTACCAGGCCTGGAGAGGCAGACACCACCAGCACCACACTACACAAGGACACACTACAAGGCCTCGAGAGGCAGACACCACCAGCACCACACTACACAAGGACACACTACACAAGGACACATTACAGAAGGACACACTACACAAGGACACACTACCAGGCCTGGAGCGGCAGACACCACCAGCACCACACTACACAAGAACACACTACCAGGCCTGGAGCAGCAGACACCAGCAGCAGCACACTACACAAGTGCACACTACACAAGGACACACTACACAAGGGCACACTACCAGGCCTGGAGCAGCAGACACCACCAGCAGCAGCACACTAAACAAGGACACACTACACAAGGACACACTACCAGGCCTGGAGCGGCAGACACCACCAGGAGCAGCACACTACACAAGGGCACACTACACAAGGACACACTACCAGGCCTTGAGCGGTAGACACCACCAGGAGCAGCACACTACACAAGGACACACTACACAAGGACACACTACACAAGGGCACACTACCAGGCCTGGAGCGGTAGACACCACCAGCAGCAGCACACTACACAAGGGCACACTACCAGGCCTGGAGCGGCAGACACCACCACCAGCACTACACTACACAAGGACACACTACACAAGGACACACTACTAGGCCTGGAGAGGCAGACACCACCAGCAGCAGCACACTACACAAGGACACACTACATAATTACACACTACACAAGGACACAATACCAGGCCTGGAGAGGCAGACACCACCAGCACCACACTACACAAGGACAGACCACACAAGGACACACTACACAAGGACACACTACAAGGCCTCGAGAGGCAGACACCACCAGCACCACACTACACAAGGACACACTACACAAGGACACACTACCAGGCCTGGAGCGGCAGACACCACCAGGAGCAGCATGCTACACAAGGGCACACTACCAGGCCTGGAGCGGTAGACACCAACAGGAGCAGCACACTACACAAGGCCACACTACACAAGGCCACACTACACAAGGGCACACTACCAGGCCTGGAGCGGTAGACACCACCAGCACCACACTACACAAGGACACACTACACAAGGACACACTACACAAGGACACAATACACAAGGGCACACTACCAGGCCTGGAGCGGCAGACACCACAAGCAGCAGCAGCACACTACACAAGGACACACTACACAAGGACACACTACCAGGCCTGGAGCGGCAGACACCACCAGGAGCACACTACACAAGGGCACACTACACAGGGACACACTACTAGGCCTGGAGCGGCAGACACCACCAGAAGCAGCACACTACACAAGGACACACTACACAAGGACACACTACCAGGCCTGGAGCGGCAGACACCACCAGCACCACACTACACAAGGACACACTACACAAGGACACACTACACAAGGTCACACTACCAGGCCTGGAGCGGCACACACCACCAGCAGCAGCACACTACACAAGGGCACACTACCAGGCCTGGAGTGGCAGACACCACCAGCACCACACTACACAAGGACACACTACACAAGGACACACTACCAGGCCTGGAGCGGCAGACACCACCAGCACCACACTACACAAGGACACACTACACAAGGACACACTACCAGGCCTGGAGAGGCAGACACCACCAGCACCACACTACACAAGGACACACTACACAAGGGCACACTACCAGGCCTGGAGAGGCAGACACCACCAGGAGCAGCACACTACAAAAGGACACACTACACAAGGACACACTACCAGGCCTGGAGAGGCAGACACCAGCAGCACCACACTACACAAGGACACACTACACAAGGACACACTACCAGGCCTGGAGCGGCAGACACCACCAGCACCACACTACACAAGGACACACTACACAAGGACACACTACCAGTTCTGGAGAGGCAGACACCACCAGCACCACACTACACAAGGACACACTACACAAGGACACACTACACAAGGGCACACTACCAGGCCTGGAGCGGCACACACCACCAGCAGCAGCACACTACACAAGGACACACTACACAAGGACACACTACCAGGCCTGGAGCGGCAGACACCACCAGGAGCTGCACACTACACAAGGACACACTACCAGGCCTGGAGCGGCAGACACCACCAGCACCACACTACACAAGGACACACTACACAAGGACACACTACCAGGCCTGGAGCGGCAGACACCACCAGCAGCAGTACACTACACAAGGACACACTACCGGGCCTGGAGCGGCAGACACCACCAGGAGCACACTACACAAGGACACACTACACAAGGACACACTACCAGGCCTGGAGAGGCAGACACCGCCAGCACCACACTACACAAGGACACACTACACAAGGACACACTACACAAGGACACACTACCAGGCCTGGAGCGACAGACACCACCAGCAGCAGCACACTACACAAGGACACACTACACAAGGACACACTACCAGGCCTGAAGAGGCAGACACCACCAGCAGCCTCACACTACACAAGGACACACTACCAGGCCTCGAGAGGCAGACACCACCAGCACCACACTACACAAGGACACACTACACAAGCACACACTACCAGGCCTGGAGTGGCAGACACCACCAGCACCACACTACACAAGGACACACTACCAGGCCTGGAGCGTCAGACACCACCAGCAGCAGCACACTACACAAGGACACACAACACAAGGACACACTACCAGGCCTGGAGCGGCAGACTCCACCAGCACCACACTACACAAGGACACACTACACAAGAACACACTACCAGGCCTGGAGAGGCAGACACCAGCACCACACTACACAAGGACACACTACACAAGGACACACTACCAGGCCTGAAGAGGCAGACACCACCAGCAGCAGCACACTACACAAGGACACACTACCAGGCCTCGAGAGGCAGACACCACCAGCACCACACTACACAAGGACACACTACACAAGGACACACTACCAGGCCTGGAGAGGCAGACACCGCCAGCAGTAGCACACTACACAAGGACACACTACACAAGGACACACTACCAGGCCTGGAGCGGCAGACACCAGCAGCAGCACACTACACAAGGACACACTACCAGGACTGGAGCGGCAGACACCACCAGGAGCACACTACACAAGGACACACTACCAGGCCTGGAGAGGCAGACACCACCAGCATCAGCACACTACACAAGGACACACTACACAAGGAGACACTACCAGGCCTGGAGCGGCACACACCACCAGCAGCAGCACACTACACAAGGACACACTACACAAGGACACACTACCAGGCCTGGAGCGGTAGACACCACCAGCAGCAGCACACTACACAAGGACACACTACACAAGGACACACTACCAGGCCTGGAGCGGCAGACACCACCAGCACCACACTACACAAGGACACACTACACAAGGACACACTACCAGGCCTCGAGAGGCAGACACCACCAGCACCACACCACACAAGGACACACTACACAAGGACACACTACACAAGGACACACTACCAGGCCTGGAGCGGCACACACCACCAGTAGCAGCACACTACACAAGGACACACTACCAGGCCTGGAGCGGCAGACACCACCAGCACCACACTACACAAGGACACACTACAAGGCCTCGAGAGGCAGACACCACCAGCACCACACTACACAAGGACACATTACAGAAGGACACACTACACAAGGACACACTACCAGGCCTGGAGCGGCAGACACCACCAGCACCACACTACACAAGGACACACTACCAGGCCTGGAGCAGCAGACACCAGCAGCAGCACACTACACAAGGGCACACTACACAAGGACACACTACACAAGGACACACTACCAGGCCTGGAGCAGCAGACACCACCAGCAGCAGCACACTAAACAAGGACACACTACACAAGGACACACTACCAGGCCTGGAGCGGCAGACACCACCAGGAGCAGCACACTACACAATGGCACACTACACAAGGACACACTACCAGGCCTTGAGCGGTACACACCACCAGGAGCAGCACACTACACTAGGACACACTACACAAGGACACACTACACAAGGGCACACTACCAGGCCTGGAGCGGTAGACACCACCAGCAGCAGCACACTACACAAGGGCACACTACCAGGCCTGGAGCGGCAGACACCACCACCAGCACTACACTACACAAGGACGCACTACACAAGGACACACTACCAGGCCTGGAGAGGCAGACACCACCAGCACCACACTACACAAGGACACACCACACAAGGACACACTACACAAGGACACACTACAAGGCCTCGAGAGGCAGACACCACCAGCACCACACTACACAAGGACACACTACACAAGGACACACTACCAGGCCTGGAGCGGCAGACACCACCAGGAGCAGTACTCTACACAAGGGCACACTACACAAGGGCACACTACCAGGCCTGGAGCGGTAGACACCAACAGGAGCAGCACACTACACAAGGCCACACTACACAAGGCCACACTACACAAGGGCACACTACCAGGCCTGGAGCGGTAGACACCACCAGCACCACACTACACAAGGACACACTACACAAGGACACACTACACAAGGACACAATACACAAGGGCACACTACCAGGCCTGGAGCGGCAGACACCACCAGCAGCAGCACACTACACAAGGACACACTACACATGGGCACACTACCGGGCCTGGAGCGGCAGACACCACCAGGAGCACACTACACAAGGGCACACTACCAGGCCTGGAGAGGCAGACACCACCAGGAGCAGCACACTACACAAGGACACACTACACAAGGACACACTACCAGGCCTGGAGAGGCAGACACCAGCAGCACCACACTACACAAGGACACACTACACAAGGACACACTACCAGGCCTGGAGCGGCAGACACCACCAGCACCACACTACACAAGGACACACTACACAAGGACACACTACCAGTTCTGGAGAGGCAGACACCACCAGCACCACACTACACAAGGACACACTACACAAGGGCACACTACCAGGCCTGGAGCGGCACACACCACCAGCAGCAGCACACTACATAAGGACACACTACACAAGGACACAGTACCAGGCCTGGAGCGGCAGACACCACCAGGAGCAGCACACTACACAAGGACACACTACCAGGCCTGGAGCGGCAGACACCACCAGCACCACACTACACAAGGACACACTACACAAGGACACACTACACAAGGACACACTACCAGGCCTGGAGCGGCAGACACCACCACCAGCACCACACTACACAAGGGCACACTACACAAGGACACACTACCAGGCCTGGAGCGGCAGACACCACCACCAGCAGCACACTACACAAGGACACACTACCGGGCCTGGAGCGGCAGACACCACCAGGAGCACACTACACAAGGACACACTACACAAGGACACACTACCAGGCCTGGAGAGGCAGACACCGCCAGCACCACACTACACAAGGACACACTACACAAGGACACACTACCAGGCCTGGAGCGGCAGACACCACCAGCAGCAGCACACTACAAAAGGACACACTACACAAGGACACACTACCAGGCCTGAAGAGGCAGACACCACCAGCAGCAGCACACTACACAAGGACACACTACCAGGCCTCGAGAGGCAGACACCACCAGCACCACACTACACAAGGACACACTACACAAGCACACACTACCAGGCCTGGAGCGGCAGACACCACCAGCAGCACACTACACAAGGACACACAACACAAGGACACACTACCAAGCCTGGAGCGGCAGACACCACCATCAGCAGCACACTACAAAAGGACACACTACACAAGGACACACTACCAGACCTGAAGAGGCAGACACCACCAGCAGCAGCACACTACACAAGGACACACTACACAAGGACACACTACCAGGCCTGGAGCGGCAGACACCAGCAGCAGCACACTACACAAGGACACACTACCAGGACTGGAGCGGCACACACCACCAGGAGCACACTACACAAGGACACACTACCAGGCCTGGAGAGGCAGACACCACCAGCAGCAGGACACTACACAAGGACACACTACACAAGGACACACTACCAGGCCTGGAGCGGCAGACACCAGCAGCAGCACACTACACAAGGACACACTACCAGGACTGGAGCGGCACACACCACCAGGAGCACACTACACAAGGACACACTACCAGGCCTGGAGAGGCAGACACCACCAGCAGCAGCACACTACACAAGGACACACTACACAAGGACACACTACCAGGCCTGGAGCGGCACACACCACCAGCAGCAGCACACTACACAAGGACACACTACACAAAGACACACTACCAGGCCTGGAGCGGTAGACACCACCAGCAGCAGCACACTACACAAGGACACACTACACAAGGACACACTACCAGGCCTGGAGCGGCAGACACCACCAGCAGCAGCACACTACACAAGGACACACTACCAGGCCTGGAGCGGCAGACACCACCAGCACCACACTACACAAGGACACACTACACAAGGACACACTACCAGGCCTCGAGAGGCAGACACCACCTGCACCACACCACACAAGGACACTCTACACAAGGACACACTACACAAGGACACACTACCAGGCCTGGAGCGGCACACACCACCAGCAGCAGCACACTACACAAGGACACACTACCAGGCCTGGAGCGGCAGACACCACCAGCACCACACTACACAAGGACACACTACACAAGGACACACTACAAGGCCTGAAGCGGCAGACACCACCAGGAGCAGCACACTACACAAGCACACACTACACAAGGACACACTACCAGGCCTGAAGCGGCAGACACCACCAGGAGCAGCACACTACACAAGCACACACTACACAAGGACACACTACCAGGCCTGAAGCGGCAGACACCACCAAGAGCAGCACACTACACAAGCACACACTACACAAGGACACACTACACAAGGACACACTACCAGACCTGGAGCAGCAGACACCACCAGCAGCACACTACACAAGGACACACTACAAAAGGACACACTACCAGGCCTGGAGCGGCAGACACCACCAGTAGCACACTACACAAGGACACACTACACAAGGACACACTACCAGGCCTGGAGCGGTAGACACCACCAGCACCACACTACACAAGGACACACTACCAGGCCTGGAGCGGCAGACACCACCAGGAGCAGCACACTACACAAGGACACACTACCTAAGGACACACTACCAGGCCAGGAGCGGCAGACACCACCAGCACCACACTACACAAGGACACACTACACAAGGACACACTACCAGGCCTGGAGCGGCAGACACCACCAGCAGCAGCACACTACACAAGGACACACTACACAAGGACACACTACCAGGCCTGGAGCGGCAGACACCACCACCAGCACCACACTACACAAGGACACACTACACAAGGACACACTACCAGTCCTGGAGCGGTAGACACCACCAGCAGCAGCACACTACACAAGGACACACTACACAAGGACACACTACCAGGCCTCGAGAGGCAGACACCGCCAGCAGCAGCACACTACACAAGGACACACTACACAAGGACACACTACCAGGACTGGAGAGGCAGACACCGCCAGCAGCAGCACACTACACAAGGACACACTACACAAGGGCACACAACACAAGGACACACTACCAGGCCTGGAGCGGCAGACACCACCAGCAGCAGCACACTACACAAGGACACACTACACAAGGACACACTACCAGGCCTGGAGAGGCAGACACCACCAGCACAACACTACACAAGGACACACTACCAGGCCTGGAGCGGTAGACACCACCAGCACCACACTACACAAGGGCACACAACACAAGGACACACTACCAGGCCTGGAGCGGCAGACACCACCAGCAGCAGCACACTACACAAGGACACACTACACAAGGACACACTACCAGGCCTGGAGAGGCAGACACCACCAGCACAACACTACACAAGGACACACTACCAGGCCTGGAGCGGTAGACACCACCAGGAGCAGCACACTACACAAGGACACACTACACAAGGATACACTACACAAGGACACACTACCAGGCCTGGAGCGGGAGACACCACCAGCACCACACTACACAAGGACACACTACACAAGGACACACTACACAAGGACACATTACCAGGCCTGGAGCGGCAGACACCACCAGCACCACACTACACAAGGACACACTACACAAGGGCACACTACCAGGCCTGGAGCGGTAGACACCACCAGCAGCAGCACACTACACAAGGACACACTACACAAGGACACACTACACAAGGACAAACTACCAGGCCTGGAGCGGCAGACACCACCAGCAGCAGCACACTACACAAGGACACACAACACAAGGACACACTACCAGGCCTGGAGCGGCAGACACCACCAGCACCACAATACACAATGACACACTACACAAGGACACACTACACAAGGGCACACTACCAGGCCTCGAGAGGCAGACACCACCAGCAGAAGCACACTACACGAGGACACACAACACAAGGACACAGTACCAGGCCTGGAGCAGCAGACACCACCAGGAGCACACTACACAAGGACACACTACACAAGGACACACTACCAAGCCTGGAGCGGCAGACTCCACCAGCACCACACTACACAAGGACACACTACACAAGGACACACTACCAGGCCTGGAGCGGCAGACACCACCACCAGCACCACACATCACAAGGACACACTACACAAGGACACACTACCAGGCCTGGAGCGGCAGACACCACCAGCAGCAGCACACTACACAAGGACACACTACCAGGCCTCGAGAGGCAGACACCACCAGCACCACACTACACAAGGACACACTACACAAGGACACACTACCAGGCCTGGAGCGGTAGACACCACCAGCACCACACTACACAAGGACACACTACCAGGCCTGGAGCGGCAGACACCACCAGGAGCAGCACACTACACAAGGACACACTACCTAAGGACACACTACCAGGCCAGGAGCGGCAGACACCACCAGCACCACACTACACAAGGACACACTACACAAGGACACACTACCAGGCCTGGAGCGGCAGACAACACCAGCAGCAGCACACTACAGAAGGACACACTACACAAGGACACACTACCAGGCCTGGAGCGGCAGACACCACCACCAGCACCACACTACACAAGGACACACTACAGAAGGACACACTACCAGTCCTGGAGCGGTAGACACCACCAGCAGCAGCACACTACACAAGGACACACTACACAAGGACACACTACCAGGCCTCGAGAGGCAGACACCGCCAGCAGCAGCACACTACACAAGGACACACTACACAAGGACACACTACCAGGCCTGAAGAGGCAGACACCACCAGCAGCAGCACACTACACAAGGACACACTACCAGGCCTCGAGAGGCAGACACCACCAGCACCACACTACACAAGGACACACTACACAAGCACACACTACCAGGCCTGGAGCGGCAGACACCACCAGCAGCACACTACACAAGGACACACTACAAGGCCTGGAGCGGCAGACACCACCAGCAGCAGCACACTACACAAGGACACACAACACAAGGACACACTACCAAGCCTGGAGCGGCAGACTCCACCAGCACCACACTACACAAGGACACACTACACAAGGACACACTACCAGGCCTGGAGCGGCAACACCACCACCAGCACCACACATCACAAGGACACACTACACAAGGACACACTACCAGACCTGAAGAGGCAGACACCACCAGCACCACACTACACAAGGACACACTACCAGGCCTGGAGAGGCAGACACCGCCAGCAGCAGCACACTACACAAGGACACACTACACAAGGACACACTACCAGGCCTGGAGCGGCAGACACCAGCAGCAGCACACTACACAAGGACACACTACCAGGACTGGAGCGGCACACACCACCAGGAGCACACTACACAAGGACACACTACCAGGCCTGGAGAGGCAGACACCACCAGCAGCAGCACACTACACAAGGACACACTACACAAGGACACACTACCAGGCCTGGAGCGGCACACACCACCAGCAGCAGCACACTACACAAGGACACACTACACAAGGACACACTACCAGGCCTGGAGCGGTAGACACCACCAGCAGCAGCACACTACACAAGGACACACTACACAAGGACACACTACCAGGCCTGGAGCGGCAGACACCACCAGCAGCAGCACACTACACAAGGACACACTACCAGGCCTGGAGCGGCAGACACCACCAGCACCACACTACACAAGGACACACTACACAAGGACACACTACCAGGCCTCGAGAGGCAGACACCACCTGCACCACACCACACAAGGACACTCTACACAAGGACACACTACACAAGGACACACTACCAGGCCTGGAGCGGCACACACCACCAGCAGCAGCACACTACACAAGGACACACTACCAGGCCTGGAGCGGCAGACACCACCAGCACCACACTACACAAGGACACACTACACAAGGACACACTACAAGGCCTGAAGCGGCAGACACCACCAGGAGCAGCACACTACACAAGCACACACTACACAAGGACACACTACCAGGCCTGAAGCGGCAGACACCACCAGGAGCAGCACACTACACAAGCACACACTACACAAGGACACACTACCAGGCCTGAAGCGGCAGACACCACCAAGAGCAGCACACTACACAAGCACACACTACACAAGGACACACTACACAAGGACACACTACCAGACCTGGAGCAGCAGACACCACCAGCAGCACACTACACAAGGACACACTACAAAAGGACACACTACCAGGCCTGGAGCGGCAGACACCACCAGTAGCACACTACACAAGGACACACTACACAAGGACACACTACCAGGCCTGGAGCGGTAGACACCACCAGCACCACACTACACAAGGACACACTACCAGGCCTGGAGCGGCAGACACCACCAGGAGCAGCACACTACACAAGGACACACTACCTAAGGACACACTACCAGGCCAGGAGCGGCAGACACCACCAGCACCACACTACACAAGGACACACTACACAAGGACACACTACCAGGCCTGGAGCGGCAGACACCACCAGCAGCAGCACACTACACAAGGACACACTACACAAGGACACACTACCAGGCCTGGAGCGGCAGACACCACCACCAGCACCACACTACACAAGGACACACTACACAAGGACACACTACCAGTCCTGGAGCGGTAGACACCACCAGCAGCAGCACACTACACAAGGACACACTACACAAGGACACACTACCAGGCCTCGAGAGGCAGACACCGCCAGCAGCAGCACACTACACAAGGACACACTACACAAGGACACACTACCAGGACTGGAGAGGCAGACACCGCCAGCAGCAGCACACTACACAAGGACACACTACACAAGGGCACACAACACAAGGACACACTACCAGGCCTGGAGCGGCAGACACCACCAGCAGCAGCACACTACACAAGGACACACTACACAAGGACACACTACCAGGCCTGGAGAGGCAGACACCACCAGCACAACACTACACAAGGACACACTACCAGGCCTGGAGCGGTAGACACCACCAGCACCACACTACACAAGGGCACACAACACAAGGACACACTACCAGGCCTGGAGCGGCAGACACCACCAGCAGCAGCACACTACACAAGGACACACTACACAAGGACACACTACCAGGCCTGGAGAGGCAGACACCACCAGCACAACACTACACAAGGACACACTACCAGGCCTGGAGCGGTAGACACCACCAGGAGCAGCACACTACACAAGGACACACTACACAAGGATACACTACACAAGGACACACTACCAGGCCTGGAGCGGGAGACACCACCAGCACCACACTACACAAGGACACACTACACAAGGACACACTACACAAGGACACATTACCAGGCCTGGAGCGGCAGACACCACCAGCACCACACTACACAAGGACACACTACACAAGGGCACACTACCAGGCCTGGAGCGGTAGACACCACCAGCAGCAGCACACTACACAAGGACACACTACACAAGGACACACTACACAAGGACACACTACCAGGCCTGGAGCGGCAGACACCACCAGCAGCAGCACACTACACAAGGACACACAACACAAGGACACACTACCAGGCCTGGAGCGGCAGACACCACCAGCACCACAATACACAATGACACACTACACAAGGACACACTACACAAGGGCACACTACCAGGCCTCGAGAGGCAGACACCACCAGCAGAAGCACACTACACGAGGACACACAACACAAGGACACAGTACCAGGCCTGGAGCAGCAGACACCACCAGGAGCACACTACACAAGGACACACTACACAAGGACACACTACCAAGCCTGGAGCGGCAGACTCCACCAGCACCACACTACACAAGGACACACTACACAAGGACACACTACCAGGCCTGGAGCGGCAGACACCACCACCAGCACCACACATCACAAGGACACACTACACAAGGACACACTACCAGACCTGAAGAGGCAGACACCACCAGCAGCAGCACACTACACAAGGACACACTACCAGGCCTCGAGAGGCAGACACCACCAGCACCACACACTACACAAGGAACACACTACACAAGGACACACTACCAGGCCTGGAGAGCGCAGACACCGCCAGCAGCAGCACACCTGCACACAAGGACACACTACACAAGGACACACTACCAGGCCTGGAGCGGCAGCACACCACCAGGCACCACACTCACACAAGGACACACTACCAGGCCTGGAGCAGGCAGACACCACCATGCAGCAGCACACTACACAAGGACACACTACACAAGGACACACTACCAGGCCTGGAGCGGCAGACACCAGCAGCAGCACACTACACAGGCACACTACCAGGACTGGAGCACACACCACCAGGACACACTACACAAGGACACACTACCAGGCCTGGAGAGGCAGACACCACCAGCAGCAGCACACTACACAAGGACACACTACACAAGGACACACTACCAGGCCTGGAGCGGCAGACACCACCAGCAGCAGCACACTACACAAGGACACACTACACAAGGACACACTACCAGGCCTGGAGCGGCAGACACCACCAGCAGCAGCACACTACACAAGGACACACTACACAAGGACACACTACCAGGCCTGGAGCGGCAGACACCACCAGCAGCAGCACACTACACAAGGACACACTACCAGGCCTGGAGCGGCAGACACCACCAGCACCACACTACACAAGGACACACTACACAAGGACACACTACCAGGCCTCGAGAGGCAGACACCACCTGCACCACACCACACAAGGACACTCTACACAAGGACACACTACACAAGGACACACTACCAGGCCTGGAGCGGCACACACCACCAGCAGCAGCACACTACACAAGGACACACTACCAGGCCTGGAGCGGCAGACACCACCAGCACCACACTACACAAGGACACACTACACAAGGACACACTACAAGGCCTGAAGCGGCAGACACCACCAGGAGCAGCACACTACACAAGCACACACTACACAAGGACACACTACCAGGCCTGAAGCGGCAGACACCACCAGGAGCAGCACACTACACAAGCACACACTACACAAGGACACACTACCAGGCCTGAAGCGGCAGACACCACCAAGAGCAGCACACTACACAAGCACACACTACACAAGGACACACTACACAAGGACACACTACCAGACCTGGAGCAGCAGACACCACCAGCAGCACACTACACAAGGACACACTACAAAAGGACACACTACCAGGCCTGGAGCGGCAGACACCACCAGTAGCACACTACACAAGGACACACTACACAAGGACACACTACCAGGCCTGGAGCGGTAGACACCACCAGCACCACACTACACAAGGACACACTACCAGGCCTGGAGCGGCAGACACCACCAGGAGCAGCACACTACACAAGGACACACTACCTAAGGACACACTACCAGGCCAGGAGCGGCAGACACCACCAGCACCACACTACACAAGGACACACTACACAAGGACACACTACCAGGCCTGGAGCGGCAGACACCACCACCAGCACCACACTACACAAGGACACACTACACAAGGACACACTACCAGTCCTGGAGCGGTAGACACCACCAGCAGCAGCACACTACACAAGGACACACTACACAAGGACACACTACCAGGCCTCGAGAGGCAGACACCGCCAGCAGCAGCACACTACACAAGGACACACTACACAAGGACACACTACCAGGACTGGAGAGGCAGACACCGCCAGCAGCAGCACACTACACAAGGACACACTACACAAGGGCACACAACACAAGGACACACTACCAGGCCTGGAGCGGCAGACACCACCAGCAGCAGCACACTACACAAGGACACACTACACAAGGACACACTACCAGGCCTGGAGAGGCAGACACCACCAGCACAACACTACACAAGGACACACTACCAGGCCTGGAGCGGTAGACACCACCAGCACCACACTACACAAGGGCACACAACACAAGGACACACTACCAGGCCTGGAGCGGCAGACACCACCAGCAGCAGCACACTACACAAGGACACACTACACAAGGACACACTACCAGGCCTGGAGAGGCAGACACCACCAGCACAACACTACACAAGGACACACTACCAGGCCTGGAGCGGTAGACACCACCAGGAGCAGCACACTACACAAGGACACACTACACAAGGATACACTACACAAGGACACACTACCAGGCCTGGAGCGGGAGACACCACCAGCACCACACTACACAAGGACACACTACACAAGGACACACTACACAAGGACACATTACCAGGCCTGGAGCGGCAGACACCACCAGCACCACACTACACAAGGACACACTACACAAGGGCACACTACCAGGCCTGGAGCGGTAGACACCACCAGCAGCAGCACACTACACAAGGACACACTACACAAGGACACACTACACAAGGACACACTACCAGGCCTGGAGCGGCAGACACCACCAGCAGCAGCACACTACACAAGGACACACAACACAAGGACACACTACCAGGCCTGGAGCGGCAGACACCACCAGCACCAAAATACACAATGACACACTACACAAGGACACACTACACAAGGGCACACTACCAGGCCTCGAGAGGCAGACACCACCAGCAGAAGCACACTACACGAGGACACACAACACAAGGACACAGTACCAGGCCTGGAGCAGCAGACACCACCAGGAGCACACTACACAAGGACACACTACACAAGGACACACTACCAAGCCTGGAGCGGCAGACTCCACCAGCACCACACTACACAAGGACACACTACACAAGGACACACTACCAGGCCTGGAGCGGCAGACACCACCACCAGCACCACACATCACAAGGACACACTACACAAGGACACACTACCAGACCTGAAGAGGCAGACACCACCAGCAGCAGCACACTACACAAGGACACACTACCAGGCCTCGAGAGGCAGACACCACCAGCACCACACTACACAAGGACACACTACACAAGGACACACTACCAGGCCTGGAGAGGAAGACACCGCCAGCAGCAGCACACTACACAAGGACACACTACACAAGGACACACTACCAGGCCTGGAGCGGTAGACACCACCAGCACCACACTACACAAGGACACACTACCAGGCCTGGAGCGGCAGACACCACCAGGAGCAGCACACTACACAAGGACACACTACCTAAGGACACACTACCAGGCCAGGAGCGGCAGACACCACCAGCACCACACTACACAAGGACACACTACACAAGGACACACTACCAGGCCTGGAGCGGCAGACACCACCAGCAGCAGCACACTACACAAGGACACACTACACAAGGACACACTACCAGGCCAGGAGCGGCAGACACCACCAGCACCACACTACACAAGGACACACTACACAAGGACACACTACCAGGCCTGGAGCGGCAGACACCACCAGCAGCAGCACACTACACAAGGACACACTACACAAGGACACACTACCAGGCCTGGAGCGGCAGACACCACCACCAGCACCACACTACACAAGGACACACTACACAAGGACACACTACCAGTCCTGGAGCGGTAGACACCACCAGCAGCAGCACACTACACAAGGACACACTACACAAGGACACACTACCAGGCCTCGAGAGGCAGACACCGCCAGCAGCAGCACACTACACAAGGACACACTACACAAGGACACACTACCAGGACTGGAGAGGCAGACACCGCCAGCAGCAGCACACTACACAAGGACACACTACACAAGGGCACACAACACAAGGACACACTACCAGGCCTGGAGCGGCAGACACCACCAGCAGCAGCACACTACACAAGGACACACTACACAAGGACACACTACCAGGCCTGGAGAGGCAGACACCACCAGCACAACACTACACAAGGACACACTACCAGGCCTGGAGCGGTAGACACCACCAGCACCACACTACACAAGGGCACACAACACAAGGACACACTACCAGGCCTGGAGCGGCAGACACCACCAGGAGCAGCACACTACACAAGGACACACTACACAAGGACACACTACCAGGCCTGGAGAGGCAGACACCACCAGCACAACACTACACAAGGACACACTACCAGGCCTGGAGCGGTAGACACCACCAGGAGCAGCACACTACACAAGGACACACTACACAAGGATACACTACACAAGGACACACTACCAGGCCTGGAGCGGGAGACACCACCAGCACCACACTACACAAGGACACACTACACAAGGACACACTACACAAGGACACATTACCAGGCCTGGAGCGGCAGACACCACCAGCACCACACTACACAAGGACACACTACACAAGGGCACACTACCAGGCCTGGAGCGGTAGACACCACCAGCAGCAGCACACTACACAAGGACACACTACACAAGGACACACTACACAAGGACACACTACCAGGCCTGGAGCGGCAGACACCACCAGCAGCAGCACACTACACAAGGACACACAACACAAGGACACACTACCAGGCCTGGAGCGGCAGACACCACCAGCACCACAATACACAATGACACACTACACAAGGACACACTACACAAGGGCACACTACCAGGCCTCGAGAGGCAGACACCACCAGCAGAAGCACACTACACGAGGACACACAACACAAGGACACAGTACCAGGCCTGGAGCAGCAGACACCACCAGGAGCACACTACACAAGGACACACTACACAAGGACACACTACCAAGCCTGGAGCGGCAGACTCCACCAGCACCACACTACACAAGGACACACTACACAAGGACACACTACCAGGCCTGGAGCGGCAGACACCACCACCAGCACCACACATCACAAGGACACACTACACAAGGACCCACTACCAGACCTGAAGAGGCAGACACCACCACCAGCACCACACTACACAAGGACACACTACCAGGCCTGGAGCGGCAGACACCACCAGGAGCAGCACACTACACAAGGACACACTACCTAAGGACACACTACCAGGCCAGGAGCGGCAGACACCACCAGCACCACACTACACAAGGACACACTACACAAGGACACACTACCAGGCCTGGAGCGGCAGACACCACCAGCAGCAGCACACTACACAAGGACACACTACACAAGGACACACTACCAGGCCTGGAGCGGCAGACACCACCACCAGCACCACACTACACAAGGACACACTACACAAGGACACACTACCAGTCCTGGAGCGGTAGACACCACCAGCAGCAGCACACTACACAAGGACACACTACACAAGGACACACTACCAGGCCTCGAGAGGCAGACACCGCCAGCAGCAGCACACTACACAAGGACACACTACACAAGGACACACTACCAGGACTGGAGAGGCAGACACCGCCAGCAGCAGCACACTACACAAGGACACACTACACAAGGGCACACAACACAAGGACACACTACCAGGCCTGGAGCGGCAGACACCACCAGCAGCAGCACACTACACAAGGACACACTACACAAGGACACACTACCAGGCCTGGAGAGGCAGACACCACCAGCACAACACTACACAAGGACACACTACCAGGCCTGGAGCGGTAGACACCACCAGCACCACACTACACAAGGACACACTACACAAGGACACACTACCAGGCCTGGAGAGGCAGACACCACCAGCAGCAGCACACTACACAAGGACACACTACACAAGGGCACACTAGACAAGGACACACTACCAGGCCTGGAGAGGCAGACACCCCAGCAGCAGCACACTACACAAGGACACACTACACAAGGACACACTACCAGGCCTGGAGAGGCAGACACCACCAGCACCACACTACACAAGGACACACTACACAAGGACACACTACCAGGCCTGGAGCGGCAGACACCACCTCCAGCACCACAGTACACAAGGGCACACTACACAAGGACACACTACCAGGCCTGGAGAGGCAGACACCACCAGCAGCAGCACACTACATAAGGGCACACAACACAAGGGCACACTACCAGGCCTGGAGCGGTAGACACCACCAGGAGCAGCACACTACACAAGGACACACTACACAAGGATACACTACACAAGGACACACTACCAGGCCTGGAGCGGGAGACACCACCAGCACCACACTACACAAGGACACACTACACAAGGACACACTACACAAGGACACATTACCAGGCCTGGAGCGGCAGACACCACAAGCACCACACTACACAAGGACACACTACACAAGGGCACACTACCAGGCCTGGAGCGGTAGACACCACCAGCAGCAGCACACTACACAAGGACACACTACACAAGGACACACTACACAAGGACACACTACCAGGCCTGAAGCGGCAGACACCACCAGCAGCAGCACACTACACAAGGACACACAACACAAGGACACACTACCAGGCCTGGAGCGGCAGACACCACCAGCACCACAATACACAATGACACACTACACAAGGACACACTACACAAGGGCACACTACCAGGCCTCGAGAGGCAGACACCACCAGCAGAAGCACACTACACGAGGACACACAACACAAGGACACAGTACCAGGCCTGGAGCAGCAGACACCACCAGGAGCACACTACACAAGGACACACTACACAAGGACACACTACCAAGCCTGGAGCGGCAGACTCCACCAGCACCACACTACACAAGGACACACTACACAAGGACACACTACCAGGCCTGGAGCGGCAGACACCACCACCAGCACCACACATCACAAGGACACACTACACAAGGACACACTACCAGACCTGAAGAGGCAGACACCACCAGCAGCAGCACACTACACAAGGACACACTACCAGGCCTCGAGAGGCAGACACCACCAGCACCACACTACACAAGGACACACTACACAAGGACACACTACCAGGCCTGGAGAGGAAGACACCGCCAGCAGCAGCACACTACACAAGGACACACTACACAAGGACACACTACCAGGCCTGGAGCGGCAGACACCAGCAGCAGCACACTACACAAGGACACACTACCAGGACTGGAGCGGCAGACACCACCAGGAGCAGCACTACACAAGGACACACTACCAGGCCTGGAGAGGCAGACACCACCAGCAGCAGCACACTACACAAGGACACACTACACAAGGACACACTACCAGGCCTGGAGCGGCACACACCACCAGCAGCAGCACACTACACAAGGACACACTACACAAGGACACACTACCAGGCCTGGAGAGGCAGACACCGCCAGCAGCAGCACACTACACAAGGACACACTACACAAGGACACACTACCAGGCCTGGAGCAGCAGACACCAGCAGCAGCACACTACACAAGGACACACTACCAGCACTGGAGCGGCAGACACCACCAGGAGCATACTACACAAGGACACACTACCAGGCCTGGATAAGCAGACACCACCAGCAGCAGCACACTACACAAGGACACACTACACAAGGACACACTACCAGGCCTGGAGCGGCACACAGCAGCAGCACACTACACAAGGACACACTACACAAGGACACACTACCAGGCCTGGAGCGGTAGACACCACCAGCAGCAGCACACTACACAAGGACACACTACACAAGGACACACTACCAGGCCTGGAGCGGCAGACACCACCAGCAGCAGCACACTACACAAGGACACACTACCAGGCCTGGAGCGGCAGACACCACCAGCACCACACTACACAAGGACACACTACACAAGGACACACTACCAGGCCTCGAGAGGCAGACACCACCAGCACCACACCACACAAGGACACACTACACAAGGACACACTACACAAGGACACACTACCAGGCCTGGAGCGGCACGACACCACCAGCAGCAGCACACTACACAAGGACACACTACCAGGCCTGGAGCGGCAGACACCACCAGCACCACACTACACAAGGACACACTACACAAGGACACACTACAAGGCCTGAAGCGGCAGACACCACCAGGAGCAGCACACTACACAGAGCACACACTACACAGAGGACACACTACCAGGCCTGGAGGCGAGCAGACACCACCAGGAGCAGCACACTACACAAGCACACACTACACAAGGACACACTACACAAGGACACACTACCAGACCTGGAGCAGCAGACACCACCAGCAGCACACTACACAAGGACACACTACACAAGGACACACTACCAGGCCTGGAGCGGCAGACACCACCAGTAGCACACTACACAAGGACACACTACACAAGGACACACTACCAGGCCTGGAGCGGCAGACACCACCACCAGCACCACACTACACAAGGACACACTACCAGGCCTGGAGTGGCAGACACCACCAGGAGCAGCACACTACACAAGGACACACTACCTAAGGACACACTACCAGGCCAGGAGCGGCAGACACCACCAGCACCACACTACACAAGGACACACTACACAAGGACACACTACCAGGCCTGGAGCGGCAGACACCACCAGCAGCAGCACACTACACAAGGACACACTACACAAGGACACACTGCCAGGCCTGGAGCGGCAGACACCACCACCAGCACCACACTACACAAGGACACACTACACAAGGACACACTACCAGTCCTGGAGCGGTAGACACCACCAGCAGCAGCACACTACACAAGGACACACTACACAAGGACACACTACCAGGCCTCGAGAGGCAGACACCGCCAGCAGCAGCACACTACACAAGGACACACTACACAAGGACACACTACCAGGCCTGGAGAGGCAGACACCGCCAGCAGCAGCACACTACACAAGGACACACTACACAAGGGCACACTACACAAGGACACACTACCAGGCCTGGAGCGGCAGACACCACCAGCAGCAGCACACTACACAAGGACACACTACACAAGGACACACTACCAGGCCTGGAGAGGCAGACACCACCAGCACAACACTACACAAGGACACACTACCAGGCCTGGAGCGGTAGACACCACCAGCACCACACTACACAAGGACACACTACACAAGGACACACTACCAGGCCTGGAGAGGCAGACACCACCAGCAGCAGCACACTACACAAGGACACACTACACAAGGGCACACTAGACAAGGACACACTACCAGGCCTGGAGAGGCAGACACCCCCAGCAGCAGCACACTACACAAGGACACACTACACAAGGACACACTACCAGGCCTGGAGAGGCAGACACCACCAGCACCACACTACACAAGGACACACTACACAAGGACACACTACCAGGCCTGGAGCGGCAGACACCACCAGCAGCACCACAGCTACACAAGGACACACTACACAAGGACACACTACCAGGCCTGGAGCGGCAGACACCACCAGCAGCAGCACACTACACAAGGGCACACTACCAGGACAGAGCGGCAGACACCACCAGGGCACACTACAGCAAGGAGCACTACCAGGCCTGGAGAGGCAGCACACCACACAGCAGCAGCACACTACACAAGGACACACTACACAAGGACACACTACCAGGCCTGGAGCGGGAGACACCACCAGCACCACACTACACAAGGACACACTACACAAGGACACACTACACAAGGACACATTACCAGGCCTGGAGCGGCAGACACCACAAGCACCACACTACACAAGGACACACTACACAAGGGCACACTACCAGGCCTGGAGCGGTAGACACCACCAGCAGCAGCACACTACACAAGGACACACTACACAAGGACACACTACACAAGGACACACTACCAGGCCTGAAGCGGCAGACACCACCAGCAGCAGCACACTACACAAGGACACACAACACAAGGACACACTACCAGGCCTGGAGCGGCAGACACCACCAGCACCACAATACACAATGACACACTACACAAGGACACACTACACAAGGGCACACTACCAGGCCTCGAGAGGCAGACACCACCAGCAGAAGCACACTACACGAGGACACACAACACAAGGACACAGTACCAGGCCTGGAGCAGCAGACACCACCAGGAGCACACTACACAAGGACACACTACACAAGGACACACTACCAAGCCTGGAGCGGCAGACTCCACCAGCACCACACTACACAAGGACACACTACACAAGGACACACTACCAGGCCTGGAGCGGCAGACACCACCACCAGCACCACACATCACAAGGACACACTACACAAGGACACACTACCAGACCTGAAGAGGCAGACACCACCAGCAGCAGCACACTACACAAGGACACACTACCAGGCCTCGAGAGGCAGACACCACCAGCACCACACTACACAAGGACACACTACACAAGGACACACTACCAGGCCTGGAGAGGAAGACACCGCCAGCAGCAGCACACTACACAAGGACACACTACACAAGGACACACTACCAGGCCTGGAGCGGCAGACACCAGCAGCAGCACACTACACAAGGACACACTACCAGGACTGGAGCGGCAGACACCACCAGCAGCAGCACACTACACAAGGACACACTACCAGGCCTGGAGAGGCAGACACCACCAGCAGCAGCACACTACACAAGGACACACTACACAAGGACACACTACCAGGCCTGGAGCGGCACACACCACCAGCAGCAGCACACTACACAAGGACACACTACACAAGGACACACTACCAGGCCTGGAGAGGCAGACACCGCCAGCAGCAGCACACTACACAAGGACACACTACACAAGGACACACTACCAGGCCTGGAGCAGCAGACACCAGCAGCAGCACACTACACAAGGACACACTACCAGCACTGGAGCGGCAGACACCACCAGGAGCATACTACACAAGGACACACTACCAGGCCTGGATAAGCAGACACCACCAGCAGCAGCACACTACACAAGGACACACTACACAAGGACACACTACCAGGCCTGGAGCGGCACACAGCAGCAGCACACTACACAAGGACACACTACACAAGGACACACTACCAGGCCTGGAGCGGTAGACACCACCAGCAGCAGCACACTACACAAGGACACACTACACAAGGACACACTACCAGGCCTGGAGCGGCAGACACCACCAGCAGCAGCACACTACACAAGGACACACTACCAGGCCTGGAGCGGCAGACACCACCAGCACCACACTACACAAGGACACACTACACAAGGACACACTACCAGGCCTCGAGAGGCAGACACCACCAGCACCACACCACACAAGGACACACTACACAAGGACACACTACACAAGGACACACTACCAGGCCTGGAGCGGCACACACCACCAGCAGCAGCACACTACACAAGGACACACTACCAGGCCTGGAGCGGCAGACACCACCAGCACCACACTACACAAGGACACACTACACAAGGACACACTACAAGGCCTGAAGCGGCAGACACCACCAGGAGCAGCACACTACACAAGCACACACTACACAAGGACACACTACCAGGCCTGAGGCGGCAGACACCACCAGGAGCAGCACACTACACAAGCACACACTACACAAGGACACACTACACAAGGACACACTACCAGACCTGGAGCAGCAGACACCACCAGCAGCACACTACACAAGGACACACTACAAAAGGACACACTACCAGGCCTGGAGCGGCAGACACCATCAGTAGCACACTACACAAGGACACACTACACAAGGACACACTACCAGGCCTGGAGCGGTAGACACCACCAGCACCACACTACACAAGGACACACTACCAGGCCTGGAGTGGCAGACACCACCAGGAGCAGCACACTACACAAGGACACACTACCTAAGGACACACTACCAGGCCAGGAGCGGCAGACACCACCAGCACCACACTACACAAGGACACACTACACAAGGAAACACTACCAGGCCTGGAGTGGCAGACACCACCAGCAGCAGCACACTACACAAGGACACACTACACAAGGACACACTGCCAGGCCTGGAGCGGCAGACACCACCACCAGCACCACACTACACAAGGACACACTACCAGTCCTGGAGCGGTAGACACCACCAGCAGCAGCACACTACACAAGGACACACTACACAAGGACACACTACCAGGCCTCGAGAGGCAGACACCGCCAGCAGCAGCACACTACACAAGGACACACTACACAAGGACACACTACCAGGCCTGGAGAGGCAGACACCGCCAGCAGCAGCACACTACACAAGGACACACTACACAAGGGCACACTACACAAGGACACACTACCAGACCTGGAGCGGCAGACACCACCAGCAGCAGCACACTACACAAGGACACACTACACAAGGACACACTACCAGGCCTGGAGAGGCAGACACCACCAGCACAACACTACACAAGGACACACTACCAGGCCTGGAGCGGTAGACACCACCAGCACCACACTACACAAGGACACACTACACAAGGACACACTACCAGGCCTGGAGAGGCAGACGCCACCAGCAGCAGCACACTACACAAGGACACACTACACAAGGGCACACTAGACAAGGACACACTACCAGGCCTGGAGAGGCAGACACCCCCAGCAGCAGCACACTACACAAGGACACACTACACAAGGACACACTACCAGGCCTGGAGAGGCAGACACCACCAGCACCACACTACACAAGGACACACTACACAAGGACACACTACCAGGCCTGGAGCGGCAGACACCACCTCCAGCACCACAGTACACAAGGGCACACTACATAAGGACACACTACCAGGCCTGGAGAGGCAGACACCACCAGCAGCAGCACACTACATAAGGGCACACTACACAAGGGCACACTACCAGGCCTGGAGCGGTAGACACCACCAGGAGCAGCACACTACACAAGGAGACACTACACAAGGATACACTACACAAGGACACACTACCAGGCCTGGAGCGGGAGACACCACCAGCACCACACTACACAAGGACACACTACACAAGGACACACTACACAAGGACACATTACCAGGCCTGGAGCGGCAGACACCACCAGCACCACACTACACAAGGACACACTACACAAGGACACACTACACAAGGGCACACTACCAGGCCTGGAGCGGTAGACACCACCAGCAGCAGCACACTACACAAGGACACACTACACAAGGACACACTACCAGGCCTGGAGCGGCAGACACCACCAGCAGCAGCACACTACACAAGGACACACAACACAAGGACACACTACCAGGCCTGGAGCGGCAGACACCACCAGCACCACAATACACAAGGACACACTACACAAGGACACACTACACAAGGGCACACTACCAGGCCTCGAGAGGCAGACACCACCAGCAGAAGCACACTACACGAGGACACACAACACAAGGACACAGTACCAGGCCTGGAGCAGCAGACACCACCAGGAGCACACTACACAAGGACACACTAAACAAGGACACACTACACAAGGACACACTACCAGGCCTGGAGCGGCAGACACCACCAGCAGCAGCACACTACACAAGGACACACTACACAAGGACTCACTACACAAGGACACACTACCAGGCCTGGAGCGGCAGACACCACCAGCATCACACTACACAAGGACACACTACGAGGCCTGGAGCGGCAGACACCACCAGGAGCACACTACACAAGGACACACTACACAAGGACACACTACCAGGACTGGAGCGGCAGACACCACCAGCAGCAGCACACTACACAAGGACACACTACACAAGGACACACTACCAGGCCTGGAGCGGCAGACACCACCAGCACCACACTACACAAGGACACACTACACAAGGACACACTACCAGGCCTCGAGAGGCAGACAGCAGCAGCACACTACACAAGGACACACTACACAAGGACACACTACCAGGCCTGGAGCTGCAGACACCACCAGCACCACACTACACAAGGACACACTACACAAGGACACACTACCAGGCCTGGAGAGGCAGACACCACCATGAGCCGCACCCTACACAAGGACACACTACCAGGCCAGGAGCGGCAGACACCACCAGGAGCACACTACACAAGGACACACTACACAAGGACACACTACACAAGGACACACTACCAGGCCTGGAGCGGCAGACACCACCAGCACCACACTACACACAAGGACACACTACACAAGGACACACTACCAGGCCTCGAGAGGCAGACACCACCAGCAGCAGCACACTACACAAGGACACACTACACAAGGACACACTACCAGGCCTGGAGCGGCAGACACCACCAGCAGCAGCTCACTACACAAGGACACTACACAAGGACACACTACACAAGGACACACTACCAGGCCTGGAGCGGCAGACACCACCAGCACCACACTACATAAGGACACACTACACAAGGACACACTACCAGGCCTGAAGCGGCAGACACCACCAGGAGCAGCACACTACACAAGCACACACTACACAAGGACACACTACCAGGCCTGAAGCGGCAGAAACCACCAGGAGCTGCACACTACACAAGCACACACTACACACGGACACACTACACAAGGACACACTACCAGGCCTGGAGCAGCAGACACCACCAGCAGCACACTACATAAGGACACACTACAAAAGGACACACTACCAGGCCTGGAGCGGCAGACACCACCAGTAGCACACTACACAAGGACACACTACACAAGGACACACTACACAAGGACACACTACCAGGCCTGGAGCGGTAGACACCACCAGCACCACACTACACAAGGACACACTACCAGGCCTGGAGCGGCAGACACCACCAGGAGCAGCACACTACACAAGGACACACTACACAAGGACACACTAACAGGCCAGGAGCGGCAGACACCACCAGCACCACACTACACAAGGACACACTACACAAGGACACACTACCAGGCCTGGAGCGGCAGACACCACCAGCAGCAGCACACTAGACAAGGACACACTACACAAGGACACACTACCAGGCCTGGAGCGGCAGACACCACCACCAGCACCACACTACACAAGGACACACTACACAAGGACACACTACCAGTCCTGGAGCAGTAGACACCACCAGCAGCAGCACACTACACAAGGACACACTACACAAGGACACACTACACAAGGAAACACTACCAGGCCTGAAGCGGTAGACACCACCAGCACCACACTACACAAGGACACACTACCAGGCCTGGAGCGGCAGACACCACCAGGAGCAGCACACTACACAAGGACACACTACACAAGGACACACTAACAGGCCAGGAGCGGCAGACACCACAAGCACCACACTACACAAGGAGACACTACACAAGGACACACAACCAGGGCTGGAGCGGCAGACACCACCAGCAGCAGCACACTAGACAAGGACACACTACACAAGGACACACTACCAGGCCTGGAGCGGCAGACACCACCACCAGCACCACACTACACAAGGACACACTACACAAGGACACACTACCAGTCCTGGAGCAGTAGACACCACCAGCAGCAGCAGCACACTACACAAGGACACACTACACAAGGACACACTACCAGGCCTCGAGAGGCAGACACCGCCAGCAGCAGCACACTACACAAGGACACACTACACAAGGACACACTACACAAGGACACACTACCAGGCCTGGAGAGGCAGACACCACCAGCAGCAGCACACTGCACAAGGCCACACTACACAAGGGCACACTACACAAGGACACACTACCAGGCCTGGAGCGGCAGACACCACCAGCAGCAGCACACTACACAAGGACACACTACACAAGGACACACTACCAGGCCTGGAGAGGCAGACACCACCAGCACAACACTACACAAGGACACACTACCAGGCCTGGAGCGGTAGACACCACCAGCACCACACTACACAAGGACACACTACACAAGGACACACTACCAGGCCTGGAGAGGCAGACCCCACCAGCAGCAGCACACTACACAAGGACACACTACACAAGAGCACACTAGACAAGGACACACTACCAGGCCTGGAGAGGCAGACACCACCAGCAGCAGCACACTACACAAGGACACACTACACAAGGACACATTACCAGGCCTGGAGAGGCAGACACCACCAGCACCACACTACACAAGGACACACTACACAAGGACACACTACCAGGCCCGGAGCGGCAGACACCACCACCAGCACCACAGTACACAAGGACACACTACACAAGGACACACTACCAGGCCTGGAGAGGCAGAAACCACCAGCAGCAGCACACTACATAAGGGCACACTACACAAGGGCACACTAGCAGGCCTGGAGCGGTAGACACCACCAGGAGCAGCACACTACACAAGGACACACTACACAAGGACACACTACACAAGGACACACTACCAGGACTGGAGAGGTAGACACCACCAGCACTACACTACACAAGGACACACTACACAAGGACACACTACACAAGGACACACTACCAGCCCTGGAGCGGCAGACACCACCAGCACCACACTACACAAGGACACACTACACAAGGACACACTACACAAGGGTACACTACCAGGCCTGGAGCGGTAGACACCACCAGCAGCAGCACACTACACAAGGACACACTACACAAGGACACACTACACAAGGACCCACTACCAGGCCTGGAGCGGCAGACACCACCAGCAGCAGCACACTACACAAGGACACACAACACAAGGACACACTACCAGGCCTGGAGCGGCAGACACCACCAGCACCACACTACACAAGGACACACTACACAAGGACACACTACACAAGGGCACACTACCAGGCCTCGAGAGGCAGACACCACCAGCAGCAGCACACTACACGAGGACACACAACACAAGGACACACTACCAGGCCTGGAGCAGCAGACACCACCAGGAGCACACTACACAAGGACACACTACACAAGGAGACACTACACAAGGACACACTACCAGGCCTGGAGCGGCAGACACCACCAGCAGCAGCACACTACACAAGGACACACTACACAAGGACTCACTACACAAGGACACACTACCAGGCCTGGAGCGGCAGACACCACCAGCACCACACTACACAAGGACACACTACACAAGTACACACTACACAAGGACACACTACCAGCCCTGGAGCGGCAGACACCACCAGCACCACACTACACAAGGACACACTACACAAGGACACACTACACAAGGGTACACTACCAGGCCTGGAGCGGTAGACACCACCAGCAGCAGCACACTACACAAGGACACACTACACAAGGACACACTACCAGGCCTGGAGCGGCAGACACCACTAGCAGCAGTTCACTACACAAGGACACTACACAAGGACACACTACCAGGCCTGGAGCGGCAGACACCACCAGCACCACACTACACAAGGACACACTACCAGGCCTGGAGCGGCAGACACCAGCAGCAGCAGCACACTACACAAGGACACACTACACAAGGACACATTACCAGGCCTGGAGCGGCACACACCACCAGCACCACACTACACAAGGACACACTACCAGGCCTGGAGCGGCAGACACCAGCAGCAGCAGCACACTACACAAGGACACACTACACAAGGACACACTACCAGGCCTGGAGCGGCAGACACCACCAGCAGCAGCACACTACACAAGGACACACTACACAAGGACACACTACCAGGCCTGGAGAGGCAGACACCACCAGCACCACACTACACAAGGAGACACTACACAAGGACACACTACCAGGCCTGGAGCGTCAGACACCACAAGCAGCAGCACACTACACAAGGACACACAACACAAGGACACACTACCAGGCCTGAAGCGGCAGACACCACCAGGAGCAGCACACTACACAAGGACACACTACACAAGGACACACTACACAAGGGCACACTACCAGGCCTGGAGCGGCAGACACCACCAGGAGCAGCACAGTACACAAGGACACACTACCAGGCCTTAAGAGGCAGACACCACCAGGAGCAGCACACTACACAAGGACACACTACACAAGGACACACTACCAGGCCTGGAGAGGTAGACACCACCAGGAGCAGCACACTACACAAGGACACATTACACAAGGACACACTACCAGGCCTGGAGCGTTAGACACCACCAGCAGCAGCACACTACACAAGGACACACTACCAGGCCTGGAGCGGCAGACACCACCAGCACCACACTACACAAGGACACACTACCAGGCCTGGAGCGGCAGACACCACCAGCAGCAGCACACTACACAAGGGCACACTACACAAGGACACACTACCAGGCCTGGAGCAGCAGACACCACCAGCAGCAGCACACTACACAAGGACACACTACACAAGGACACACTACCAGGCCTGGAGAGGCAGACACCACCAGCAGCAGCACACTACACAAGGACACACAACACAAGGACACACTACCAGGCCTGGAGAGGCAGACACCACCAGCACCACACTACACAAGGACACACTACACAAGGACACACTACCAGGCCTGGAGCGGCAGACACCACCAGCAGCAGCACACTACACAAGGACACACTACCAGGCCTGGAGAGGCAGACACCACCAGCACCACACTACACAAGGACAGACTGCCAGGCCAGGCGCGGCAGACACCACCAGCACCACACTACACAAGGACACAGTACTACACAAGGACACAGTACACAAGAACACACTACACAAGGGCACACTACACAAGGGCACACTACACAAGGACACACTACACAAGGACACACTACCAGGCCTGGAGCAGCAGACACCACCAACAGCAGCACACTACACAAGGACACACTACACAAGGACACACTACACAAGGACACACTACACAGGGACACCCTACACAGGGACACACTACACAAGGACACACTACACAAGAACACACTACTCAAAGACACAGTACACAAGGGCACACTGCCAGGCCAGGAGCGGCAGACACCACCAGCAGCAGCACCACACTACACAAGGACACACTACACAAGGACACACTACTCAAAGACACAGTACACAAGGGCACACTGCCCGGCCAGGAGCGGCAGACACCACCCGCAGAAGGTGGAATACCACATTCTTCCTCCTGCACAGGGTCACCAGAGGCCTCTGAGACTCCATCACCGGAACACAACGATCTAGTCCTGCGTGTTCATTTAATTTCTGATGTGTTAATTAGGAGCCCTGAACTGCCACTTAAGGGCCCTAATAAAAGGAAGGCAGCCACTAATCTAACGTCTGCACGCCCATTGGTGCAGGAAGGGATCAGATAGTCTGACTTCTGCATGCCCATTGGTGCAGGAAGGCATCAGAGAATCAGACTTCTGCACGCCCATTGGTGCAGGAAGGCATCAGATAGTCTGACTTCTACACGCCCATTGGTGCAGGAAGGCATCAGAGAATCAGACTTCTGCACGCCCATTGGTGCAGGAAGGCATCAGAGAATCAGACTTCTGCACACCCATTGGTGCAGGAAGGCATCAGATAATCTGATTTCTGCACGCCCATTGGTGCAGGAAGGCGTCAGATAATCAGACTTCTGCACGCCCATTGGTGCAGGAAGGCATCAGATAATCTGATTTCTGCACGCCCATTGGTGCAGAAAGGCCAGCAGTTTAAGTTGATGCTTTGTGGAGTAAGTCCTTAATTTAGGGAATTATGTATCAAATGCATATTTTTATAATCACAGTAACTTTAATATAGAAACATGTCTTTGTTTTTATAAATATCAAATTGATATATAGTTCTGCTGGCTGTCGGTGAAGGGACATGGACCACTTGGGGATACTCAGGCGTTGAACAGTGTGGAGTGTTTGGGTGTCACCCAGTCAATGATGCTGCGTCAGAATGTACAAACAGGAAAGTTTGCATAAATCTTTTTACAACATGGCATGTTCTTAAACTCTGTGCTGAGAAATGCCTCATGAACTATCTGTAAAAGCCAGTCTTCACTGTCCTAACCAAAAGGAACTATGTGAAGCAAATACACAACTTAAGAATTTATATGGGGAGGGAGCTGTGCATAGAAATGAAACAGACTGACGCTGGGAACAATTTTGGTCTCTAAAAGTGACTAAGGATATAATGTAAAGTACATTCAGCTGCAGTGACACATCCACACAGGGCCAGGGAGAATGTTTCTCCAGTAATGGGGTCCCACACACCACACTGCAAGGGCCAGCACCATGAACAGGGTGACCATACACTGCAGGGAGTGGAGTCAGCGCCGGGGAGAGGGTTCCCTCATGATAGGTCATATACAACAAACACACTGCAAGGGACAGCATCATGAACAGTGTGACAATACACTGCAGGGAGTGGAGTCAGCGCCGGGGAGAGGGTTCCCGCCCCCTATAATAGGTCATGTCTAACAAACACACTGCGAGGGACAGAATCATGAACAGTGTGACCATACACTGCAGGGAGTGTAGACAGCGCCGGGGAGAGTGTTCACAAAATATTAGGCCATGTGCAACAAACACACTGCGAGGGACAGCATCATGAACAATGTGACCATACACTGCAGAGAGTGGAGTCAGCGCCGGGGAGAGGGTATCTGCCCCCAATAATAGGCCATGTGCAACAAACACACTGCAAGGGACAGCATCATGAACAGTGTGACCATACACTGCAGGGAGTGGAGTCAGCGGCGGGGAGAGGGTTCCTGCCCCCAATAATAGGCCATATGGATCAAACACACTGCAAGGGAAAGCATCATGAACAGTGTGACCATACACTGCAGGGAGTGGAGTCAGCCCCGGGGTGAGGTTTTCCCCAATAATAGGCCATGTGCAACAAACACACTGCAAGGGACAGCATTATGAACAGTGTGACCATACACTTCAGGGAGTGGAGTCAGCGCCGGGGAGAGGGTTCCTCCCCCCAATAATAGGCCATGTGCAACAAACACACTGCAAGGGAAAGCATCATGAACAGTGTGACCATACACTTCAGGGAGTGGAGTCAGCGCCGGGGAGAGGGTTCACCCAATAATAGGCCATGTGCAACAAACACACTGCAAGGGACAGCATCATGAACAGTGTGACCATACACTTCAGGGAATGGAGTCAGCGCCGGGGAGAGGGTTCCTCCCCCCAATAATAGGCCATGTGCAACAAACACACTGCAAGGGACAGCATCATGAACAGTGTGACCATACACTGCAGAGAGTGGAGTCAGCGCCGGGGAGAGGGTATCTGCCCCCAATAATAGGCCATGTGCAACAAACACACTGCGAGGGACAGCATCATGAACAGTGTGACTATACACTGCAGGGAGTGGAGTCAGCACCGGGGAGAGGGTTCACCCAATAATAGGCCATGTGCAACAAACACACTGCAAGGGACAGCATCATGAACAGTGTGACCACACACTGCAGGGAGTGGAGTCAGCACCGGGGTGAGGGTTCACCCAATAATAGGCCATATGCAACAAACACACTGCGAGGGGCATCATCATGAACAGTGTGACTGTACACTTCAGGGAGTGGAGTCAGCGCCGGGGAGAGGGTTCCTGCCCCCAATAATAGGCCATGTGCAACAAACACACTGCGAGCGACAGCATTAGGAACAGTGTGATCAGACACTGCAGGGAGTGGAGTCAGCGCCGGGGAGAGGGTTCACCCAATAATAGGCCATGTGCAACAAACACACTGCAAGGGACAGCATCATGAACAGTGTGACCATACACTGCAGGGAGTGGAGTCAGCGCCGGCGACTGGTTTTCCCCAATAATAGGCCATGTGCAACAAACACACTGCAAGAGACAGCATTATGAACAGTGTGACCATACACTGCAGGGAGTGGAGTCAGCGCCGGGTAGAGGGTTCCTGCCCCCAATAATAGGCCATGTGCAACAAACACACTGCGAGGGACAGCATTAGGAACAGTGTGACCATACACTGCAGGGAGTGGAGTCAGCACTGGGTAGAGGGTTCACCCAATAATAGGCCATGTGCAACAAACACACTGCGAGGGACAGCATCATGAACAGTGTGACCATACACAGCAGGGAGTGGAGTCACAAACACACTGCGAGGGACAGCATCATGAACAGTGTGACCATACACTGCAGGGAGTGGAGTCAGTGCCGGGGAGAGGATTCCTCCCCCCAATAATAGGCCATATTCAACAAACACACTGCGAGGGAAAGCATCATGAACAGTGTGACCATACACTGCAGGGAGTGGAGTCAGTGCCGGGGAGAGGGTTCACCCAATAATAGGCCATGTGCAACAAACACACTGCAAGGGACAGCATCATGAACAGTGTGACCACACACTGCAGGGAGTGGAGTCAGCGCCAGGGAGAGGGTTCCTTCCCCCAATAATAGGCCATGTGCAACAAACACACTGCGAGGGACAGCATCATGAACAGTGTGACCATACACTGCAGGGAGTGGAGTCAGTGCCGGGGAGAGGGTTCCCCCATAATAGGCCATGTGCAACAAACACACTGCAAGGGACAGCATTATGAACAGTGTGACCATACACTGCAGGGAGTGGAGTCAGTGCCGGGGAGAGGGTTCCCCCATAATAGGCCATGTGCAACAAACACACTGCAAGGGACAGCATTATGAACAGTGTGACCATACACTGCAGGGAGTGGAGTCAGCGCCGGGGAGAGGGTTCCTGCCCCCAATAATAGGCCATGTGCAACAAACACACTGCAAGGGACAGCATCATGAACAGTGTGACCATACACTGCAGGGAGTGGAGTCAGCGCCGGGGAGAGGGTTCCTGCCCCCAATAATAGGCCATGTGCAACAAAAACACTGCAAGGGACAGCATCATGAACAGTGTGACAATACACTGCAGGGAGTGGAGTCAGCGCCGGGGAGAGGGTTCACCCAATAATAGGCCATGTTCAACAAACACACTGCAAGGGACAGCATCATGAACAGTGTGACCATACACTTCAGGGAGTGGAGTCAGTGCCGGGGAGAGGGTTCCCCCATAATAGGCCATGTGCAACAAACACACTGCAAGGGACAGCAACATGAACCTTGTGACAATACACTGGAGGGAGTAGAGTCAGAGCCGGGGAGAGGGTTCCTGACCACAATAATAGGCCATGTCCCACAAACACACTGCGAGGGACAGCATCATGAACAGTGTGACGATACACTGCAGAGAGTGGAGTCAGCGCCGGGGAGAGGGTATCTGCCCCCAATAATAGGCCATGTGAAACAAACACACTGCGAGGGACAGCATCATGAACAGTGTGACCATACACTTCAGGGAGTGGAGTCAGCGCCGGGGAGAGGGTTCACCCAATAATAGGCCATGTGCAACAAACACACTGCAAGGGACAGCATCATGAACAGTGTGACCATACACTTCAGGGAGTGGAGTCAGCGCCGGGGAGAGGGTTCCCCCAATAATAGGCCATGTGCAACAAACACACTGCGAGGGACAGCATCATGAACAGTGTGACCATACACTGCAGGGAGTGGAGTCAGCACCAGGGAGAAGGTTCCCGCCCCCTATAATAGGCAGTGTGAGGATCTTGCCACCTTCTTTGTTACGAAGGTAGAAAACATCTACAGGACCTTTCCCCTCACTTCGATGAATTCAGGTCCCGTTCAGATACCCTTCACCACCTGCACTCTCGCTGTTTTCCCCTTGATCTCACAGGAGGAGCTGCGTATGTTCTGTAGTAGGATTAAATCTGGCTCTCTAACAGATCCGCTTAAGCCTGAACAATTTCTCAAATCCCTGCCTTTGCTCCTTACACCTCTGTGTCAGTTGATCAACATGTCCCTGTCTAAGGCAGTTGTCCCTAGGGCTTGTAAACAAGCCAGGGTGGTCCCGCTGCTAAAAAAACCTACTCTGGATAGCCAAACCAGAGAATTTTCGCCCCATTTCTCTTCTGCTGTGGGTGTCCAAGATTACTGAGGCCTATATTCATTCCATCCTGACAGGATTTTTGGAAAACAACACCTTGCTTGATGCCTCTCAGAATGGTTTTCGCCCAGGTCACAGCACGGAGTCTGCTCTCTTAGCTGTGACCGAACATCTGAGGACAGCCTTAGACGCTGGACGCACCTCAGCGCTGATTTTACTAGATCTCAGCGCCGCATTTGACACAGTATCACAGCAGATCCTGTTACAACGGTTGGAGGAGGCTGGAATTGTGGGCTCAGCCCTGGGTTGGTTCGCCTCTTTCCTTGCGGACAGATCCTTCCAGGTGGCGGCCCCCCCTTTTGCCTCCCTGATACATACTGTGAAGCAGGGGGTTCCACAGGGCTCAGCATTGAGCCCTACGTTATTTAATCTGTACGTCCAACCGTTGGCGGCCGTGGCCAGGAGTAGAGGACTAACAGTAGTATCATATGCTGATGATAGTTAGTAGTAGCATTGTCTAACGACTCCATGCATGACGCCCTCAAGTTTCGGAGCGATCTTGCAGCTGTCGCAGAGTGGATGTCTGCTAACTGTCTCCAGCTTAACGCCAGCAAATCTGAGGTTTTGTTGGTAGGGAAAGACCCTGAGCTGTGGAGCGAGCGTTGGTGGCCGGCATCCTTGGGACGTGCACCCGCCCCAAACAGGTGGTTAAAAACCTGGGTGTATGGGTAGACTCGGCCCTCAGTCTCCAGGCCCAAACCAAACAAGTTGCGGGCACCTGTTTTGGTCTCCTGCGTGGGTTAAAACCCTTGCTAGGTTTTTTCGATTCTTCCACTCGTCAGGTCATCGTCCAGGCTACCATCATGTCTACGTTAGACTATGCCAGCTCTCTGTACCTGGGGGTCAACAAGGCTGAAACTCTACGACTGCAGAGGGTCCAAAATGCGGCTGCTAGAACTCTCTTGGGCCTTCCTAGAATCTGCTCCACGACCAACGCCATCCGCAGACTCCATTGGCTGCCAGTGGCTAGGCGTGTCGAGTTCAAGTCCCTCTGCATTGCCTTTAAAATTATGAAGCGTTCTTCACCTACCATTCTGGCAAACCTGCTCTCACCCTATACACCCACTCGCCACCTTCGATCTATGGGCCAGCATCTGGCTGTTGTCCCTCGGATGAGGAAGGTGCGTGCAGGAGGATGGTCTTTCTGCATTCTGGTGGCGAAACTTTGGAACCCTCTCCTGGTGCACATCCGTAGTATGGACAACTACCTAGCTTTTTGCAAGGCCATTAAAACTCATCTTTTCCCTCCGATTTAGTATCTGCCCTCTTTCTGCAGCCTCCCACTTCTTCTGCCGGTTAGCGCTGGGATGCCCCTTTGCTGGGGCAGCTATGCGCTATATAAAACCTCATAGCGATACCAAAGGGGATGATGGACGGAGCGTTAGAGCAAATCAAACACTCACCCCCAGTCAACTGATCTGGGTTTAATCCATCATCATTCTTTAGCTCACTCCACCACCCCAGTTCAGACATGGCCATATGCAAATCAGTCTGACCCTGTGCCTCATGGGAACAGTTATATAAAACCTCATAACATAACATAACATGTGCAACAAACACACTGCAAGGGACAGCTTCATGAACAGTGTGACCATACACTGCAGGGAGTGGAGTCAGCGCCGGGGAGAGGGTTCCTGCCCCCAATAATAGGCCATATGCATCAAACACACTGCAAGAGACAGCATCATGAACAGTGTGACCATACACTGCAGGGAGTGGAGTCAGCGCCGGGTAGAGGGTTCCTGCCCCCAATAATAGGCCATGTGCAACAAACACACTGCGAGGGACAGCATTAGGAACAGTGTGATCAGACACTGCAGGGAGTGGAGTCGGCGCCGGGGAGAGGGTTCACCCAATAATAGGCCATGTGCAACAAACACACTGCAAGGGACAGCATCATGAACAGTGTGACCATACACTGCAGGGAGTTGAGTCAGTGCCGGGGAGAGGGTTCCCCCATAATAGGCCGTATACAACAAACACACTACAAGGGACAGCATCATGAACAGTGTGACCATACACTGCAGGGAGTGGAGTCAGCACCAGGGAGAGGGTTCACCCAATAATAGGCCATGTGCAACAAACACACTGAGAGGGACAGCATCATGAACAGTGTGACCATACACTGCAGGGAGTGGAGTCAGTGCCGGGGAGAGGGTTCACCCAATAATAGGCCATGTGCAACAAACACACTGCGAGGGACAGCATCATGAACAGTGTGACCATACACAGTAGGGAGTGGAGTCAGCGCCGGGGAGAGGGTTCCTCCCCCAATAATAGGCTATGTGCAACAAACACACTGCAAGGGACAGCAACACGAACCTTGTAACAATTCACTGGAGGGAGTAGAGTCAGAGCCGGGAGAGGGTTCCTGACCACAATAATAGGCCATGTCCCACAAACACACTGCGAGGGACAGCATCATGAACAGTGTGACCATACACTGCAGGGAGTGGAGTCACAAACACACTGCGAGGGACAGCATCATGAACAGTGTGACCATACACTGCAGGGAGTGGAGTCAGTGCCGGGGAGAGGGTTCACCCAATAATAGGCCATGTGCAACAAACACACTGCAAGGGACAGCATCATGAACAGTGTGACCATACACTTCAGGGAGTGGAGTCAGAGCCGGGGAGAGGGTTCACCCAATAATAGGCCATGAGCAACAAACACACTGCAAGGGACAGCATCATGAACAGTGTGACCATACACTTCAGGGAGTGGAGTCAGCGCCGGGGAGAGGGTTCACCCAATAATAGGCCATGTGCAACAAACACACTGCAAGGGACAGCATCATGAACAGTGTGACCATACACTTCAGGGAGTGGAGTCAGCGCCGGGGAGAGGGTTCACCCAATAATAGGCCATGTGCAACAAACACACTGCAAGGGACAGCATCATGAACAGTGTGACCATACACTGAAGTGAGTGGAGTCAGCGCAGGGGAGAGGGTTCACCCAATAATAGGCCATGTGCAACAAACACACTGCAAGGGACAGCATCATGAACAGTGTGACCATACACTGCAGGGAGTGGAGTCAGCGCCGGGGAGAGGGTTCCTGCCCCCAATAATAGGCCATATGCATCAAACACACTGCAAGAGACAGCATCATGAACAGTGTGACCATACACTGCAGGGAGTGGAGTCAGCGCCGGGTAGAGGGTTCCTGCCCCCAATAATAGGCCATGTGCAACAAACACACTGCGAGGGACAGCATTAGGAACAGTGTGATCAGACACTACAGGGAGTGGAGTCAGCGCCGGGGAGAGGGTTCACCCAATAATAGGCCATGTGCAACAAACACACTTGAAGGGACAGCATCATGAACAGTGTGACCATACACTGCAGGGAGTTGAGTCAGTGCCAGGGAGAGGGTTCCCCCATAATATGCCATGAGCAACAAACACACTGCAAGGGACAGCATCACAAACAGTGTGACCATACACTGCAGGGAGTGGAGTCAGCGCCGGCGAGTGGTTTCCCCCAGTAGTAGGCCATACGCAACAAACACACTGCAAGGGACAGCATCACAAACAGTGTGACCATACACTGCACTGCAGGAAGTGAAACCAGCCCCCGGGTGAGGTTTTCCCCAATAATAGGCCATGTGCAACAAATACATTGCGAGGGACAGCATCATGAACAGTGTGACCATACACTTCAGGGAGTGGAGTCAGAGCCGGGGAGAGGGTTCACCCAATAATAGGCCATGTGCAACAAACAAACTGCAAGGGACAGCATCACAAACAGTGTGACCGTACACTGCAGGGAGTAGAGTCAGTGCCGGGGAGAGGGTTCACCCAATAATAGGCCATGTGCAACAAACACACTGCGAGGGACAGCATCATGAACAGTGTGACCATACACAGTAGGGAGTGGAGTCAGCGCCGGGGAGAGGGTTCCTCCCCCCAATAATAGGCCATGTGCAACAAACACACTGCAAGGGATAGCATCATGAACAGTGTGACCATACACTGCAGGGAGTGGAGTCACAAACACACTGCGAGGGACAGCATCATGAACAGTCTGACCATACACTTCAGGGAGTGGAGTCAGAGCCGGGGAGAGGGTTCACCCAATATTAGGCCATGTGCAACAAACACACTGCAAGGGACAGCATCACAAACAGTGTGACCATACACTGCAGAGAGTGGAGTCAGCGCCGGGGAGATGGTTCCCCCAATAATAGGCCATGTGCAACAAACACACTGCAAGAGACAGCATCATGAACAGTGTGACCATACACTTCAGGGAGTGGAGTCAGCGGCGGGGAGAGGGTTCCTGCCCCCAATAATAGGCCATATGGATCAAACACACTGCAAGAGACAGCATCATGAACAGTGTGACCATACACTGCAGGGAGTGGAGTCAGCGCCGGGTAGAGGGTTCCTGCCCCCAATAATAGGCCATGTGCAACAAACACACTGCGAGGGACAGCATTAGGAACAGTGTGATCAGACACTGCAGGGAGTGGAGTCGGCGCCGGGGAGAGGGTTCACCCAATAATAGGCCATGTGCAACAAACACACTGCAAGGGACAGCATCATGAACAGTGTGACCATACACTGCAGGGAGTTGAGTCAGTGCCGGGGAGAGGGTTCCCCCATAATAGGCCGTATACAACAAACACACTACAAGGGACAGCATCATGAACAGTGTGACCATACACTGCAGGGAGTGGAGTCAGCACCAGGGAGAGGGTTCACCCAATAATAGGCCATGTGCAACAAACACACTGAGAGGGACAGCATCATGAACAGTGTGACCATACACTGCAGGGAGTGGAGTCAGTGCCGGGGAGAGGGTTCACCCAATAATAGGCCATGTGCAACAAACACACTGCGAGGGACAGCATCATGAACAGTGTGACCATACACAGTAGGGAGTGGAGTCAGCGCCGGGGAGAGGGTTCCTCCCCCCAATAATAGGCTATGTGCAACAAACACACTGCAAGGGACAGCAACACGAACCTTGTAACAATTCACTGGAGGGAGTAGAGTCAGAGCCGGGGAGAGGGTTCCTGACCACAATAATAGGCCATGTCCCACAAACACACTGCGAGGGACAGCATCATGAACAGTATGACCATACACTGCAGGGAGTGGAGTCACAAACACACTGCGAGGGACAGCATCATGAACAGTGTGACCATACACTGCAGGGAGTGGAGTCAGTGCCGGGGAGAGGATTCCTCCCCCCAATAATAGGCCATATTCAACAAACACACTGCGAGGGAAAGCATCATGAACAGTTTGACCATACACTGCAGGGAGTGGAGTCAGCGCCGGGGAGAGGCCCCCCCCCCCAATAATAGGCCATCTGCAACAAACACACTTCGAGGGACAGCATCATGAACCTTGTGACCATACACTGCAGGGAGCAGAGCCAGTGCCGGGGAGAGGGTTCACCCAATAATAGGCCATGAACAGCAAACACACTGCGAGGGACAGCATCATGAACAGTGTGACCATACACTGCAGGGAGTGGAGTCAGCGCCGGGTAGAGGGTTCCTGCCCACAATAATAGGCCATGTGCAACAAACACACTGCAAGGGACAGCATCACAAACAGTGTGACCATACACTGCAGGGAGTGGAGTCAGCGCCGGCGAGTGGTTTCCCCCAGTAGTAGGCCATACGCAACAAACACACTGCAAGGGACAGCATCACAAACAGTGTGACCATACACTGCACTGCAGGAAGTGAAACCAGCCCCGGGGTGAGGTTTTCCCCAATAATAGGCCATGTGCAACAAATACATTGTGAGGGACAGCATCATGAACAGTGTGACCATACACTGCAGGGAGTGGAGTCAGTGCCGGGGAGAGGGTTCACCCAATAATAGGCCATGTGCAACAAACACACTGCGAGGGACAGCATCATGAACAGTGTGACCATACACAGTAGGGAGTGGAGTCAGCGCCGGGGAGAGGGTTCCTCCCCCCAATAATAGGCCATGTGCAACAAACACACTGCAAGGGACAGCATCATGAACAGTGTGACCATACACTGCAGGGAGTGGAGTCACAAACACACTGCGAGGGACAGCATCATGAACAGTCTGACCATACACTTCAGGGAGTGGAGTCAGAGCCGGGAAGAGGGTTCACCCAATAATAGGCCATGTGCAACAAACACACTGCAAGGGACAGCATCACAAACAGTGTGACCATACACTGCAGGGAGTGGAGTCAGCGTCGGGGAGATGGTTCTCCCAATAATAGGCCATGTGCAACAAACACACTGCAAGGGACAGCATCATGAACAGTGTGACCATACACTTCAGGGAGTGGAGTCAGCGCCGGGGAGAGGGATCCTGCCCCCAATAATAGGCCATATGCATCAAACACACTGCAAGAGACAGCATCATGAACAGTGTGACCATACACTGCAGGGAGTGGAGTCAGCGCCGGGTAGAGGGTTCCTGCCCCCAATAATAGGCCATGTGCAACAAACACACTGCGAGGGACAGCATTAGGAACAGTGTGATCAGACACTGCAGGGAGTGGAGTCAGCGCCGGGGAGAGGGTTCACCCAATAATAGGCCATGTGCAACAAACACACTGCAAGGGACAGCATCATGAACAGTGTGACCATACACTGCAGGGAGTTGAGTCAGTGCCGGGGAGAGGGTTCCCCCATAATAGGCCGTATACAACAAATACACTACAAGGGACAGCATCATGAGCAGCGTGACCAAACGCTGCAGGGAGTGGAGTCAGCACCAGGGAGAGGGTTCACCCAATAATAGGCCATGTGCAACAAACACACTGCGAGGGACAGCATCATGAACAGTGTGACCATACACAGTAGGGAGTGGAGTCAGCGCCGGGGAGAGGGTTCCTCCCCCCAATAATAGGCTATGTGCAACAAACACACTGCAAGGGACAGCAACATGAACCTTGTAACAATACACTGGAGGGAGTAGAGTCAGAGCCGGGGAGAGGGTTCCTGACCACAATAATAGGCCATGTCCCACAAACACACTGCGAGGGACAGCATCATGAACAGTGTGACCATACACTGCAGGGAGTGGAGTCACAAACACACTGCGAGGGACAGCATCATGAACAGTGTGACCATACACTGCAGGGAGTGGAGTCAGTGCCGGGGAGAGGATTCCTCCCCCCAATAATAGGTCATATTCAACAAACACTCTGCGAGGGAAAGCATCATGAACAGTGTGACCATACACTGCAGGGAGTGGAGTCAGCGCCGGGGAGAGGCCCCCCCAATAATAGGCCATCTGCAACAAACACACTGCGAGGGACAGCATCATGAACCTTGTGACCATACACTGCAAGGAGCGGAGCCAGCGCCGGGGAGAGGGTTCACCCAATAATAGGCCATGAACAGCAAACACACTGCGAGGGACAGCATCATGAACAGTGTGACCATACACTGCAGGGAGTGCAGTCACAAACACACTGCGAGGGGCAGCCTCATGAACAGCGTGACCATACACTGCAGGGAGTGGTGTCAGTGCCGGGGAGAGGATTCCTCCCCCAATAGTAGGCCATATGCAACAAACACACTGTGAGGGACAGCATTATGAACAGTGTGACCATACACTGCAGGGACTGGAGTCAGCGCCAGGGAGAGGGTTCCTGCCCCCAATAATAGGCCATATGCAACAAACACACTGCAAGGGTCAGCATCATGAACAGTGTGACCATACACTGGAGGAAGTGTAGTCAGCACCGGGGAGAGGTGTCCCCCAATAATAGGCCATGTGCAACAAACACACTGCGAGGGACAGCATCATGAACAGTGTGACCATACACTGCAGGGAGTGCAGTCACAAACACACTGCGAGGAGCAGCCTCATGAACAGCGTGACCACACACTGCAGGAAGTGGTGTCAGTGCCGGGGAGAGGATTCCTCCCCCCAATAATAGGCCATATTCAACAAACACACTGCGAGGGAAAGCATCATGAACAGTGTGACCATACACTGCAGGGAGTGGAGTCAGCGCCGGGGAGTGGCCCCTCCCCCAATAATAGGGCATGTGCAACAAACACACTGCAAGGGACAGCATCATGAACAGTGTGACCATACACTGCAGGGAGTGGAGTCAGCGCCAGGGAGACGGTTCCTGCCCCTAATAATAGGCCATATGCAACAAACACACTGTGAGGGAGAGCATCATGAACAGTGTGACCATACACTGCAGGGAGTGGAGTCAGCGCCAGGGAGAGGGTTCCTGTCCCTAATAATAGGCCATGTGCAACAAACACACTGCAAGGGACAGCATCATGAACAGTGTGACCATACACTGCAGGGAGTGTAGTCACAAACACACTGCGAGGGATAGCATCATGAACAGTGTGACTATACAGTGCAGGGAGTGTGAGTCAGCGCCGGGGAGAGGATTCCTGCCCCCGATAATAGGCCATATGCAACAAACACACTGCAAGGGACAGCATCATGAACAGTGTGACCATACTCTGCAGGGAGTGGAGTCAGCGCCGGGGAGAGGATTCCTCCCCCAATAATAGGCCATATGCAACAAACACTATGTGAGGGACAGCATCATGAACCTTGTGCCCATACACTGGAGGAAGTGTAGTCAGCACCGGGGAGAGGGTTCCCCCAATAATAGGCCATGAGCAACAAACACACTGCAAGGGACAGCATCATGAACAGTGTGACCATACACTGCAGGGAGTGGAGTCAGTGCCCAGGAGAGGATTCCTGCCCCCGATAATAGGCCATATGCAACAAACACACTGCAAGGAACAGCATCATGAACAGTGTGACCATACTCTGCAGGGAGTGGAGTCAGCGCCGGGGAGAGGATTCCTCCCCCAATAATAGGCCATATGCAACAAACACTATGTGAGGGACAGCATCATGAACCTTGTGCCCATACACTGGAGGAAGTGTAGTCAGCACCGGGGAGAGGGTTCCCCCAATAATAGGCCATGAGCAACAAACACACTGCAAGGGACAGCATCACAAACAGTGTGACCATACACTGCAGGGAGTGGAGTCAGCGCCGGCGAGTGGTTTCCCCCAGTAATAGGCCATATGCAACAAACACACTGCAAGGGACAGCATCACAAACAGTGTGACCATACACTGCAGGGAGTGGAGTCAGCGCCGGGGAGTGGTTTCCCCCAATAATAGGCCATGTGCAACAAACCCACTGAAAGAACAGCATCATGAGCAGTGTGACCATACTCTGCAGGGAGTGGAGTCAGTGCTGGGGAGAGGGTTACCCCAATAATAGGCCATGTGCAACAAACACACTGTGAGGGACAGCATCACAAACAGTGTGACCATACACTGCAGGGAGTGGAGTCAGCGCCGGGGAGTGGTTTCCCCCAATAATAGGCCATGTGCAACAAACACACTGCAAGGGACAGCATCATGAACAGTGTGACCATACACTGCAGGGAGTGGAGTCAGCGCCAGGGAGAGGGTTCCTGCCCCTAATAATAGGCCATATGCAACAAACACACTGTGAGGGAGAGCATCATGAACAGTGTGACCATACACTGCAGGGAGTGGAGTCAGCGCCAGGGAGAGGGTTCCTGTCCCTAATAATAGGCCATGTGCAACAAACACACTGCAAGGGACAGCATCATGAACAGTGTGACCATACACTGCAGGGAGTGGAGTCACAAACACACTGCGAGGGACAGCATCATGAACAGTGTGACTATACAGTGCAGGGAGTGTGAGTCAGCGCCGGGGAGAGGCCCCCCCCCCAATAATAGGCCATGTGCAACAAGCACACTGCAAGGGACAGCATTATGAACAGTGTGACCATACACTACAGGGAGTGGAGTCAGCGCCAGGGAGAGGGTTCCTGCACCCAATAATAGGCCATATGCAACAAACACACTGCAAGGGACAGCATCATGAACAGTGTGACCATAAACTGCAGGGAGTGGAGTCAGTGCCCAGGAGAGGATTCCTGCCCCCGATAATAGGCCATATGCAACAAACACACTGCAAGGGACAGCATCATGAACAGTGTGACCATACTCTGCAGGGAGTGGAGTCAGCGCCGGGGAGAGGATTCCTCCCCCAATAATAGGCCATATGCAACAAACACTATGTGAGGGACAGCATCATGAACCTTGTGCCCATACACTGGAGGAAGTGTAGTCAGCACCGGGGAGAGGGTTCCCCCAATAATAGGCCATGTGCAACAAACACACTGCAAGGGACAGCATCATGAACAGTGTGACCATATTCTGCAGGGAGTGGAGTCAGCGCCGGGGAGAGGATTCCTCCCCCAATAATAGGCCATATGCAACAAACACTATGTGAGGGACAGCATCATGAACCTTGTGCCCATACACTGGAGGAAGTGTAGTCAGCACCGGGGAGAGGGTTCCCCCAATAATAGGCCATGAGCAACAAACACACTGCAAGGGACAGCATCACAAACAGTGTGACCATACACTGCAGGGAGTGGAGTCAGCGCCGGCGAGTGGTTTCCCCCAGTAATAGGCCATATGCAACAAACACACTGCAAGGGACAGCATCACAAACAGTGTGACCATACACTGCAGGGAGTGGAGTCAGCGCCGGGGAGTGGTTTCCCCCAATAATAGGCCATGTGCAACAAACACACTGCGAGGGACAGCATCACAAACAGTGTGACCATACACTGCAGGGAGTGGAGTCAGCGCCGGGGAGTGGTTTCCCCCAATAATAGGCCATGTGCAACAAACACACTGAAAGAACAGCATCATGAGCAGTGTGACCATACTCTGCAGGGAGTGGAGTCAGTGCCCAGGAGAGGATTCCTGCCCCCGATAATAGGCCATATGCAACAAACACACTGCAAGGGACAGCATCATGAACAGTGTGACCATACTCTGCACGGAGTGGAGTCAGCGCCGGGGAGAGGATTCCTCCCCCAATAATAGGCATATGCAACAAACACTATGTGAGGGACAGCATCATGAACCTTGTGCCCATACACTGGAGGAAGTGTAGTCAGCACCGGGGAGAGGGTTCCCCCAATAATAGGCCATGAGCAACAAACACACTGCAAGGGACAGCATCATGAACAGTGTGACCATACACTGCAGGGAGTGGAGTCAGTGCCCAGGAGAGGATTCCTGCCCCCGATAATAGGCCATATGCAACAAACACACTGCAAGGGACAGCATCATGAACAGTGTGACCATACTCTGCAGGGAGTGGAGTCAGCGCCGGGGAGAGGATTCCTCCCCCAATAATAGGCCATTTGCAACAAACACTATGTGAGGGACAGCATCATGAACCTTGTGCCCATACACTGGAGGAAGTGTAGTCAGCACCGGGGAGAGGGTTCCCCCAATAATAGGCCATGAGCAACAAACACACTGCAAGGGACAGCATCAAAAACAGTGTGACCATACACTGCAGGGAGTGGAGTCAGCGCCGGCGAGTGGTTTCCCCCAGTAATAGGCCATATGCAACAAACACACTGCAAGGGACAGCATCACAAACAGTGTGACCATACACTGCAGGGAGTGGAGTCAGCGCCGGGCAGTGGTTTCCCCCAATAATAGGCCATGTGCAACAAACACACTGAAAGAACAGCATCATGAGCAGTGTGACCATACTCTGCAGGGAGTGGAGTCAGTGCTGGGGAGAGGGTTCCCCCAATAATAGGCCATGTGCAACAAACACACTGCGAGGGACAGCATCACAAACAGTGTGACCATACACTGCAGGGAGTGGAGTCAGCGCCGGGGAGTGGTTTCCCCCAATAATAGGCCATGTGCAACAAACACACTGCAAGGGACAGCATCATGAACAGTGTGACCATACACTGCAGGGAGTGGAGTCAGCGCCAGGGAGAGGGTTCCTGTCCCTAATAATAGGCCATGTGCAACAAACACACTGCAAGGGACAGCATCATGAACAGTGTGACCATACACTGCAGGGAGTGGAGTCACAAACACACTGCGAGGGACAGCATCATGAACAGTGTGACTATACAGTGCAGGGAGTGTGAGTCAGCGCCGGGGAGAGGCCCCCCCCCCAATAATAGGCCATGTGCAACAAGCACACTGCAAGGGACAGCATTATGAACAGTGAGACCATACACTACAGGGAGTGGTGTCAGCGCCAGGGAGAGGGTTCCTGCACCCAATAATAGGCCATATGCAACAAACACACTGCAAGGGACAGCATCATGAACAGTGTGACCATACACTGCAGGGAGTGGAGTCAGTGCCCAGGAGAGGATTCCTGCCCCCGATATTAGGCCATATGCAACAAACACACTGCAAGGGACAGCATCATGAACAGTGTGACCATACTCTGCAGGAAGTGGAGTCAGCGCCGGGGAGAGGATTCCTCCCCCAAAAATAGGCCATATGCAACAAACACTATGTGAGGGACAGCATCATGAACCTTGTGCCCATACACTGGAGGAAGTGTAGTCAGCACCGGGGAGAGGGTTCCCCCAATAATAGGCCATGTGCAACAAACACACTGCAAGGGACAGCATCATGAACAGTGTGACCATACTCTGCAGGGAGTGGAGTCAGCGCCGGGGAGAGGATTCCTCCCCCAATAATAGGCCATATGCAACAAACACTATGTGAGGGACAGCATCATGAACCTTGTGCCCATACACTGGAGGAAGTGTAGTCAGCACCGGGGAGAGGGTTCCCCCAATAATAGGCCATGAGCAACAAACACACTGCAAGGGACAGCATCACAAACAGTGTGACCATACACTGCAGGGAGTGGAGTCAGCGCCGGCGAGTGGTTTCCCCCAGTAATAGGCCATATTCAACAAACACACTGCAAGGGACAGCATCACAAACAGTGTGACCATACACTGCAGGGAGTGGAGTCAGCGCCGGGAGTGGTTTCCCCAATAATAGGCCATGTGCAACAAACACACTGCGAGGGACAGCATCACAAACAGTGTGACCATACACTGCAGGGAGTGGAGTCAGCGCCGGGGAGTGGTTTCCCCCAATAATAGGCGATGTGCAACAAACACACTGAAAGAACAGCATCATGAGCAGTGTGACCATACTCTGCAGGGAGTGGGCCTGCGAGTGGTTTCCCCCGTAATAGGCCATATGCAACAAACACACTGCAAGGGACAGCATCACAAACAGTGTGACCATACACTGCAGGAAGTGAAACCAACCCCGGGGTGAGGTTTTCCCCAATAGTAGGCCTTGTGCAACAAATACATTGCGAGGGACAGCATCATGAACATTGTGACCATACACTTCAGGGAGTGGAGTCAACGCCGGGGAGTGGTTTTCTCCAATAATAGGCCATGTGCAACAAACACACTGCGAGGGACAGCATCATGAACAGTGTGACCATACACTGCAGGGAGTGCAGTCACAAACACACTGCAAGGGGCAGCCTCATGAACAGCATTACCATACACTGCAGGGAGTGGTGTCAGTGCCGGGGAGAGGATTCCTCCCCCCAATAATAGGCCATATTCAACAAACACACTGCGAGGGAAAGCTTCATGAACAGTGTGACCATACACTGCAGTGAGTGGAGTCAGCGCCGGGGAGAGGCCCCTCCCCCAATAATAGGGCATGTGCAACAAACACACTGCAAGGGACAGCATTATGAACAGTGTGACCATACTCTGCAGGGAGTGGAGTCAGCGCCAGGGAGAGGGTTCCTGCCCCTAATAATAGGCCATATGCAACAAACACACTGTGAGGGAGAGCATCATGAACAGTGTGACCATACACTGCAGGGAGTGGAGTCAGCGCCAGGGAGAGGGTTCCTGTCCCTAATAATAGGACATGTGCAACAAACACACTGCAAGGGACAGCATCATGAACAGTGTGACCATACACTGCAGGGAGTGGAGTCACAAACACACTGCGAGGGACAGCATCATGAACAGTGTGACTATACAGTGCAGGGAGTGTGAGTCAGCGCCGGGGAGAGGCCAGCCCCCAATAATAGGCCATGTGCAACAAACACACTGCAAGGGACAGCATTATGAACAGTGTGACCATACACTGCAGGGAGTGGAGTCAGCGCCAGGGAGAGGGTTCTTGCACCCAATAATAGGCCATATGCAACAAACACACTGCAAGGGACAGCATCATGAACAGTGTGACCATACACTGCAGGGAGGGGAGTCAGTGCCCAGGAGAGGATTCCTGCCCCCGATAATAGGCCATATGCAACAAGCACACTGCAAGGGACAGCATCATGAACAGTGTGACCATACTCTGCAGGGAGTGGAGTCAGCGCCGGGGAGAGGATTCCTCCCCCAATAATAGGCCATATGCAACAAACACTCTGTGAGGGACAGCATCATGAACCTTGTGACCATACACTGGAGGAAGTGTAGTCAGCACCGGGGAGAGGGTTCCCCCAATAATAGGCCAAGAGCAACAAACAAACTGCAAGGGACAGCATCATGAACAGTGTGACCATACACTGCAGGGAGTGGAGTCAGCACCGGGGAGAGGGTTCCCCAAATAATAGGCCATGTGCAACAAACACACTGCAAGGGACAGCATCACAAACAGTGTGACCATACACTGCAGGGAGTGGAGTCAGCGCCGGGGAGTGGTTTCCCCCAATAATAGGTCATGTGCAACAAACACACTGAAAGAACAGCATCATGAGCAGTGTGACCATACTCTGCAGGGAGTGGAGTCAGCGCCTGCGAGTGGTTTCCCCCGTAATAGTCCATATGCAACAAACACACTGCAAGGGACAGCATCACAAACAGTGTGACCATACACTGCAGGAAGTGAAACCAACCCCGGGGTGAGGTTTTCCCCAATAGTAGGCCTTGTGCAACAAATACATTGCGAGGGACAGCATCATGAACATTGTGACCATACACTTCAGGGAGTGGAGTCAACGCCGGGGAGTGGTTTTCCCCAATAATAGGCCATGTGCAACAAACACACTGCGAGGGACAGCATCATGAACAGTGTGACCATACACTGCAGGGAGTGGAGTCAGTGCCGGGGAGAGGGCTCCCCCATAACAGGCCATGAGCAACAAACACACTGCAAGAGACAGCATCATGAACAGTGTGACCATACACTTCAGGGAGTGGAGTCAGCACCGGGGAGTGGTTTTCCCCAATAATAGGCCATGTGCAACAAACACACTGAAAGAACAGCAGCATGAGCAGTGTGACCATACTCTGCAGGGAGTGGAGTCAGTGCCGGGGAGAGGGTTCCCCCAATAATAGGCCATGTGCAACAAACACACTGCAAGGGCAGCATCATGAACAGTGTGACTATACACTGCAGGGAGTGGAGTCAGCGCCGGGGAGAGGGTTCCTGCCCCCAATAATAGGCCATGTGCAACAAACACACTGCAAGGGACAGCATCATGAACAGTGTGACCATACACTGCAGGAAGTGGAGTCAGCGCCGGGGAGTGGTTTCCCCCCGTAATAGGCCATATGCAACAAACACACTGCAAGGGACAGCATCACAAACAGTGTGACCATACACTGCAGGGAGTGGAGTCAGCGCCGGCGAGTGGTTTCCCCCTGTAATAGGCCATATGCAACAAACACACTGCAAGGGACAGCATCACAAACAGTGTGACCATACACTGCAGGAAGTGAAATCAGCCCCGGGGTGAGGTTTTCCCCAATAATAGGCCGTATACAACAAACACACTGCAAGGGACAGCATCATGAACAGTGTGACCATACACTGCAAGGAGTGGAGTCAGTGCCGGGGAGAGGGTTCCCTCATGATAGGTCATATACAACAAACACACTGCAAGGGAAAGCATCATGAACAGTGTGACCATACACTGCAGGGAGTGGAGTCAGCACCGGGGAGAGGGTTCCTGCCCCCAATAATAGGCCATATGCAACAAACACACTGCAAGGGACAGCATCATGAACAGTGTGACCATACACTTCAGGGAGTGGAGTCAGCGCCGGGGAGAGGGTTCACCCAATAATACGCCATATGCAACAAACACACTGCAAGGGACAGCATCATGAACAGTGTGACCATACACTGCAGGGAGTGGAGTCACAAACACACTGCGAGGGACAGCATCATGAACAGTGTGACCATACATTGCAGGGAGTGGAGTCAGCGCCGGGCAGAGGGTTCACCCAATAATAGGCCATGTGCAACAAACACACTGCAAGTGACAGCATCATGAACAGTGTGACCATACACTTCAGGGAGTGGAGTCAGCGCCGGGGTGAGGGTTCACCCAATAATAGGCCATGTGCAACAAACAAACTGCAAGGGACAGCATCATGAACAGTGTGACCATACTCTGCAGGGAGTGGAGTCAGCGCCGGGGAGAGGGTTCCTGCCCCCAATAATAGGCCATATGCAACAAACACACTGCAAGGGACAGCATCATGAACAGTGTGACCATACACTGCAGAGAGTGGAGTCAGCGCAGGGGAGAGGGTTCACCCAATAATAGGCCATGTGCAACAAACACACTGCGAGGGACAGCATCATGAACAGTGTGACCATACACTGCAGGGAGTGGAGTCAGCACCGGGGAGAGGGTTCACCCAATAATAGGCCATGTGCAACAAACACACTGCAAGGGACAGCATCATGAACAGTGTGACCATATACTTCAGGGAGTGGAGTCAGCGCCGGGAGAGGGTTCCCCCAATAATAGGCCATGTGCAACAAACACACTGCAAGGGAAAGCATCATGAACAGTGTGACCATACACTGCAGGGAGTGGAGTCAGCGCCGGGTAGAGGGTTCCTGCCCCCAATAATAGGCCATGTGCAACAAACACACTGCGAGGGACACCATTATGAACAGTGTGACCATACACTGCAGGGAGTGGAGTCAGCGAAGGGGAGTGGTTTTCCCCAATAATAGGCCATGTGCAACAAACACACTGCAAGGGACAGCATCATGAACAGTGTGATCATACACTGCAGGGAGTGGAGTCAGTGCCGGGTAGAGGGTTCACCCAATAATAGGCCATGTGCAACGAACACACTGCGAGGGACAGCATCATGAACAGTGTGATCATACACTTCAGGGAGTGGAGTCAGCGCCGGGGAGAGGGTTCCTCCCCCCAATAATAGGCCATATGCAACAAACACACTGCAAGGGACAGCATCACAAACAGTGTGACCATACACTGCAGGAAGTGAAACCAGCCCCGGGGTGAGGTTTTCCCCAATAATAGGCCTTGTGCAACAAATACATTGCGATGGACAGCATCATGAACAGTGTGACCATACACTGCAGGGAGTGGAGTCAGTGCCGGGGAGAGGGTTCACCCAATAATAGGCCATGTGCAACAAACACACTGCAAGGGACAGCATCATGAACAGTGTGACCATACACTTCAGGGAGTGGAGTCAGCGCCGGGGAGAGGGTTCACCCAATAATAGGCCATGTGCAACAAACACATTGAGAGGGACAGCATCATGAACAGTGTGACCACACACTGCAGGGAGTGGAGTCAGCGCCAGGGAGAGGGTTCCTGCCCCCAATAATAGGCCATGTGCAACAAACACACTGCAAGGGACAGCATCATGAACAGTGTGACCATACACTTCAGGGAGTTGAGTCAGTGCCGGGTAGAGGGTTCCTGCCCCCAATAATAGGCCATGTGCAACAAACACACTGCGAGGGACACCATTATGAACAGTGTGACCATACACTGCAGGGAGTGGAGTCAGCGAAGGGGAGTGGTTTTCCCCAATAATAGGCCATGTGCAACAAACACACTGCAAGGGCAGCATCATGAACAGTGTGACTATACACTGCAGGGAGTGGAGTCAGCGCCGGGGAGAGGGTTCCTGCCCCCAATAATAGGCCATGTGCAACAAACACACTGCAAGGGCAGCATCATGAACAGTGTGACTATACACTGCAGGGAGTGGAGTCAGCGCCGGGGAGAGGGTTCCTGCCCCCAATAATAGGCCATGTGCAACAAACACACTGCAAGGGACAGCATCATGAACAGTGTGACCATACACTGCAGGAAGTGGAGTCAGCGCCGGGGAGTGGTTTCCCCCCGTAATAGGCCATATGCAACAAACACACTGCAAGGGACAGCATCACAAACAGTGTGACCATACACTGCAGGGAGTGGAGTCAGCGCCGGCGAGTGGTTTCCCCCTGTAATAGGCCATATGCAACAAACACACTGCAAGGGACAGCATCACAAACAGTGTGACCATACACTGCAGGAAGTGAAATCAGCCCCGGGGTGAGGTTTTCCCCAATAATAGGCCGTATACAACAAACACACTGCAAGGGACAGCATCATGAACAGTGTGACCATACACTGCAAGGAGTGGAGTCAGTGCCGGGGAGAGGGTTCCCTCATGATAGGTCATATACAACAAACACACTGCAAGGGAAAGCATCATGAACAGTGTGACCATACACTGCAGGGAGTGGAGTCAGCACCGGGGAGAGGGTTCCTGCCCCCAATAATAGGCCATATGCAACAAACACACTGCAAGGGACAGCATCATGAACAGTGTGACCATACACTTCAGGGAGTGGAGTCAGCGCCGGGGAGAGGGTTCACCCAATAATACGCCATATGCAACAAACACACTGCAAGGGACAGCATCATGAACAGTGTGACCATACACTGCAGGGAGTGGAGTCACAAACACACTGCGAGGGACAGCATCATGAACAGTGTGACCATACATTGCAGGGAGTGGAGTCAGCGCCGGGCAGAGGGTTCACCCAATAATAGGCCATGTGCAACAAACACTCTGCAAGTGACAGCATCATGAACAGTGTGACCATACACTTCAGGGAGTGGAGTCAGCGCCGGGGTGAGGGTTCACCCAATAATAGGCCATGTGCAACAAACAAACTGCAAGGGACAGCATCATGAACAGTGTGACCATACTCTGCAGGGAGTGGAGTCAGCGCCGGGGAGAGGGTTCCTGCCCCCAATAATAGGCCATATGCAACAAACACACTGCAAGGGACAGCATCATGAACAGTGTGACCATACACTGCAGAGAGTGGAGTCAGCGCAGGGGAGAGGGTTCACCCAATAATAGGCCATGTGCAACAAACACACTGCGAGGGACAGCATCATGAACAGTGTGACCATACACTGCAGGGAGTGGAGTCAGCACCGGGGAGAGGGTTCACCCAATAATAGGCCATGTGCAACAAACACACTGCAAGGGACAGCATCATGAACAGTGTGACCATATACTTCAGGGAGTGGAGTCAGCGCCGGGGAGAGGGTTCCCCCAATAATAGGCCATGTGCAACAAACACACTGCAAGGGAAAGCATCATGAACAGTGTGACCATACACTGCAGGGAGTGGAGTCAGCGCCGGGTAGAGGGTTCCTGCCCCCAATAATAGGCCATGTGCAACAAACACACTGCGAGGGACACCATTATGAACAGTGTGACCATACACTGCAGGGAGTGGAGTCAGCGAAGGGGAGTGGTTTTCCCCAATAATAGGCCATGTGCAACAAACACACTGCAAGGGACAGCATCATGAACAGTGTGATCATACACTGCAGGGAGTGGAGTCAGTGCCGGGTAGAGGGTTCACCCAATAATAGGCCATGTGCAACGAACACACTGCGAGGGACAGCATCATGAACAGTGTGATCATACACTTCAGGGAGTGGAGTCAGCGCCGGGGAGAGGGTTCCTCCCCCCAATAATAGGCCATATGCAACAAACACACTGCAAGGGACAGCATCACAAACAGTGTGACCATACACTGTAGGAAGTGAAACCAGCCCCGGGGTGAGGTTTTCCCCAATAATAGGCCTTGTGCAACAAATACATTGCGATGGACAGCATCATGAACAGTGTGACGATACACTGCAGGGAGTGGAGTCAGTGCCGGGGAGAGGGTTCACCCAATAATAGGCCATGTGCAACAAACACACTGCAAGGGACAGCATCATGAACAGTGTGACCATACACTTCAGGGAGTGGAGTCAGCGCCGGGGAGAGGGTTCACCCAATAATAGGCCATGTGCAACAAACACATTGAGAGGGACAGCATCATGAACAGTGTGACCATACACTTCAGGGAGTGGAGTCAGCGCCGGGGAGAGGGTTCCTCCCCCCAATAAAAGGCCATATGCAACAAACACACTGCAAGGGACAGCATCATGAACAGTGTGACCACACACTGCAGGGAGTGGAGTCAGCGCCAGGGAGAGGGTTCCTGCCCCCAATAATAGGCCATGTGCAACAAACACACTGCAAGGGACAGCATCATGAACAGTGTGACCATACACTTCAGGGAGTTGAGTCAGTGCCGGGTAGAGGGTTCCTGCCCCCAATAATAGGCCATGTGCAACAAACACACTGCGAGGGACACCATTATGAACAGTGTGACCATACACTGCAGGGAGTGGAGTCAGCGAAGGGGAGTGGTTTTCCCCAATAATAGGCCATGTGCAACAAACACATTGGAAGGGAAAGCATCATGAACAGTGTGACCATACACTGCAGGGAGTGGAGTCAGCACCGGGTAGAGGGTTCACCCAATAATAGGCCATGTGCAACAAACACATTGGAAGGGAAAGCATCATGAACAGTGTGACCATACACTGCAGGGAGTGGAGTCAGCACCGGGTAGAGGGTTCACCCAATAATAGGCCATGTGCAACAAACACACTGCAAGGGACAGCATCATGAACATTGTGACCATACACTGCAGGGAGTGGAGTCAGCGCCGGCGACTGGTTTTCCCCAATAATAGGCCATGTGCAACAAACACACTGCAAGGGACAGCATCATGAACAGTGTGATCATACACTGCAGGGAGTGGAGTCAGTGCCGGGAGAGGGTTCCCCCAATAATAGGCCATGTGCAACAAACAAACTGCAAGGGACAGCATCATGAACAGTGTGACCATACACTGCAGGGAGTTGAGTCAGTGCCAGGGAGAGGGTTCCCCCATAATAGGCCATGAGCAACAAACACACTGCAAGGGACAGCATCATGAACAGTGTACCCATACACTGCAGGGAGTGGAGTCAGTGCCGGGTAGAGGGTTCACCCAATAATAGGCCATGTGCAACAAACACACTGCGAGGGACAGCATCATGAACAGTGTGACCATACACTGCAGTGAGTGGGGTCAGCACCGGGGAGAGGGTTCACCCAATAATAGGCCATGAACAGCAAACACACTGCGAGGGACAGCATCATGAACAGTGTGACCATACCCTGCAGGGAGTGCAGTCACAAACACACTGCGAGAGGCAGCCTCATGAACAGCGTGATCATACACTGCAGGGAGTGGGGTCAGCACCGGGGAGAGGGTTCACCCAATAATAGGCCATGTGCAACAAACACACTGAAAGAACAGCATCATGAGCAGTGTGACCATACTCTGCAGGGAGTGGAGTCAGCGCCGGGGAGAGGGTTCCTCCCCCCAATAATAGGCCATGTGCCACAAACACACTGCAAGGGACAGCATTATGAGCAGTGTGACCATACACTGCAGGGAGTGGAGTCAGCGCCGGGGAGAGGGTTCCTCCCCCCAATAATAGGCCATGTGCCACAAACACACTGCAAGGGACAGCATTATGAACAGTGTGACCATACACTTCAGGGAGTGGGGTCAGCACCGGGGAGAGGGTTCACCCAATAATAGGCCATATGCAACAAACACACTGCAATGGACAGCATCATGAACAGTGTGACCATACACTGCAGGGAGTGGAGTCAGCGCCAGGGAGAGGGTTCCTGCCCCCAATAATAGGCCATATGCAACAAACACACTGCAAGGGACAGCATCATGAACAGTGTGACCATACACTGCAGAGAGTGGAGTCAGCGCCGGGGAGAGGGTATCTGCCCCCAATAATAGGCCATGTGCAACAAACAACTGCAAGGGACAGCATCATGAACAGTGTGACCATACACTGCAGGGAGTGGAGTCACAAACACACTGCGAGGGACAGCCTCATGAACAGTGTGACCATACACTGCAGGGAGTGGAGTCAGCGCCGGGGAGTGGTTTTCCCCAATAATAGGCCATGTGCAACAAACACATTGGAAGGGAAAGCATCATGAACAGTGTGACCATACACTGCAGGGAGTGGAGTCAGCACTGGGTAGAGGGTTCACCCAATAATATGCCATGTGCAACAAACACACTGCAAGGGACAGCATCATGAACAGTGTGACCATACACTGCAGGGAGTGGAGTCAGCGCCGGGGAGTGGTTTTCCCCAATAATAGGCCATGTGCAACAAACACATTGGAAGGGAAAGCATCATGAACAGTGTGACCATACACTGCAGGGAGTGGAGTCAGCACCGGGTAGAGGGTTCACCCAATAATAGGCCATGTGCAACAAACACATTGGAAGGGAAAGCATCATGAACAGTGTGACCATACACTGCAGGGAGTGGAGTCAGCACCGGGTAGAGGGTTCACCCAATAATAGGCCATGTGCAACAAACACACTGCAAGGGACAGCATCATGAACATTGTGACCATACACTGCAGGGAGTGGAGTCAGCGCCGGCGACTGGTTTTCCCCAATAATAGGCCATGTGCAACAAACACACTGCAAGGGACAGCATCATGAACAGTGTGATCATACACTGCAGGGAGTGGAGTCAGTGCCGGGGAGAGGGTTCCCCCAATAATAGGCCATGTGCAACAAACAAACTGCAAGGGACAGCATCATGAACAGTGTGACCATACACTGCAGGGAGTTGAGTCAGTGCCAGGGAGAGGGTTCCCCCATAATAGGCCATGAGCAACAAACACACTGCAAGGGACAGCATCATGAACAGTGTACCCATACACTGCATGGAGTGGAGTCAGTGCCGGGTAGAGGGTTCACCCAATAATAGGCCATGTGCAACAAACACACTGCGAGGGACAGCATCATGAACAGTGTGACCATACACTGCAGTGAGTGGGGTCAGCACCGGGGAGAGGGTTCACCCAATAATAGTCCATGAACAGCAAACACACTGCGAGGGACAACATCATGAACAGTGTGACCATACCCTGCAGGGAGTGCAGTCACAAACACACTGCGAGGGGCAGCCTCATGAATAGCGTGATCATACACTGCAGGGAGTGGGGTCAGCACCGGGGAGAGGGTTCACCCAATAATAGGCCATGTGCAACAAACACACTGAAAGAACAGCATCATGAGCAGTGTGACCATACTCTGCAGGGAGTGGAGTCAGCGCCGGGGAGAGGGTTCCTCCCCCCAATAATAGGCCATGTGCCACAAACACACTGCAAGGGACAGCATTATGAACAGTGTGACCATACACTGCAGGGAGTGGAGTCAGCGCCGGGGAGAGGGTTCCTCCCCCCAATAATAGGCCATGTGCCACAAACACACTGCAAGGGAAAGCATCTTGAACAGTGTGACCATACACTGCAGGGAGTGGGGTCATCACCGGGGAGAGGGTTCACCCATTAATAGGCCATATGCAACAAACACACTGCAAGGGACAGCATCATGAACAGTGTGACCACACACTGCAGGGAGTGGAGTCAGCGCCAGGGAGAGGGTTCCTGCCCCCAATAATAGGCCATATGCAACAAACACACTGCAAGGGACAGCATCATGAACAGTGTGACCATACACTGCAGGAAGTGGAGTCAGCGCCGGGGAGTGGTTTTCCCCCATTAATAGGCCATGTGCAACAAACACATTGGAAGGGAAAGCATCATGAACAGTGTGACCATACACTGCAGGGAGTGGAGTCAGCACCGGGTAGAGGGTTCACCCAATAATAGGCCATGTGCAACAAACACACTGCAAGGGACAGCATCATGAACAGTGTGACCATACACTGCAGTGAGTGGAGTCAGTGCCGGGGAGAGGGTTCCCCCAAAAATAGGCCATGTGCAACAAACACACTGCAAGGGAAAGCATCATGAACAGTGTGACCATACACTGCAGGGAGTGGAGTCAGCACCGGGGAGAGGGTTCAGCCAATAATAGGCCATGTGCAACAAACACACTGCAAGGGACAGCATCATGAACAGTGTGACCATACACTGCAGGGAGTGGAGTCAGCGCCGGGGAGAGGGTTCCTGCCCCCAATAATAGGCCATATGCAACAAACACACTGCAAGGGACAGCATCATGAACAGTGTGACCATACACTGCAGGGAGTGGAGTCAGCGCCGGGGAGAGGGTTCACCCAATAATAGGCCATGTGCAACAAACACACTGGAAGGGACAGCATCATGAACAGTGTGACCATACACTGCAGGGAGTTGAGTCAGTGCCAGGGAGAGGGTTCCCCCATAATGGGCCATATGCAACAAACACACTGCAAGGGACAGCATCATGAACAGTGTGACCATACACTGCAGGGAGTGGAGTCAGCGCCGGGGAGAGGGTTCACCCAAAAATAGGCCATGTGCAACAAACACACTGCAAGGGAAAGCATCATGAACAGTGTGACCATACACTGCAGGGAGTGGAGTCAGTGCCGGGTAGAGGGTTCACCCAATAATAAGCCATGTGCAACAAACACACTGGAAGGGACAGCATCATGAACAGTGTGACCATACACTGCAGGGAGTGGAGTCAGTGCCGGGTAGAGGGTTCACCCAATAATAAGCCATGTGCAACAAACACACTGCGAGGGATAGCATCATGAACAGTGTGACCATACACTGCAGTGAGTGGAGTCAGCGCCGGGGAGAGGGTTCCTCCCCCCAATAATTGGCCATGTGCAACAAACACACTGCAAGGGACAGCATCATGAACAGTGTGACCATACACTGCAGAGAGTGGAGTCAGCGCAGGGGAGTGGTTTTCCCCAATAATAGGCCATGTGCAACAAACACACTGCAAGGGACAGCATCACAAACAGTGTGACCATACACTGCAGGAAGTGAAACCAGCCCCGGGGTGAGGTTTTCCCCAATAATAGGCCTTGTGCAACAAATACATTGCGAGGGACAGCATCATGAACAGTGTGACCATACACTTCAGGGAGTGGAGTCAGAGCTGGGGAGAGGGTTCACCCAATAATAGGCCATGTGTAACAAACACACTGCAAGGGAAAGCATCATGAACAGTGTGACCATACACTGCAGGGAGTGGAGTCAGCACCGGGGAGAGGGTTCACCCAATAATAGGCCATGTGCAACAAACACACTGCAAGGGACAGCATCACAAACAGTGTGACCATACACTGCAGGGAGTGGAGTCAGCGCCGGGGAGAGGGTTCCTGCCCCCAATAATAGGCCATATGCAACAAACACACTGCAAGGGACAGCATCATGAACAGTGTGACCATACACTGCAGGGAGTGGAGTCAGCGCCGGGTAGAGGGTTCCTGCCCCCAATAATAGGCCATATGCAACAAACACACTGCAAGGGACAGCTTCATGAACATTGTGACCATACACTGCAGGGAGTGGAGTCAGCGCCGGGTAGAGGGTTCCTGCCCCCAATAATAGGCCATGTGCAACAAACACACTGCGAGGGACAGCATTATGAACAGTGTGATCAGACACTGCAGGGAGTGGAGTCAGCGCCGGGGAGAGGGTTCACCCAATAATAGGCCATGTGCAACAAACACACTTGAAGGGACAGCATCATGAACAGTGTGACCATACACTGCAGGGAGTTGAGTCAGTGCCAGGGAGAGGGTTCCCCCATAATATGCCATGAGCAACAAACACACTGCAAGGGACAGCATCATGAACAGTGTGACCATACACATGCAGGGAGTGGAGTCAGCGCCGGGGAGAGGGTTCCTGCCCCCAATAATAGGCCATGTGCAACAAACACACTGCGAGGGACAGCATCATGTACAGTGTGACCATACACTGCAGGGAGTGGAGTCAGCGCCGGCGAGTGGTTTCCCCCTATAATCGGCCATATGCAACAAACACACTGCAAGGGACAGCATCATGAACAGTGTGACCATACACTGCAGGGAGTGGAGTCAGCGCCAGGGAGAGGGTTTCTCCCCCCAATAATTGGCCATGTGCAACAAACACACTGCGAGGGAAAGCATCATGAACAGCGTGACCATACACTGCAGGGAGTGCAGTCACAAACACACTGCGAGGGGCAGCCTCATGAACAGCGTGACCATACACTGCAGGGAGTGGAGTCAGCGCCAGGGAGAGGGTTTCTCCCCCCAATAATAGGCCATGTGCAACAAACAGACTACAAGGGACAGCATCGCAGTGTGACCATACACTGCAGGAAGTGAAACCAACCCCGGGATGAGGTTTTCCCCAATAATAGACCTTGTGCAGCAAATACATTGCGAGGGACAGCATCATGAACAGTGTGATCATACACTGCAGGGAGTGGAGTCACAAACACACTGCGAGGGACAGCATTATGAACAGTGTGACCATACACTGCAGGGAGTGCAGTCACAAACACACTGCAAGGGGCAGCATCATGAACAGTGTGACAATACACTGCAGGGAGTGGAGTCAGTGCCGGGGAGAGGATTCCCCCAAAAATAGGCCATGTGCAACAAACACACTGCAAGGGAAAGCATCATGAACAGTGTGACCATACACTGCAGGGAGTGGAGTCAGCACCGGGTAGAGGGTTCACCCAATAATAGGCCATGTGCAACAAACACACTGCAAGGGACAGCATCACAAACAGTGTGACCATACACTGCAGGAAGTGAAACCAGCCCCTGGGTGAGGTTTTCCCCAATAATAGGCCATTTGCAGCAAATACATTGCGAGGGACAGCATCATGAACAGTGTGACCATACACTGCAGGGAGTGGAGTCAGCGCCAGGGAGAGGGTTCCTGCCCCCAATAATAGGCCATATGCAACAAACACACTGCAAGGGACAGCATCACCATACACTGCAGGGAGTGGAGTCAGCTCCGGGGAGAGGGTTCCTCCCCCAATAATTGGCCATATGCAACAAACACTCTGTGAGGGACATCATCATGAACCTTGTGACCATACACTTGAGGAAGTGTAGTCAGCACCGGGGAGAGGGTTCCCCCAATAATAGGCCATGAGCAACAAACACACTGCAAGGGACAGCATCATGAACAGTGTGACAATACACTGCAGGGAGTGGAGTCAGCACCGGAGAGAGGGTTCCCCCAATAATAGGCCATGTGCAACAAACACACTGCAAGGGACAGCATCATGAACAGTGTGACCATACACTGCAGGGAGTGGAGTCAGCGCTGGGGAGTGGTTCTCCCCAATAATAGGCCATGTGCAACAAACACACTGCAAGGGGCAGCATCATTAGCAGTGTGACCATACTCTGCAGGGAGTGGAGTCAGTGCCGGGGAGAGGGTTCCCCCAATAATAGGCCATGTGCAACAAACACACTGCAAGGGACAGCATCATGAACAGTGTGACTATACACTGCAGGGAGTGGAGTCAGCACCGGGAAGAGGGTTCACCCAATAATAGGCCATGTGCAAGAAACACACTGCGAGGGGCATCGTCATGAACTGTGTGACCAGACACTGCAGGGAGTGGAGTCAGTGCCGGGGAGAGGGTTCCACCCATATAATAGGCCATGTGCAACAAACAAACTGCAAGGGACAGCATCATGAACAGTGTGACTATACACTGCAGGGAGTGGAGTCAGCGCTGGGGAGAGGGTTCCCCCAATAATAGGCCATGTGCAACAAACACACTGCAAGGGAAAGCATCATGAACAGTGTGACCATACACTGCAGGGAGTGCAGTCAGCGCCGGGGACAGGGTTCCTGCCCCCAATAATAGGCCATGTGCAACAAACACACTGCGAGGGACAGCATCATGAACAGTGTGACCATACATTGCAGGGAGTGGAGTGAGCGCCAGGAGAGGGTTCTCCCAATATAGGCCATGAGCAACAAACACACTGTGAGGGACAGCATTATGAAGTGTGTGACTAGACACTGAAAGAGGAGTGGAGTCAGCGCCAGGGAGAAGGTTCCCGCCCCCTATAATAGGTCATGTCTAACAAACACACTGCGAGGAACAGAATCATGAACAGTGTGACCATACACTGAAAGAGGAGTGGAGTCAGCTCCAGGGAGAAGGTTCCCGCCCCCTATAATAGGTCATGTCTAACAAACACACTGCGAGGGACAGAATCATGAACATGTGACCATACACTGCAGGGAGTGGAGTCAGCGCCGGGGAGAGGGTTCACCCAATAATAGGCCATGTGCAACAAACACACTGCGAGGGACAGCATCATGAACAGTGTGACCATACACTGCAGGAAGTGAAACCAGCCCGGGGAGAGGGTTCATCCAATAACAGGAATGTGCCCACCCTGAGACAGGCTCACCAGTCTCCACCACAGCTCATAAGAGGAATGTGCCCACCCTGAGACAGGCTCCATATTCTCCCTCACAGCTCCAGTTTCCACAAACCCACCGTAAGAGGAATGTGCCCACCCTGAGACAGGCACTCCAGTCTCCACCACAGCTCATAAGAGGAATGTGCCCACCCTGAGACAGGCTCCCCAGTCTCCATCAGAGCTCCAGTTCCCACAAACCCACCTGTAAGAGGAATGCGTCCACCCTGAGACAGGCTCACCAGTCTCCACCACAGCTCATAAGAGGAATGTGCCCACCCTGAGACAGGCTACTCAATCTCCATCACAGCTCCAGTTCCCAGTAACCCACCTGTAAGAGGAATGTGCCCACCCTGAGAGAGGCACTCCAGTCTTCACCACAGCTCATATAAGGAATGTGCCCACCCTGAGACAGGCACTCCAGTCTATACCACCGCTCCAGTTCCCACAAACCCACCCATAAGAGGAATTTGCCCACCCTGAGACAGGCTCACCAGTCTCCACCAAAGCTCATAAGAGGGATGTGCCGACCCTGCGACAGGCTCACCAGTCTCCACCACAGCTCATAAGAGGAATGTGCCCACCCTGAGCCAGGCTCCTCCATCTCCACCACAGCTCCAGTTCCAAGAAACCCACCCGTAAGAGGAATGTGCCCACCCTGAGACAGGCACTCCAGTCTTCACCACAGCTCATAAAAGGAATGTGCCCACCCTGAGACAGGCACTCCAGTCTCCACCACAGCTCCAGTTCCCACAAACCCACCCATAACAGGAATGTGCCCACCCTGAGACAGGCTACTCAATCTCCATCACAGCTCCAGTTCCCAGTAACCCACCTGTAAGAGGGATGTGCCGACCCTGCGACAGACTCACCAGTCTCCACCACAGCTCATAAGAGGAATGTGCCCACCCTGAGCCAGGCGCCTCCATCTCCACCACAGCTCCAGTTCCAAGAAACCCACCCGTAAGAGGAATGTGCCCACCCTGAGACACGCTCCCCAATTTCCACCACAGCTCAGGTTCCCACAAACCAACCCGTAAGAGGAATTTGCCCACCCTGAGACAGGCTCACCAGTCTCCACCAAAGCTCAAAAGAAGGATGTGCCCACCCTGAGACAGGCTCACCAGTCTCCACCACAGCTCATAAGAGGAATGTGCCCACCCTGAGCCAGGCTCCCCAGTCTCCACCACAGCTCCAGTTCCCAGAAACCCACCCGTAAGAGGAATGGGCCCACCCTGAGACACGCTCCCCAATTTCCACCACAGCTCAGGTGCCCACAAACCAACCCGTAAGAGGAATGTGCCCACCCTGAGACAGGTTCGCCAATCCCCACCACACTCCAGCTCCCACAAACCCACCTGTAAGAGGAATTTGCTCACCCTGAGACAAGCTCCCTAGTCTGCACCACAGCTCCAGTTCCCACAAACCCACTTCTAAGAGGAGGAAACTAATCAAACTCTTCTTGCCCACTCTACAAAGCTGCCAAGTGTTCGAGATCCATTCGTACCCCCTGTACAAATTGTTTTTTTTTTGTTGCATTCTGCGATGTATAGGCATGGTTTTATTATGGTATAAAGAAGATGACCAGTCTCAGAATGCAAAGAAAAAACCTGGACTGGAAGAGCTATTCATGCATGGACCCAGCAAGCTTGGCATGGCTGACTCTACTAGCCTCTCTTCTACGTAACCGAATCAGAAGCTAGTCTATGATGGAAACATTGGAACCATTTGGCAAAGTCACCCCGGACTTACATAAATGTGCCGCAATGCCGTACTAGAGACAGATAGAGCGCTAAAAAAACTCATATAACCACTCCTTGCTATTTAAAGAGCCTCCTCAAACACATTGGAATAATTTGAATTTTTCTATGGTAAGAATTTGTATTTTAGGTCTCGCCTAGGCAGCGCATGCGCTGTATCTCAAGACATGCTGTATCTACTGTGTGGGCTTTCAGCACATCCATCCGTTTTCATTCGTTCCTTCATGTGCCTTTCGAAACTCCATTGTTATCATTGTTGAATAGTTTACATTTGTCCCTCCTTTTGCTGTTTTGGTAATGCCCTGGAGACTGGCTCTGTTACATGGATCACTTCACTATTGCCATATATGTTAGTTTCGGCGCACTACTTTTTCATTAGCTTCATCTTGTTTGACTTTCCGAACGTGCTCAGCCGAGGGCTGCAAATCATGTCCTTATCTTGTTTTCCACTGTCTTTGGTTTCACCAGCACTTTCTCAGCCTGAGGCTATGTTGTTTTTCATCCTATAACATTTTTGGTTTAATTAGCTCAATTGTCCAAACCTTAAATAATATACTTACCTAATGGAAGTGTAGTTTAAGAAGACGTCCAACAGTAGGATCAACCTATTTACATTATGCTTTTGACAGCGTGATTATTTGGATACGATTAAAGAGGTAAACATGCTGTTATTGCTCAGTTTTATGAAAATGCAAGCAGCTTTAAGTTGTGTGCTTTCAACTTTCTTTTAGGTTTCAATCGTTGGTGAAATAAAACCAATGTATGCCTCCTCGTGCTCTCCAAACGTGGCATCTAATATGAGGTTACTTAACAATACATCCTGCAAGTAGACAGTGTAACACCACCTCAGCACCACCGCAGCACCACCTCAGCATCAGCGCAGCACCACCTCAGCATCAGCGCAGCACCACTTCAGCACCAGTCAGTGTCACTCAGCACCACTTCAGCATCACCACCACAGCACCATCAGAGGATCACTGAGCAGCACCTGAGCACCACCACAACACCAGCACCGCACCACCTCAGCATCACTCAGCCACAGCCCAGCACCACCTCAGCACCAGTGCACCACCTCAGCACCAGCACAGCACCACCTCTGCACCAGTGCAGCACCACCTAACTACGAGTGCAGCACTACCTCAGCATCAGTGCAGCATCAGCACAGCATCACTCAGCGCCACCACAGCACAAGCGCAGCATCAGCACAGCACCACCTCCGCATCAGTACACACCACCAGCTCAGCACCAACTCAGCACAAGTGCAGCCCCACCATAGCATTAGTGCAGCACCAACTCAGTACCAGCGCAGCACCACCTCAGCAGCAACTCAGCACCAATGCAGCACCACTTCAGCATTTGCGCAGCACCACCTCAGAACCAGTGCAGCATCACCTCAGCACCAGAGCAGCACCAACTCAGCATCACTCAGCACCACCTGAGCACTAGCACAGCACCACCTGAACACAACCTCTGCACAAGCACACCATCACCTCAGCACCACCTCAGTATCACTCAGCACCATCTCAGCACCAGTGCTCACTGTGCCACCGGATTCAAGCTAGGCTGGCTGATGAGGGGTGATACCACGAATCCGGTCCCAGGATGCTCGTTTATGGTCCAGGAAGGACCTGGCCTGGCAGTTTGGGCTGGACTGTTCCAATGGGGAGCAGGGTCAAGACTGATTTGCATATGGCTGGGTCTAAACTGGGGTGGCGTGGTGAGCAAAAAAACAATGGATTGAACCCAGATCTGTGACTGGGGTGAATGTTTGATTTGTTCAGCAATCCGTCCATCATTTGTTCTTTTTGCTTTTGTCACCCTAAGTGGGAAGGGTATGCCCAGACATGGGTCCCATGCTCACTGTGCCACTGGATTCAAGCTAGCCTGGCTGAAGAAGGGTGACATACCCTGAAACCGGTCCCAGGATGCTTGTTTCCGGTCCAGGGAGGACCTGGCCTGGCAGTTCGGTCTGGACTGTTCCCATGAGGCACAGGGTCAAGACTGATTTGCATATGGCTGGGTCCAAACTGGGGTGACGTGATGAGCAAAAAAACAACGGATTAACCGCAAGATCTGTGACTGGGTGTGACTGTTTGATTTGTTTAGCAATCCGTCCATCATTTGTTCTTTTTGCTTTTGTCGCCCTAAGTGGGAATGGTATGCCCAGACATGGGGCCATGCTCACTGTGCCACTAGTTTTAAGCTCGCCTGGCTGATGAGGGGTGATATCCTGAAACTGGTCCCAGGATGCTTGTGGGCTGGACTGTTCACATGAGGAACAGGGTAAAGACTGATTTGCATGTGGCTGGGTGCAAACTGGGGTGGTGTGGTGAGCAAAAAAACAATAGATTAAATTGAGATCTATGACTAGGGGTCACTGTTTGATTTGTTCAGCATTCCGTCCATCATTTGCTCTTTTTGCTTTTGACCACCTAAGCACCAGCACAGCATCAGCACAGCACCACTTCAGCATCACGCAGCACCATCTCAGCATCAGTGCAGCACCACCTCAGCATCAGCAGAGCACCAACTTAGCACCACCACAGCACCACCTCAGCATCCGCGCAGCGCCACCTCAGTACCAGCGCAGCACCACCTCAGCACCAGCGCAGCACCACCTCAACAACAGCACAGCACCTTCTCAGCATCAGCACACCACCTCCGCATCAGTGCACCACCAGTGCAGCCCCACCTCAGCAGCAATTCAGCACCAATGCAGCACCACTTCAGCATCTGCACAGCACCACCTCGCCATCAGCACACCTTCACCTCAGCACAGCACTAACTCAGCATCACTCAGCACCACCTGAGCACCACCTGAGCACCAGCGCAGCACCACCACCTCCACATGACTCAGGATCACCGCAGCATCACTCAGCGCCACCTTAGCATCACTCAGCACCACCTCAGTATCACTCAGAATCACCTGAGAACCACCACAGCACCACCTCAGCATCAGCACAGCGACATCTCAGCATCAGCACAGCACCATCTCCTCATCAGTGCACCCCCACCAGTGGAGTACCACCTCAGCATCAGCGCAGCACCACCTCAACACCAGTGCAGCACCACCTCAACATCAGCACAGCACCATATCAGCATCAGCACAGCATCACTTCAGCACAGCACCAACTCAGCATCACTCAGCACCACCTGAGCACCAGTGCAACACCACCACCTCAGCATGACTCAGCATGACTCAGCACCATATCAGCACCACTCATAATCACCTCTGCACCTGCACACCATCACCTCAGCATCATTCAGCATCACCCCAGCCTCGAAATCTGGCATCTGTTGATTCTCTCCTAGTGTCCCTCCACTGCTCGTGTTGAAATTCAGATACTATTTCCCAACCTCCACTCTTCTGTTGTTTATTTACCCCCAATACCAAAAAAGCTATAACAAACAAACATTAGAACAGGAAGGAAAAAGTTGCCAGCACTGCGAGGACAAAAAAAAAATACTACAATACATTTTTATGTTAATTCTTTTTTAATAGGGTCGTTCAGTTGTACATAATGTCTTCTTGGTTATAAATAAGGTAAAAAAAATGCTTCTAACACTTTTTTATTATAGCTGTTGAACATGCTGCACAGCAGCCACGCTGCTCTACAACACAGCTTAAAGACATTGGCAAAGCAAATAGCTCTGGCTAAACACTTACAAGGTCCCAAAGGCGAGACCAATTGGCTATGCCAATGCTTGCTAAATTCTTCTTCCCCATGTAACTGGGAATATTATACTACTCCACATGGGCCAGGCATTTGCACCATTTGTAATCTGACAGGGCGACCTTCCTACACTCCTGCAGGGGGAGCTGTGACTTAATCAAGAGCTTGTGAGCTGAAATTAACATCAGGTTGCAAAGGCCCTTGGAGTGTTGTAAAGCTTTCATTGCAGCGGCCCTTCATTCCGCATTATTGCAAAATAATATGCTGCAGGACTCCATAAAGAACACAGGCAAAGAATTCATGTGCCCACTCAGAGCAGGCACTTTGAAGATGCCCCCATCACCGCCGGAAGCACGATATTGACAAAGCACGATATTGCTTCGTAACAAGCAAAAAAGAGGGAAACATCTTTAATTGAAAACTGTGTCTGCAAGAACTTGAATGAAATGTTTGTCATCAATGGAGAAGCACAAAATCCGCTCCACATATCAACCACTCTGAACTCTGGAGAGTCACCTGATATGACAAAACTGTGCTAAACAAAGGGTGAATATCAAAGAGATTCAAACCACCATCTCCAGTCATTTCCTCACCCTCTTGATTACTGTCACATGGCCAGAAAAGAGAGTAGTTGCTGAAACACCTTGGGGCAGCTTTATTGGGATGTGACGTAGGGCACTGCCCTGCGCCACAGGGAAAGGGGAAGTGTAGGAATGCACCGTATTTATCGAATATTTTCCATTCCTGTCCTTTCTCCCTGCGCTGGTGCCGTTTCGGCAGCCTAGTGCCAACGCCAGCACCCCATGGTGCAAGGGTGCCTGTGTTGCATGCAGTATTGTTTTTGTGCAGGAAGGGGCACCTTGGTGCACAAAAACAATCCTAGGAGGCATTTTCCTCTTTCCATGTGTGCAGCAGAATGCAGCACACATGGAAAGAGGAAAAAACAAGGAGAAATAAAATTTCTCTTCCTTGTGCCTCCCCTGGTAAGGTACACCCACTGCAACGCCCATGGAACGCCTCCCGGGCACAGAGTAAGGTGACGCAGCTATTTGCGCTGCGTTGCCTTACTCCATATCTATGAGCGTGCCATCCTAATTATGATTCTATGGTTTGCCCCGTCGGAGCGTCACAAAAAGTGACGTTACGGCAGTGCAAGGGGCTCACAAACATGGCCTTTAAACTAACAAAACAAGAGCACCAGTGCAGTGAAAGAATCACAGAACCTTGTGGAAGAAAACCTCAGAGGCCATCTGAAGTCTTTCACGTTTATTGGCAAAAACAAACAAGCAGCAAAAATATTCGGAGTGCAATTCCACAACTTCAACGGACTAGCACTTCACAGTCTGATCTGTTGGAGCAAACAATACTAAATCCACTTCAATGTCAGCTTTCTTTTATACGTTTTCTGTAGTGCAGCAAGCAGGGGATAGATGGTGCTTAATGTGAGCCGATGGTTTCCGGTCCTCGGCACCGGCACTTAATTGTCAGCACCGGCACTTATGACACTCTGACACATGGTGGTGCTGTTTGTCTAATGTACAGACAAGCACAACAACGGTTGGTTATTAATTCGTAATACCTCAAAATGGCTATTACCTGCCCTCCAAGCCATTGCTACAGCTTTGGCGGCCAGAAATAGTCTGAATTGTCACACTTGTAGGATTTCATGGTTAGTAGTTGTGTTGGTGCTGTCATAGGCGGCTCTGACAGGAGCTATGGACTGGTGCAAGCTGCAGTGGCCTTCTGGCGAGAGCCCTGGCACTTATTTTTCCACAAATTAAGCACTGGGGATAGAACATGTGATACAATAAGAAACTCTAGATAGTCGGTAATGAGTGGGTGCCCAGCAGTGATTGTGGGAAGAGTTTGAGGAGGCCTTCATAGATAGATACAGTGGGGGATGGTAGAGACCTGACTTCACTACATCTCAAGTTCTTGCTTGTCTCTGTCAGCTTCAAACTGAGGCTGCGCTTCCTCGAGCAGTCAGGCTAAGTGTACAATGTACAACACCGATATGCAGGGTGCAGCACATTTAAAAAGAGTGTAAATGTGCAATAATGCAAAGGCTTTGGTAGTGCTTTAAGCAGGTACAAAAAGGATTTCATAATTTCCCTCCTTTTTCACAGTGAGTTAAAGCTTGCACCACATCGATAGCAATCTAATCTAATAAATACAGCATGACATTTCACATCATTACATTTTTCTTACATCATTATTAGAATTATCAGCAACATTAAGAAGGTAAGCCGTGTCTCCTTCTGGAGATAATATCACAGGAATGTCAGCGGGCACAAGGTTGGGGTAGTGAGATCACCACAGTCGTGCAAGCGATGCCCATGAGTGCACAGTGCGGCGCACGCAGCTTCTCTACTAACAGGCACAGAGGCGCATGCAGCTTCTCTACTAACAGGCACAGAGGCACACGCAGCTTCTCTACTAACAGGCACAGAGGCGCACGCAGCTTCTCTACTAATAGGCACAGAGGCGCACGCAGCTTCTCTACTAACAGGTACAGAGGCGCACGCAGCTTCTCTTCTAACAGGCACAGAGGCGCACGCAGCTTCTCTACTAACAGGCACAGAGGCGCACACAGGTTCTCTACTAACAGGCACAGAGGCGCATGCGGCTTCTCTACTAACAGGCACAGAGGCGCATGCAGTTTCTCTACTAACAGGCACAGAGGCGCACGCAGCTTCTCTACTAACAGGCACAGAGGCGCACGCAACTTCTCTACTAACAGGCACAGAGGCGCACGCAGCTTCTCTACTAACAGGCACAGAGGCACACGCAGCTTCTCTACTAACAGGCACAGAGGCACACACAGCTTCTCTACTAACAGGCACAGAGACGCACGCAGCTTCTCTACTAACAGGCACAGAGGCTCACACAGCTTCTCTACTAGCAGGCACAGAGGCGCACACAGCTTCTTTACTAACAAGCACAGAGGCGCACACAGCGTCTCTACTAACAGGCACAGAGAACAGAGGAGCCGCAGCTCTACCATCAACAGGCATGTGTGTGCAGATATAACAAGAGGAGGGATTCACAGTCGAGGATTGATTCAAAGTCTGAGTGTGATGTTCGACAAGTTGCGGATGGATTCTCTTCGTTTTCTCGGTAGACCGAGCTGCAGCCCCGAGGTGAAGCTATGGACTGTCCAGTTGTGGCTGGCCAACAGGAGCCCGCTGCCCAGGATAAGAAACAACAAGCAGACACTCAAACCAAAGACGAAGAGGAAGGGCCAGACCCCGCTCTAGGATCCTGTGTCTGGAGACCATCCAATCACATTGGAGAGAAATGGTAACAATGAGGCGCGTTGTTGTGGGTTTGCAATGGGGCAGGACCGGAAGGCTGCCTCCCTCCAGGAGCAGGTGGGGTGAGTGGCCTCAGGTGTCCATGTCTGTCCCATGAGAAGGTGCAGACTAGATGCTCCGGCAGGTGACCGCGATCTGGGAGCAGGCGCAGGTCCGGAGAGGGGAACTGGCGGGCTCATGTCTAGTGGAAGTGCAGCATGCTTGCAGTGGGGTGGGCGGATCCACGTCTGCAATCCATGGCACCCACAACTGTGGTGGTGATGAGAAGCACTTGATATGGTCCTTTCCACCAGGGCTGCAAGGTGGACCTCCACCGGGGGATATTGGCAAAGACCCAGCCACCCGGCAGCGCACGCTGTTAAGTCGGCTAGGACTTTGTGCCGGTACTCGCGATCTCGATTCTAGGAGAGGCTATACTTGGTGAAATCTCTGGCTAGATTTACGCCTCTATGATGTGCTTTTGGGACTCATGATCCTGATTCTGGGAGACGGGATACTGGTTGAAATCTTTGGCTAAATGACGTGTTTTTGGGAACTTGTGCCATCATTACGGGCATGAATAGATTACATTGAACTATCCACTTGGCTATTCTTGCTATATCAATTATAATTCATGTCCTGAAGAAGTGCCAATGTTATGGGAAGAAGCCCGTTGGCTGTGTCCATGTCCCTGTTGCAATAGTCAAGCAAGAAATAAAGAATCAACATTTTAATTTCACTTGTCCATGGCTTTTTGATCTTTCAAGTGAAAGTTTGTGTAATTGTGAAAATTGATTTGCTGGGCAACATTAGGCCATTTTCTTATGTTTAAAACCAGCTGGACTACCAGCGAAAGATTGCTTCTCCCTCATGTGGTGGCACCCGGCTGTAGGATGTGGCAGATCTCGGACGAGCAGTCAGGTGAGGCAGCCTGAACCTAAGTGTGGAACCGGTAGATAGTGAATAGGTTTTTGGCTCTACCTGAGAACTCATCTTCATTCAATTGCAAGTCCAACTCAGCAACAGGAACAAGTGGATTTGAAGACAACATCATAGGACGGCCGTAATCCTCTCACAGGGGCTCCGTGTAGTCTTTTGAGTTGGGATGGCTCTCACTCCCCACAAAGCCTACGGCAAGGCATCAGGCCATTCCAGTTGGGTCTCTGAATAGATTTTTGCTATTTTATTCTTAACCATTAAATGTAAATCCGTATTTGTAAAGCGCGAACTACTCACCCTTACGGGTCTCAAGGCGCTGGGGGCCGTCGTGGAAACTAAGGGGCAGATTTACAAGCCCCTTGCGCCACTTTTGCGCCGCCGTTGCGTCACTTTTGTGACGCAGCGGCGACGTAAACCATGCGCCACGTTGCGCATTATTTACAACGTGACGCATATAGGGAGATGCGTCACGTTGTAAGTCCTGCGCCACATGAAACCTGCGTCAGGTTTCATGTGGGCGTTCCTCCGCAGGGTGGGCGTTCCGTCGAAGGAAGCTTCGTAAAGTGACGCAGTGAAATCTACAAGATTTCACTGAGTCACTTTTCCGACTGCGCTGCGACGAATCCTTACGCCTGCTTCAAGCAGGCGTAAGGAGTGGCGCACCACGTTAGGTATGGGCAGCCCACGAGCATTGCTGGAGTTGCATCGCGCTTGCGACACGACTCCAGCAATGCGCCGCCCTTGCGCCACAGGATGCGACACGCATCGGCCTTTCCTTGCGCCACGGTGCGCCGCATTGTAAATGCGGCGCATCCGTGGTGGCGCAAGGAGAGAATTGCGTGTCGCAACTATTCTGGCGCATCCCTGCTGATTTGCAGGGATGCGCCAGAAGTTGTAAATCTGACCCCTAGTGAGCTATTGCCCAGAGTCACATGGTGCTGAGCTGAGCTGCCGCCGGGGATCGAACCGTGTGCGCCGAAGTCAGCTGCCCTGGCCGCTGCACCACACCTCTCCACCAACCATGCCGTTATTGCACTGACGTTTACAGGCTGCTCTCGAGATGATAGCCACAGAGCATGTGCTGCTTGAGCCCTTAAGCTTTGCAGATCTCCCGAACCACTGCTGAAATGAAGTGTGTTTCACAGTCACTAGAAAGGCGCTGTGGAACACCGAATCATGAAACGAATGCGTGAGTAGGCAACTAGCCAGGATTACAGCATCTGCTCTTGTACATGGATACACTTCCACCAAGCTAGAAAAGATGCAGACATTCACAGGCACCTAAGACTAGGAAGCACATGTTTTGTATAAAGTCCATCTGTAGAGAGACAAAGGGGCCCCAAGGAGGTGGATGGGCAGCAGGGGGGGTCTTGGTTCCCTTAGGAATTATAGAGTGGGGTTGGCAGAAGGCAGAGGAGAAGCCATAGCTCTGGGCAGTAGAAGGAAAGAAGGGCGCATACCAGTGGGCTGCTGCGGCACAAGTCACACCGTCCCTTTCCACATGCACAGCTCCAGGATACAACTTGGTGAGGATGTGGAGCAGAAACTTCAGTGACCACACTCCTGAGCCTTTCCACACTCCTTCTGGGTCTCTTGTATAATTGTGCTTGGCACAGTATTCTTTTTAATTCTGAGGTTTGCTCATTTACAAAAGACGGATCCTTTAAAGAGGAAACAAATTGCTCTGTACCACATCCATAGCAGCTTCATCGTCAAGAATAAGGCGGTTCCTCAGCAGCAGAATCAGCGAGAGCGTCTTCCTCAGAAACTACATTGAGAGGATTTTATTGAGCAGCGCGTTTGACGCAACTTTGAGTGGCAGAAGCAAGGTGCGTAGCAGATTCTTTACATATAGGGTATTTTGTTTGGGGTTCTGGCAAAAATGAGAAACCCTCTCTGCATCCAGAGAAGCCTAAAGTCATGTGTACCTCCGAACACAAACTTTGACTCTGTGAATACAGTTAAAGTATTTTAATCAACAAGTACGCGAGCTCTGATGAGTGCAAGATGCTCTGTTACTTGGGCAGACCCCACATTGGGTAAATGGGGTACACGCTACCTTGATGTGCGATGCATGCAGTGTTGCCAGCAACAAGCTCACCTCACTGTTTCTAAGGCATGAGTCTGACTCCTCCACAAAGTAGATTCATTCACAGTTTGGCATGGGAGCATCAGTAAGATCAATGTGGGCTTTGTCGCATGCTGTTATCACAAGACAATGAGGGGGTTCTCCCTCCTCGTAGGTGGGCATTTGAGATGGTGGGTCTAGGGTGGAGCAACACATCAAGGTGATATGGGCGTTGGATAACAATAGGATCTTGTTTCCAGACAATCTGGCGGTGGAAAGGTGCCGAGTTTAGTAGTGAGGAGGAGGCAACAGAGCGAGAGAGCCACAATCCAGGTAGAACTCCAGACAATATCTTCGGAGTCTTCAACAAGGTGGGCAGCCGTGGCCTGGAGGAAGCCCTGGTGCTCCGGGGTCTATAGCCTATGGGCTTTTTCCGATCCCCGAGATCCTGTACCAGTCTCTGAGGGCAAATCCATCTCGTTCATGAACGTACAGAGTAAAGAGTTTTGTGTGATCGGGAAGGCACAGAGGCAAGAGCTTGTTTTATTTGCACAAATACATGTTCAGCTTCTTTAGACCACTGCATGGGGTAAGGAGTGCATTTTTCACATAATTGTGCAAATGTTTTCCCACAGTAGCACAACCAAGGATCCACTGTCCTCAATACCCAGCCATTCAAATCCTAGAAAGTTCACAGCTAGTTTACAGTCTCCAGATATGGTGACTTACGGGTGGCTTCCATCTGCTCTGTCGATAGATGGCGCTTTGCTGCAGAGAACTCATGACTAAATATTGCACCCAGAGCAGACGACGTTGCAGCTTTTCTTTCAAAGCCTCGTGCGCTTTCTAGGTAACTTGTTGAGGAGGTAAACAGATTCTCCTTAGCATTGGTCTAAAGTAACAGAGGCAACATCAAAACACTGAACCAAGGTGGACTTTCCGGGAAAGACCAAGGTGTCTAAATCTTTCTTTAAAGCTTGGGAAAAGATTGAAGGGGATTCTGTAAAGCCTTCTTCGTGCCAGATGGATGCGCCGAAAGAGAACGCGAAGAGAGAACGAGCCTCTTCGTGATGGTGCTAGAAGAGAAGGTGGAACATAAATCCCTCACAGGGGACCACTGGGAAACAGCGGGGTACAGAAGAGGATGGGAGGAGGTCTGGGACCGCAGGCCCGAATTATTGATAGCTTCCAAATCCTGATCGAATTGGTACACAATGGGCTTTCTTGACTATTTGGTAGGGAAAATAGAAGTATTACATCTGCTAACAATTGATACCAAAAGCTGTACTTGATAAGCTCTGCGATAATTGGCTGAGTTCCTGCTTCAGCTCCAGGCTTTAGAGGAAACTATGGAATATGGGGCTACTTTTTCATAGGATTTATCTTTAATTTTACAGCATCGAAAGAAAGAATACTTCCCACTTCATTGGCCCCTATGGACCATTAAGTTCAAGGCACTTGTACAAGCACTTCAGACTGATCTTTAGACATTTTCAAATTGTTAGCAGGGGGTTGATAATCAGTTTTACTCAACAGGGCATGGACCTTGTCTTCCGTGCTTTGTGGTACATTGAGATACACTTTGGGGCTTATTTACAAGGCCCTTGCGCCACTTTGGCGTCATTTTTAACATGGGAAAAGTGACGCAAAAGTTGCGCAAGGGGCTTGTAAATCTGCCCCTTTGTCTGGTGTACAGAAAACAGTGCAATTTAATTTACGTAACGTAAATACACGTAAATAACGTATAAGATGCAAGGCTTAGAAGAAAGACATGTTTGTCGGTGATCACACCAGAGTTATGGAAACAGGATTGGAAATATGATGTGATACTCACTGATCTGAAATACCGATTGCGAGTATAGGCAAGCCCGCGAGCAGCAGTGAAGGAAATTTAGATGTTTTCGGCAGATTGGTTTGTGCCAGTGCCAAAACGACAGGTATTAAACAAATGTCCAGAGCACCACAAAATGAGAAGTGAAAGATCCGTCACTCTGGCGGTTCCATTGAAGTAGGATGAGCTTCAATACACATAAGGTAAGTACGGAAAGTCGATAGTTCCAATCGTATTTTGTTCCATGTTCTTGTGCATATAAAATTTCAAAACAACAGCCGACACGTGTTTCGTCGTACTCGGCGACTTTCTCAAGGCTCTGAATGGTATGTCTGAATTGTCCGACAGGAGGTTCAAAATCACCTGAATTCTGGCCCTCGGAGCCCCGGGGGCAGCAGACAGGAAGTTCTTAGTTAAAAATATATTTGTAAATGTAGTCGAGCATAGTGGTATCCAAATACAGGCAGCACAGACCTTGATAAGTCCAGGTCTTGGTCACTTTGAATAAACTTTGTAATTCTTCCCAAAACTAGGTATGTTTTTCGCAAATATTAGGGAATTGCATCATAAAGCTCATCAAATCAGACGGGGTCCAGGGAACATGAGCAGTAACTTTACCCCCAGGGCTCAGGAAGTCTCCCATGGAAAGGAGTGTGTTCGCGGCTGGCACAGAGGGACTTCGTCCACATCACCAGAATGAGCAGCGGCGTCGTCCCTCTCCTTCAGGCTCCTCCCCCTAGACAGGTGCTCACCTGTCCATCTTAAACTCTCTTGGGTGATGGTGAGGCTGTGCTCGCGGGGATCTCTACGCCCAGCTGGGACTGAATGAAGTCTATGTCTGGACTGGTCCATGGTCGTGGAGATCTCTTCGCCCAGCTGGCTCTGAATGAAGTCTATGTCTGAACTGGTCCATGGTCGTGGAGATCTCTTCGCCCAGCTGGCTCTGAATGAAGTCTATGTCTGGACTGGTCCATGGTCGCGGGGATCTCTACGCCCAGCTGGGACTGAATGAAGTCTATGTCTGGACTGGTCCATGGTCATGGAGATCTCTACGCCCAGCTGGCTCTGAATGAAGTCTATGTCTGGACTGGTCCATGGTCGTGGAGATCTCTTCGCCCAGCTGGGACTGAATGAAGTCTGTGTCTGGATTGGTCCATGGTCATGGAGATCTCTACGCCCAGCTGGCTCTGAATGAAGTCTATGCCTGGACTGGTGCATGGTCGTGGAGATCTCTTCGCCCAGCTGGGACTGAATGAAGTCTATGTCTGAACTGGTCCATGGTCGTGGCGATCTCTTCGCCCAGCTGGCTCTGAATGAAGTCTATGTCTGGACTGGTCCATGGTCGCGGAGATCTCTTCGCCCAGCTGAGACTGAATGAAGTCTATGTCTGGACTGGTCCATGGTCGCGGAGATCTCTTCGCCCAGCTGGGACTGAATGAAGTCTATGTCTGAATTTTGTTTGGGTTAAATTCTGCAGATTATGCAGCAGATGAATAATTACGTGGCAAATGCGGCAAATCTATAATTATGCGAAAATCGCCGAGGCCGCACACTTGCATAATTCCAGTGGCCCTGTTCTACAATGCTGCCAGAACACCCCTACCACTGAGGGAAGAGTGTGCTGAAACAAACAGGGGAAGCACAAAGACTAGTGGTGGAATGTGGGAGCAGGAGGGCTGTTATTGCAGTTATTGGCCCTGAACCTCTTGATTGTCGTCAGTGCAGTTTCGGACTTTACAGCTCTTCTTTCTGGTTCATCCTCTTTAATTTACAACATTCTATCCTGGGTGGGTGGAATGTTCTAATGGCATGATGTCTCTGCTGCCTTGGGCTATATCAGCTGTTAATGGCCCTCTCTCAGCTTATAGGACGTCACCAGCTCCTCGGACGGAGAACTCAGGAGAGGGCCATTAATGACCAGTACTGACCTCGCAGTGGGCTATAATTGTATGTTAAAACACATGCAACTACCAATACCCCGTGGACATAAACAATTATGAAAGTGCAAGAGGATCAGTGAAGGCTGCGTGCAGTATCTAGGTGGGCAGAAGGGGCACTTTGTGTGTTCCGTTAAAAAAATGTTTGCTATGAAGATGTATGAGGGTTATCCGAATATGAAGTTAAACATCTTAACAAAAGAATGAGTCATACTTAAGTATATTTTTCCTCATGATTTGAGTAAAACCCAATACACGTTAATAAATTATTGCTTATAAGGTATTTCTACTTTAATAAGTCCCCATGGGGGTGAAGGGGGGCCCTAGAAGTCACTTTAAGAGGGGTTGTAAATATTATGGGCCTCATTTATGAGGCCCCTTGCGCCGCCGGATTGTCATTTTTTGTGACATTCCATGGCGCAGGAGCCTGCGCCATATTTACATGGCAGCACTAAGCCGCTTTTTTGGGCTTAATGCTGCCTTGTAAATATGGCTCCATTTAACGAAGTTTTCTGCGTTAAAGGGGCGTGCAATGGGTGTTGCTGGGGCCGTAGCGTGCCAGGTAGGGACGGAGCTGATGGCACGCATTGAGGCCTACTCCCCAGTTCCCTGGAACACATAAACACACATACTCAGTGTTGCAGTACGGGCCAAGACCTCGAGCGGTCATGCGCCCCTTTATTTATCTCTGCTGGGCGTGCCCGCCCACAGGAGTGATACAGGTTGCAACAAAGTCTCGTGAGGGCCGGGTGGCTCACTCACTACATCCCTCCTCTTCTTTAGCTGCTCACTCTCTCTGCCCTGCGGCTACTCTTGAGGCAGGCAGCACACAAAGTCTCGGAGTCTTTGGCTGGGGGCAGGGTTTGGCCGGAGACCATATGTCTTGCTCCGGGAGCTTGAACTCAGCCCTGCCCCGGCAGGGCTTTTTGAGAGGGATATAGTTCCATGTGCCAAGTGTAGTGGAGTCTCGGTCGAAACTATCTCATCCATTCTTGTTGTCATAGGCGGTCCACCGACGACCCCGGGGGAGGCGTGAGGCCTGCAACATCGGTCTCTTCCATATCGTGATCTGTGTCCCTTCCCTGCTCTGGCGGGGTACGCCCACTTTCTTGAACCAAGATATATTTATCACACGCGTGCCCCTCCAGGCAGATACGATGGTCCCATGCATGCCAATGACTTCCCACACTTCTGGTTCATAGGGCGTTTGGAACTTCCACCCCGGATGTCTGTCCTTGATGACAGCGTGGTCGCCCACGCATAGCGAGGACAACCGAGCCCTCCGTGCGAGGCTCGTCTTTTGATTGTTGGCTTCCCTCCTTGCCTGAGTGGCTTCGCTGTCTATCTCTGCCGGGCACCAGGCCAGGTCTGTCAGGATGCTATCTCGCGGGGGCGTCGGAGCAGCAAGTGGGATGGAGCACAGCGAGTTGTACTGTGTGGGGTCTGGCAGTGTGCATTCAGAAATTGGTGGAGGCACTCCTCCTTAGTCCTCCCCTTTCTCCACTCCGTTCCTCAATGCACTATTGAGGGTCCGCAAGAATCACTCCACCTCACCATTGGCCTACGGCCACTGCGGAGTGGTCTTTCGGTGTTGGATGGCGTGAGCCTTCAGGTAGTCCTGAAGGGGGCCCGTTGTCAGACCTGATTTCATCAGGGAGGCCCATCATCGCGAAGTTCCTGTCGAGGACAGCTTTGACTTGCAGGAAAGCTGTGGAAGAGATGACCTCCACGATTGGAAACTTTGAGTGGGAGTCCATCAGGACGATGGTGCTGCAGCCATCTGGGAAGCATCCAAAGTCGATGCTGACCTTCGACCATGGTTCAGTGCATGGCTCTTCTGTGTGGATGGGGGCGGGTGCTAGATCACTTCCAGTAATCGTGCAGGAGTGACATCCATGGATCATTTCCTCGACCATGGCATCCATTCCGGGGAACCACACTTTCCTACGGAGACGGGCCTTCGTCTTGGCTATCCCCTGGTGCCTCACGTGAACAAGGCCGAAGACTTGATGCTGTAGCCTGTGCGGAACCACGATCGCTTGATCTCGTAGCACCACTCAGCGAGCTCACTGAATGGTGGGAGGGGTGACACAGCTGCGTGTCCATGATGCGGAGGTGGTGGTGGTGTAGCACCTGCTGGCGGTCCAGCAGCACCGGCTTGGGCTGGTGTGCTCATGCCTTACTTCACTGTGTGGTGGTGCTACAATCTCTTGAGTGTGGGGGCTGTGCTCCTTTCTGCCCCCCGCTGTTTGCTGCTCCTGGTGTTTCTAGTGTGGGAAACGGGCACGGACTGTGTCTTGACGTGCTCTGTGTAACTGTTGTGGGCAATGACAGTGCCCTACTGTCAGAGTCCTCTCCGTACTCCAAGTATTCTTGTTGAGGAAAAGAGCTGTCACACTGAGCGTGTATGATTGCGTGATATATATATATATTTTTTCAGTGGTCTGTACTTTTGTTTTTGTTTTTTTCGGTGATGGTCTCCCTTTTCCTGCTGCTGTGTCAGCTGTCTGTCGACACGCGGACATTCTGGAGCTGCCTCCCTCGAGCTGAGCTGGGCGCCTGTGCTGGTGTATGCCAGAGAGGCGGGCACTGGTAGCGCTGCCACTGCATGTGCACGTCTTCCCCTGTCCCCGACTGACCTTGTGCTGGAGAGGTAGCCTCAGGGCCGGTCTTAGAACTTCTGGGGCCCCGGGCGAAAGGGAAGATGTGAGGCCCCTCTAATTTGCATGTAACATCCAGTCGCGGCCGGCATGACTCGCGGGTGGAGGGTCTCGCGGGGGTTCGCGCGGGGGGGTTAATTTAAAAATAAAATAAACTTACCTTCCCGGGCCTCGCGTCGTCTCTGCTCCTGACCTGCTCTCCTGCTTTCCTGCCTCTGGCAGGAACAGGAAGCAGGCAGCCTCCTTCCCCTAAGCCAATCATAACGCTGCAATGGCAGCATTGTGATTGGTTGGGACGCCGACCAGCCAGGCGCCTATGGGGAGGCCATTATCTCCATGTAGGCTGCATTGCAGCCTACATGGAGAAAGGCCAGAGTGCGCATGACTGGTTTGGTCGGCCCCGGAGGACCGACCAAACAGTCAGCGCCCTTAGCAGTGGGCAAGGCACTCCTCCCCTGCCCTAAAGCAGACCCGCCCGCCCCCAACCAAACACTTCTGCTTTCTTGCAGTGCGAGAAGCAGAAACATAAAATGGTAGTTTTAGCATTTTGTGTTTCTGCTTCTCGCACTGCGAGAAAGCAGTGGGGCGACGCTCCTCCGCCCTAGTGGAGGAGCCGCCCTTGGTAACATCACAAGAAGTGACATCACAGAAAGTGACATTGCAGGACTATTGATCTTATTTGGCGTCACTGAAGAGACCTAACGCGGATATCAGTAACATGGACACAAAGATAAATATACAAATTAAATAAGTCCATATATTTTAAAACTGTATTAAATGGATTACATTTGTCACATTGGATGGAGACTCTGGGCACAGGTCTCACAAAGATGGATATTATTCACTCCTCGTTAACTGATTGTTTCCAGATGAGTGCATGATACAATTTCCAGTTCTGCCTCATAAAGGGGGAGATCCTGTTGAGGTAATGAGGGGCGGATCATTCAAAATATAAAATGACACAAGAGAAAACCTCTCACACCATGGATATAATTGCAAATTTCAAAAGGCTCCCTTATCTTTCCGTGCCATTATTGTGCCACCTTAGGATGACATTAATACTTCGTAATTTGTTTTAACGTAAATCCTCTCACTAGTATCCCACACGCACATGCTAAGACTCGTAGGACAATCTTTTTGTGTGTGGGTTCTTTACTCAGCAGAATTATGTTAAGTGCAAAAACACAACACATATAGTACAAAAATACAAGACACCATTGCAACCAAATAAAGATTGTACATAAATAAAAAAGACTTAGAACAACCGAGACCACTGCTAAATCATACATTGACTTGAAGGTATGCTTCAGATTCAAGGGGTTTTCAAATCAACGTTTTTGATTTGGTGTTAGAACTGTAGGAAGTAGAAGTGGCCGCCATAAGCGCTGGTGGAGCCCTGTGCGACAATGTTGGTGCCCCCCAATGACTCGCTCTGCCACGGATTCCCTCACTACCACCCTTTAACAGTGCCCCTCAAGTCTCCATAACCACATTCTCGCTCAGATGCATTTAATTTGATTTACAGCGCCACTGATACCAGTGTAGGGTGTCAGAGAACTTTATATCACACATTACACAGAGACAATCAATCATACGTGTGTAAATCACAATAGGTAATGTTACATAAGACAAAGGACTAGGAGTCACATGACAATCATACTAGTAGGCAGTATAGTTTAATAGTGATTGATCTGGAGAAACACAAACTCTGAATTTAGAACGTAATACCATGGTTGGGGGCTCTCTTTAATAACCAGAATTGATTTCTGTCCAAATGAACCCTTTTTGCAACATTAGGATAATCAAAGGCTGGGGAAAAAACCATAATGCTGTAATTTATACCTTGCAGTTTGCATGCAGCTCTTAGATAACAGTTAATAGCTCATTGTTCTATGTTAGGATTTTGACTTATAAACTGCAAGTAACAATAGGATCTCTCTGACAAAAGCAGTAACCCACTGGCTTTTTTACATTATGTGGACTTAGTGATCTGCATGGTACATGTTCTTTGCAGCAGGCACATTAACCCTCTGTGCTACCTTTCCACAAGTCAAAACTTCCACTTGACAAAACTCCATCTTTCTCTAGGAAGAACATTAATCACCGGAGTTATCATGACATTTTTATTGTTGCCGATAATTGCTGGAGGCCAGGAAGGAGGCAGCAAGGGCTTTTAGAAACATAATATACTTGCAAACATGACGCCCCCACCCGAAGTCAGCGCCTCAGGGCGATCTCATTGGTCGCACCGCCCTAGAGCCTTCCTCCTCAAGGGTCCTGTGACCTCAATGACAGAGTCACTGTTGCTCTAGGGTGTGCTGCTTCGTAGTACTGCCCAAAAGACTCGAGGTGAGCTTCAATAGGGGTTGTAGTGGACAGGCCTTCAAGGTTAACCCACACTTGCCACCGCTATGGTCCACCTGCTGGTGCTCAGACACCACTCTTCTAAGGTCTTTCGGGGCCTTCTAAGGTCTAGCATGGAAATGTGCTCTCTCAGGAGAGTGGTCTGGTGGACTGGTCATGAAGGCTGAACCTGGTTCCCCAGTTCCAAATTCGGCAGCTCTGACCATAGTGCCACATCCTCTCCCCCACTGAACACCATACTGCCCCACTGAGAGAAACTCGCACTGCCTTCAACTACAACCCAATTGCACCCCGCTATAAACACCTGGAGGCGACTCAATTCAAATTATGCACTAGACAAGAGCAATATGCTGCCTAAAAAAAAAAGTGACAACATCCTGGAAAAAGCAAACACTCATAAGGAATGCAAGATTAAGTAAAAGCATGTGAAATGTAAGCAGGAACAACATGGTTACCTTAACGCTTTTGCACTTATTATTCAGAAATCAATGAGTGCTTTTGCATGAAAAGTTAAGGCCATGACTACAGGGCCGGAAGGGACCAGTTTCAATGTCCATTGCTTATCTCCTTACAGAACGTAAGCAATATGGTTTAAAAAGACCACATTCGTGAATACAGAGCCGCAGTATGCATTTTGTTTTCGAATCCGCCCATCAAGCAGGTATTGCAGTATATCCAGGAATGGTGCACTTCCCCACCCGAGGAAAACAAAAAAGTAGCGCTTCACTGGCAAACTCTGTAAAGTGGCACTAATGTGATTTGGGTGTGAATAAAATCAATCTGGCCCCTTTTCGACCCACTCTGTCTTGCTTTAGTTATTTTTTACATTTTGAACCTTTTATTTCTCTCCATCCCAAGGCTGCACTTTGGAAGTAAAAAATGTCAGAAAAAAGACGACCTTTCCAGCAAAAGCGTTTTTATATTTTGGATTAATTTCACAGGGGAACAAATAAAGGAAAGAAAAGAGGGAGTACTCGCTACAAGGCCCAGGAAGGGGCCCCCACACCTGGACCTCGAGGCTTGCTCTAGTGCTTAGAGGCCCAGGGAAAGGGGGCCCCCTCCCCTGGGCCTTCGAAGCAGTAACGAGGCATTTTGTAAAACACTGCCCTAGCACCGGCAGTACTACATACATTTTAAATACACATTCCCATAAAAAAAAATGGGTGATGTAAAAGTTAACAAAAGCTAGTTGATCTGGCTACTCCCTCCTCCCCTCATCCACCTCGCCTTACCTGTGTCTGGCTGGTCCTGGAAACAAAGGGGCCTTCTGTCACCTAGCAACAAAATGCAGAAAGGGAATGGCCGGTACTTAACAAAGGTGCTGCCCCGCCCCTGACACTGTGAGCCATAATTGCTGGCCTGGCTGCTGTGCCTTCCCCACTCTGTTTGTACCTCCCCCCACCCCTGCACCCCCAGGAATGCCACGACGACGCGCTGACCAGCAAGGTCGACTCAAGATGTGTATTGTGATAGTGTGGGGCAGGGGGCCTCGTAGGAGCAGGTGGGCTAACTGTGAAAGTGTGGCCTTTCACACGGAAGCGGGGCCCCCTGTCTTTCAGCTGAGCGCGAGGCCCTGGGCAGCTGCCCACACTGCCCATGCCTAGCGCCGGCCCTGGGTAGCCTACATGTTGCCTGCTGGCGCGGGCTGCCTGCGCGGAGCGGCGGAGTCTCCTGACGTGGCGCAGGACCTCTGTTGAATGGAGCGGCGCATGCTCACCATGGAGGCGCGCCGGTGATCGTCCTCGACGGGTGAGCCTGCCCGGATGCCACAGTGTGGAGAGGGGCGGCGGGGCACTGCTCTGGAGCGTGTCGAGCGGCTGCAGAGTGAAGAGTACGGGAGAAGCTGGGACGGCCACCTGGGTGGAGAAGCTCTCTGGGGCCGCCAGACTGGTCCGAAGACTGGTGTGGATCAAGGCGCGGGTAAGTACTGCCTCGTCGCCAATGTAGCGTGCCTGGTAGGGATGGAGCTGATGGCACGCGTTGAGGCCTTCTCCCCAGTTCCCTGGAACACATAAACACACGTACTCAGTGTTGCAATACGGGCCAAGACCTCGAGCGGTTATGCGCCCCTTTATTTATCTCCGCTGGGCGTGCCTGCCCACCAGAGTGATATAGAGTGCAACAAAGTCTCGTGAGGGCCGGGTGGCTCACTCACTACAGGGGCATTCCCAGCAACATTCATGGCTTTTTAACACTGCCCCAGATTTACGAGAAACCGTAAATCTGAGGCAGCGCCAAAAACGTATGCCTCCCCAGGGGAGACGTAAGGGAGGCACAACGATGAGAAATATCTTTATTTCTCCTCATTTTTCCTTTTTCTATGTATGTTGTATTCTGCAGCGCAATTAGAAAGAGGAAAAAGCCTCTTCCGATTGTTTCTGTGCAGGAAGGTTTCCCTTACTGCACAGAAATAATCATCCCCGCAACGCAGGCACCCTTGCACCATGGTGCTAAGGTGCCTGCGTTGGCGCACAGCAGCCCATTGTGCGATGGGGTAAAGGACAGGAATGCGTCGTATCTGATAGATGCGGCCCATTCCTGCCCTTTTCTTTTACCATAGGGCAGCGCAGCAGGAAGGCCTGCGGCGCTGCCCTACGTAAAACCTCATAAATGAGGCCCTATGTACCTTGCCTGTGCGGGAGCCTTTGGCGCACAGGTCAAGCCGTGCATATTAATAGTATTTTGTGGGGTGACAGCGTTAGCAATCCCGTTGGATACATTTAATAAAGCTAGTGAAGCATATTCAGGCTGTAAACCCCGACGGGTCTCCCAGGGGCTGTTCCTTGAAAGTAATGCTCGGCTTATGCTGCCCAGGTCACAAGCACAGCGGCAAGAGCCAAGAGGCAATAAAACAGAGAAACAACACCCTCCTTCGGCAAGAGAGACTTGTCACGCCTCACTCATTATGAGTGAGTATCACACATTACAGAGTGAAGTCTCACGCCTCTGCGTCTCCACACCTACTTGAATTTCACAGTAGCTGAGAAGTAACTCGAAACCCCAATCTGCCCTGTTTCCTGAAGTGCCTGGGCAGGTCACAGGAGTGACACATTCATCCTTGCTGGCACACTCCTCATCCCACGTGCCCTGATGTAGTCAGCAGCAGCAGTGCTGGAGCCCGAGTGGCCTCTTGTGGCCTCTCGTGGCACGTGTTGTGGTCGAGGGTAAGTGGTAACATATGACCCATATCTAAGAGGCCGGGGAGTGGGCTCTGAAGTGGATTACTCCGCCTCTGCCCCAGGCCTAGTGACTACTCCCATTCTCTGGCGGGAGCGGGGGAATGGGTGAGGGGGGTCTTGGTCTTTTCACAGACCCAGGGCGCACGAGCCACAGCTATGACCTATCCTGGGTCAGCGGGTGCTTCCCTGCTGTGCACGCCCTCAGCTGAGGACTCCTCTTTGTGCAGAGACTTTTGGTGGTTCAGTGTGCCCCTATAATGCACATACATGGAACTTTACATGCACTTAATGCATCATCTATGTATCTACAATGTATGCATTTGTAATCTATGCTCTGCATGCATACTATGTACAGATGTGCCATAACACCGCCATCTCTGTATCCACACTAAATACATGTGTCCTGCACAGAGCCTCGTCTGTAACCACACTATATACATGTGTACTGCACAGAGCCTCAACTGTAACCACAAATTATACATGTGTCCTACACAGAGCCACAACTGTATCCACACAATATACATGTGTTCTGCACAGAGCCTCATCTGTAACCACACTATATACATGTGTACTGCACAGAGCTTCATCTGTAAACACATTATATACATGTGTCCTGCACACAGTCTCACCTAACCACACTATATACATGTGTACTGCACAGAGCTTCATCTGTAAACAACCAATATACATGTGCCCGGCACACAGTCTCACCTAACCACACTATATACATGTGTTCTGCACACAGTCTCACCTAACAACACTATATACATGTGTACTGCACAGAGCTTCATCTGTAAACACACTATATACATGTGTCCGGCACACAGTCTCACCCAACCACACTATATACATGTGTACTGCACACAGTCTCACCAAACCACACCATATACATGTGTTCTGCACACAGTCTCACCTAACCACACTATGTACCTGTGTATTGCACAGAGCTTCATCTGTAAACACACTATACACATGTGTCCGGCACACATATGGCCAGGTACGGCCCAGACCCCCTCCTCCCTTATCAATACTAAGACAGTAACACGCTTAGCACAAGGAATTTTTGGATTAGGGAGTCGTAAACCCCCGGCCGTATTTATTAACATAAAATTAAATTCAACAATTTTAATTATAATATTTAAACAATACGCAGAAAACCATTACATTGATTACTTGGATAGGTACAGATGTAATTTTGCTAACCTTAACATATCTCTAATACAAATATATTCCTATCCGAATCTAAACATTCCATAATCAATAATCATAACAATAACATTTCATTTTCTGCGTATCCCTATTTTGAGCCTACGGCAAGGTCATTAACTGGCGCCAGATCCTTATCAAATTATGCCCGCACTCCAACGGAGTGCGCATGCGCAGGGGGCCCGTTTACCGTGAGGGTACTTCCCCCCAGGTCGCCCCCGTATGCCCTTATGCCCGCCCTCCAAACCGGAGTGCGCATGCGCAGGGGGCCCGTTTACCGTGAGGGTACTTCCCCCCAGGTCACCCCCGTACGCCCTGTAAATTATCTCCATAAGGGGCCCTTGCAGTTATGCGCCATTTACTTGCGCCATTGTGCATGTGCGGGGTGGCCAAGCAGCCTACTGGAAAAGCGTGACTCCCCTCCCCGCACCCATCCAGCCAACCGGCTGTAACTGCCCCTGGAGTTCTATGAGAGACCACTTGTCCCTCCCTCTTAGGCGACCCCATTCAAGAATGGCGCCACCCTCTAAGGACCTTAAATTTACTGCTCACCAATCATGACCTTACCGCCTGACCAAGGAATAGCACTAAAATACGACAATAAACATAACCTGTTCAAGAAAACAATCTCCTAAAATGATGGGAAAGAAAACTATCACACATATCAATAGACATAATCCTGTCAACTTGAAGAAATAGCACTAAAATACAACAATGAACATGACCTGTTCAAGGAAACAATCTCCTAACACAATGGGAAAGAAAATCATCACACGTGAACAACGTAACCATGTCAACCTGCAAATTAACTTCCTAACAATACACCCTGTAAACCCTGCTTTTAGGGGACGGTGGGTGGGGAAATTAAAATACAGCCTCCTAGCGAGGATGTTGTCCTTAGGGGCAGGCTGTGGGAGCGGCGAGCAAAGAGGTAAACTCCACCGCTCCCCAGCCTTTTATCCTAGACCTAATCAGGCCAGGCCGGTTCTCACCGGCCTAGCGTTGATGCGACGCGTGCCCCGGAAGTGATTACAATCACCTCCGGGGCACGCACCAACAACCCGGAGACCAACCATTGGCGGGGCGCGCCTGTCGCGTCACCATTGCGCGCGACAGGCCCGCCCCTGTGTGGTCATCGGGGGCTGGCACGACCGCCATACATGCGGCGTGTCCGATGCCGGCCCCGCCTTCCTAGTCTCACCTAACCACACTATATACATGTGTACTGCACACAGTCTCACCTAACCACACCATATACATGTGTTCTGCACACAGTCTCACCTAACCACACTATATACATGTGTACTGCACGGAGCTTCATCTGTAAACACACTATATACATGTGCCCGGCACACAGCCTCATCTGTAACCACACTATATACATGTGTACTGCACAGAGCTTCATCTGTAAACACATTATATACATGTGTCCTGCACACAGTCTCACCTAACCACACTATATACATGTGTACTGCACAGAGCTTCATCTGTAAACACATTATATACATGTGTCCTGCACACAGTCTCACCTAACCACACTATATACATGTGTACTGCACAGAGCTTCATCTGTAAACACACTATATACATGTGTACTGCACACAGTCTCACCTAACCACACTATATACATGTGTACTGCACAGAGCTTCATCTGTAAACACACTATATACATGTGTACTGCACAGAGCCTCATCTGTAACCACACATTATACATGTGTCCTACACAGAGCCACAACATTATCCACACAATATACATGTGTTCTGCACAGAGCCTCATCTGTAAACACACTATATACATGTGTCCGGCACACAGTCTCACCTAACCACACTATATACATGTGTACTGCACACAGTCTCACCTAACCACACCATATACATGTGTTCTGCACACAGTCTCACCTAACCACACTATATACATGTGTACTGCACGGAGCTTCATCTGTAAACACATTATATACATGTGCCCGGCACACAGCCTCATCTGTAACCACACTATATACATGTGTCCGGCACACAGTCTCACCTAACCACGCTATATACATGTGTACTGCACACAGTCTCACCTAACCACACCATATACATGTGTTCTGCACACAGTCTCACCTAACCACACTATATACATGTGTACTGCACAGAGCTTCATCTGTAAACACATTATATACATGTGTCCTGCCCACAGTCTCACCTAACCACACTATATACATGTGTACTGCACAGAGCTTCATCTGTAAACACACTATATACATGTGTCCTGCACACAGTCTCACCTAACCACACTATATACATGTGTACTGCACAGAGCTTCATCTGTAAACACACTATATACATGTGTACTGCACAGAGCCTCATCTGTAACCACACTATATACATGTGTCCTACACAGAGCCGCAACTGTATCCACACAATATACATGTGTTCTGCACAGAGCCTCATCTGTAACCACACTATATACATGTGTACTGCACAGAGCCTCATCTGTAACCACACTATATACGTGTCCTACACAGATCCTCATCCGTAACCACACTATATACATGTGTCCTACACAGAGCCACATCTGTATCCACACAATATACATATGTTCTGCACACAGCCTCATCTGTAACCACACTATATACATGTGTACTGCACAGAGCCTCGTCTGTAACCACACTATATACGTGTCCTACACAGATCCTCATCCGTAACCACACTATATACATGTGTCCTACACAGAGCCACATCTGTATCCACACAATATACATATGTTCTGCACAGAGCCTCATCCGTAACCACACGATATGCGTGTGTCCTACACACAGCCTCATCTGTAACCACACTATATGCATGTGTCCTACACACAGCCTCATCTGTAACCACACTATATGCATGTGTACTGCACAGAGTTACATCTGTATCCACACAATATACATCTGCCCTACACACAGCCTCGTCTGTAACCACACTATATACATGTGTCCTACACAGAGCCACATCTGTAACCACACAATATACATGTGTACTGCACAGAGTCTCACCCGTATCCGTACTATATACAGGTGTTCTGCACACAGCCTCATCTATAACCACACTATATACATATGTCGTACATAGAGCCTCGTCAGTAACCACACCATACACAGCTGTTCTGCACACAGCATCATCTGTAACCACACCAGATACATGTGTACTGCACACAGCCACATCTGTACCCACACTATATAAGTGTCCTACACACAGCTTCATCTGTAACCACACTGTGAGAAGTTGGCCTGGTATATGCTGTTCACTAGTTAAAGTGGACACCTTGCACCAGTACAATTCGACTCTTATGGTAGGTAGGTTTAAGATAACCTTTAAAGAAAGCTATCCTAGTGGTAGCTGTGGAGAGCAGCCTTCAGGCTGAGTCTTGGAGGAATGTAAAGCAGCTTGTTTTACCACACACAATCTCTTGAATCACCAAATGAAAAGACACCACACAGGTATATATATCAAATATATATGTATTTATTACTAAACAACTCCCTACTAATCTCTTTATGAGATTAGAAGTCAGGAACATATGTACAAAGCAATGTTATCAAAAATAAGTTAGCACAATCAAATATCACAATCTTCGCTTGGCTAGACCTGGGCCTAGAGCATATAGAATCGAGGGACCCCCAAGAACCACCCCAGGTAGTTGTAGGAGACCCACAGGGGACGGACGCGGTGTTCAGACACTGGTGCGAGTCCTGTACGAGTCTATGCGAATGGGCGCGATTGAGATGTCAATGTTAAAGGTCCCTTGCGTGTTCGAGGCGAAGCATCGAGGCGAACACCGTACGAGTCGAAGGACGCGGTTACGGGTTGAGTTTGCAAGGGAGATGGACGCGGTGTGTCTAACACCGCCGCGAGCCCTTTACGAGTCAGTGCGATAATCGCACTGGGAAAATAAGAGTTTTAGGGTACTTCTGGAGTAGCTACAAGCAAGTCACTTACAGGGTAAGTAGTTCTAGGGCCCACACCCACAGGAGCACCGTAGTGCTGAAGATACCTCACCCAGGGAAGCCGGGTACATAGGTGTCCTTTGGTGTCGGGTCGCGGCGTCGTTCTCAATGGGAGCCAGGGAAGACTTGCTGCTTGCGGCGACAGTAGAAGTGTCCGATGGAATCCAAGCCTGGATTCGGAAGATGGAGGACCTGAAAGCAGAGGGGACAGTGTTCAAGGTCACTTGGCAGGGACCCGGGGCAAGGAAGATGAATGCCCACCGTCGTCGACGGATTCAGGTCGTTCACTGGTATCTTGACTCTTCGACCACGAAGTCCAGGCGGCGTCGACGATGACCAGGAGCTGGATTCGGTGTGAGCCACGAAGTCTGCAGCTTACTGCGGTGTCGGTGACTCGATTGGAGCCAACAAGCCTTGGTAACAGCAAGTCTTGTGGAGAAGACAAAAAGTCAATGGTGCAGACCAGCAAGGTCTGTGGAACTCACCCAGCGAGGGTAAGTCAGGGCAGGCCTGGAGCAACCAGGGGAGCCCTCTGGATTTGTTGAAAAGTCTTCAGGGGACCCACAAGCCGGCTGGCAAGGGATCGCAAAGATGCCTCTGGAGGATTCACTCAACAGGGGCCCACGGTCACTCGGGACGGGGTAGGCCTCTGATTCTAGGAAAAATCTCTGCTGGAGGATGGGACCACACGTGATCCAAAGCACAAGTTCGTAGAACGTCGTGAAGGGGTTGCACTTGAAAATAGTGCACAGTACCCAGGGTCTGCGGTTCCTCGTCACTCGTGGGGTCCACTTGCCTCAGCTTCGCTGGGGACTCACGATGGCCTTGGAGAAGTCAGGAAATCCTCTTCCTGGGCTGCAGGGACTTTGGGCTCCGGCGGGAGCGGCGTAGTTTGTGACCGTCATTGTAGTTTTTGGTGCCTGCCAAGCAGGGGAGTCACTCCTTGACTCCAAGGGAGATTCTTCAGTCTTCCAGAGGTAGTGGAACGTCGAAGGTCCAGGATTCTTCTGTAGAGCGTCGTCCAGGGGTATCTAGGTTGCAATGCACAGGTTCCCCCTCTTATACTAAAAAGAAGGGAGGGACTAGCTCTATGACCCCACCTATGGGAGGGTCAGGGGAGTGGGTGGCTACACCCACTTCCCTTTGTCCAGCCTCACGCCAGAGCAGGGGCAGGTAGCCCCTGAGCTGGTTTGAACTGGTATATGCACAGAGGAGCCTTCTGCTCCCCCAGTGCAGGACTTCAAAGCACTCTAGGAGTGCACCCACCCAGCCCCAATACACTAAACCCTGTCTGGGAGGTGGTCACACCCCCTTGGGACAGGATACCTATTGTTGGGCTTCCTCCACTGCGAGTGTTGGTCATCAGCAGGAGGGCAGCCCAGTGTCTGTGACTGGTGGCATCCATTTTGTGATGCCAGGGCTCTTCAGGATTCTACCGCGTTTCCACAGTAGGTACATGTCTATCCCTCTAGAAGGGTGGGATCATACTCCCACACCAGTTACTGGTGTGGGGGTATGATTCCAAAGTGTTTGACACCAAACACGACATGTTTTGATACAGCCATTCCAGAGTTAGCATTTACCGCGAGGATATAATGCACTTAAGAGTATATGGTTTGACTGCATTCACAAACAGCCCCAGAGAGTAGGCTCTGAGAGCTGCAGAGGGGCCCTGCTCAGGCAGAGGCACCCTCTCACATAGGAACTAAGCACCCTGCCCTCAGGATCGATAGGGCCTGCTTTAGGGGTGACTGATAAGTCTCAATGTGTGTGCAGGAGAGATATAGGGGACCTATATCTCAGTGAGGAGTGCTAGCACTTCCTCACCCAGGCTGCAGTAGCAGGCCTGTGGTGTCAGATTTAGTCTGCTTCCCAGGGGTGGCATAATACATGCTTCAGCCCCTGGTAGGCCTGTGAAGTACCTATGCCCTTGGTACCTAAGGTACCATGTACTAGGGACTCATAAGGTACCACAGTATCCAATCACTAGTGCACCTAGAGTGCACTCCAAGTCGTTTAGAGAGAACAGAGAGGCTGGGGCCCTGATTGGCAGGGTCCCAGCCAGACTATAGCCAGAAACCAGTGTAAACATCAGAAAAAAAGTGGGGGCAACATAAGAGGCAGATCCTACTCTCCTACACAACCACCCCTCCCAAACGCAGGGACACTAAACTAACCTTGACCAGTTGAGTCTTCGTGTTCTAAGTGGAAATACCTTGAGAGTCCATCTGCATTGGCATGTTGGGTCCCAGGTCTATGTTCCACTGTATAGTCCATCCCCTGTAGGGAAATGGACCACCTCAAAAGTTTTGGGTTTTCTCCTTTCATCTGTTTGAGCCATAGGAGGGGCTTGTGGTCAGTCTGAACTATGAAGTGAGTGCCAAACAAGTATGGCCTCAGCTTCTTCAGGGCCCACACCACAGCAAAGGCCTCCCTCTCTATAGCTGACCAACGTTTCTCTCTAGGGGTCAGCCTTCTGCTAATGAAAGCTACTGGCTGGTCTTGACCTTCATCATTCAGTTGAGACAGTACAGCTCCCACACCCAGCTCAGAAGCATCTGTTTGGACAATGAACTTTTTGGTGTAGTCTGGACTCTGTAAGATGGGGGCAGTGCACATGGCCTGCTTTAGGTCTTCAAATGCCTTCTGACAGCTAGCTGTCCACTGAACCTTTTTGGCATTTTCTTGGAGGTCAGATCATTCAAGGGGGTCACTATAGATCCATATCCCTTCACAAACCTCCTATAGTACCCAGTCAGGCCTAAGAAGGCTCTCACCTGTGTCTGGGTGATTGGAGCAACCCATTCCATTATGGTTTGGATTTTGCTCTGTAAAGGCTGAACCTGGCCTCCACCCACAAGGTGGCCCAGGTACACAACCTGACTCTGCCCTATCTGGCACTTAGTGGCCTTGATAGTGAGGCCTGCTTTCTGCAGAGCCTCCAAAACATTTCTGAGGTGGACCAGGTGATCCTGCCAGGAGGAACTAAAGACAGCAATATCATCTAGATAAGCTGAGCAATAAGTTTCTATCCCTGCCAGAAAACTTTGTTCACCAACCTCTGAAAAGTGGCAGGTGCATTTTTCAATCCAAAGGGCATCACCACAAAGTGGTAGTGCCCACCAGGGGTTGAAAATGCTGTTTTGGCTTTTGCATCATCAGCTAACCTGATCTGCCAGTAGCCAGCTGTTAGGTCAAATGTACTTAGATACTTGGCTGAGGCCAAAGTATCAATCAGCTCATCTGCCCTTGGTATGGGATAGGCATCAGTCCTAGTGACTGCATTGAGGCCTCTGTAGTCTACACAAAACCTCATTTCTTTCTTACCACCCTGGGTATGAGGCTTGGGTACCAGGACTACTGGGCTAGCCCATGGGCTATCTGAAGGCTCAATCACACCTAACTCCAACATCTTCTGGACTTCAGTCCTGATACAGTCCCTGACATGGTCAGGTTGCCTGTAGATTTTACTCTTGACAGGCAGACTGTCTCCAGTGTCCACCTCATGGGTGCACCAGGTAGTCTGACTAGGGGTCAGGCTAAACATATGTCTGTACTGCTGCAGAACTTGTCTGCACTCAGTTTGCTGATGGTCAGTGAGGCTGCTTGCCAAAGCAACACCATCTACTGACCCATCATCAGGGTTCTGTGAGAGCAGGTCAGGGAGAGGGTCACTCTCCTCCTCCTGTTCCTCATCAGTTGCCATGAGCAAGCCCATGTCAGCCCTGTCAACATATGGTTTCAATCTGTTGACATGGAGCACCCTCAGGGGGCTCCTGGGAGTTCCAAGATTCACCAGATAGGTGACTTCTCCCTTTTGCTCAACTATTGTATGGGGGCCACTCCATTTGTCTTGGAGGGCTGCTGGGGCCACAGGCTCCAACACCCACACTTTCTGTCCTGGCTGGTATACAGTCAGTACAGCCTTTGGTCATGCCAAGCTTTTTGTAATTCTTGGCTGGCCTCCAGGTTTTTGGTTGCCTTTTTCATGTATTCAGCCATCCTGGAGCGGAGACCAAGTACATAGTCCATCACATCTTGTTTGGGGGTTTGAGAGGTAACTCCCAGCCCTCTTTTACCAAACACAGTGGACCTCTTACAGGATGCCCAAACAGAAGCTCAAATGGGCTGTAACCAACCCCTTCTGTGGAACCTCTCTGTATGCAAACAACAGGCAGGGAAGAAGAAGGTCCCATTTCCGCCTAAGCTTCTCTGGGAGTCCTTTAATCATTCCCTTAAGGGTTTTGTTGAAGCGTTCAACTAAACCATTGCATTGTGGGTGATAGGGGGTGGTGAACTTATAAGTTACACCACACTCCTTCCACATTGCTTTCAAATATCCTGACATGAAGTTGGTACCTCTGTCAGAGATGACCTCCTTTGGGAAGCCCACTCTGGAGAAAACTCCAATGAGGGCTCTTGCCACCACAGGGGCTGTGGTGGTCCTCAGGGGAATTGCCTCTGGGTACCTGGTGGCATGATCCACTACCACCAGGATAAATCTGTGCCCAGATGCAGTTTGAGGGTCAAGGGGACCAACAATGTCAATCCCTACCCTTTCAAAGGGTACCCCCACCACAGGTAGTGGTATCAGGGGGCCTTTGTTGTGCCACCTGCCTTGCCACTGGCTTGGCATGTGACACAGGAGCGACAAAACTCCTTTGTGTCTTCTGACATATGGGGCCAATGAAAATGTGGAACAAGCCTGTCCCAGGTCTTGTTTTGGCCCAAGTGACCTGCCAAAGGGATGTCATGTGCTAGGGTCAAGAGGAACCCCTAAACTTCTGAGGTATTACCAACCTCCTGGTGGCTCCAGGGGCTGGATCTCTACCCTCAGAATATAGGAGTCCCTCATCCCAATAAACTTTATGGGACCCACTAGCCCTCCCAGCAGCCTCAGCAGCAGCCTGCTGTCTGAGGGGTTCAAGAGAGGGGCAGCACTGTTGCTCCTTACTCAGATCTTCCCTAGAAGGGCCCCCTGCCCCCAAGAACTCAACCTGATCAGGTTCAAGTCCCTCTGGGGCAGTTCCTTCTTCAGGATCTGCTCCTCCTCCCTCAAGACGGGAATCTGTGATCTGAGACAGAGGGGAAGGCACTGCCTTAACCCTACTGCTCCTCTTCTTGGGAAGCATCTGGTCCATAGTTTCAGGATCCAGAGCTGGTTCAGTGTCATGCATTTTGGCTTGTGACCTGGTCACAGCAAATACCTCTGCAGGGATGCCCAACATCTCAGCATGAGTCCATAACTCTACTTCAGACCAGGCTGAAGTCTCTAGATCATTGCCCAATAGACATTCTACAGGGAGGTCTGCACTGACTACAACCTTCTTGAGGCCAGTTACCCCTCCCCAGGAGAAATTCACAACTGCCAGACTATGGTTGGTCTTGGCATTGCTTGCATTGGTCACCTGGTACATTTCACCCAGGATGATCTGTCCAGGGTCCACAAGATCCTCTGCCACCATGGTGACACTAGCACCTGTGTCCCTAAATGCCAAAGCCTGTTTGCCATTTATTACAGGCTGCTGTTTGTATTTGCCCAGATTACTGGGGCTCACTAGGAAGGACATGTCAATGTCTCCATCACAAATCAGCATTGCCTGAGTGGGTTCTCTGACTAGGCCAGAGTCCACTTCAGAACCCAGGGTCAACCCTACTACACCCTTTTTCTGAGTACCACCTCCACCAGTAGCTGAACTAGGGGGAACAGTTGCCTTAGGGGCAGGAGTGGTGGTGGTTTGGTCTTTGGACTTGTTACAATCAGAAGTCCAGTGCCCTTTCTGTTTACAGAATTTGCACCAGGGCTTCTTTTGGCCTTTTCCCTGATTGGACTGTGACTCCCCACCAGATGCAGATTTTTGGGGCCCTTGTGAAGACTTCTGGTCTTTTGACTTATCCCCACTTTTCTCAGAGCCCTTATGATCCTGCTTCTTTGTGTCACCCCCTTGGTTCTGGGTTTTCTGCCTCACCCTGGTTCTGACCCACTTGTCTGCCTTCTTTCCCAATTCTTGGGGAGAGGTCAGATCTGAGTCTACCAGGTATTGATGCAACAACTGGTTCTGGCAATTATTAAGGATCTGTTCTCTCATCATTAGATTATACAATCCCTTGAAATCAGTAACCCTACTGCCAACCAGCCAACCCTCCAGAGCCTTGGTTGCACAATCTACAAAGTCAGTCCAGTCCTGAGTCTGTGCCTTCTGGGTGTCTCTGAACTTCAACCTGTACTGCTCAGTGGTTAAGCCAAACCCATCTATCAGTGCACTCTTCAGGACTTCATAGTCATCAGCATCCTCTTCTCTAACAGTGAGGAGCTTGTCTCTACCTTTATCTGAAAAGGAGAGCCACAAGATTGCTGCCCACTGCTTTTGGGGGACCTGTTGTACTCTACAGGCCCTTTCCATAGCAGTTATCCACTTGTGGATATCATCCCCACTCTGGTAGGGAGGAACAACCTTGCTCAGGTTCCTATGGTCTGGAATATATTCTCTGCCTCTAGGGACACTGTTGCTGCCACCAGGGGGTTCTAACCCCTCTCTTCTAGAAGCTCTCTGGAACTCAAAGGCTTCTTTGTCTAATGCCAACTGCTTGGTTTTGAGGGCAAATCTTGCTTCCTCATACTGCAGCAGTTTGTACAGTCTTTCAGAGGAACTCTCTCTTCTTAGGAAGTAGGAGTCTCTCTGGTGGACAGTTTCTCTGCCAGAGTGAAAGGAGTGTTCAGATTCCCTGGAAAGGGACCTGTGCCTGTCCTCCACTGTGTCAGTTCTCTTAGGGAGAATTCCTCTGTCCTGTTCAGACCCCTTGGGGCCTGGCCCTACAATCACAGAGTCTTGGTCATCATCTGACCCAGATACTGTAATTGACCCACCCACTGATTCAGACCCATTAGCTCCTAGAGCTAATCTAAGATCATCTGCTGTCAGCAGATCTATCAGGTGTAGTGTGGAGGGACTCTGTCCTATCTTCAGGTGCCTTTCAGCACACATGGCTTTCAAGTCAAAGAAAGTCATGTCCTTATACTGAAGCTGAGTGGATCCACTGGGTCCATCCCTTAAGGACATTCTAGTGTTGTGCAGTGTTGTACTACCTACACTAGTTTGTGGCCTACTGATACTAGCTTGAGCTGTAGAAAGGGTGTGCTATCCCTTTGGCACACAGCTCTAAGTTCAGTAGAACTTATTGATACTAAGCTTGATTTTATATGTACCTTGAGTACCTATAGTGGTTTTCAGTTAGTCATTCAAATAGAGATTTTCTGGTAAAACAATAGCAAGCTGGAATCCCACACGCTGCCACCAATGTGAGAAGTTGGCCTGGTATATGCTGTTCACTAGTTAAAGTGGACACCTTGCACCAGTACAATTCGACTCTTATGGTAGGTAGGTTTAAGACAACCTTTAAAGAAAGCTATCCTAGTGGTAGCTGTGGAGAGCAGCCTTCAGGCTGAGTCTTGGAGGAATGTAAAGCAGCTTGTTTTACCACACAATCTCTTGAATCACCAAATGAAAAGACACCACACAGGTATATATATCAAATATATATGTATTTATTACTAAACAACTCTCTACTAATCTCTTTATGAGATTAGAAGTCAGGAACATATGTACAATGCAAAGTTATCAAAAATAAGTTAGCACAATCAAATATCACAATCTTAGCTTGGCTAGACCTGGGCCTAGAGCATATAGAATCGAGGGACCCCCAAGAACCACCCCAGGTAGTTGTAGGAGACCCACAGGGGACGGACGCGGTGTTCAGACACTGGTGCGAGTCCTGTACGAGTCTATGCGAATGGGCGCGATTGAGTTTTCAATGTTAAAGGTCCCTTGCGTGTTCGAGGCGAAGTATCGAGGCGAACACACCGATCGGACCAGTACGAGTCGAAGGACGCGGTTACGGGTTGAGTTTGCAAGGGAGATGGACGCGGTGTGTCTAACACAGACGCGAACCCTGTACGAGCCAGTGCGATAATCGCACTGGGAAAATAAGAGTTTTAGGGTACTTCTGGAGTATCTACAGGCAAGCCACTTACAGGGTAAGTAGTTCTAGGGCCCACACCCACAGGAGCACCGTAGTGCTGAAGTTACCTCACCCAGGGAAGCCGGGTGCATAGGTGTCCTTTGGTGTCGGGTCGCGGCGTCGTTCTCAATGGGAGCCAGGGAAGTCTTGCTGCTTGCGGCTACAGTAGATGTGTCCAGTGGAATCCAAGCCTGGATTCAGAAGATGGAAGACCTGAAAGCAGAGGGGACAGTGTTCAAGGTCAGTTGGCAGTGACCCGGGGCAAGGAAGATGAATGCCCACCGTCGTCAACAGATTCAGGTCGTTCACGGGTATCTTGACTCTTCGACCACGAGGTACAGGCAGCGTCGACGATGACCAGGAGCTGGATTTGGCGTGTCCCACAAAGTCTGCAGCTTACTGCGGTGTCGGCGACTCGATTGGAGCCAACAAGCCTTGGTAACAGCAAGTCTCGTGGAGAAGACAAAAAGTCAATGGTGCAGACCAGCAAGGTCTGTGGAACTCACCCAGCAAGGGTAAGTCAGGGCAGGCCTGGAGCAACCAGGGGAGCCCTTTGGATTTGTTGAAAAGTCTTCAGGGGACCCACAAGCCGGCTGGCAAGGGATCGCAAAGACGCCTCGGGAGGATTCACTCAACAGGGGCCCACGGTCACTCGGGACAGGGTAGGCCTCTGATTCTGGGAGGAATCTCTGCTGGAGGATGGGACCACACGTGGTCCAAAGCACAAGTTCATAGAACGTCGTGAAGGGGTTGCACTCGAAAATAGTGCACGGTACCCAGGGTCTGCGGTTCCTCGTCACTCGTGGGGTCCACTTGCCTCAGCTTCGCTGGGGACTCACGATGGCCTTGGAGAAGTCAGGAAATCCTCTTCCTGGGCTGCAGGGACTTCGGGCTCCGGCGGGAGCGGCGTAGTTTGCGACCGTTGTTGTAGTTTTTGGTGCCTGCCAAGCAGGGGAGTCACTCCTTGACTCCAAGAGAGATTCTTCAGTCTTCCAGAGGTAGTGGAACGTCGAAGGTCCAGGATTCTTCTGTAGAGCGTCGTCCAGGGGTATCTAGGTTGCAATGCACAGGTTCCCCCTCTTATACTAAAAGGAAGGGAGGGACTAGCTCTATGACCCCACCTATGGGAGGGTCAGGGGAGTGGGTGGCTACACCCACTTCCCTTTGTCCAGTTCTCACGCCAGAGCAGGGGCAGGTAGCCCCTGAGCCGGTTTGAACTGGCATATGCACAGAGGAGCCTCCTGCTCCCCCAGTGCAGGACTTGAAAGCACTCTAGGAGTGCACCCACCCAGCCCCAATACACTACACCCTGTCTGGGAGGTGGTCACACCCCCTTGGGACAGGATACCTATTGTTGGGCCTCCTCCACTGCGAGTGTTGGTCATCAGCAGGAGGGCAGCCCAGTGTCTGTGACTGGTGGCATCCATTTTGTGATGCCAGGGCTCTTCAGGATTCTACCGCGTTTCCACAGTAGGTACATGTCTATCCCTCTAGAAGGGTGGGATCATACTCCCACACCAGTTACTGGTGTGGGGGTATGAGTCCAAAGTGTTTGACACCAAACACGACATGTTTTGATGCAGCCATTCCAGAGTTAGCATTTACCGCGAGGATATAATGCACTTAAGAGTATATGGTTTGACTGCATTCACAAACAGCCCCAGAGAGTAGGCTCTGAGAGCTGCAGAGGGGCCCTGCTCAGGCAGAGGCACCCTCTCACATAGGAACTAAGCACCCTGCCCTCAGGATTGATAGGGCCTGCTTTAGGGGTGGCTGATAAGTCTCAATGTGTGTGCAGGAGAGATATAGGGGACCTATATCTCAGTGAGGAGTGCTAGCACTTCCTCACCCAGGCTGCAGTAGCAGGCCTGTGGTGTCAGATTTAGTCTGCTTCCCAGGGGTGGCATAATACATGCTTCAGCCCCTGGTAGGCCTGTGAAGTACCTATGCCCTTGGTACCTAAGGTACCATATACTAGGGACTCATAAGGTACCACAGTATCCAATCACTAGTGCACCTAGAGTGCACTCCAAGTCGTTTAGAGAGAACAGAGAGGCTGGGGCCCTGATTGGCAGGGTCCCAGCCAGACTATAGCCAGAAACCAGTGTAAACATCAGAAAAAAAGTGGGGGCAACATAAGAGGCAGATCCTACTCTCCTACACACACTATATACATATGTACTGTACAGAGTTACATCTGTATCCATACTATATACATGTGTACTGCACACAGCCACATCTGTACCCACAGTATTTACATGTGTCCTGCACAGAACCTCACCCCTATCCACACTATATACATGTGTCCTACACAGAGTCTCACCGGTATCACACTATATACATGTGTACTGCACAGAGCCTCATCTGTATCCACACTAGATACGTGTCCTACACAGAGCTTCATCCGTATCCACATTATATACATGAAACCACCTTCTGTACACATCTGTGGCGTATACACACCCATCACTGTAACCATTCTGTACACATCTGTGGCGTATACACAGCCATCACTGTATCCATTATGTACACATCCGTGGAGTATACACAGCCATCACTGTAGCCATAGTGTACACACCTGTGACGTATACACAGCCATCATAGTATCAACACTGTACACCTCTGTGGCCTATACACAGTCATCACTGTATCCATACTGCACACATCTGTGGCGTATACATAGCCATCACTGTATCCATACTGTGCACATCTGTGGCGTATACACAGCCATCACTGTATCCATTCTGTATACATCTGTGGTGTATACACACCCATCACTGTGTCCATTCTGTACGCATCTGTGGCGTATACACAGCCATCACTGTATCCATTCAGTACACATCTGTGGCGTATATACAGCCATCACTGTATCAACACTAAACACATCTGTGGCGTATACATAGCCATCACTCTATCCACACTGTACACATCTGTGGCATATATACAGCCATCACTGTATCCACACTATACACATCTGTGGCGCATACAGAGCCATCACTCTATCCACACTGTACACATCAGTTGCATATACACAGCCATCACTGTATCCACACTGTACACATCTGTGGCGTATACACAGCCATCACTGTATTCACACTATACACATCTGTGGCGTATACACAGCCATCACTGTATCAACACTGTACACATCTGTGGCGTATACACAGCCATCACTGTATCCATTCAGTACACATCTGTGGCATATATACAGCCATCACTGTATCCACACTATACACATCGGTGGCGTATACACAGCCATCACTGTATTCACACTATACACATCTGTGGCGTATACACAGCCATCACTGTATCAACACTGTACACATCTGTTGCGTATACACAGCCATCACTGTATCGATTCAGTACACAGCTGTGCTCTATACAGCTACCTCTGTGCTCTAGATATGTAAGGGGTCCTCGGAAAGGAGGTGGCCTCGCCTACGTATGGGGATCCCCGAACTTCTCCTGCAGCCCCTCTCTGCCACCTCTTGTTAAAAAGACCCAGGTTGAAAAGCCATCTTAGGTTTTTTGGGCTGTGTGCCCTGACATTTTTTGAGCACCTTGCCTAACATTTGGACTTAAAATTGCAACAAAAAAAACAGTCCTCATCAGGGCTCGAGTCGGGTACCACGCGGGTGGACGGCGCCCCCACTTATTTTACCGGGTGGACGCCGTCCACCCTGCCCAAAAGCTGGACTTTCAATGATGGCGTTACTTGCCCGCACGGCCGCCCCGTCGATCTCCTGGCTGTCTGTCAATCTTGTGTAGCGCGCGAATGCGCTACCTATCAAAATTCTGCTTTGCCCTTTATGTTAGTTCTGGAGTAGCCATGGTCGCGGAGATCTCTTCCCCCAGATGGGACTGAATGAAGTCTATGTCTGGACTGGTCCATGGTCGCGGAGATCTCTTCCCCCAGCTGGGACTGAATGAAGTCTATGTCTGGACTGGTCCATGGTCGCGGAGATCTCTTCCCCCAGCTGGGACTGAATGAAGTCTATGTCTGAACTGGTCCATGGTCGTGGAGATCTCTTCGCCCAGCTGGCTCTGAATGAAGTCTATGTCTGGATTGGTCCATGGTCGTGGAGATCTCTTCGCCCAGCTGGCTCTGAATGATGTCTATGTCTGGACTGGTCCATGGTCGCGGAGATCTCTTCCCCCAGATGGGACTGAATGAAGTCTATGTCTGGACTGGTCCATGGTCGCGGAGATCTCTTCCCCCAGCTGGGACTGAATGAAGTCTATGTCTGGACTGGTCCATGGTCGCGGAGATCTCTTCGCCCAGCTGGGACTGAATGAAGTCTATGTCTGGACTGGTCCATGGTCGTGGAGATCTCTTCGCCCAGCTGGCTCTGAATGAAGTCTATGTCTGGATTGGTCCATGGTCGTGGAGATCTCTTCGCCCAGCTGGCTCTGAATGAAGTCTATGTCTGGACTGGTCCATGGTCGTGGAGATCTCTTCGCCCAGCTGGCTCTGAATGAAGTCTATGAGCCTGATTTAGATCTCGGCGGATGGGATAAGATCCTCTCAGGCCCTATGTGTGGACTGGTCCATGGTCGCGGAGTCTTCACCTCGCCTGGCTAGTCATGCACCTCCTTCTAGTGTCCTGCTGTCTGACGCCTGCACTGCACTTGTCCTCCTTGTGTCCGTCGGCTCATGGCCCCCCTGGCATTGCCTCATACACCGATGCACCCACTGGTGCCTCCCAGCCCTGCCGGCTGCCAAGGGGAGGTCTAAGACGTCTTCTAAATCCTCCCTCCTGTTATCCTCACCTCTTTCTCTGTTTCTTGTGGTTCGGTGATCTGGGCAGATAGTGAGGGAGAAGGGGGGTCAGTGGGAGATTAATCCCCAGCCGTGCTGTGAAGGTGGCATCCTTGGCACTCCAGTCTCTGGTGAGTCTGTTTCCTCCCACCCACTGGACTGTGTTTCTCTGCTCCTGGTACCAATTCAAACACCTGGGCCAGTACAGTGTTCAACATCTATTTTATTTTTAGGATCCTTCCTTTCTTTTTCAATTAGCCATCAATCTAGGTCTAAAGATGCCGCTGTCAGGAAGGGATTTCTTCCCATCCTCGTTACTGAGTCTGACCCCCTCTGTTTGGGACATTTACACGCGCATTCACCGCACTCGTGGTCCACGGCGCGGCCAGGACCAGGAGTCCCTTTCAGTGGGCAGTCACCACACTTAGATGTTTCTGCCCACGTTACCTCTCCTTCAAGCACCTCCTCTTTCGTGTTACGTTTGCTGATTGGCTAAAAGTGAGGTCACTCTTGTATAGTGCTGTGAACTGAGGCACCTCAAGGCGCTTCCAAGAAATGATGGTGCAGTAAAGCAACCTGTAGTTCATGTGATCACATCATTTGTTTAAGTGGCGAAGGAAGAATTTCAAGAAGATACCCTAAGGCTGAAATGTGAAACAGTTTGCCCCTCTCACTCACTCTGCACCCACCCCTTCACCTGGTAAAGGCAGGGGAGTGAACCAATCATCTGAGATATGATTCGAAGAGTGAAAGGTCAAAGGCCAGCGGACCCTGGTGTTCTGGGGAAAGTATTCTGAGGAATGCTGCGCCTCTTACCACACTGTTTGTTGGTAAAGACTCATTTAAGTATAGACAGTAGTATCACTAATTTGGTGATTATAATGCATCTTGTGAAGGTGTAAAAGTCCTTGTTGGTGCACTGAACAGTGATTGGCCGATACACGTCCAGACCATGAGCTTCTATTGTTAGGTACTGGAGCAAGGGCTGCGCCGCTCTTTGTCACAGATTTAGATCCGTACCCAGTACTACGAGCAAGGACAGTATTTCTGCTGCTCATCCCCTGCATTCTCGGAGTGATGAGCCTTAATTTGTGACGGCCCCCGGCACACTCACTGCCTCTCTCAGTAGTAACGGAGATATGCTCATAGTAGTGTGCAATGAAACAAACTGCCCTGGACCCTGACTACTGGGTTTCTTCTGCTCGGACTGTTATCAGCACTTTCATAGTTCAGGCCACAGATGAGGAAGTAACAATTTGCCCCTGTACAAAATGAAGATTTTTGAGAGAGATAGACCCGCCCCCCCCCAGCATCCCTTCTTGGGTCAGCCGCAAACACTGCGCATCCTCGCTCAGTGACGCAGAGTCCCAGCATGGTAAAGCCATCATACAACAGGGCCAGTGGAATTATGCGGCAGGGGAGGGCCAAATTATGTGGCAGGCTCAGTAAATTATGCGACAAGAAAAGGCAAATTATGCAGCATTATGCGCAACATTTTGGGATAGTATCAGTTCATTATTTTGTCATTTTTAAACTTGTTAAGACTGGGCATTAGTTGCAACTCATTTGTACCAGTTTGTAACACTCAAACACAGCAAAAAGCTACAGAACGTTGACCAGGCAACCTTTGCAATGGGCCTTCCACTGCGCTGCAACATGCGTTGCTGCGTTTTTAGTAACTTTTGAACCATTTGAGCTGGAAAGAGAATTTTGTTTGGGTTAAATTCTGCAGATTATGCAGCAGATGAATAATTACGTGGCAAATGCGGCAAATCTATAATTATGCGAAAATCGCCGAGGCCTCACACTTGCATAATTCCAGTGGCCCTGTTCTACAATGCTGCCAGAACACCCCTACCAATGAGGGAAGAGTGTGCTGAAACAAACAGGGGAAGCACAAAGACTAGTGGTGGAATGTGGGAGCAGGAGGGCTGTTATTGCAGTTATTGGCCCTGAACCTCTTGATTGTCGTCAGTGCAGTTTCGGACTTTACAGCTCTTCTTTCTGGTTCATCCTCTTTAATTTACAACATTCTATCCTGGGTGGGTGGAATGTTCTAATGGCATGATGTCTCTGCTGCCTTGGGCTATATCAGCTGTTAATGGCCCTCTCTCAGCTTATAGGACGTCACCAGCTCCTCGGACGGAGAACTCAGGAGAGGGCCATTAATGACCAGTACTGACCTCGCAGTGGGCTATAATTGTATGTTAAAACACATGCAACTACCGATACCCCGTGGACATAAACAATTATGAAAGTGCAAGAGGATCAGTGAAGGCTGCGTGCAGTATCTAGGTGGGCAGAAGGGGCACTTTGTGTCTTCGGTTAAAAATGTTTTTGCTATGAAGATGTATGAGGGTTATCCGAATATGAAGTTAAACATCTTAACAAAAGAATGAGTCATACTTAAGTATATTTTTCCTCATGATTTGAGTAAAACCCAATACACGTTAATAAATTATTGCTTATAAGGTATTTCTACTTTAATAAGTCCCCATGCGGGTGAAGGGGGGCCCTAGAAGTCACTTTAAGAAGGGTTGTAAATATTATGGGCCTCATTTATGAGGCCCCTTGCGCCGCCGGATTGTCATTTTTTGTGACATTCCATGGCGCAGGAGCCTGCGCCACATTTACATGGCAGCACTAAGCCACTTTTTTGGGCTTAATGCTGCCTTGTAAATATGGCTCCATTTAACGAAGTTTTCTGCGTTAAAGGGGCGTGCAATGGGTGTTGCTGGGGCCGTAGCGTGCCAGGTAGGGACGGAGCTGATGGCACGCATTGAGGCCTACTCCCCAGTTCCCTGGAACACATAAACACACATACTCAGTGTTGCAGTACGGGCCAAGACCTCGAGCGGTCATGCGCCCCTTTATTTATCTCTGCTGGGCGTGCCCGCCCACAGGAGTGATACAGGTTGCAACAAAGTCTCGTGAGGGCCGGGTGGCTCACTCACTACATCCCTCCTCTTCTTTAGCTGCTCACTCTCTCTCTGCCCTGCGGCTACTCTTGAGGCAGGCAGCACACAAAGTCTCGGAGTCTTTGGCTGGGGGCAGGGTTTGGCCGGAGACCATATGTCTTGCTCCGGGAGCTTGAACTCAGCCCTGCCCCGGCAGGGCTTTTTGAGAGGGATATAGTTCCATGTGCCAAGTGTAGTGGAGTCTCGGTCGAAACTATCTCATCCATTCTTGTTGTCATAGGCGGTCCACCGACGACCCCGGGGGAGGCGTGAGGCCTGCAACATCGGTCTCTTCCATATCGTGATCTGTGTCCCTTCCCTGCTCTGGCGGGGTACGCCCACTTTCTTGAACCAAGATATATTTATCACTCGCGTGCCCCTCCAGGCAGATACGATGGTCCCATGCATGCCAATGACTTCCCACACTTCTGGTTCATAGGGCGTTTGGAACTTCCACCCCGGATGTCTGTCCTTGATGACAGCGTGGTCGCCCACGCATAGCGAGGACAACCGAGCCCTCCGTGCGAGGCTCGTCTTTTGATTGTTGGCTTCCCTCCTTGCCTGAGTGGCTTCGCTGTCTATCTTTGCCGGGCACCAGGCCAGGTCTGTCAGGATGCTACCTCGCGGGGGCGTCGGAGCAGCAAGTGGGATGGAGCACAGCGAGTTGTACTGTGTGGGGTCTGGCAGTGTGCATTCAGAAATTGGTGGAGGCACTCCTCCTTAGTCCTCCCCTTTCTCCACTCCGTTCCTCAATGCACTATTGAGGGTCCGCAAGAATCACTCCACCTCACCATTGGCCTACGGCCACTGCGGAGTGGTCTTTCGGTGTTGGATGGCGTGAGCCTTCAGGTAGTCCTGAAGGGGGGCCCGTTGTCAGACCTGATTTCATCAGGGAGGCCCATCATCGCGAAGTTCCTGTCGAGGACAGCTTTGACTTGCAGGAAAGCTGTGGAAGAGATGACCTCCACGATTGGAAACTTTGAGTGGGAGTCCATCAGGACGATGGTGCTGCGGCCATCTGGGAAGCATCCAAAGTCGATGCTGACCTTCGACCATGGTTCAGCGCATGGCTCTTCTGTGTGGATGGGGGCGGGTGCTAGATCACTTCCAGTAATCGTGCAGGAGTGACATCCACGGATCATTTCCTCGACCATGGCATCCATTCCCGGGAACCACACTTTCCTACGGAGACGGGCCTTCGTCTTGGCTATCCCCTGGTGCCTCACGTGAACAAGGCCGAAGACTTGATGCTGTAGCCTGTGCGGAACCACGATCGCTTGATCTCGTAGCACCACTCAGCGAGCTCACTGAATGGTGGGAGGGGTGACACAGCTGCGTGTCCATGATGCGGAGGTGGTGGTGGTGTAGCACCTGCTGGCGGTCCAGCAGCACCGGCTTGGGCTGGTGTGCTCATGCCTTACTTCACTGTGTGGTGGTGCTACAATCTCTTGAGTGTGGGGGCTGTGCTCCTTTCTGCCCCCCGCTGTTTGCTGCTCCTGGTGTTTCTAGTGTGGGAAACGGGCACGGACTGTGTCTTGACGTGCTCTGTGTAACTGTTGTGGGCAATGACAGTGCCCTACTGTCAGAGTCCTCTCCGTACTCCAAGTATTCTGTGTTGAGGAAAAGAGCTGTCACACTGAGCGTGTATGATTGCGTGATATATATATATATTTTTTCAGTGGTCTGTACTTTTGTTTTTGTTTTTTTCGGTGATGGTCTCCCTTTTCCTGCTGCTGTGTCAGCTGTCTGTCGACACGCGGACTCTCTGGAGCTGCCTCCCTCGAGCTGAGCTGGGCGCCTGTGCTGGTGTATGCCAGAGAGGCGGGCACTGGTAGCGCTGCCACTGCATGTGCACGTCTTCCCCTGTCCCCGACTGACCTTGTGCTGGAGAGGTAGCCTCAGGGCCGGTCTTAGAACTTCTGGGGCCCCGGGCGAAAGGGAAGATGTGAGGCCCCTCTAATTTGCATGTAACATCCAGTCGCGGCCAACATGACTCGCGGGTGGAGGGTCTCGCGGGGGTTCGCGCGGGGGGGTTAATTTAAAAATAAAATAAACTTACCTTCCCGGGCCTCGCGTCGTCTCTGCTCCTGACCTGCTCTCCTGCTTTCCTGCCTCTGGCAGGAACAGGAAGCAGGCAGCCTCCCTCCCCTAAGCCAATCATAACGCTGCAATGGCAGCATTGTGATTGGTTGGGACGCCGACCAGCCAGGCGCCTATGGGGAGGCCATTATCTCCATGTAGGCTGCATTGCAGCCTACATGGAGAAAGGCCAGAGTGCGCATGACTGGTTTGGTCGGCCCCGGAGGACCGACCAAACAGTCAGCGCCCTTAGCAGTGGGCAAGGCACTCCTCCCCTGCCCTAAAGCAGACCCGCCCGCCCCCAACCAAACACTTCTGCTTAGCAGTGCGAGAAGCAGAAACATAAAATGGTAGTTTTAGCATTTTGTGTTTCTGCTTCTCGCACTGCGAGAAAGCAGTGGGGCGACGCTCCTCCGCCCTAGTGGAGGAGCCGCCCTTGGTAACATCACAAGAAGTGACATCACAGAAAGTGACATTGCAGGACTATTGATCTTATTTGGCGTCACTGAAGAGACCTAACGCGGATATCAGTAACATGGACACAAAGATAAATATACAAATGAAATAAGTCCATATACTTTAAAACTGTATTAAATGGATTACATTTGTCACATTGGATGGAGACTCTGGGCACAGGTCTCACAAAGATGGATATTATTCACTCCTCGTTAACTGATTGTTTCCAGATGAGTGCATGATACAATTTCCAGTTCTGCCTCATAAAGGGGGGAGATCCTGTTGAGGTAATGAGGGGCGGATCATTCAAAATATAAAATGACACAAGAGAAAACCTCTCACACCATGGATATAATTGCAAATTTCAAAAGGCTCTCTTATCTTTCTGTGCCATTATTGTGCCACCTTAGGATGACATTAATACTTCGTAATTTGTTTTAACGTAAATCCTCTCACTAGTATCCCACACGCACATGCTAAGACTCGTAGGACAATCTTTTTTGTGTGTGGGTTCTTTACTCAGCAGAATTATGTTAAGTGCAAAAACACAACACATATAGTACAAAAATACAAGACACCATTGCAACCAAATAAAGATTGTACATAAATAAAAAAAGACTTAGAACAACCGAGACCACTGCTAAATCATACATTGACTTGAAGGTATGCTTCAGATTCAAGGGGTTTTCAAATCAACGTTTTTGATTTGGTGTTAGAACTGTAGGAAGTAGAAGTGGCCGCCATAAGCGCTGGTGGAGCCCTGTGCGACAATGTTGGTGCCCCCCAATGACTCGCTCTGCCACGGATTCCCTCACTACCACCCTTTAACAGTGCCCCTCAAGTCTCCATAACCACATTCTCGCTCAGATGCATTTAATTTGATTTACAGCGCCACTGATACCAGTGTAGGGTGTCAGAGAACTTTATATCACACATTACACAGAGACAATCAATCATACGTGTGTAAATCACAATAGGTAATGTTACATAAGACAAAGGACTAGGAGTCACATGACAATCATACTAGTAGGCAGTATAGTTTAATAGTGATTGATCTGGAGAAACACAAACTCTGAATTTAGAACGTAATACCATGGTTGGGGGCTCTCTTTAATAACCAGAATTGATTTCTGTCCAAATGAACCCTTTTTGCAACATTAGGATAATCAAAGGCTGGGGAAAAAACCATAATGCTGTAATGTATACCTTGCAGTTTGCATGCAGCTCTTAGATGACAGTTAATAGCTCATTGTTCTATGTTAGGATTTTGACTTATAAACTGCAAGTAACAATAGGATCTCTCTGACAAAAGCAGTAACCCACTGGCTTTTTTACATTATGTGGACTTAGTGATCTGCATGGTACATGTTCTTTGCAGCAGGCACATTAACCCTCTGTGCTACCTTTCCACAAGTCAAAACTTCCACTTGACAAAACTCCATCTCTCTCTAGGAAGAACATTAATCACCGGAGTTATCATGACATTTTTATTGTTGCCGATAATTGCTGGAGGCCAGGAAGGAGGCAGCAAGGGCTTTTAGAAACATAATATACTTGCAAACATGACGCCCCCACCCGAAGTCAGCGCCTCAGGGCGATCTCATTGGTCGCACCGCCCTAGAGCCTTCCTCCTCAAGGGTCCTGTGACCTCAATGACAGAGTCACTGTTGCTCTAGGGTGTGCTGCTTCGTAGTACTGCCCAAAAGACTCGAGGTGAGCTTCAATAGGGGTTGTAGTGGACAGGCCTTCAAGGTTAACCCACACTTGCCACCGCTATGGTCCACCTGCTGGTGCTCAGACACCACTCTTCTAAGGTCTTTCGGGGCCTTCTAAGGTCTAGCATGGAAATGTGCTCTCTCAGGAGAGTGGTCTGGTGGACTGGTCATGAAGGCTGAACCTGGTTCCCCAGTTCCAAATTCGGCAGCTCTGACCATAGTGCCACATCCTCTCCCCCACTGAACACCATACTGCCCCACTGAGAGAAACTCGCACTGCCTTCAACTACAACCCAATTGCACCCAGCTATAAACACCTGGAGGCGACTCAATTCAAATTATGCACTAGACAAGAGCAATATGCTGCCTAAAAAAAAAAGTGACAACATCCTGGAAAAAGCAAACACTCATAAGGAATGCAAGATTAAGTAAAAGCATGTGAAATGTAAGCAGGAACAACATGGTTACCTTAACGCTTTTGCACTTATTATTCAGAAATCAATGAGTGCTTTTGCATGAAAAGTTAAGGCCATGACTACAGGGCCGGAAGGGACCAGTTTCAATGTCCATTGCTTATCTCCTTACAGAACGTAAGCAATATGGTTTAAAAAGACCACATTCGTGAATACAGAGCCGCAGTATGCATTTTTTTTCGAATCCGCCCATCAAGCAGGTATTGCAGTATATCCAGGAATGGTGCACTTCCCCACCCGAGGAAAACAAAAAAGTAGCGCTTCACTGGCAAACTCTGTAAAGTGGCACTAATGTGTTTTGGGTGTGAATAAAATCAATCTGGCCCCTTTTCGACCCACTCTGTCTTGCTTTAGTTATTTTTTACATTTTGAACCTTTTATTTCTCTCCATCCCAAGGCTGCACTTTGGAAGTAAAAAATGTCAGAAAAAAGACGACCTTTCCAGCAAAAGCGTTTTTATATTTTGGATTAATTTCACAGGGGAACAAATAAAGGAAAGAAAAGAGGGAGTACTCGCTACAAGGCCCAGGAAGGGGCCCCCACACCTGGACCTCGAGGCTTGCTCTAGTGCTTAGAGGCCCAGGGAAAGGGGGCCCCCTCCCCTGGGCCTTCGAAGCAGTAACGAGGCATTTTGTAAAACACTGCCCTAGCACCGGCAGTACTACATACATTTTAAATACACATTCCCATAAAAAAAATGGGTGATGTAAAAGTTAACAAAAGCCAGTTGATCTGGCTACTCCCTCCTCCCCTCATCCACCTCGCCTTACCTGTGTCTGGCTGGTCCTGGAAACAAAGGGGCCTTCTGTCACCTAGCAGCAAAATGCAGAAAGGGAATGGCCGGTACTTAACAGAGGTGCTGCCCCGCCCCTGACACTGTGAGCCATAATTGCTGGCCTGGCTGCTGTGCCTTCCCCACTCTGTTTGTACCTCCCCCCACCCCTGCACCCCCAGGAATGCCACGACGACGCCCTGACCAGCAAGGTCGACTCAAGATGTGTATTGTGATAGTGTGGGGCAGGGGCCTCGTAGGAGCAGGTGGGCTAACTGTGAAAGTGTGGCCTTTCACACGGAAGCGGGCCCCCTGTCTTTCAGCTGAGCGCGAGGCCCTGGGCAGCTGCCCACACTGCCCATGCCTAGCGCCGGCCCTGGGTAGCCTACATGTTGCCTGCTGGCGCGGGCTGCCTGCGCGGAGCGGCGGAGTCTCCTGACGTGGCGCAGGACCTCTGTTGAATGGAGCGGCGCATGCTCACCATGGAGGCGCGCCGGTGATCGTCCTCGACGGGTGAGCCTGCCCGGATGCCATAGTGTGGAGAGGGGCGGCGGGGCACTGCTCTGGAGCGTGTCGAGCGGCTGCAGAGTGAAGAGTACCGGAGAAGCTGGGACGGCCACCTGGGTGGAGAAGCTCTCTGGGGCCGCCAGACTGGTCCGAAGACTGGTGTGGATCAAGGCGCGGGTAAGTACTGCCTCGTCGCCAATGTAGCGTGCCTGGTAGGGATGGAGCTGATGGCACGCGTTGAGGCCTTCTCCCCAGTTCCCTGGAACACATAAACACACGTACTCAGTGTTGCAGTACGGGCCAAGACCTCGAGCGGTTATGCGCCCCTTTATTTATCTCCGCTGGGCGTGCCTGCCCACCAGAGTGATATAGAGTGCAACAAAGTCTCGTGAGGGCCGGGTGGCTCACTCACTACAGGGGCATTCCCAGCAACATTCATGGCTTTTAACACTGCCCCAGATTTACGAGAAACCGTAAATCTGAGGCAGCGCCAAAACGTATGCCTCCCCAGGGGAGACGTAAGGGAGGCACAACGATGAGAAATATCTTTATTTCTCCTCATTTTTCCTTTTTCTATGTATGTTGTATTCTGCAGCGCAATTAGAAAGAGGAAAAAGCCTCTTCCGATTGTTTCTGTGCAGGAAGGTTTCCTTACTGCACAGAAATAATCATCCCGCAACGCAGGCACCCTTGCACCATGGTGCTAAGGTGCCTGCGTTGGCGCACGGCAGCCCATTGTGCGACGGGGTAAAGGACAGGAATGCGTTGTATCTGATAGATGCGGCCCATTCCTGCCCTTTTCTTTTACCATAGGGCAGCGCAGCAGGAAGGCCTGCGGCGCTGCCCTACGTAAAACCTCATAAATGAGGCCCTATGTACCTTGCCTGTGCGGGAGCCTTTGGCGCACAGGTCAAGCCGTGCATATTAATAGTATTTTGTGGGGTGACAGCGTTAGCAATCCCGTTGGATACATTTAATAAAGCTAGTCTCCCAGGGGCTGTTCCTTGAAAGTAATGCTCGGCTTATGCTGCCCAGGTCACAAGCACAGCGGCAAGAGCCAAGAGGCAATAAAACAGAGAAACAACACCCTCCTTCGGCAAGAGAGACTTGTCACGCCTCACTCATTATGAGTGAGTATCACACATTACAGAGTGAAGTCTCACGCCTCTGCGTCTCCACACCTACTTGAATTTCACAGTAGCTGAGAAGTAACTCGAAACCCCAATCTGCCCTGTTTCCTGAAGTGCCTGGGCAGGTCACAGGAGTGACACATTCATCCTTGCTGGCACACTCCTCATCCCACGTGCCCTGATGTAGTCAGCAGCAGCAGTGCTGGAGCCCGAGAGGCCTCTTGTGGCCTCTCGTGGCACGTGTTGTGGTCGAGGGTAAGTGGTAACATATGACCCATATCTAAGAGGCCGGGGAGTGGGCTCTGAAGTGGATTACGCCGCCTCTGCCCCAGGCCTAGTGACTACTCCCATTCTCTGGCGGGAGCGGGGGAATGGGCGAGGGGGGTCTTGGTCTTTTCACAGACCCAGACCCAGGGCGCACGAGCCACAGCTATGACCTCTCCTGGGTCAGCGGGTGCTTCCCTGCTGTGCACGCCCTCAGCTGAGGACTCCTCTTTGTGCAGAGACTTTTGGTGGTTCAGTGTGCCCCTATAATGCACATACATGGAACTTTACATGCACTTAATGCAACATCTATGTATCTACAATGTATGCATTTGTAATCTATGCTCTGCATGCATACTATGTACAGATGTGCCATAACACCGCCATCTCTGTATCCACACTAAATACATGTGTCCTGCACAGAGCCTCGTCTGTAACCACACTATATACATGTGTACTGCACAGAGCCTCAACTGTAACCACAAATTATACATGTGTCCTACACAGAGCCACAACTGTATCCACACAATATACATGTGTTCTGCACAGAGCCTCATCTGTAACCACACTATATACATGTGTACTGCACAGAGCTTCATCTGTAAACACATTATATACATGTGTCCTGCACACAGTCTCACCTAACCACACTATATACATGTGTACTGCACAGAGCTTCATCTGTAAACAACCAATATACATGTGCCCGGCACACAGTCTCACCTAACCACACTATATACATGTGTTCTGCACACAGTCTCACCTAACAACACTATATACATGTGTACTGCACAGAGCTTCATCTGTAAACACACTATATACATGTGTCCGGCACACAGTCTCACCCAACCACACTATATACATGTGTACTGCACACAGTCTCACCAAACCACACCATATACATGTGTTCTGCACACAGTCTCACCTAACCACACTATGTACCTGTGTATTGCACAGAGCTTCATCTGTAAACACACTATACACATGTGTCCGGCACACATATGGCCAGGTTCGGCCCAGACCCCCTCCTCCCTTATCAATACTAAGACAGTAACACGCTTAGCACAAGGAATTTTTGGATTAGGGAGTCGTAAACCCCCGGCCGTATTTATTAACATAAAATTAAATTCAACAATTTTAATTATAATATTTAAACAATACGCAGAAAACCATTACATTGATTACTTGGATAGGTACAGATGTAATTTTGCTAACCTTAACATATCTCTAATACAAATATATTCCTATCCGAATCTAAACATTCCATAATCAATAATCATAACAATAACATTTCATTTTCTGCGTATCCCTATTTTGAGCCTACGGCAAGGTCATTAACTGGCGCCAGATCCTTATCAAATTATGCCCGCACTCCAACGGAGTGCGCATGCGCAGGGGGCCCGTTTACCGTGAGGGTACTTCCCCCCCAGGTCGCCCCCGTACGCCCTTATGCCCGCCCTCCAAACCGGAGTGCGCATGCGCAGGGGGCCCGTTTACCGTGAGGGTACTTCCCCCCCAGGTCACCCCCGTACGCCCTGTAAATTATCTCCATAAGGGGCCCTTGCAGTTATGCGCCATTTACTTGCGCCATTGTGCATGTGCGGGGTGGCCAAGCAGCCTACTGGAAAAGCGTGACTCCCCCTCCCCCGCACCCATCCAGCCAACCGGCTGTAACTGCCCCTGGAGTTCTATGAGAGACCACTTGTCCCTCCCCCTTAGGCGACCCCATTCAAGAATGGCGCCACCCTCTAAGGACCTTAAATTTACTGCTCACCAATCATGACCTTACCGCCTGACCAAGGAATAGCACTAAAATACGACAATAAACATAACCTGTTCAAGAAAACAATCTCCTAAAATGATGGGAAAGAAAACTATCACACATATCAATAGACATAATCCTGTCAACTTGAAGAAATAGCACTAAAATACAACAATAAACATGACCTGTTCAAGGAAACAATCTCCTAACACAATGGGAAAGAAAATCATCACACGTGAACAACGTAACCATGTCAACCTGCAAATTAACTTCCTAACAATACACCCTGTAAACCCTGCTTTTAGGGGACGGTGGGTGGGGAAATTAAAATACAGCCTCCTAGCGAGGATGTTGTCCTTAGGGGCAGGCTGTGGGAGCGGCGAGCAAAGAGGTAGACTCCACCGCTCCCCAGCCTTTTATCCTAGACCTAATCAGGCCAGGCCGGTTCTAACCGGCCTAGCGTTGATGCGACGCGTGCCCCGGAAGTGATTACAATCACCTCCGGGGCACGCACCAACAACCCGGAGACCAACCATTGGCGGGGCGCGCCTGTCGCGTCACCATTGCGCGCGACAGGCCCGCCCCTGTGTGGTCATCGGGGGCTGGCACAACCGCCATACATGCGGCGTGTCCGATGCCGGCCCCGCCTTCCTAGTCTCACCTAACCACACTATATACATGTGTACTGCACACAGTCTCACCTAACCACACCATATACATGTGTTCTGCACACAGTCTCACCTAACCACACTATATACATGTGTACTGCACAGAGCTTCCTCTGTAAACACACTATATACATGTGCCCGGCACACAGCCTCATCTGTAACCACACTATATACATGTGTACTGCACAGAGCTTCATCTGTAAACACATTATATACATGTGTCCTGCACACAGTCTCACCTAACCACACTATATACATGTGTACTGCACAGAGCTTCATCTGTAAACACATTATATACATGTGTCCTGCACACAGTCTCACCTAACCACACTATATACATGTGTACTGCACAGAGCTTCATCTGTAAACACACTATATACATGTGTACTGCACAAAGTCTCACCTAACCACACTATATACATGTGTACTGCACAGAGCTTCATCTGTAAACACACTATATACATGTGTACTGCACAGAGCCTCATCTGTAACCACACATTATACATGTGTCCTACACAGAGCCACAACATTATCCACACAATATACATGTGTTCTGCACAGAGCCTCATCTGTAAACACACTATATACATGTGTCCTGCACACAGTCTCATCTGTAACCACACTATATACATGTGTACTGCACAGAGTCCTCATCCGTAACCACACTATATACATGTGTCCTGCACAGAGTCTCACCTGTAACCACACTATATACATGTGTACTGCACAGAGCTCTCATCTGTAAACACACTATATACATGTGTACTGCACAGAGCTTCATCTGTAAACACACTATATACATGTGTCCGGCACACAGTCTCACCTAACCAAACTATATACATGTGTACTGCACACAGTCTCACCTAACCACACCATATACATGTGTTCTGCACACAGTCTCACCTAACCACACTATATACATGTGTACTGCACAGAGCTTCATCTGTAAACACACTATATACATGTGTCCGGCACACAGTCTCACCTAACCACACTATATACATGTGTACTGCACAGAGCTTCATCTGTAAACACATTATATACATGTGTCCTGCCCACAGTCTCACCTAACCACACTATATACATGTGTACTGCACAGAGCTTCATCTGTAAACACACTATATACATGTGTACTGCACAGAGCCTCATCTGTAACTACACTATATACATGTGTCCTACACAGAGCCGCAACTGTATCCACACAATATACATGTGTTCTGCACAGAGCCTCATCTGTAACCACACTATATACATGTGTACTGCACAGAGCCTCATCTGTAACCACACTATATACGTGTCCTACACAGATCCTCATCCGTAACCACACTATATACATGTGTCCTACACAGAGCCACATCTGTATCCACACAATATACATATGTTCTGCACACAGCCTCATCTGTAACCACACTATATACATGTGTACTGCACAGAGCCTCATCTGTAACCACACTATATACGTGTCCTACACAGATCCTCATCCGTAACCACACTATATACATGTGTCCTACACAGAGCCACATCTGTATCCACACAATATACATATGTTCTGCACAGAGCCTCATCTGTAACCACACGATATGCGTGTGTCCTACACACAGCCTCATCTGTAACCACACTATATGCATGTGTCCTACACACAGCCTCATCTGTAACCACACTATATGCATGTGTACTGCACAGAGTTACATCTGTATCCACACAATATACATCTGCCCTACACACAGCCTCGTCTGTAACCACACTATATACATGTGTCCTACACAGAGCCACATCTGTAACCACACAATATACATGTGTACTGCACAGAGTCTCACCCGTATCCGTACTATATACAGGTGTTCTGCACACAGCCTCATCTATAACCACACTATATACATATGTCGTACATAGAGCCTCGTCAGTAACCACACCATACACAGCTGTTCTGCACACAGCATCATCTGTAACCACACCAGATACATGTGTACTGCACACAGCCACATCTGTACCCACACTATATACGTGTCCTACACACAGCTTCATCTGTAACCACACTGTGAGAAGTTGGCCTGGTATATGCTGTTCACTAGTTAAAGTGGACACCTTGCACCAGTACAATTCGACTCTTATGGTAGGTAGGTTTAAGATAACCTTTAAAGAAAGCTATCCTAGTGGTAGCTGTGGAGAGCAGCCTTCAGGCTGAGTCTTGGAGGAATGTAAAGCAGCTTGTTTTACCACACACAATCTCTTGAATCACCAAATGAAAAGACACCACACAGGTATATATATCAAATATATATGTATTTATTACTAAACAACTCCCTACTAATCTCTTTATGAGATTAGAAGTCAGGAACATATGTACAAAGCAATGTTATCAAAAATAAGTTAGCACAATCAAATATCACAATCTTCGCTTGGCTAGACCTGGGCCTAGAGCATATAGAATCGAGGGACCCCCAAGAACCACCCCAGGTAGTTGTAGGAGACCCACAGGGGACGGACGCGGTGTTCAGACACTGGTGCGAGTCCTGTACGAGTCTATGCGAATGGGCGCGATTGAGATGTCAATGTTAAAGGTCCCTTGCGTGTTCGAGGCGAAGCATCGAGGCGAACACCGTACGAGTCGAAGGACGCGGTTACGGGTTGAGTTTGCAAGGGAGATGGACGCGGTGTGTCTAACACCGCCGCGAGCCCTTTACGAGTCAGTGCGATAATCGCACTGGGAAAATAAGAGTTTTAGGGTACTTCTGGAGTAGCTACAAGCAAGTCACTTACAGGGTAAGTAGTTCTAGGGCCCACACCCACAGGAGCACCGTAGTGCTGAAGATACCTCACCCAGGGAAGCCGGGTACATAGGTGTCCTTTGGTGTCGGGTCGCGGCGTCGTTCTCAATGGGAGCCAGGGAAGACTTGCTGCTTGCGGCGACAGTAGAAGTGTCCGATGGAATCCAAGCCTGGATTCGGAAGATGGAGGACCTGAAAGCAGAGGTGACAGTGTTCAAGGTCACTTGGCAGGGACCCGGGGCAAGGAAGATGAATGCCCACCGTCGTCGACAGATTCAGGTCGTTCACGGGTATCTTGACTCTTCGACCACGAAGTCCAGGCGGCGTCGACGATGACCAGGAGCTGGATTCGGCGTGTGCCACGAAGTCTGCAGCTTACTGCGGTGTCGGTGACTCGATTGGAGCCAACAAGCCTTGGTAACAGCAAGTCTTGTGGAGAAGACAAAAAGTCAATGGTGCAGACCAGCAAGGTCTGTGGAACTCACCCAGCGAGGGTAAGTCAGGGCAGGCCTGGAGCAACCAGGGGAGCCCTCTGGATTTGTTGAAAAGTCTTCAGGGGAGCCACAAGCCGGCTGGCAAGGGATCGCAAAGATGCCTCTGTAGGATTCACTCAACAGGGGCCCACGGTCACTCGGGACGGGGTAGGCCTCTGATTCTGGGAAAAATCTCTGCTGGAGGATGGGACCACACGTGATCCAAAGCACAAGTTCGTAGAACATCGTGAAGGGGTTGCACTTGAAAATAGTGCACAGTACCCAGGGTCTGCGGTTCCTCGTCACTCGTGGGGTCCACTTGCCTCAGCTTCGCTGGGGACTCACGATGGCCTTGGAGAAGTCAGGAAATCCTCTTCCTGGGCTGCAGGGACTTCGGGCTCCGGCGGGAGCGGCGTAGTTTGTGACCGTTGTTGTAGTTTTTGGTGCCTGCCAAGCAGGGGAGTCACTCCTTGACTCCAAGGGAGATTCTTCAGTCTTCCAGAGGTAGTGGAACGTCGAAGGTCCAGGATTCTTCTTTAGAGCATCGTCCAGGGGTATCTAGTTTGCAATGCACAGGTTCCCCCTCTTATACTAAAAAGAAGGGAGGGACTAGCTCTATGACCCCACCTATGGGAGGGTCAGGGGAGTGGGTGGCTACACCCACTTCCCTTTGTCCAGCCTCACGCCAGAGCAGGGGCAGGTAGCCCCTGAGCTGGTTTGAACTGGTGTATGCACAGAGGAGCCTCCTGCTCCCCCAGTGCAGGACTTCAAAGCACTCTAGGAGTGCACCCACCCAGCCCCAATACACTAAACCCTGTCTGGGAGGTGGTCACACCCCCTTGGGACAGGATACCTATTGTTGGGCTTCCTCCACTGCGAGTGTTGGTCATCAGCAGGAGGGCAGCCCAGTGTCTGTGACTGGTGGCATCCATTTTGTGATGCCAGGGCTCTTCAGGATTCTACCGCGTTTCCACAGTAGGTACATGTCTATCCCTCTAGAAGGGTGGGATCATACTCCCACACCAGTTACTGGTGTGGGGGTATGATTCCAAAGTGTTTGACACCAAACACGACATGTTTTGATACAGCCATTCCAGAGTTAGCATTTACCGCGAGGATATAATGCACTTAAGAGTATATGGTTTGACTGCATTCACAAACAGCCCCAGAGAGTAGGCTCTGAGAGCTGCAGAGGGGCCCTGCTCAGGCAGAGGCACCCTCTCACATAGGAACTAAGCACCCTGCCCTCAGGATCGATAGGGCCTGCTTTAGGGGTGACTGATAAGTCTCAATGTGTGTGCAGGAGAGATATAGGGGACCTATATCTCAGTGAGGAGTGCCAGCACTTCCTCACCCAGGCTGCAGTAGCAGGCCTGTGGTGTCAGATTTAGTCTGCTTCCCAGGGGTGGCATAATACATGCTTCAGCCCCTGGTAGGCCTGTGAAGTACCTATGCCCTTGGTACCTAAGGTACCATGTACTAGGGACTCATAAGGTACCACATTATCCAATCACTAGTGCACCTAGAGTGCACTCCAAGTCGTTTAGAGAGAACAGAGAGGCTGGGGCCCTGATTGGCAGGGTCCCAGCCAGACTATAGACAGAAACCAGTGTAAACATCAGAAAAAAAGTGGGGGCAACAGAAGAGGCAGATCCTACTCTCCTACACAACCCCCCCCTCCCAAACGCAGGGACACTAAACTAACCTTGACCAGTTGAGTCTTCGTGTTCTAAGTGGAAATACCTTGAGAGTCCATCTGCATTGGCATGTTGGGTCCCAGGTCTATGTTCCACTGTATAGTCCATCCCCTGTAGGGAAATGGACCACCTCAAAAGTTTTGGGTTTTCTCCTTTCATCTGTTTGAGCCATAGGAGGGGCTTGTGGTCAGTCTGAACTATGAAGTGAGTGCCAAACAAGTATGGCCTCAGCTTCTTCAGAGCCCACACCACAGCAAAGGCCTCCCTCTCTATAGCTGACCAACGTTTCTCTCTAGGGGTCAGCCTTCTGCTAATGAAAGCTACTGGCTGGTCTTGACCTTCATCATTCAGTTGAGACAGTACAGCTCCCACACCCAGCTCAGAAGCATCTGTTTGGACAATGAACTTTTTGGTGTAGTCTGGACTCTGTAAGATGGGGGCAGTGCACATGGCCTGCTTTAGGTCTTCAAATGCCTTCTGACAGCTAGCTGTCCACTGAACCTTTTTTGGCATTTTCTTGGAGGTCAGATCATTCAAGGGGGTCACTATAGATCCATATCCCTTCACAAACCTCCTATAGTACCCAGTCAGGCCTAAGAAGGCTCTCACCTGTGTCTGGGTGATTGGAGCAACCCATTCCATTATGGTTTGGATTTTGCTCTGTAAAGGCTGAACCTGGCCTCCACCCACAAGGTGGCCCAGGTACACAACCTGACTCTGCCCTATCTGGCACTTAGTGGCCTTGATAGTGAGGCCTGCTTTCTGCAGAGCCTCCAAAACATTTCTGAGGTGGACCAGGTGATCCTGCCAGGAGGAACTAAAGACAGCAATATCATCTAGATAAGCTGAGCAATAAGTTTCTATCCCTGCCAGAAAACTTTGTTCACCAACCTCTGAAAAGTGGCAGGTGCATTTTTCAATCCAAAGGGCATCACCACAAAGTGGTAGTGCCCACCAGGGGTTGAAAATGCTGTTTTGGCTTTTGCATCATCAGCTAACCTGATCTGCCAGTAGCCAGCTGTTAGGTCAAATGTACTTAGATACTTGGCAGAGGCCAAAGTATCAATCAGCTCATCTGCCCTTGGTATGGGATAGGCATCAGTCCTGGTGACTGCATTGAGGCCTCTGTAGTCTACACAAAACCTCATTTCTTTCTTACCACCCTGGGTATGAGGCTTGGGCACCAGGACTACTGGGCTAGCCCATGGGCTATCTGAAGGCTCAATCACACCTAACTCCAACATCTTCTGGACTTCAGTCCTGGTACAGTCCCTGACATGGTCAGGTTGCCTGTAGATTTTACTCTTGACAGGCAGACTGTCTCCAGTGTCCACCTCATGGGTGCACCAGGTAGTCTGACTAGGGGTCAGGCTAAACATATGTCTGCGATACAAAAGGGGATGATGGACGGAACGTTTGAGCCAATCAAACACTCACCCCCAGTCAACTGATCTGGGTTTAATCCATCATCATTCTTTAGCTCACTCCACCACCCCAGTTCAGACATGGCCATATGCAAATCAGTCTGACCCTGTGCCTCATGGGAACAGTCCAGCCCGAACTGCCAAGCCATGTCTTCCTGGACCGGAAACAAGCATCCTAGGACCGGTTTCTGGCATTTCAGCCGTCATCAGCCAGGCTTGCTTGAATCCAGTGGCAAAGTGAGCAAGGGACCCACGTCTGGGCATACCCCCGCCAACTTAGGGCGACCAAAGCGATACAAAAGGGGATGATGGACGGAACGTTTGAGCCAATCAAACACTCACCCCCAGTCAACTGATCTGGCTTTAATCCATCATCATTCTTTAGCTCACTCCACCACCCCAGTTCAGACATGGCCATATGCAAATCAGTCTGACCCTGTGCCTCATGGGAACAGTCCAGCCCGAACTGCCAAGCCATGTCTTCCCTGGACCGGAAACAAGCATCCTAGGACCGGTTTCTGGCATTTCAGCCGTCATCAGCCAGGCTTGCTTGAATCCAGTGGCAAAGTGAGCAAGGGACCCACGTCTGGGCATACCCCCGCCAACTTAGGGCGACCAAAGCGATACAAAAGGGGATGATGGACGGAACGTTTGAGCCAATCAAACACTCACCCCCAGTCAACTGATCTGGGTTTAATCCATCATCATTCTTTAGCTCACTCCACCACCCCAGTTCAGACATGGCCATATGCAAATCAGTCTGACCCTGTGCCTCATGGGAACAGTCCAGCCCGAACTGCCAAGCCATGTCTTCCCTGGACCGGAAACAAGCATCCTAGGACCGGTTTCTGGCATTTCAGCCGTCATCAGCCAGGCTTGCTTGAATCCAGTGGCAAAGTGAGCAAGGGACCCACGTCTGGGCATACCCCCGCCAACTTAGGGCGACCAAAGCGATACAAAAGGGGATGATGGACGGAACGTTTGAGCCAATCAAACACTCACCCCCAGTCAACTGATCTGGGTTTAATCCATCATCATTCTTTAGCTCACTCCACCACCCCAGTTCAGACATGGCCATATGCAAATCAGTCTGACCCTGTGCCTCATGGGAACAGTCCAGCCCGAACTGCCAAGCCATGTCTTCCCTGGACCGGAAACAAGCATCCTAGGACCGGTTTCTGGCATTTCAGCCGTCATCAGCCAGGCTTGCTTGAATCCAGTGGCAAAGTGAGCAAGGGACCCACATCTGGGCATACCCCCGCCAACTTAGGGCGACCAAAGCGATACAAAAGGGGATGATGGACGGAACGTTTGAGCCAATCAAACACTCACCCCCAGTCAACTGATCTGGGTTTAATCCATCATCATTCTTTAGCTCACTCCACCACCCCAGTTCAGACATGGCCATATGCAAATCAGTCTGACCCTGTGCCTCATGGGAACAGTCCAGCCCGAACTGCCAAGCCATGTCTTCCCTGGACCGGAAACAAGCATCCTAGGACCGGTTTCTGGCATTTCAGCCGTCATCAGCCAGGCTTGCTTGAATCCAGTGGCAAAGTGAGCAAGGGACCCACGTCTGGGCATACCCCCGCCAACTTAGGGCGACCAAAGCGATACAAAAGGGGATGATGGACGGAACGCTTGAGCCAATCAAACACTCACCCCCAGTCAACTGATCTGGGTTTAATCCATCATCATTCTTTAGCTCACTCCACCACCCCAGTTCAGACATGGCCATATGCAAATCAGTCTGACCCTGTGCCTCATGGGAACAGTCCAGCCCGAACTGCCAAGCCATGTCTTCCCTGGACCGGAAACAAGCATCCTAGGACCGGTTTCTGGCATTTCAGCCGTCATCAGCCAGGCTTGCTTGAATCCAGTGGCAAAGTGAGCAAGGGACCCACGTCTGGGCATACCCCCGCCAACTTAGGGCGACCAAAGCGATACAAAAGGGGATGATGGACGGAACGTTTGAGCCAATCAAACACTCACCCCCAGTCAACTGATCTGGGTTTAATCCATCATCATTCTTTAGCTCACTCCACCACCCCAGTTCAGACATGGCCATATGCAAATCAGTCTGACCCTGTGCCTCATGGGAACAGTCCAGCCCGAACTGCCAAGCCATGTCTTCCCTGGACCGGAAACAAGCATCCTAGGACCGGTTTCTGGCATTTCAGCCGTCATCAGCCAGGCTTGCTTGAATCCAGTGGCAAAGTGAGCAAGGGACCCACGCCTGGGCATACCCCCGCCAACTTAGGGCGACCAAAGCGATACAAAAGGGGATGATGGACGGAACGTTTGAGCCAATCAAACACTCACCCCCAGTCAACTGATCTGGGTTTAATCCATCATCATTCTTTAGCTCACTCCACCACCCCAGTTCAGACATGGCCATATGCAAATCAGTCTGACCCTGTGCCTCATGGGAACAGTCCAGCCCGAACTGCCAAGCCATGTCTTCCCTGGACCGGAAACAAGCATCCTAGGACCGGTTTCTGGCATTTCAGCCGTCATCAGCCAGGCTTGCTTGAATCCAGTGGCAAAGTGAGCAAGGGACCCACGTCTGGGCATACCCCCGCCAACTTAGGGCGACCAAAGCGATACAAAAGGGGATGATGGACGGAACGCTTGAGCCAATCAAACACTCACCCCCAGTCAACTGATCTGGCTTTAATCCATCATCATTCTTTAGCTCACTCCACCACCCCAGTTCAGACATGGCCATATGCAAATCAGTCTGACCCTGTGCCTCATGGGAACAGTCCAGCCCGAACTGCCAAGCCATGTCTTCCCTGGACCGGAAACAAGCATCCTAGGACCGGTTTCTGGCATTTCAGCCGTCATCAGCCAGGCTTGCTTGAATCCAGTGGCAAAGTGAGCAAGGGACCCACGTCTGGGCATACCCCGCCAACTTAGGGCGACCAAAGCGATACAAAAGGGGATGATGGACGGAACGTTTGAGCCAATCAAACACTCACCCCCAGTCAACTGATCTGGGTTTAATCCATCATCATTCTTTAGCTCACTCCACCACCCCAGTTCAGACATGGCCATATGCAAATCAGTCTGACCCTGTGCCTCATGGGAACAGTCCAGCCCGAACTGCCAAGCCATGTCTTCCCTGGACCGGAAACAAGCATCCTAGGACCGGTTTCTGGCATTTCAGCCGTCATCAGCCAGGCTTGCTTGAATCCAGTGGCAAAGTGAGCAAGGGACCCACGTCTGGGCATACCCCGCCAACTTAGGGCGACCAAAGCGATACAAAAGGGGATGATGGACGGAACGTTTGAGCCAATCAAACACTCACCCCCAGTCAACTGATCTGGGTTTAATCCATCATCATTCTTTAGCTCACTCCACCACCCCAGTTCAGACATGGCCATATGCAAATCAGTCTGACCCTGTGCCTCATGGGAACAGTCCAGCCCGAACTGCCAAGCCATGTCTTCCCTGGACCGGAAACAAGCATCCTAGGACCGGTTTCTGGCATTTCAGCCGTCATCAGCCAGGCTTGCTTGAATCCAGTGGCAAAGTGAGCAAGGGACCCACGTCTGGGCATACCCCCGCCAACTTAGGGCGACCAAAGCGATACAAAAGGGGATGATGGACGGAACGCTTGAGCCAATCAAACACTCACCCCCAGTCAACTGATCTGGGTTTAATCCATCATCATTCTTTAGCTCACTCCACCACCCCAGTTCAGACATGGCCATATGCAAATCAGTCTGACCCTGTGCCTCATGGGAACAGTCCAGCCCGAACTGCCAAGCCATGTCTTCCCTGGACCAGAAACAAGCATCCTAGGACCGGTTTCTGGCATTTCAGCCGTCATCAGCCAGGCTTGCTTGAATCCAGTGGCAAAGTGAGCAAGGGACCCACGTCTGGGCATACCCCCGCCAACTTAGGGCGACCAAAGCGATACAAAAGGGGATGATGGACGGAACGCTTGAGCCAATCAAACACTCACCCCCAGTCAACTGATCTGGGTTTAATCCATCATCATTCTTTAGCTCACTCCACCACCCCAGTTCAGACATGGCCATATGCAAATCAGTCTGACCCTGTGCCTCATGGGAACAGTCCAGCCCGAACTGCCAAGCCATGTCTTCCCTGGACCGGAAACAAGCATCCTAGGACCGGTTTCTGGCATTTCAGCCGTCATCAGCCAGGCTTGCTTGAATCCAGTGGCAAAGTGAGCAAGGGACCCACGTCTGGGCATACCCCCGCCAACTTAGGGCGACCAAAGCGATACAAAAGGGGATGATGGACGGAACGTTTGAGCCAATCAAACACTCACCCCCAGTCAACTGATCTGGGTTTAATCCATCATCATTCTTTAGCTCACTCCACCACCCCAGTTCAGACATGGCCATATGCAAATCAGTCTGACCCTGTGCCTCATGGGAACAGTCCAGCCCGAACTGCCAAGCCATGTCTTCCCTGGACCGGAAACAAGCATCCTAGGACCGGTTGTACTGCTGCAGAACTTGTCTGCACTCAGTTTGCTGATGGTCAGTGAGGCTGCCTGCCAAAGCAACACCATCTACTGACCCATCATCAGGGCTCTGTGAGAGCAGGTCAGGGAGAGGGTCACTCTCCTCCTCCTGTTCCTCATCAGTTGCAATGAGCAAGCCCATGTCAGCCCTGTCAACATATGGCTTCAATCTGTTGACATGGAGCACCCTCAGGGGGCTCCTGGGAGTTCCAAGATTCACCAGATAGGTGACTTCTCCCTTTTGCTCAACTATTGTATGGGGGCCACTCCATTTGTCTTGGAGGGCTGCTGGGGCCACAGGCTCCAACACCCACACTTTCTGTCCTGGCTGGTATACAGTCAGTACAGCCTTTTGGTCATGCCAAGTTTTTTGTAACTCTTGGCTGGCTTTCAGGTTTTTGGTTGCCTTTTTCATGTATTCAGCCATCCTGGAGCGGAGACCAAGTACATAGTCCATCACATCTTGTTTGGGGGGTTTGAGAGGTAACTCCCAGCCCTCTTTTACCAAACACAGTGGACCTCTTACAGGATGCCCAAACAGAAGCTCAAATGGGCTGTACCCAACCCCCTTCTGTGGAACCTCTCTGTATGCAAACAACAGGCAGGGAAGAAGAAGGTCCCATTTCCGCCTAAGCTTCTCTGGGAGTCCTTTAATCATTCCCTTAAGGGTTTTGTTGAAGCATTCAACTAAACCATTGCATTGTGGGTGATAGGGGGTGGTGAACTTATAAGTTACACCACACTCCTTCCACATTGCCTTCAAATATCCTGACATGAAGTTGGTACCTCTGTCAGAGATGACCTCCTTTGGGAAGCCCACTCTGGAGAAAACTCCAATGAGGGCTCTTGCCACCACAGGGGCTGTGGTGGTCCTCAGGGGAATTGCCTCTGGGTACCTGGTGGCATGATCCACTACTACCAGGATAAATCTGTGCCCAGATGCAGTTTGAGGGTCAAGGGGACCAACAATATCAATCCCTACCCTTTCAAAGGGTACCCCCACCACAGGTAGTGGTATCAGGGGGCCTTTGTTGTGCCACCTGCCTTGCCACTGGCTTGGCATGTGACACAGGAGCGACAAAACTCCTTTGTGTCTTCTGACATATGGGGCCAATGAAAATGTGGAACAAGCCTGTCCCAGGTCTTGTTTTGGCCCAAGTGACCTGCCAAAGGGATGTCATGTGCTAGGGTCAAGAGGAACCCCTAAACTTCTGAGGTATTACCAACCTCCTGGTGGCTCCAGGGGCTGGATCTCTACCCTCAGAATATAGGAGTCCCTCATCCCAATAAACTTTATGGGACCCACTAGCCCTCCCAGCAGGCTCAGCAGCAGCCTGCTGTCTGAGGGGTTCAAGAGAGGGGCAGCACTGTTGCTCCTTACTCAGATCTTCCCTAGAAGGGCCCCCTGCCCCCAAGAACTCAACCTGATCAGGCTCAAGTCCCTCTGGGGCAGTTCCTTCTTCAGGATCTGCTTCTCCTCCCTCAAGAGGTGAATCAGTGATCTGAGACAGAGGGGAAGGCACTGCCTTACTCCTACTGCTCCTCTTCTTGGGAAGCATCTGGTCCATAGTTTCAGGATCCAGAGCTGGTTCAGTGTCATGCATTTTGGCCTGTGACCTGGTCACAGCAAATACCTCTGCAGGGATGCCCAACATCTCAGCATGAGTCCATAACTCTACTTCAGACCAGGTTGAAGTTTCTAGATCATTGCCCAATAGACATTCTACAGGGAGGTCTCAGTGATCTAGTAAGCCAAACCCATCTATTAGTGCACTCTTCAGGACTTCATAGTCATCAGCATCCTCTTCTCTAACAGTGAGGAGCTTGTCTCTACCTTTATCTGAAAAGGAGAGCCACAAGATTGCTGCCCACTGCTTTTGGGGGACCTGTTGTACTCTACAGGCCCTTTCCATAGCAGTTATCCACTTGTGGATATCATCCCCACTCTGGTAGGGAGGAACAACCTTGCTCAGGTTCCTATGGTCTGGAATATATTCTCTGCCTCTAGGGACACTGTTGCTGCCACCAGGGGGTTCTAACACCTCTCTTCTAGAAGCTCTCTGGAACTCAAAGGCTTCTTTGTCTAATGCCAACTGCTTGGTTTTGATGGCAAATCTTGCTTCCTCATACTGCAGCAGTTTGTACAGTCTTTCAGAGGAACTCTCTCTTCTTAGGAAGTAGGAGTCTCTCTGGTGGACAGTTTCTCTGCCAGAGTGATAGGAGTGTTCAGATTCCCTGGAAAGGGACCTGTGCCTCTCCTCCACTGTGTCAGTTCTCTTAGGGAGAATTCCTCTGTCCTGTTCAGACCCCTTGGGGCCTGGCCCTACAATCACAGAGTCTTGGTCATCATCTGACCCAGATACTGTAATTGACCCACCCACTGATTCAGACCCATTAGCTCATAGAGCTAATCTAAGATCATCTGCTGTCAGCAGATCTATCAGGTGTAGTGTAGAGGGACTCTGTCCTATCTTCAGGTGCCTTTCAGCACACATGGCTTTCAAGTCAAAGAAAGTCATGTCCTTATACTGAAGCTGAGTGGATCCACTGGGTCCATCCCTTAAGGACATTCTAGTGTTGCGCAGTGTTGTACTACCTACACTAGTTTGTGGCCTACTGATACTAGCTTGAGCTGTAGAAAGGGTGTGCTATCCCTTTTGGCACACAGCTCTAAGTTCAGTAGAACTTATTGATACTAAGCTTGATTTTATATGTACCTTGAGTACCTATAGTGGTTTTCAGTTAGTAATTCAAATAGAGATTTTCTGGTAAAACAATAGCAAGCTGGAATCCCACCGCTGCCACCAATGTGAGAAGTTGGCCTGGTATATGCTGTTCACTAGTTAAAGTGGACACCTTGCACCAGTACAATTCGACTCTTATGGTAGGTAGGTTTAAGACAACCTTTAAAGAAAGCTATCCTAGTGGTAGCTGTGGAGAGCAGCCTTCAGGCTGAGTCTTGGAGGAATGTAAAGCAGCTTGTTTTACCACACAATCTCTTGAATCACCAAATGAAAAGACACCACACAGGTATATATCAAATATATATGTATTTATTACTAAACAACTCCCTACTAATCTCTTTATGAGATTAGAAGTCAGGAACATATGTACAAAGCAATGTTATCAAAAATAAGTTAGCACAATCAAATATCACAATCTTCGCTTGGCTAGACCTGGGCCTAGAGCATATAGAATCGAGGGACCCCAAAGAACCACCCCAGGTAGTTGTAGGAGACCCATAGGGGACGGACGCGGTGTTCAGACACTGTTGCGAGTCCTGTACGAGTCTATGCGAATGGGCGCGATTGAGATGTCAATGTTAAAGGTCCCTTGCGTGTTCGAGGCAAAGCATCGAGGTGAACACCGTACGAGTCGAAGGACGCGGTTACGGGTTGAGTTTGCAAGGGAGATGGACGCGGTGTGTCTAACACCGCCGCGAGCCCCTTTACGAGTCAGTGCGATAATCGCACTGGGAAAATAAGAGTTTTAGGGTACTTCTGGAGTAGCTACAAGCAAGTCACTTACACGGTAAGTAGTTCTAGGGCCCACACCCACAGGAGCACCGTAGTGCTGAAGTTACCTCACCCAGGGAAGCTGGGTGCATAGGTGTTCTTTGGTGTCGGGTCGCGGCGTCGTTCTCAATGGGAGCCAGGGAAGACTTGCTGCTTGCGGCGACAGTAGAAGTGTCCGGTGGAATCCAAGCCTGGATTCGGAAGATGGAGGACCTGAAAGCAGAGGGGACAGTGTTCAAGGTCACTTGGCAGGGACCCGGGGCAAGGAAGATGAATGCCCACCGTCGTCGACAGATTCAGGTCGTTCACGGGTATCTTGACTCTTTGACCACGAGGTCCAGGCGGCGTCGACGACAACCAGGAGCTGGATTCCGTGTGTCCCATGAAGTCTGCAGCTTACTGCGGTGTTGGCGACTCGATTGGAGCCAACAAGCCTTGGTAACAGCAAGTCTCGTGGAGAAGACAAAAAGTCAATGGTGCAGACCAGCAAGGTCTGTGGAACTCACCCAGCAAGGGTAAGTCAGGGCAGGCCTTGAGCAACCAGGGGAGCCCTTTGGATTCATTGAAAAGTCTTCAGGGGACCCACAAGTTGGCTGGCAAGGGATCGCGAAGACGCCTCAGGAGGATTCACTCAACAGGGGCACACGGTCACTCGGGACAGGGTAGGCCTCTGATTCTGGGAGAAATCTCTGCTGGAGGATGGGACCACACGTGGTCCAAAGCACAAGTTCGTAGAACGTCGTGAAGGGGTTGCACTCGAAAATAGTGCACGGTACCCAGGGTCTGCGGTTCCTCGTCACTCGTGGGGTCCACTTGCCTCAGCTTCACTGGGGACTCACGATGGCCTTGGAGAAGTCAGGAAATCCTCTTCCTGGGCTGCAGGGACTTCGGGCTCCGGCGGGAGCGGCGTAGTTTGCGAGCTTGTTGTAGTTTTTGGTGCCTGCCAAGCAGGGGAGTCACTCCTTGACTCCAAGGGAGATTCTTCAGTCTTCCAGAGGTAGTGGAACGTCGAAGGTCCAGGATTCTTCTTTAGAGCGTCGTCCAGGGGTATCTAGTTTGCAATGCACAGGTTCCCCCTCTTATACTAAAAAGAAGGGAGGGACTAGCTCTATGACCCCACCTATGGGAGGGTCAGGGGAGTGGGTGGCTACACCCACTTCCCTTTGTCCAGCCTCGCGCCAGAGCAGGGGCAGGTAGCCCCTGAGCTGGTTTGAACTGGTGTATGCACAGAGGAGCCTCCTGCTCCCCCAGTGCAGGACTTCAAAGCACTCTAGGAGTGCACCCACCCAGCCCCAATACACTACACCCTGTCTTGGAGGTGGTCACACCCCCTTGGGACAGGATACCTATTGTTGGGCTTCCTCCACTGCGAGTGTCGGTCATCAGCAGGAGGGCAGCCCAGTGTCTGTGACTGGTGGCATCCATTTTGTGATGCCAGGGCTCTTCAGGATTCTACCGCGTTTCCACAGTAGGTACATGTCTATCCCTCTAGAAGGGTGGGATCATACTCCCTCACCAGTTACTGGTGTGGGGGTATGAGTCCAAAGTGTTTGACACCAAACACGACATGTTTTGATGCAGCCATTCCAGAGTTAGCATTTACCGCGAGGATATAATGCACTTAAGAGTATATGGTTTGACTGCATTCACAAACAGCCCCAGAGAGTAGGCTCTGAGAGCTGCAGAGGGGCCCTGCTCAGGCAGAGGCACCCTCTCACATAGGAACTAAGCACCCTGCCCTCAGGATCGATAGGGCCTGCTTTAGGGGTGACTGATAAGTCTCAATGTGTGTGCAGGAGAGATATAGGGGACCTATATCTCAGTGAGGAGTGCCAGCACTTCCTCACCCAGGCTGCAGTAGCAGGCCTGTGGTGTCAGATTTAGTCTGCTTCCCAGGTGTGGCATAATACATGCTTCAGCCCCTGGTAGGCCTGTGAAGTACCTATGCCCTTGGTACCTAAGGTACCATATACTAGGGACTCATAAGGTACCACAGTATCCAATCACTAGTGCACCTAGAGTGCACTCCAAGTCGTTTAGAGAGAACAGAGAGGCTGGGGCCCTGATTGGCAGGGTCCCAGCCAGACTATAGCCAGAAACCAGTGTAAACATCAGAAAAAAGTGGGGGCAACATAAGAGGCAGATCCTACTCTCCTACACACACTATATACATATGTACTGTACAGAGTTACATCTGTATCCATAGTATATACATGTGTACTGCACACAGCCACATCTGTACCCACAGTATTTACATGTGTCCTGCACAGAACCTCACCCCTATCCACACTATATACATGTGTCCTACACAGAGTCTCACCGGTATCACACTATATACATGTGTACTGCACAGAGCCTCATCTGTATCCACACTAGATACGTGTCCTACACAGAGCTTCATCCGTATCCACATTATATACATGAAACCACCTTCTGTACACATCTGTGGCGTATACACACCCATCACTGTAACCATTCTGTACACATCTGTGGCGTATACACAGCCATCACTGTATCCATTATGTACACATCCGTGGAGTATACACAGCCATCACTGTAGCCATAGTGTACACACCTGTGACGTATACACAGCCATCATAGTATCAACACTGTACACCTCTGTGGCCTATACACAGTCATCACTGTATCCATACTGCACACATCTGTGGCGTATACATAGCCATCACTGTATCCACACTGTACACATCTGTTGCGTATACACAGCCATCACTGTATTCACACTATACACATCTGTGGCGTATACACAGCCATCACTGTATCCACACTGTACACATCTGTTGCGTATACACAGCCATCACTGTATCAACACTGTACACATCTGTTGCGTATACACAGCCATCACTGTATCGATTCAGTACACAGCTGTGCTCTATACAGCTACCTCTGTGCTCTAGATATGTAAGGGGTCCTCGGAAAGGAGGTGGCCTCGCCTACGTATGGGGATCCCCGAACTTCTCCTGCAGCCCCTCTCTGCCACCTCTTGTTAAAAAGACCCAGGTTGAAAAGCCATCTTAGGTTTTTTGGGCTGTGTGCCCTGACATTTTTTGAGCACCTTGCCTAACATTTGGACTTAAAATTGCAACAAAAAAAAACAGTCCTCATCAGGGCTCGAGTCGGGGTACCACGCGGGTGGACGGCGCCCCCCCACTTATTTTACCGGGTGGACGCCGTCCACCCTGCCCAAAAGCTGGACTTTCAATGATGGCGTTACTTGCCCGCACGGCCGCCCCGTCGATCTCCTGGCTGTCTGTCAATCTTGTGTAGCGCGCGAATGCGCTACCTATCAAAATTCTGCTTTGCCCTTTATGTTAGTTCTGGAGTAGTCATGGTGGCCTGAATCACGTGGAAAGCCAAACAGCGGGGCTATTTTTGTGAAAGAACTGACAGTGTGGGAATAAAGCATAACCCCAAAAACAGAATTCAAGCTGAAGCCATCATTTCAAAAATAAAAAATTACAAAGACTTTAAAGTGTACCCGTTCTAAAAACGACATCTGTCAATTCAAGTCTCTCTTCAATCTGCAACATTATTTAAAGTTGTTCGAATATTGCCGACAATTCGACTAAACATTTGAGTGAGTTTCGATTCCGTACTATTCATTTGGTGAGAATATTTTCCAAGTCTGAAGCAAATTTTTGGCAATCATTCTTTATTTAAATATAAAGAGAACAAAGACGTATATATGCATGCAGCCGCACGCAAGAATGCCAAAAATCATGGTACAAAAAGTCACCTGGAACAGTGAAAGTTACATATCAGCTCACTGTGCTGGGGACTACCTTTCGTGACGTCACTTCCTGTCGTGACGTCACTTCCTGTGACACCACCTAACTTGGAGCGTCCCCCCACTTCTTTTTTTAGGACTTGTGCCCTGGTCCTCAGACAGACTGGGGCGTCAGCCAAAATGCACCGGAGCCTCACATTCAGGAGTTTTGTTTAATTACCAAAATGTGGGGTTATTTAATCTCTTTCATGAACGCTTTATGTTAGCCAGGCATGTTACAGACATCCAGAATACTTCCAGAAGGTTCAGGTAGATGTCTTTATTTAACTTAATTGCTTCTTGCTACCGAGGACGCCCTTGGTTACCGTGACGCGTTGAGGCCCTGCGCGGTTCTGCTGCTTCGACTTGCACTTGTTAATGTTTATAATCAGTGTATTTAAGATTACAGTCTCTGCGTGGCAAATTAGACAGCAATTTTAGAGGCTAGCTACGTCTCGAGTTGAGTAGTCCTCAAAAGTGTAAGTTAGAGCCCAGTGTTGCGTGGCACCTGTTCCCACCTCTGACAGGGGGTTCCCTCGTTTACTATTGCGGACGAAGGCTCTGACTTTAAATAGCAGAGCCATCGCCCAAGTTACACAGAACAAAGATTTCCTCTTTAGGCTGTAAATCAATTTATAAGGTTACAGGTCTCAGGGCCATGCAGGTATCCCTGAGATGACGCAAGTTCAGAGAACGATTTATCTGTTTGTAACGATCTTATATGTTCAGGTGTCAGAGCCCAGCTCAGATATCAGACACCAGAGCAGCCCCTCCTCATCCTGGTGTCTGACTCTTTGAACGACAAATCTGTCCCTTGGGTAACAGAACTCTGGCATTTTATATAAAATTCAAAATGCTAAACATATATTTATTTATATATTTTTCTATCTGATTCTGTGTTATTCTCCAGTCTGCCTCCTATGTTTATTAACGATGGGTGTTGTTTTTATAGGTAATTGTGCACGAGAATGGTTTATATGTGGTTCTCTAAATGGAGGCGCATCATGTGATCAAGCTCGCTTTGACGAGTGAAACGCGTCATGGCAGGCATTATGCCTGTGTTAATTTTGTGGTATATTTCACAATAAATTTTACTGCATACTCCACGAAGAACTTTGATTCAAGCCTTTCTCTGAGTGTGGCTGAGGTCAGTGCCTACTGGGTCTGTCGACAATTGGCAGATAGGAAGCGTTACGATATATATATATATATATATATATATTTCACACGATCTGCTCCTCTGAAAGTAGACAAGGGGACACAGCGGGGCTCCAGGAAACTGTTTATTGTCACTTTGGCATAACGCGTTTCGGCGATGAGCCTTTTTCAAATGCCTCTGATACCTGAGGTTTCTTTTGCTGTCTCCTTTTTAAATGTGCTCCTTCATTCCCATTGGCGGAAGCACACCCGACCCACATTCGCTAGGAGAACATTCACGCAGTACATTGTCATCGACTGCAAATCCCATCATGCATCTTGTTTTAGACATGGAAGAACGTCTCCTTCAGCCAAGATTTTGGTATTTCTCAAGGTGAGTGCGGGCTGTTAAAAGCGTGGTCAAGTTCAAAACCTCAGCGTTATTTATGGCAGTCAAGCAGTCTCTTGGCCCCCTACTTCCAGCCACAGTTCCCAAACGAAAGCATACCCGGAGACGACGATACAGTGAACACGTCTCTCCATGAAGTCATGGACTGTTCTTTCACAGCAGTACCTCTGCTCCCTATGGTTTGCGGCGGTTCCGAGGTTTCCAATCACTTGGAAATACTGATTTCCTCGCACTGATTTCCTCGCACGCTTGTTGGAAGGGTCCCCTGCCTGTCACTGGCTGCACGCAAAATATTTCACACGATCTGCTCCTCCTATATATATACACTGAAAAAAACAAAGGTTAAAGTAACGTTAGAGTAAGGTGAAGTTGTCAGTGACACCATTAATGTTCTGAAAAAAGGCAGAGAAATTCACCAGTTATAGTATAACTTGCTTATGACCTCACATATGACATCACTCATGTGACATGTTCTATGACATAATTTATGACATCACTGATGACATCATCCAAACGTAATTTTCTCGCATATTGCTCTATAAACTACTATGGCATTACGGGCCTCACAGTAAGTAGTGCAGGGGAACATCAGACTTCATTAATGCCATCACAGACACAACTCCCTTAGGTGTAGAACGCATGCATTATGTACAACATTGACCCTATACCATACACTTTACAGCTAGCTTAGTTCGCATTAACAATCAACCACAGATATATAGGAAACCCTCCTTGAGTACAGTATTCAATCTGTATACAACTATTCACAGAAAGACAAGTTCCTAAAAATAGTAAATGTCAGTTCCAAAACAAATGACCTACTACAGACAGCGTTTATGTAAACAGTGCTTGTTCTATGGGAAGAGTTTACCTTATACCACAATGTTTGCAAACTGAAACTTTCATAAGAAAAATACCACAGATTATTAAAAGCATCTACTAAGAACAATGTACACTCTATGCAACATTTGTCAAAAAAGAAACTATTTACTAAAAATAACGAAGATCTGAAGGTGCTAAACATCCTGCTACCTGCACGCTTTATACTGTTGTGAAAACTTTACAGATAGCTCGTCTTCTCACACAACAAAAGCATATGTATATAGGTTAGTTCCTGACGCACATAGTCTTCTAAGTTATGTAGAAATTGTCATGTGGGGAGGGACGGGCCTCTCCTTTTAGAACTCTTTCTCAGAAGACCGGTGTGCATAGTAGGGTGTGGGGAACCTCTCCTTTCAGACCTCTCTCTCAGATGATGGGTGGGCATAGTAGGGTGTGTGGTGGGACTGGCCTCTCTGGTGAGACCTCTTTCTGTAATGATAGTTGTGCATAGTAGGGTGTGGGGAGGGACTGGGCTCTCCTTTCAGACCTCTCTCTTAGATGATGGGTGTGCGTAGTAGGGTGTGGGTAGGGACTGGCTTCTCTGCTGAGACCTCTCTCTGTAATGATGGGTGTACATAGTAGGGTGTGGGAAAGGACAGTGCTCTACTTTCAGACCTCTCTCTCAGATGAAGGATGTGCGTAGTAGGGTGTGAGGAAGGACTGGCCTCTCTGTTGAGATCTCTCTATGTAATGATGGGTGTGCATAGTAGGGTGTGGGGAGAGACTGGGCTCTCCTTTCAGACCTCTCTTTCAGATGATGCATGTGCGTAGTAGGGTGTGGGGAGGGACTGCTTCTCCTTTCAGACCTCTCTCTTAGATGACAGTGGTGTGTAGTAGGGTGTGGTGAGGGACTACCTCTCCTTTCAGAGCTCTCTCTCAGATGACAGGTGTGCGTAGTAGTAGGGTGTGGGGAGGGACTGCCCTCTCCTTCCAGACCCCTCTCTCAGATGATGGTTGTGCGTAGTAAGGTGCAATGAGGGACTGGCCTGTCTGCTCAGACCTCTCTCGGATGAAGGGTGTGCATAGTAGTGTGTGGGGAGGGATTAGCCTCTCCTTTCACAACCCTCTCTCAGGTGATGGTGTGCATAGTAGGGTGTGTAGCGGGACTGGCCTCTCTGCTGAGACCTCTCTCTGTAATGATGGGTGTGCGTAGTAGAGTTTGAAGAGGGACTGGGCTCTCCTTTCAAACCTCTCACTGAGATGATGGATGTGTGTAGTATGGAGTGGGGAGGAATTAGCCTCTCCTTTCACAACCCTCTCTCTGTAAGGATGGGTGTGCGTAGTAGGATGCGGGGAGGGATTAGCTTCTCCTTTCAAAGCCCTCTATCTCAGATGACGGATGTGCGTAGTAGGGTGTGGGGAGGAACTGGCCTCTCTGGTGAGACCTCTCTGTAATGATGGGTGTGTGTAGTAGGGTGTGGAGAGCAGTTGTGTGTAGTAGGGTGTGGGGAGGGACTAGCCTTTCTTTTCAGACCTCTCTCTCAGATGACGGATGTGCGTAGTCATGTGTGAGGAGGTACTGGCCTTTCTGGTGAGATGTCTCTGTGCAATGATGGGTGTGCACTCTAGTGTGTGGAGAAAGGAAGTGAAAACTTGGCTGGTAAGTTCAATCTCTTTATTTGTAACAAGAGAGAGATCCAGAGTAAACGACCGGCCAGAGCAACAGCAAAGTACAACTGCTGTTCTGGCCATTCCACATGCCACCATTCTAGTATAGAACAATGGTAAAGGTGGCATGTGCTAACATTCAAAGGTAAACCTGAACTTAAAGGTACATAGACATAATTATACAGATACACAGAACCCAACACATCTTCCCCCTTAACCAAAAAAAAAAAAAAACATCTTATAAGAAGAACAACAGTGCATGTGATACAAAAAGATGTGAAAACGTTAAGATTTGACGTAATCCTTTAACCAAATGGGCGGTTTCCGTTCCCTTGCAGGAATTCTGGAACTGGGTTCACCATGCATGGAACTAGGGGCACTGTGCGAGAAGGAATCCACACAAGGGTCGCCAGATGATCTCTGTTTAGATAATCTTTCCATATTCCACCATTTACCATTGCATAATCTAACAGATCTATTCCTTATGCATGTGATTTGCATGGGACATGAAAACTTAGAATGACCCTTAGCAATGAAACCAGGAAGTCTCACTTTGGCCCAGTCACCTACTTTGAAAACAAATTGTTTCCTTCCTTTAGTTGGTTCATTAGTAATGTACCTGCTTTGGGCTTTGAGACAATCAGCCTTCACTAAGTCGAGATCAACCTTGGGAACACTTAGATCACGCATCCACGGTCTAACCAACTTAGACGAGGCTGATCTGCCCTTTAATAATGTAAAGGGGGAAACTTTAGTTACAGCATTAGGTGTAGTTCGCAAAGCCCACAGTAAATTAGACAGCTCTTTCCTCCAGTCTAAACCATTGACCACGGACAGCTGAATACTATCCTTAATGACCCTGTTGCAGCGTTCTACCAAGGCATTGCTGCGGGGGTGATATAAGGAAGTGGTAATGTGTTTGATACCCCAATGCGATAGAAACTCCTGAAATTCTTTGGACACAAATTGTACCCCATTATCGGTGACAAGTTCGACTGGGGCACCTTCCTTTAAGAACAAAGACTGGAGAAAATTTACAACCTCCTCAGTGGTCGCAGACCTCACAAATTTTACTTCAGGCCATCTGGAACCGTAGTCCACCAACACCAAACCGTACCTGCTCCTTTCATCCAAAACAAACATGGGACCTATAATATCTAAGGCTAACTTGACCCAAGGTTTGTCAGGAATGGGAATGGCTTCGATGGGACTAGGAAAAGTGATTTGAGTCTTGTCACTAGTGGCACATGAAATACAATCTCTTACAAAATGTTCAACAGAACGATCCATACCAGGCCACCAGAATACCTCTCTAAGTCTTCTTTTCATCGCTCTCATACCTATATGACCCTCATGAGCAAGTACCAGAACCTTATTCTGCAGAGACACAGGCACTACCAATAGATCCATTCTCTTGAGAATGCCAGATTGTAGATTCAATTCAGGGAAAACATGTTTAAATGAAGCTACTTCCTCGTGCTTTGGCAACCAACCTTTACCTAACATAGTAATTACCTCTTGTAATAAGATATCCTGCTGAACAGCAGATTTCCACTCTTCTTCCAAGATGCAGGAAAAATTAGAGTCCATTAACGAGGCAACAACACAAAATTCTTCCTCCCCTTGTTCACAAGACTGTTCATTTACTAGAGGAAGTCTGGACAAACAGTCCGCAAAAATGTTCTTAACACCAGGAATGTATTCTAAATGAAAATGAAACTCCATCAACCTATAATGCCACTTGGCAATGCGGGGTGTGGCATTACCAGCTCCTTTAGTTGTGAACAAATTAAGCAAGGGCTTGTGATCCATACGAATGGTAAATTCAGAACCCCATAAATATTGTCTAAAGTGATCCACACCCCACCAACAGGCTAAAGCTTCGCGCTCCACAACAGAATAAGTGGACTCCGCACCTCTCAAGGTGCGTGAGACAGAGGCCACTAAGCAGAAGGGAATGCGCTGGCTGTCAACAACGGAGAACACGAACAGGTCGCGGTAAGGTTCTCCTCAGGAAATCACGATGCTCTTCGCCGGTCCAGGGTCCAAATCCAGTCGTCGCCAATGAAAGGAAGTGAAAACTTGGCTGGTAAGTTCAATCTCTTTATTTGTAACAAGAGAGAGATCCAGAGTAAACGACCGGCCAGAGCAACGGCAAAGTACAACTGCTGTTCTGACCATTCCACATGCCACCATTCTAGTATAGAACAATGGTAAAGGTGGCATGTGCTAACATTCAAAGGCAAACCTGAACTTAAAGGTACATAGACATAATGATACAGATACACAGAACCCAACACCTTTCCTTTCAGATCTCTCTTGCAGATGACAGCTGTGCGTAGTAGGGTGTGGGGAGGGACTGCCCTCTCTTTTCAGATCTCTCTTTCAGATGACAGGTGTACGTAGTAGAGTGTGTGAAGGGACTGGTCGCTTTGCTGAGACCTTTCTCTGTAATGATGAGTGTGTGTTGTAGGATTTGGGGAGGGGCAGGGCTCTCCTTTCAGACCTCTCTCTCAGATGACGGGTGTGCGTAGTAGGGTGTGGGGAGGAACTGGCCTCTCTGGTGAGACCTCTCTCTCTGTAATGATGGGTGTGTGTAGTAGGGTGTGGAGAGAGACTGGCCTCTCCTTTAAGACCTCTCTCTCAGATGACAGATGTGTGTAGTAGGGTGTGGGGAGGGACTAGCCTCTCCTTTCAGACCTCTCTCTCAGATGACGGATGTGTGTAGTCGGGTGTGTGGAGGGACTGGCCTTTCTGGTGAGATGTCTCTGTGTAATGATGGGTGTGCACTCTAGTGTGTGGAGAGAGACTGGCCTTTCCTTTCAGACCTCTCTTGCAGATGACAGCTGTCCGTAGTAGGGTGTGGGGAGGGACTGCCCTCTCTTTTCAGATCTTTCTTTCAGATGACAGGTGTACGTAGTAGAGTGTGTGAAGGGACTGGTCGCTTTGCTGAGACCTTTCTCTGTAATGATGAGTGTGTGTAGTAGGATTTGGGAAGGGGCTGGGCTTTCCTTTCAGACCTCTCTCTCAGATGACGGGTGTACATAGTAGGGTGTGTAGCGGGACTGGCCTCTCTGCTGAGACCTCTCTCTGTAATGATGGGTGTGCGCAGTAGGATTTGAGGGGGAACGGGGCTCTCCTTTCAAACCTCTCACTGAGATGATGGATGTTTGTAGTAGGGGGTGGGGAGGGACTAGCCTCTCCTTTCACAACCCTCTCTCAGATGATGCATGTGCGTAGTAGGGTGTGGGGAGGGACTAGCCTCTCCTTTCAGACCTCTATCTCAGATGATGGGTGTGCGTACTCAACTCTACTCACAACTCTTCCCAAACCAATGAGCATAAATAGTAGAGTCTGACAAACACCATCTCCCGTAAGATTCCTTCCTACAGTAACAAGTGTGCATGGCAGAGTTTATTCAAACATCACCTGCTCCTTCCTACTTTTCACGATCCCGCAAGAGTCTGGTGAAATCGTAACTTTTAAAAAAAAAGAATGAATCTTCTACTCGCCACAGTACGTATCTGTTACACACTTCTTCTAAAAAAACAAGGACCCCAAAATGCATTACTACTAGTAGAGTGCATTCAGAACTCATCTACTCCTTTTTACTATTCACATCCTGCGAGAGTCCCACGAGATCGTAAAAATTTGTTAAAAACAATATACATTTATTCACTTCACAGTAGTTATCCCTTACACACCTCCTCTCTAAATCTAGGGGGTAGCATGCCTTTCTGCTGCCCCCTTATATAGCTTTTTTTAGTTCATTTCCACAGCACCTCCAATTTTTCGCAGTAAACAGTAATGGCAGCCATGTCATTTCTAAAATTCCAACAGCAATCAGAGCTCTCTCGGGACTCGCAGGAGCCTCTTGCTCCTGCAAAAGCGTGAAGCATCATGGGAAAAATGAGCCTCTCGACCAATCACAGGGCTCCATTTTTGATTTCGTGCTCTCGCAGGACACTCGTGAAACTCTAGCTAGCCCAACTGCCAAAGTATACAATTATTTTTTACCCTTACTATCTCAAAAACGAATATGTGACGTTACAACACGATCAAAATGATCGTGGTACGTTACATCGCAGTTTTTACAACGCAAGTCGTTACAACGACTTGCACTGGAGGGCGCTGGACTTAGGAATAGTATGATTTACTATTCCAACACCAGTCTACGTACAGTAGGGAAGGTGTTGGAATAGTAAATTATACTATTCCTTAGGTTAGAGCGCCATCCAGCGCAAGTCGTTGTAACGACTTGCGTTGTAATACCCGCGATGTAAAGGCATTGCGATGCAATGCCCGCGTTGTAATGGATGTCTCCCCTCAAAAACTACTGAACGGATTTACACCAAATCATAAAAAGTACAATCTGCAGACCGAGATCTAGCTTTCTGCCAAATTTGGTGCAATTCCATTCAGCAGTTTGCTTCAGCCTTTTCTAAAGAAGTCTATGGAAAATGCATGGGGATTTTGCGTTTTGGGACCCTCCCTTTTTTCTTAGCCCCCACTGGACGGATCACCCCAAAACTTTTACAGAAGATGCGTGGCATGCAAAGGTAAACTTATGCATGCAGGTAAAAAGTGATGCACTTGCCGTATTTTGGAAGTACTTGTGAAGAGAAAAAGACGTACCAAGTTTTTTTAGGCATTATCTGTGTAGCTGTATTGGCTCGGAAATTCAAACATCCCTTTAGAAGCACCAAAATTATGTTACTACTATCTACATATGATTAATGCTGACACAGTAAAAACCATGTTAATGCTGTTATGCGGCACCTGGAATTTAAGAGCGCAAAATATGTTGGAAGTCTAAATTAGCGGTCAGAAACAAGGAGGTAAAAGAACACCTACAGAGCCAATACAGCGACACAGATAGTGTCTAAAAAAACTTGGTACGTCTAAGTCCATCCTTAGACATAAGCTTACCTTTGCAAGCCATACATTTTCTGTTAAATCGTTTCAGAGGGGGAACCACTTTCACTTTCTTCGCCCTGAGGAATGCCCAGGACTTATGTTAGGCCAATAGGGTAGGGCAGAAACATGTCGGCATTTTAAACACTAGGGTCATAGGACCACAATATCCTGCTTGCCCTGTGTATTTACAATTTTAATCTTCCCAACCGCCCCCCCCCCCTTGAATAAAGGAATACCTTGGGGTGGATAAGCAATTGTATTTAGTAGTATATAACCCCCCAAATAACAAAAGAATCTTCCATGAGCTCCCTGGAATACGGTTGAGCCCACCCTGACCATTAGGAGTCAGGGTGAACCCGGTGATGAAGCATGTCATTACTAGAATGGGTGAAGGTTGTATAAAAAAGGTTTTCGTTTTTCCCACCACTGAGTGTGGGGGAGTAGAGGAGTAGTTTAATCTCCTTACCACATTGCCACCTTTGAGGAGGATTCCAAATAGGTCATTTGGATGTGTGGGAACACACACGCTCCACCCATGGAACGCCTCCCTGGGGCAGAGTAACGCAGCGCAGCGATTTGTGCTGCATTGCGTGACTCTAAATTTATCTAGCCACTCAGGGCCACGCAAGGTGGCCTTGCGCAGGTTGATAAATCTAACTTAAGAGTTGCACCACTCTAGCGCCCTATTGCATGGCGCAAGGGCGACACAACTCTTTGTTAAATGTGGCCTTAGATGCATGCATGTTATCATTTCTTTTGGAGTAATTGATACTTTAATCAAAAATGTTCTGTCATATCTGAGGGCAGGGTTGCCTTTGTGGAAATATAACTTATTGAGTTAAAGCCTGATTATCTTATTGATAATTTTATATTAATACTTGCACCACAGTATATTTCTGATTTATGTAAATGATTAAAGAGAATGTGTTATATTCTTCTTAATCTTTCATGGGCAGAGCTAAGGGTATTGCTTTCAGACAAAGAAAGAAAATGTGTACATGCAATCTTTCTCCAGAAAGTCCACCTAAATCTACAGCTAGTGCCAGATTCCATCACCTATTGAATCATCTTCTAATCCTGTGCTAGAGAAATTTCTCCGTGAAGTCATAGGATTTCAACTATTTATGGATGTACAAAAAAAACCTGAAACAGGTTGATGATAGGTGGGCGGCCATGGAGAAAGAGATTGTGTATGTTGAAAATCCAGTTGACACAAGGAGACGATGGACGGACTGCTGAAACCTTTCAGACACTCACCCCCAGTCACAGATCTGGGTTGAATCCATCATTGTTCTTTAGCTCACTTCGCCACCCCAGTTCAGACCCAGCCATATGCAAATCTGTCTTGACCCTGTGCCTCATGGGAACAGTCCAGCCCAAACTGCCAAGCCAGGTCTTCACTGAACCGGAAACAAGCATCCTGGGGCCGGTTTCGGGGTAACACCCCACATCAGCCAGGCTAGCTTGAATCCAGTGGCAAAGTGAGCAAGGGACCCACGTCTGGGCATACCCTGCCAACTTAGGGCGAACAAAGCACACACAAGGAGACGATGGACGGAGCGCTGAAACTTTTCAGACACTCACTCCGAATCACAGATCTGGGTTGAATCCATCATCATCTTTACCTCACTTCGCCACCCCAGTTCAGACACAGCCATCTGCACATCAGTCTTGACCATGTGCCTCATGGGAACAGTCCAGCCGGAACTGCCAAGCCAGGTCCTCACTGGACCGGAAACAAGCATCCTGGGACCGGTTTCAGTGATGCCCCGAAACCGGTCCCAGGATGCTTGTTTTCTGGTCCAGGGCGGATCTGGCAGTTCGGGCTGGACTGTTCCCATGGGGAACAGGGTCAAGGCTTATTTGCATATGGCTGGGTCCAAACTGGAAATGGCGTGGTGAGCAAAATAACGATGGATTAAACCCAGATTTGTGACTAGGAGTGAATGTTTGACAATGTTCAGCATTCCGTCCATCAACTTTTTGTGTTGCATTTTCACCCTAAGTGAGAAGGGTATACCCAGACGTGGGCCCCGTGCTCACTACGCCACCGGTTTCAAGCTAGCTTGGCTGATATGGGGTGATGCCCCGAAACCGGTCCCAGGATGCTTGTTTCCGGTTCAGGGAGTATATGGCCTGGCAGTTCGGGCTGGACTGTTCCCATGGGGAACAGGGTTGAGGCTGATTTGCATATGGCTGGGTCCAAACTGGGGTGGCGTAGTGAGCAAAATAATGATGGATTAAACCCAGATCTGTGACTGGGCGTGAATGTTTGACAGTGTTCAGCATTCCATCCATCATCTTTTTGTGGAACATCCAGTTGAGCCATTAAACTAGAGTCTGGTGTTATATTGACGAACAAGGCTGAACGAATGCAAAATAGGAATAGACGGAATAATCTTCGACTTTATGGTCTTCCAGAGGGTAATAGGGAATACTATTCTAATCTTCCTAAAAAAAATTATTTAATCTTTAGTATTCCTCACAGGTATATTGTCTCTTAGTCTGCAAAGACCTAACCGTCTTGGAAAGAAACCTTTTCCATATTGCAAAGACGGGGAACCTAGGGGCATCATTATATTATTTCTGGAGAACATGCAGATTGCTCACGCCACAACGTTAAAAAAAAGACAGCTGAACTGGTCTGGTAATAAGCTCTTCTAATCTCAAGATTTAACAACGTCTAAAACACAAGAAATAGTTCCTTGCTACAATGCCTACTTTAAAATGACAAAACCTAATATATGTTATTGTTCACCTCTGCTTCTTTAGGATCACCCATAATGCGAAATCATGCTCATTTGATGTCCCTAGTATAATGAAAGGTTATTTTAGAAAGTGAACTTTGAATTAAATGGATTGTTCACAGACGGATGTTAAATCATTTTAAGCATGTATATTCTTTGGTGCCTTAATGGCTAGTCTAACATTGGTGGCTGTCAGCTTGCTTGTCTTCTTGACAACAACACTTCTACTTCATTTGTTGTTTGGGTGTTTTTTCTGTTCAGGTTTACTACCCTTGAATTGCTTCTCTGTCATATTTTCTTCATTTTATCTTCTCCTTGTTCTTTCTCTTTCCCTTTACTTGTTTCCTTTCTTTCAAAACCTCACAATATGACTGTTTATTGTCCTCTCGGTTCTTATTTATGTATTTCTCTTTTTTTAAAATGTTATCTATTGTTGCAGTTGTTTAATTTAACCCCAAATACATTACCGTATGAAGTCCTAGTGATTTTTTTATATATATATTCACTGAAAAAACCAAGGGTTAAAGTAATGTTACAGTTAGATGTTATGCTATGTTATGTTAGTGGGATTTGTAAAGCGCATTACTGCCCAAAGGCATCTAAGCGATAATCAGTTCCAGCTCAGATTGTCATAGGACCGCCACCATTACCAGGTCCTGAACAACCATGTAACACATAAGGCTTTAAACTCTAAAAATCACAGAAATTCAACAGTTATAGTTATCTCTAGTCACTACAACTCGTGCCCTAAGGTAACTATAACTCGTGTCCCCGCCATGCACAGTTTACTCATCAATAATTTCATTGGAATGCTGCAGTAAAATGATCAAATATGTCATGTTTAGGAAAATGCTTAAAACCTGACTCTTTGTCCAGTAGACAACTGGTTAGTTCTTTTTTGCACTTACTGTTCCATTAGCACCGAGACACTCTCTTGAGTAGCAGTGAGCTTTATAAATCCTACTTAACATAACAAAGAAGATGTCATGAGTGATGTAATATGTGAGGAAATTAGCAGTGCATGCTTTGTTCTGCCACTGGGCGGTAGCAGCTAAGTGCTCCCGCCCAGTGGGAGAACTGTAGCACTTTCGCGCGTGCAGGGAAACAGATGGTGTCCTGGCGGTTGGGGACCCCGGGACATGGTCACTGAACTGGCCCTGGGGCCTTTGAATGGATCAGGGAGGGGGGCTGTGTGCCCCCCCTTTATGAAATTATCAGCCGCAGGGGATGGGTTCCCCGGGACCTCGTGGAGGCCCTGGGGAGGGGGGGCCACCTGCCCCCTCCCCCGTATATAAATGCCAAGCCTTATCCCCTGGCCATGGTTTTTGTTTGTTAATTTTGCAGGAGCCCGCCAGGCCTAGGGGTTCAGGGTATCTGTACCATGCCCCCTAATGTCATTCATTTGCTTTTTTCTTAGGACTCGGTCTGAAGATGGCTGCTATCACTCCCTGGTTGAGGTGGTGGAAGCCACTCAGATCTCAGTTTGAGATCTGTCAACTCTGCTGATACTCTGCGGTGTGATTAATACATTTTTAACCTTCATTTTCCCACAACTACTGAATGGATTTACACCAAAACACAAAAAGCACTCTTTCTGGATGAAGGTCTAGCTTTCTGCCAAATTTGTAATAAATACGTTCAACGGTTTGAGCTGTAGCGGTGTCTAAAGTTCCTATGGAAAAATGAATGGGGAAAACGCGTTTTGGGACCCCCTCTTTTACTGGGCCCCGCTTGACAGATCAGCTTTACAGATCATCCCAAAACTTTCCATGCACAAAGTAGTAAAAAAGTGACAGTTTCTTGGAAAGTTTCCTGGAGATTCTTCACCCGGGGTCAAAGTTCTTAGCAACACAAAAAATGTATTTCCTATGGAAACACGATCCTAACTATAACTACCCAGTAATGACCGCCACTGGGTAATATATATATCTTTTGCTAGTAATAATTGATGTAGTGTCATGGAATGTAAGAGGTTTGGAAACCCCATCAAAAAACAAAGGGCCTTAGCATATGATGTTCTTGTAATAAGGCGGACAGGATGTCCGTCACATTGTGACGAAGTAATCCATCCGCCAAACTTTAAACCAGGCAAAAAAGGTTCTAAGCCATTTATCAAAACTTAATGCTACAATAGTAATTTTCCAGGAGATGACATGTAGTGACATTCAGGGGGGTATGTCTCATTGCATTGTGTGGAAATGTTTTAGCATAGTGCTGCGTGCGTGAAAAAATAATTGGGCTGCGTCACATTTACAAGGCAAAGCGTTGTGAAGATATGCGTGCACAAAACAAATTAAGCATTGCAGTGCAAAACGTCATAGCGTCACGTAAGGCATAAAAAAGCAGCAAAATGGCGCAAAACAAAGCAAGCAATTTTTGAAAGGTGAAGTTAGCCAGATGTCAGAGAATCGTACCCCAGATGACATTTGTGGCACACAGTAATGCAAACAGTAGTTACCCCAGGATCCAGTTTCAAATGTCTCCCTGGAAGGAACACAGGAGCGAGGCAGAAAAAGAACGTTCAAATTTTCACAGGAGGAGATACAGATCTGCTGAGGGAACCAAATAGGAGCATCAGCTGCTTGTAAATTCCAAAATACCTCAATACAAAACAACGCCACATGGAAATCCATATCAGTGAAAATAAATTGAGTAGCACCGAGATCCAGAACTGTAGAAGAATGCAAAAGGCGTGGGCATGAGTACAAACGGTGCACAAAAGAGAACTGGGTGAGGAATCGTCGTGCTGCCATGGCAACTGGAGGTGGACATTAGGGCAACATAGAACTCCCGCCAACTGAGGAACAAGCAGCGGCGGCCATTGGACCAGCGCTGACTGGTGGGATAGACGGCCCCAACCCTGCAGACATGAGGGACCTGTGCATCACGCTGAGGTCTTCGTTTCATAGTTGTAGAGTTGTAAGAGAAGGGGAGGGTGCACGATGCCTGGCAGACCAGCACACAATCTGGCCCAAAGCATTGTGGTAAATGCAGTGCAGTACAGCACTTACTTCATTTGAAAGTAATTTTCCCTCCACCATTGTTTGTGCATCTACTGGTGTGCATGTAAATATATGTCTACCAGGAGCTTTGTCTTGTATCAGTAGAGAGTAACACCATAAAAGCGTTTGTTTTGCCATTGCAGCTCACAGTGTTTTCTACTTTCTGTAGCACTGCTATAGTGCGTGTGCGTCCCAATGATTCTCACAGTCTGTATGTTCGAAAGGATTGGTGGAGATACACAGCACTGGCCTCAACAAAAGAAGTGTAAACATGCACAGCGTTACACATAATGCATCTCAGTGAAATGTGTGTTGAGATGTCAGGAAGTGTGTTCACTCCAACCTTTAGATCAGTGACAATATGCCATGTTGAAACTAGAAACTGTTGTCAATGTACATTGGTTTCAGAGCTAGTAGTGTTTGGCTTGACATTATGTGTAGTTATTAGGAATGTAATACTTAGCAAACAAAGATTTTTAATCAAAATTATATAAATACATGTACATGTTGAATTCGTGTTCAATAAAAGCACTGATAGATTACAATAGTATGAGTGAGGTGTTGCCTGTTCTGTCGATGCAGTGTTGTTCACAGTGGTTATGAGTGAGGTGTTGCCTGTTCTGTCGATGCAGTGTTGTTCACAGTGGTTATGAGTGAGGTGTTGCCTGTTCTGTCAATGCAGTGTTGCTCACAGTGGTTATGAGTGAGGTGTTTTCTGTTCTGTCGGTGCAGTGTTGTTCACAGTGGTTATGAGTGAGGTGTTGTTCACAGTGGTTATGAGTGAGGTGTTGCCTGTTCTGTCGATGCAGTGTTGTTCACAGTGGTTATGAGTGAGGTGTTGCCTGTTCTGTCAATGCAGTGTTGTTCACAGTGGTTATGAGCGAGGTGTTGTCTGTTCTGTCGGTGCTGTGTTGTTCACAGTGGTTATGAGCGAGGTGTTGTCTGTTCTGTTGATGCAGTGTTGTTCACAGTGGTTATGAGCGAGGTGTTGTCTGTTCTGTCAATGCAGTGTTGTTCACAGTGGTTATGAGTGAGGTGTTGTTCACAGTGGTTATGAGTGAGGTGTTGTCTGTTCTGTCGGTGCTGTGTTGTTCACAGTGGTTATGAGCGAGGTGTTGTCTGTTCTGTCGGTGCAGTGTTGTTCACAGTGGTTATGAGTGAGGTGTTGTCTGTTCTGTCGGTGCTGTGTTGCTCACAGTGGTTATGAGTGAGGTGTTGCCTGTTCTGTCAATGCAGTGTTGTTCACAGTGGTTATGAGTGAGGTGTTGTCTGTTCTGTCGGTGCTGTTTTGTTCACAGTGGTTATGAGTGAGGTGTTGCCTGTTCTGTCAATGCAGTGTTGCTCACAGTGGTTATGAGTGAGGTGTTGCCTGTTCTGTCGATGCAGTGTTGTTCACAGTGGTTATGAGTGAGGTGTTGCTCACAGTGGTTATGAGTGAGGTGTTGCCTGTTCTGTCAATGCAGTGTTGTTCACAGTGGTTATGACTGAGGTGTTGCCTGTTCTGTTGATGCAGTGTTGCTCACAGTGGTTATGAGTGAGGTGTTGCCTGTTCTGCAGTGTTGTTCACAGTGGTTATGAGTGAGGTGTTGCTCACAGTGGTTATGAGTGAGGTGTTGCCTGTTCTGTCAATGCAGTGTTGTTCACAGTGGTTATGACTGAGGTGTTGCCTGTTCTGTTGATGCAGTGTTGCTCACAGTGGTTATGAGTGAGGTGTTGCCTGTTCTGTCAGTGCAGTGTTGCTCACAGTGGTTATGAGTGAGGTGTTGCCTGTTCTGTCAGTGCAGTGTTGTTCACAGTGGTTATGAGTGAGGTGTTGCCTGTTCTGTCGATGCAGTGTTGCTCACAGTGGTTATGAGTGAGGTGTTGCCTGTTCTGTCAGTGCAGTGTTGCTCACAGTGGTTATGAGTGAGGTGTTGCCTGTTCTGTCAGTGCAGTGTTGTTCACAGTGGTTATGAGTGAGGTGTTGCCTGTTCTGCAGTGTTTTTCTCAGTGGTTGCTGCTGTCCACATCTGCCATTTGAATTAACCGGCCCAGGATACATTTAGGAAGATATACTAGAGACTTATGTCAAAGTACAAGAATACTTAAAGCATGTAGGGTGAAAAACAAAACCAAACCTAACATATCAATGTGTTTATCAAACATGTGCGTTACAGCATGGAGTATTTTCTTACAAAACACATAGGTACTGGTGTAAGGCAAGCATTTTCTCAAAGCAGCATCTGTGGTGCCCGGTGCGACAGTCGTTCACGGTACCCCCCTTACCTTCTCCATTGATTTGCTCAATAACACCCTCAACAGTGTCCCTCATTTCTCAATAGGCCCTGTCTTCCATGCATTTCATTTATTTCTTAGCAATAGTCACAACAGGGTAGGGTGTTGGAGCTCTTTCGATCAAAAACAAATTATACCGAGACAGTGAATCATACGTGTGTGAAGCAGTCTATAGGTAAAGTCACATAGGACAATGTGGATTACAAGATGTAGGACTCACGTGTCATCCATGCTGGAAGGCAATATATTCCAAGAGTCTTTGGTCTTCAAAAGCACAAACTACGGGCCAGATTTACAAACGTTTACCACTGGGTCTGTATCACAAAAGTAATGCAAACCAGCACAAACTTTATTTTTTTTACTTACTTTCCAGCAAAAAACTTGTTTTGGACTGGAAATGTGCCTAAAAGTCACACAAAGGAGTGTGAAGCACCGCTCTGCGTTACTTAGCGTCAAGGGGGCCTAACATGGGCGCTAGAGGGCGCCAGGCAAGATGGCCGCACGTTAGTGTAGCTCTGCCAGGCTGATCGCCAATCCGCCTATTATCCGCCTGATCAATACTGCATCTCTGCTGCAAAACGCGGTGCTGCAGAGCGATACTCCCCCCGCGGCTGGTGGGGGCCTGGAGGACAGCTGGGGGAGCCGACAGCGCGGTGAATACTGCACCTCGGAACTTGGCTGGTGCGTAGCAAAATGGTGGCTGCCGTTCCTGAGAGCTGAGGAGCGGACCGACTGCGGCACCGACGGGCGAGTGAGGGGAGGGGATTGCCGGCTCGCGGTGCCCTCCTGTGGAAGCGGCGCGATCTGGGGCTCTGTCGCTGGTGATGGAAGCGTGCTCCTCGCTGGGCCGCTTGTGAACAGCTGCCGGCCTGCTGCGGAGTGCGGAGCCCGGCGTTGTGAGGCCCCGGTGGCGAAGAGAGCACCCGCGACGGCGGACGATCCACCACCCCCCTCCCCGGCGGGGGTGCGGACGGCTGCATCTGGCGAGTGCCTGATCCGGGCGCAGCTGCTGGTCGAGACCCGTGTGCGCTGCCGAAGAAGTGCCTGCTGCGGGCTGCGGTGAGTGGGGCACAGCTGAGCTGGGGCCTGCTGCTGCGGAGGCGGGAGTGGGCCGGTTCGCTACGCTGCGGCCTGCGAGCTGGGGCCTGTGTGTGGGGCTTGTGGTGTGCTGCAACTGATGGGTGCCGGCGGCCACCCCGGGGGGACCGGCCTTGGACTGGAGCGCTGAGTGTGGGCCACGAGAGGGACGTGGCTATCTGGGAGCCCCATTCCACCGACTATCTGACTATTCTGCTGTGCACCCCATGGCCCGCCTGCGGAGGCTAGGACCATAAGAAACGGACCCTGGGGCACCCCCCCCAGCATACCCCGGTGAGATCGGCTGATGAGGACTGGTCCGGGCCCTTACTGAGACAGGGCGCTGGTATAGGTGGGCCTCTGCTACACTATAAACTACCACGAGGGGACTGCATCTGGGGGCTATGTCTGGCTGCTGAGTGGCTCGGAAGCTATCGACTGCGGTGCGCACGCCCCTGGGATCTGACTGGGGAGTGTAGCATACAAATTCCGGTACATGAGTGGTGGACATGGGGAAAACGGATAAGACACAGCCTCGCCTCACGTTTGAGGCGCGAAAATCTACGAGGCCGCAGCAGAGGGCTGCTTCGGACTCTGAGGCGGATGCCCCGGGAGAGGGAGCCTCCGTGCTAGAAACAACCTTGCTCGCCATGCAAAAGAGTCTTCAGTCTATCGAGGGGAACATGGCGGCCATGAACCATAGGCTGGACCACGTGGCATCCCAACTGGAGAAACAAAACGCGAGAATGGGGGAGATAGAGCAGCGTGTCTCCACAAATGAAGATGGCCTTAGTGAAGTGGCGGACAAGGCCCTACACATGGAAAAGGTCCTGGCGTTGATTGAGGCAAAGAACGAGGACTTGGAAGCCCGGTCGCGCCGCAACAACATTCGCGTCACGGGGCTGCCGGAATCCACCAACACCGGCAAGATGGAGACTTTCATGGAGTCCATGTTCAAAGACATCTTCGGCCCCGAAAATCTCTCCCCCATGTTCATAGTGGAGCGGGCACACCGCTCGCTGGCGGCGCGACCGGCGCCGGGAGCTCCCCCCCGCCCTGTAATAGCCCGCCTGCTGAACTACCGAGACCGGGACACTATACTGCGACTGGCGAGGGAGAAAGGCACTATCCAACATCAGGGGAACACGCTGTCTATGTTTCCGGATTTCACTGTGGCCGTTCAGGCAGCACGACGAGAATTTGGCCCCGTCAAAAAAGCCCTGCAGACCGTGGGTATTCCTTACGCCATGCTCTATCCGGCCCGTTTACGGGTCGGCCAAGATGGAGACAGCAAGATCTTTACTACTCCCAAAGCAGCAATGGATCACGTTAAAATGTTGAAGAGGAAGAGAACAGCGCCAGCCGCAAATATGGACGACAAGTAACAGTAACTTGGTGCCTGGGGTGTCATATGTCTCCTGCCGCAGTGGGGGTGTGGCTGATAGGATTCAATGGCTGTCGCTGCGTCCTCTGGACCTTGCTGCGGTTGAGCTGCACTGTGCCTCAGCAGTCACCCATGTTTCGAGGTCGGACACTTGGGGGACTTTGCTGTGTGATGTCCCCTGTGCGACGTGCCTAGCTACTTTTGATGTATGCGATGATTAATGTTCTGCATTCCCCTAGAGTACCCCTTTTTTATGATGACACCACATAGTAATGGCAGTAGGTTAGATGCAAGCTGTTAGATGTATGCTAGTAAATCCTTGCACATTTCCTATACCTGATCCGCCTCCTCCCGCTTTCTGGGAGGTTTGTAGCTCTCTGGTTTCCCCCACATGGGTGTTCCCCAAACAGGAATTTACATATGTTGCTCCCCATATAGGGGACTGTTTTTGTTGGGATGGGATGGCTTTGGCATGTTCGGGTCGCTGAAGTGGGTGGGGGTTATGGGGGTGGGTTAGGTGGGTTACTAGGCGCTTCTTTCTTGATACCATGGCGTGCCCCTTCGGACGCATCTATAGTCTCTCTTTCACACCACCTCGTATATCAGACCATACCATACCATGGGAGGTAACGTAAAGTTCCTCACCTGGAATGTGCGCGGTTTAAATAATCCTAAGAAGATACGGTCAGTGTTGGCACAGCTAGACAGACTTCAGGCCCAGGTAGTATTCCTACAGGAGACACATCTTACTCACCTATCGGAAAAGAATGTAGGCTCCCGATGGGCTGGGCTGAGGGTGGCTTCCTCCTACTCCTCTTATGCCCGGGGGTGATGATTTTGGTGAGGAGGGGGTCCCTTTCACCGTGCTGCACACAGAGACTGAAACTCAAGGCAGGGTTGCGATTGTCCATGGGCGGCTTGGGGGCATGGAGGTCCTTTTAGTAAATGTCTATGGCCCAAATGTGGACGACCCTTCTTTTTTATTGATGTTTGGCGCCGCATCTCCAAATTTTCATCGGCGGAGTTGATTTGGGGGGGGGGATTTTAATGCCTGCCTGGACGACCAACTGGACAAACAGGGGTGTGGAGCGCAGCGTCATAGCCAGGCGACTGAGGCAATCCTGGGGTTTCTGGATGCAGGGAATATACGGGATATATGGCGAGTGAGGCATCCTGATATGAGGGAAAGTACATTTGTGTCCACTGTGCATGGATCTTGGTCCCGCCTGGACTACTGGCTCCTTTCTGAAATAGCATGTACCTGGGCGCTCGATGTACACCACTTAGCCAAAACCTTGTCGGACCACTCCCCCGTATTCTTGGAGCTGCAAGTCCCAACCTGTGCGCGCCCCCCGTTTCAGTGGCGATTACAGCCCTCCTCACTTACGGACCAAGTGTTCAGAAGTACTGTTGGCGTGGCCATCAGCGACTTTTTTAAGGAAAATGCTGGTTCAGTCGACAGCCCTGGGACACTATGGGAGGCATTTAAAGTTACTATTAGGGGTACTTGTATGGGCGCACAGGCCGGGGTTCTAAAAGCTCTACGACGCCGTATGAATAAACTTACTGATGAGATATCTGCTTTAGAACGCGAATACACACAACACCCTACTCCAAATATACTTGCTACCATTCGGGGGTTGGTAACTGAATATAATGACACAGCGGATCAGGAGATAGCGCACAAGTCAAGACGCTTCACGGCGCGGTATTATGGGGAGGGAGGCCGACCAAGCCGCTCGCTGGCCCAGAAGCTAAACACGCCTCGGACTCCGGTGTACCTTACGGAAATGCTGGACTCGGGGGGAGTGCCGCGCTATACCACCCCAGAGATCAGTGAGGTGGTGTTGGATTACTATTCTGACCTGTATGGACGGCGTGGGCAGGTGTCGGCCACTGATATGCATGCTTATCTAGATGACATAGCTCTAGGCTGGCTATCACTCAACCAACGTGAATACCTCACCCTACCTTTTGATGTGGACGATGTGAAAAATGCCATTAAGTCCTTGCCCACCAGTAAAGCTGCCGGACTGGACGGGCTCCCAAGCGAGTTTTACAAGGCTTACTCTGACGAACTGGCGCCTAGACTCCTGGACGTCTTTGCGGAAGCATATGAGAGTGGTACGCTCCCTCCATCTCTAAGAGAGGCCCTCCTCGTTATGCTCCTTAAGCCTGACAAGCCAGCTAACAGCTGTGACTCCTATCGCCCACTCTCCATTATAAATATTGACGCCAAAATCCTGGCGAAAATGATCGCCAGTAGACTCCAGCCCTTGATCCCCAATCTGGTCCTCCCGGATCAGTCCGGCTTTGTCCCTGCCCGCTCTACCGCCCACAACTTGCGCACTATCTTCTCTACTCTACATTATTTTGAGGCCGACTTTCAGGCAGCAGCGGTGCTGCTTGATGCAGCCAAAGCATTCGATTCTTTGCAGTGGGAGTTTATGTTTGCAGTATTGCTCAGAATGGGGCTGCCCCCTTCTTCCTGAAATGGATTCGCCTTTTATATGAGGCACCGGCCGCACGAATCCGGGTCAATGGTTGGATATCTGCCGCATTTTTCATCCAACGGGGCACTCGGCAGGGCTGCCCCCTTTCACCGATGCTCTTCGCGCTCGCTCTTGAGCCGCTGGCTTGTAAGCTCCGCCAAGGCCACGCGCGGGCGGCACTGCGGTTTAGACAGCGCCCTTTGGTAGTCTCAATGTACGCCGATGATATGCTGCTGTATGTCCGGGAACCCGAAACATTTCTCCCAGAGGTACTTCGGGAATATGTGAAATTCGAACGATTCTCAGGGCTCGGTATCAACTGGGCAAAGTCAACGGTGCTGCCTCTTACAACGGGCACGCGTCGTATGGAGCTGGATTTTCCTTTAACTTGGTCCACCGACCCGGTAAAGTATTTGGGGGTTTGGCTCCACAGGGATCCAGAGGTGGTCGTCTCCGAAAATTATGGTAGGGCACTAGTACAAATTACCGAACGAACTGCGCGCTGGGCAAAACTCCCTCTCTCCTTGGCGGACCGCATAGCAGTAGTTAAAATGGCGATACTGCCCAAACTTCTTTATTTATTCATTAATATCCCTATTCGCCTCAATCTGGCGCTGTTTCACTCCTTCCAGTCTGCGCTACTCTCCTTTGTATGGGGTGGTAAGAAGCCCCGGTGTAGCTGGGAGACCCTAGTATTGCCATTCGAGCGGGGGGGTTTCGAGGCCCCTGACCTACGCTTGTTTTATCTATGTGCACAGGCCCAGTTTGCCCATTACTGGTTCTTCCCACAACGCTACCAACCGCATGTTGCTATCGAAGCTGACGCAGTCCACCCAATGACCCTGGCGATGACAGCCCTGTCCGGGGGAGCGGGGGACCACGAACTGAAATTAACCCTGCACTATGCACGGCATGGGCGTGGAAAATACTTGCTACACGTGCACAATTGCCGTACCTCTACGCCCCACGGCTACCACTAGCAGCACACCCGGATATCTCTGCTGCTAGAGAACCTGCAGCTCTTAAGGTACTGGGCGCGGTGGGGGTAACCCAATTAGGGGATCTGTACAAGCAAGGCCAGTTTCGATCTCTTGCTGACATACAGGGCGGTAGGGACCGGGGGTTCATGTTTGGGTTCACTTATGTGCGAGTGAGGCAGGCAATACGTGCTAGTTACCCTGATTACCCTGTAGAACCCACGCCGTTGTTAGCACTGCAGGCGGTGCTAGCGGGCGCAGACCGCACTGGTCTCATAACGAAACTATACACTACGTCCCTCAGAGAAAGGGAACAACTGGACACCCCTGCGTACAACAGATGGGCCGCCTTACTTGGGACCTCGCTGACACCGGAGATGTGGAGGTTCTGTTGCATACTTACTGGCAGACTCACTGCTAATTGCAATCTCCGCATCATCCATTTTAAATATTTGCACCAACTATACTACACCCCGCTGCAATTGATGCCGTTTGGTCTGCGGGATAGCTCTGGATGTGTGAGATGTGGGCAGGGGGATGCGGGCTTCCTACACCTTGCATGGTCTTGTAAAAATGTATATGGCTTTTGGGGTAAAGTTACTGACCTGCTCACGAAGGTTGTGGCTGAAACTGTGCAGTGTACACCTGAGGGTTGTCTATTGGGCTGGGTACAGTACTTAAAGCCTTGCAATCGCAAACTGGTGGCAGTCTCGACCTTGTTGGCCAAGAGAGCTGTGGCGCAGTGCTGGGGCTCTAGACTCACCCCAACCCTACATAAATGGGTTCGAGACTTACTATATTGTAAAGAACAACTTGGGACATACGCTGAGGAGTTGCCTGAAGCCTCTCGCCCCAAGGACTTTTAGGCTCCACTTACTGTATATCTCCTTACAAACCCGGATATGTAATGAATGCTGTAACTGATGTTTTTTTTTTAACTGTGTTAAATCTTGGGATTCACAAGTGATATATGAATATAACAGAGACGTGATGCGATGTCGGGGTTGTAAAGTCGCCTACAAGTGCCACTGGGTGGGGGGAGGGGGGGTTGTGGGATCTGGGAGTTTCTTTTTTTAGTTATTTGTTCTTCCTGTTCTCAATCAAAAAATTGTGCTTGTAATGACTCCACCGCTATCTCTATATGGCCTCCTGTGCGAGGGCCTAATGTGTACTTTACAAGCTGCTCAATAAAAAAAAAAAAAAAAAAAAGGGGGCCTAACATGGGTGGTCTTCAGCGCTGTCTTGAGGATTTTTCCTTTTCCTTTGGGTGAAATGTTATTTGATAATGTTCCCCTTAGGGCTCGCTCCCCGCTTTGTCCCTCCTCTCTTCTTTTTGAATGTTCACTTCTATTCCTAGACAGTGTACGAGGGTCCCTTTCTACTATAAAACAGAAACCCCAAAGTACCATCCTGCTCTGCTCAGGCAGCATGACACTCCCAGATAGACCCCACCAGCCAGGCCCTGATAGATGATCTAAGTTGTCCATTTCTTTTTCAACCTTTTTAGTACCCGTCACAGTGGTCCACAACCCCTTTAGATACATACACTTAGGCCCAAGTCAACCCCCTTAGATGAACACACATATAGGCCCAAGCCCACCTTCTTCGATACCCACATGTAGGCCCAAGCATGCCACTTTAGATACATACACATAGGCCCAAAGCCCAGTGCCTCTTGCTATTATTTTTTTTATATAAAACAGATCTCGTAGGCTTCACTGATCTGACAGCAGGGACCTGTGCCATCCACCGCGACACCAGCACCCCCCCTTGTAAATTTCCACAGTTACGAGAATGAGGTCAACCCACACGTACGTGACACTCTGCTGGTAAATCTGGCTGTTTCACAAACAATGTTTGCAATATTTTTACTTATGAAGCCTTCCACGCTTGCTCAACTGAAACTGGAAGGCGGCTACGTGACAGAGAAATGATATATAAAATATTACTTTCTGAGCATTTTTACGGTAAAATGTATTCTTTGTTTTTGTGTGTTTACTGTTTGCGGTCAAGAGCACTGGACACCTGCTAAGAACACCTGCGTTCTCATGATACCACTTCCGCGCTCTCAGAATCTTTCCGATGTAACCGTAAGCTTGTGGTCAAATGTGGTCAAATGTGGTGGTCAAATGTGGTTGACAGTTCTGCATTAAACCATATAAAAGATCTGCACCCCTGTCAAGCCCCGAACTCTTCAAACCAGTGCCTAGTTGCATGGTGAGGGTTCCCGGTCGACCGTTATCCTGATTGGGCCTAGAACTTCCACTCTCAAGGTGGTAATGCTCTTGTCTAATTATTAGCCTATTGGCTTTGTCAGCCTCCTTATTTTAGCTCATCCAAACCCAAGCCATTGCATTTGTTTTAGTTTAAATTGTGTAGCCTTGGATGGTTTTTGCCTTCTCATTTAAGATTTGCCTTCTAGGCGCTTCTAGGTGCCTGCCTATTCCTCTCTTCTAAATTCAGGGTTGCCCTTTAGGCAGCTGTGCATTAAATAATATCTATTTTTGCTTCATTTTGAACAACTGATTTATAACATTGTCGATGCTGTTATCCTGCTCATGTGTTGATGGGCAGCTTTAAATGAACAATTTTCTGTGTTACTGAATTGCTTAATAAAGTGTCACTGTATTTCACACCGTTGTCCTTCCTTTCAAGTGAACGAGCAGAGTGCGGGTCAGGCTCTCAGGAGCCGGTAAGCAGAAGTGTGTGGCCACCCATCTACCCTCAATCAGCATTGACCTCTGATTCTGTAGAGTAAGACACATGGGAAGGGAGTAGGACACAGGAAGCAGGAAGTGCGGAGAGGTAAAACGAATGGTATAGTGAGAGAGGTAGAATAGAGATAGAAGGGAGACAGAGATAGAGCTGAGGTAGAGAGAGCAGTGAGGTAGGGAGATGCATATGGTAACTATAGACAAGAAGAGAGGTGAGGTAATGAGAACAATAGAAAGAGAGATGCAAGGTAGAAAGAATGGTGAGATAGACATGCAAACTGAGAAGAGGTATGAAAAGAGTAGTGAGGCAGAAAGAAAGGTAGAGAGAGGGGATTGAAGGATAGCGCTAAAAAGAAAAAGCAGAGGCAGGTGACGGGTGAGGTTGTAAACAAACCATGAGGTACATTGAGAAGTTAGGAAGAGAAAAAAGGGGAGGGAGATGGGGTGGAAAGAGATGAGGTAGTGAAAGAAATGTAAGGTAGAAAGATAAATGGAGCAGAGGGGGTGCAGATAATGCTGAGGTAGAAAGACAGCTTAGAGAGAAGTATAGAGAGGTGTGGTATAAGAGAGTAGAGCGAGAGGTAGAGAGGTGAGATAAAGAGACAGGTGAATCTGAAAGAAGTAAAAAGAGATAGAGGATACTGATGGAGCAAGGGAAACGAAATATATATATATTTTTTTGTACCCCTTGGAAATTAATGACCCCATAACGATTAAGGATACTAACCGTTTGAAACGCATGAACTAATCAACAAATGCACCTTTTTATTAAACATTACACGTGGGCAATTGCTAGCATTGCAAAATCTAATTTATTTACAAATCGAAAGCAAAATAATATTAGTATTGTGATTTGCGTAGTAAATAGAGTAAAATGCATGATTTGTGTTGCATAGTAAAATTGCACCGTGGCAAAGAATGCAGATGGTGAGTAAAATGGCTTTAAATGTCGCTTCTGCTAGGTAATACTTAACACGGGTCATTAGAATGGCGGGTGGTAAACAGAAAGGCTTATTTTCCATATTTTAATTTCTATTGTGTTTGTTCTTATATTAGTTTCGTTCGGGCCTGCTAGGCCATGCTTCTAAAATGGCCGCTGGAAAGGACGAGATTGCGTGCGCTGAATAAGATGGCCCCGCGCAGGCTCAGTGTGAATGTTCCAGTCACGTGTATGCGGCATGAGCCCGGAATGAGAGATGTCAAGGCCAATCTGACCTGCAACGAGGATCGTGCCAAGAGTTCAGCATATATGCCTGGGAACGGATGGGAAAAAATCGAGCGACAGGGGATGAACTAATGTGTGACCATCAAAGATTGTTACAAAATGGATTAACAAATTGGACTACTTTTGGACATCGTGATCATGAGACTTAATGTGTGCGTTATTTGTCCCCAAACCGGTTCGAACAAGGAGGGCAATGAGGTGACCCTCACCACCCCTCCAATGGACCAATTAGCGTGATTCTTGCCCCTAAATATTGCAACTTTTAAGTGTAGAGAGCCAGAGAGTAGGGTATAAGAGAGTCTGCTCTTACGTTGTGAAAAAAAAACTTCTTCTTCGTTTATTCTATCCTGATGCTGCGAGAGACTCTGTCATTTTGGACTAACGAACTTTGACTGGGGAAGGAACGAGACCGTTGCGGGAGTTTCCCGGGAGGGGATTGCGTCCGAGGAGGTTAGCGGGACATTCAGTCAGTTTTGGGAGTCCATCCTGTGATCTGCGGGTCATCTTTTTTCCTGATGAACCATTCTTGTCATCGCCCTATGGCCGAGGGTAATGAGTATTTCTCATTTTTATTCTAAACTTTTACTTAAATGCTTACTCATATAATAAATGTTTTTGCCTAAAACGAGCTTTACTTTTGCTTAAGAATTTCGATAAAACTATATGCTAACTTTAAAAGAGTCTGTGGTTCTTTAAATAAAATTGTGATTTATAAATGCTAAAGGTTTTAATTGTGATTGAGCTGGTCTTAATCGCCATCAACTAATTCTACTAGTTGGTCCATCGACCGAATAGCGGAGTACCTTGATGTTTAGAACTGACAGGATCCGAAGTTAATGTATATAATGTATAGGTTATAATTCTGTCAATTTAATAAGGTATCCCGCTTGTCCAGCAATTCATTTTTCCTTAGCGTTTAATCCAGAAAATTGAATGAATGTATGTATGCGGTGTTATGGGCCCCACTGACATAGGTTTTAAGTGATAAAGGTTGCGTAGGTGTTTTTTCTGGATTGGTGTCATAAGGAGAAATTTATACTAGCCGCGCTGGATCAGATTTCTTGGTAGCAGAGTTATGGTTACTATAGATTAGTTTGGTGATTATTGATTTTTCGTGTCTAACACTCTATGTTGAGTTTGTATTACGTTATGTGCAAGTCGAAATTTTGAAGCTTCCGAGAAGTAGGAAGTGGACACGTGTGGCAAGAGAAGTCACACGGAAATGTGCATTGTCTGATTTCAAAATTGGTGATAACACAGGACTGTGTTATGTCAGGGAAATTTCACGCATGAATTGCATTTGAGTGAAATAGCAACAGGTTTTCTTGTGAAACTTTGGCCTTAATTCTCAGGAGCAGTGTAGTCTCCACATGTGTTTTATCCCCAGAGAAACGGGTTTACCTCTTGCTTGAGAGAAGGGTAAGGTAGAGAGAAGTGCTACACTTATCGAACGAAACAGTATTCTTGTAAGTTAGAATAAACTATCTCTTTTGTTTAGAGAAACAGACAATGGTAATGTGTTTTACGTTGTAACTAATCGATTTAGTTGAAAAGAAAAGCTAAGAAAACTGCAGATACATTTTAGTAGAAGCAGGAGTTGAACTGACGTCAATAAGAACCGCGCTGGGATTGGCCAGTTGTGGAAGAGCGAAGAGTTTCCTGATTGGTGCGTTAGTGTGAGACGCGCTGGGATAGGTTAGTGTGAGAGTGACGTAAAAGCTTTCTGATTGGTGCGTTGGTGTGAGACGCGCTGGGATAGGTCCAAATAGCCGAGCAGTAGAAAGAACCGATTGGTGAAGGATTGTGTGAATTGTTTCGGCAAAACAACAAGTGAAATGCCTTATTATAATGAATATGATAGAGAGAAACCGTCATGGATTGCGAAGCTCAAAAACTTTTTAAAGAAAGATAAGAAGGTTGTGACTAGGGAAGGAGAAGTACTTCCTCCGCCAAAATCGCCAGCATCTTATATGATGATGAAATATGGCTATCATACCTGCATTTGGTTGGAAAATTGGGCGAAGTATACCAAAGACGATGGAGTGTTGGCATTTCCAGAAAATGGTTCGTTTAGCACAGCAGTACTTCGAAATTTGAGAGAAAAGATGATGAAACTTGAACCGAGACCTAGGCCGACACAATTTGAAGCCTAAGGTGAATGGGAAGATGAGATGTATGAAAGGGAAAGACACAGAGGTGCAAAGAATTATAGTTTAGTTCATGGAAGAGTATGGGGTTTGAATCATGAGGACAGGATGAGACAATGGCGATATGCTAACATGACGGATGGCATGTTTCCTGTCAGAACAGTTGAAGAATTTACAGGGAAAAAGTGTACAGAGAAAAAGAAGCATGCAGTAACAGAGAGATATGGGTATGGAGTTAGTGACACAGAGGATGAGTTGCTGGAGGACATTTTAAATAAAAGACCCCTCCATATCAACAGGATTCTGTGGTGGTGACACCAAATGCACCGCCAATGAGAACTGTAATAAATCAAAGTCCTGAACAAATGTCTGAAATAAATAGTCCATTTAATAAACTAGAAACACGACAGACTGTGAAACATGATAATGGTAATACAGCTGAATTAGCCAGAACCACAAGAGAGTTGACTGAAAAGATAAGAGAACTGACAAAGAATATGGAAGCTGTGACTGTGCCAGTAACCATAGGGCCAGTAATCCCAGTATTTGAAAACCAAAAGATAGATGAACCCTCCTTAACCATTCCATTAAATTCAAGTATGCAAAAAGTAAGAGAAGGGATATTTCCAGAAAATAGAGAGAAAGAAGATTCTGTTGGTCCATTTAGGTCAAGTCCACCTGTAAATTTGACAATTAATGAGAGTCCGATAAATAAGATTCCTATAGGAGCCAAGTCAGCAACTGAAACTCCGTAGAGAAGTGTAAGTTGGGCAGAAGTAAATAAAACCCCTGTGGGTCCGACTGCAGAGGAATTAAATAATTGGGTGAGGAGCTTGCAGAAAAAGGATGCTGAACCACAACCTTTGGATGTGGTCAGATTAAAGATAGATATGGAAGAATTGATTCTAGGGACTATTGGTACAGATCGATTGAAGTCCTATCAAGATGATGAATTAATGTTTATGTGTAAAAGCATCACTTGGAGAGCTAGGAATTTGCATGAAAAACTGGAAGAGACAGCGAACGAATTAGGAGTAGAATTTGGAAAAATTAGAGGATTGCAGAAACCGTACAGGGTAGATTTTAGTGAAAAAGACATAGAAAATCTGAACACTTCAGGACGACTAACACAGATAAAAGAACTGATTGTTTTATGGAGAAAATGGGGAGATGTAGACAAGTGGAGAAGTAGGTGGATAAGGAGAAAGGAGGGAACAACTGATAAAGCATCATTGGCTTTTCCAGTAAAAGAGAAAGAACCAACGGTAATAGAATGTCCAATGAGAGAAACTCCAGGAGGAAGTTATGTACATGTCCCATGGTCCAGACAAGATATATTGTCATTTACAAATGATTTTCCAAGATTGAGAGAGAAACCTGTAGAGTGGTATAGACAAGTAGAAAGGTTTGTAAAGGTTTCAAAAGTGTTGTGGGAAGATCTGGATGGATTGTTTGAGATTGTTGGTCCTGCAGATTTATGGACAGAGTGAATAATTACAATTGACTGGCCGAAGGAAGAATATCCTAGAGATGCAAAAACAGGAGCCCCTGGTTCAAAAGTAATGAGAAAATATGAACAGGCAATCACGTTTCTGAAAAATAAAATTCCACCAAAAGAAACGGACTGGGTAAAGATTGATAGAACAACTCAGGAGAGTAAGGAATCTGTACATGCTTATTACGAGAGATTGCTTTTGGTCTTTAAACAGTATAGTGGATACGAGAATTTGAGTGAAAAGGACATGAGTCATTTTGTATATAGATTTGTGTATGGCTTGACACCTGAGATAAGTGAAATGATTAAGCAGCATATGTTATGTTGGCAGAATAGCACAGTAGATGAGGTACTACGGTATGCAAAATATTGCAGTGACGATATTGAGTGTAGACAGCGTAAACTCAAGGAAAAGGCATAGTGGGCACAAGTAAAGGTTGCAGAAAAGCAAGAAGCTCAGATGAATAATCAGTCTAATGACGCAGGACAGACCAAGTCCAAACCGAATATTGGCAAGGGAAAAGGTCAGATAGTATAGAAGAAGCTAAAAAGAAATGGCCATGTCATAATTGCGGAAAATGAGGGCACTGGAGAAACGAGTGTAAATTACCTCCGAGAGTTAATGCCGAAAATCAACCATTAAATCCACAGGTGCAGAATGAGGTAAGTTACCAACAGCCGCAACAGCCGCAGGTAGTTACTCAACAGTGTCAGGTGCCGCAACCACCTCTTCCAAAGAGTGTAAATCCTCAAAGATACAGTACAGAGGCAGGATTCTACAGAGGAGAACAGGTAACAAAATTGCCGTGCGCAGCTGCAGTTTCGCAGTATTGGTTACGGCAGGATGGGAATGAATCGGATGAAAGCTTATGACGGTGCCTAGGAGAGGAAGAGGAGTGCGTGCTTGGCGCAACTCTAGAGGTAGATCAGTCAGGTCCATTTGTGGATGGAAAGGTGAATGGTGTAAATGTTACATTCCTTGTGGACACTGGTGCTACCTGTTCTACTGTTAGATCAGTGGAAATTCCAAACCTTCCTCTCTCAGGAGAATACATCCAAGTTGTAGGTGTTTCAAACAGGCAAATTAAAACCCCTCTTACAAAACCAATAGAGGTGGAGATTGGTCCGTTCAAAGAGATGCATCGCTTTGTGGTGTGTGATTGTAGTCCTGTAAATTTATTAGGACGCGATCTGCTTTGCAAAATGAATTGTACCATCTACTGTACCCCAGATGGTATTGCTTTCCAGACACCAAATGATGATGTTCTGTATAAAATGGCAATGGCAGAACTAGAACCGGGAGTGAATGATATGTTTCCTGTGTTTGATGCGGAGAAAATCCCTATTGAGTTGAAAGGAATAGTCAGGTCTGATGCGTGGGATTTCACAGGGGAAGATATTGGACTCATGAGAGGAGTTGATCCTGTAAAAATTACTGTAAAAGAAGGAACGCATTACCCAAATACTCCGCAGTACAAATTGACGCCAGAAATTATTGAAGAAATAACACCTGTAATTAATAAGATGATTGAACAAGGAATTTTGAGAGAAATAATGAGCAGTCCATGTAATTCTCCGATAATGGGATTGAAAAAGCCAAATGGAACATATAGGATAGTACAAGATTTGAGAAAGGTAAACAAAATTGTTATTCCTTGCTGCCCAATTGTGCCAAACCCTGCTGTAATACTGTATCAAATCCCTCATGATGCCTAATGGTACACAGTTATTGATTTGTGCCATGCATTTTTCTCTATCCCATTGCACCCTGACAGCCAGCCATTATTTGCGTTTCGGTTCGGAGAGCGTATTTTGGCATGGTGCCGAATTCCTCAAGGGTATACAGAAAGTCCTTCTATCTTTAATCAGATTCTAAAGAAATCCTTAGAAGATTTAAAAATGCCTGAAAAATCTGTGATGGTCCAATATATTGATGACCTATTGGTGGCATCAAAGACCAGAGAAGCATGTGTTACGGACACAATTGCTTTATTGAATCATTTGGCAGAAGGAGGACACAAGGTGTCCCCATCAAAACTGCAATTCTGTCAACAGGAAGTACAGTACTTAGGTCATAAGATTGAGAAAGGGATGCGAAAAGTGACAACAGAAAGAATAAGGATTATTAAAGGAATGAGAGCCCCAATGACACAAAGAGAGGTGAGAATGTTCTTTGGAATGGTTGGTTATTGCCGACAGTGGATAAGTGGATTTTCATTGATTGCAAAACCTTTACAGCGATTGACAAAGAGGGATGTCAAAGATCCGATTGCACTGGATGAGGAGGAAATGAAGGCTTTCGAGGAACTGAGAACAAGTTTGTGTGAGGCACCAGCATTGGGGATGCCTGATTATGAGAAACAATTTGAGCTTTATTGTAGCGAGAGAGACGGATGTGCACTTTCAGTATTAGTGCAAAGGCATGGAAGAATGAAACGACCAATAGCTTATTTTTCAGCTGTTCTAGATCCGGTAGCAAAGGCGTTGCCTGGATGTCTGAAAGCAGTAGCTGCTACTTGTGTGAGTCTGGAACAAAGTGAAGGCATTGTGATGGGATATCCTTTGAGAGTATATGTCCCACATTCAGTTGAAATCCTTCTGACCCGAACAAAAACCCAATTCATGACACATAGTCGGCTGACTAGGTATGAAAAGGTGATCTTGGGTGCAGATAATGTAACCATTGTAAGATGCACAAGTGTGAATCCTTCCACTTCACTGCCAGATGCAGTAAAAGCAGAAGTCAAAGATGACGTTGATCATAACTGTTTGGATGTGCTTGAATTTTGCACAAAGCCTCGCCCTGATATCAAGGATGAACCTTTAAAAGAGTCAGATTATGTGATGTTTGTGGACGGGTCATGCCTGAGGACAAATGAAGGAGTTATAAGTGCTGCGTATGCTGTATGTACGTTGGCAACCATAATGGAAGCATCCTGTTTGAGAGGAATACGTTCAGCCCAAGTTGCTGAGCTTATTGCTCTGATTCGAGCGTGCAAACTGGGAAGGAATTTCCGAATTACTGTGATCACAGATAGCCAGTATGGCTTCGGAGTGGTCCATGATTTTGGACAGATCTGGTCCCAGAGGGGATTCCTGACTTCCTCAGGGTCTCCTATTAGGAATGGTGAGTTTGTGAAGAAGTTGCTTGAGGCGATACAGCTGCCTAAACAGATTGCGGTGGTAAAATGCACTGCTCACAAAAATGGAACTGATTACATTGCAGTGGGTAACAAATTTGCTGATGAATTAGCTCAATATTGTGCCAGAAATATGACCTCAATGAATCGGAGAAGGGAAAAAGAAAATGTTTCATTTCCCTTGCTGTTTACTAACCCAGTTGAAACATGGGATGAGGTGAAACAATTGCAGGAAGAGGCAAGTGATGAGGAAAAAGACGTTTGGATAAAAGCAGGTTGCAGACGGAGAGAGGAAGATGAAGTCTGGGTTTACAGGGATGAAAGACCAGTTATGCCTGATGGCATGATCTCTAACATGGCACGGATGTACCATGGACAGGCACACATAGGTAGAGATGCCATGATCAGACTTTTCAAACAGAAATGGTACAACCCAAAATTTAGGGCTATAGCTGAAAGTCTTTGCCAAAGATGCCTTATATGCCAACAGATAAATCCTGGAAGGAAGACAGTAGTGAGTTTGGGAACAATAGGACATGAAGGAGGTCCTTTTACCAGAATGCAATTAGATTTTATTGAAATGCCCCCAAGTAACAGATTGAGGTATGTCCTGGTGGACGTCTGTTTGTTTTCTCATTGGGTGGAGGCCTATCCGACAAGAAGGAATGATGGAGTTACTATAGCTAAGCTCCTACTGAGAGAATTCATTCCTAGATATGGCTTTCCAGTAACGATAGAAACAGATAGAGGAACGCATTTCCAGAATGAAATCATCCAACTAATATGTGAAGCACTAGACATTCAATAAAAGCTGCATTGTGCCTACAGACCAGAGGCTTCTGGAGTGGTAGAGCAAGTAAATGGCACAATAAAGAATAGGTTAGGGAAAATGTGTCAAGCCACAGGACTCAAATGGCCCGATGCCTTACCATTGGTGCTAATGAGCATAAGAAGCATACCTGACAGAAAAACAGGTCTGAGTCCTCATGAGATTATAATGGGACGAGCAATGAGACAAGCATACGTACCTGTCAACAAACTGCTGACTATAACTGATGATCTCATCCTGGACTATTGCAAAGGATTGGCTGATGTGGTGCATTCTGTGTTTCATCAGGTTGGGCCGGATGCGACCATTCTTGAGAGAAAACCAGCTCATGATCTGAGTCCAGGAGACTGGATCCGCATAAAAGTCCACAGAAGAAGAAATTGCTTGGTTCCACGCTGGGATAAGCCACGTCAAGTGATCCTGGTGACAACGACAGCAGTAAAGTGTGCAGGTGTGAAAAATTGGATTCATGCCAGCCATACTATCAGAGTTCCAGATCCTGAAGCTCGACCTGTAAGTCGACATCTGGAAATATCAGATACCAGCTCAGCATCTGAAGCAGAGACTGAAACAATCAGAGTTCCAGATCCTGAAGCTCGACCTGTAAGTCGACATCTGGAAATATCAGATACCAGTTCGGCATCTGAAGCAGACCAACCTGAATCCAGTGAAAGACAAAAGGAAGAATCCGAAAACAAAAGAACTGATATTGAAACAGGAGAAACTGAACCAATAAACAGTGACAGTGAACAGCCAAGTACAAGATTTGGGGAAATTCCTCTGGAAATTGTAGAGGTAACTCAAGAAAATTTAGATTCAGATAGAGAGATTGGGGAAATTGCGGAAGAAACACGAGGAGGATTAGACTCAGAATTACAAGCAGAAGAAACACAGGGAATTTTAGATTCAGATAGAGAGATTGGGGAAATTGCAGAAGAAACACGAGGAGGATTAGACTCAGAATTTCAAGCAGAAGAAACACAAGAAGATTCGGATTCAGACAAAGAGACTGAGATCATAAAATTCAAAGTTAGAGGAAGTGAAGTGAGATCTGAGACAGAATCTGAAGAAAGTGAAGAAGAAAGAAGGCAAAGAATAGGACCAAGAAAGAGAACTTGGAGAGCAGAACGAGGAGAAAAGGAAAGTGAACTGAAAAGGCCAAGAAAAGGAGACAATTGGCCCAACGAAATTAAAAGACTGAGATATAAACTAATAAATTTGAACAAAGACAATGCAGAACAAGTAAATGAAATAACAAGTCAGGTAAGACAAAGAAAAACAGATAAAAGACAATTGCAGAGACCCAAAAGAGTGAAAAGACCTAACTTGAAATACAAGTCACCTGAATGGGTATACATAGCACTGTCTGACATTAAAGAAGTGGATAGCAGTCACAAGAACCCAGACAAAGACTGTGAACAAGTGGGTGAGAGTGAACTGCGCCAATCCTGAAAGGCAAAGAAAGAAAACCGGACTAGACACACAAACTGATAAAGTCAAAGAAAATTTCTGAAAGACTGAAAGGTGCGCCAAGAGCAGTTGATCCTAGTCAACACTAAGTCATTTGAGGTGTGAAAACACATTTCTGTACATATAATTAGATAATATTTCAACATGGTAGACACTGAGAATAGAAGATCCAGATGTGGGTTTTTCCGTAAATGGTGTAAGATGTGTTTCTATTGTACAGGCTTTCTAATGCTTATTTGGTTCATTTTAGCAATAATAATTCCACTAAGATTAGTTGTAGAAAATACATCTGCAATCATGAATGACACGAATAGTGACAAGAAATCTAACATAAAGAACACTGCAACACTAATAGATAGCACTGAATTTCATAGAGACAAGTCAATAACTGATTTCTCCAAGAATGTCTTCACGAAACTCTTGTATGAATATGTGGAGACAATGGATGTGAGAGATTGTTATGTATGTATGCAGTTACCTGCGTCTGTAACAGAAGGTGTGACGTATCATCACCTTCTTTTGACGTATGGAATAACCTGTAGTGTTTTAGCTAGTTTATTTTACAAAACAGGTAAATTAGAATATTACTACACTGACACAGATGCTGTTTTTGCTAAAGTTCCTGTAGTCCCTGAACTAAATAAGGTAAAATTTGCAAAGATTTTTGGAGAATTTTTCTTAGAAACAAAAGAATTAACATTAGAATATGCATTTAGACATAATCTTACTTGTGGGTTAAGAAAGGAAGAAAAAGTTTTCTTAGACATGGTAGAAGACAGAAGGGTTAAGTTTCAAAGAAAGGCAACAGGAGAAAAGACAAAAACCCCACCTTGGGCGTTTGAAAAAGGAAGTTATGACAAAGGCGAGACGAATGCAGCTATGGTTTTAGATTGGTCCCAACAGGGAAAATTGTGTATTAGTAGAGATAACACTATGTATGATAACTATTTTGTGGGTTCTAGTGAGTGCCGAGATACATACAAAATTCTAGGGGGATGGGAATTCAAAGGAGGAAAAGATCCAGTATTTCCAGGGATCTATTATATTTGCGGAAATAGAGCTTATTAAAGGTTGCCGGACCATTGGTACGGAACATGCTACTTAGGCCTGGTCTTTCAAAGATTTTTCACGTGGAAAGAGGAACGAAAGGAATTCACGAGATAGGTAAACCATTAACCCGTAGGAGAAGGGAAAGCTTCTCAGAGATAATAGATGACATTTTTGGAGCATTGATACCAGCAGTGGGTATATCTTTGAATGCATACAAGATTGGGAAATTGTCTACAGTAGTAGATCGTTTATCAACGAATACTGCTGGAGGGTTCTTAATGATAAACACCTAAATGGTTGCCATGAGAGCTATGGTAATGCAAAATCGACTTGCCCTTGACATTCTTTTGGCAAAAGAGGGTGGAGTCTGTGGAATGCTGAAGGTACAACATTGTTGCACTTACATTTCAGACAAAAGTCAGAATATACAGAAGTATATAAAGAACATTACTGATTTGCATAAAGAAATTGCTCCACTGGAGGTTGAAGGTGCTTGGGAGAAACTTGGTAAAGGTTTTTCCTCAATAAGGAAATTGTTCACCGAAATAGGTAGTTCTCTAATTGGAAAAATACTAATTCCAGTGACTTTAGTAATAGTGATAATCCTATTATTGAGATTAGCATATGTGTGTGTTAAAAGACGAAAAAGACAAAATAAAGCAAAAAGAGAAAATGAGAAAAATAAAGAAAGAGAACGGGAGATGGGAGAGATCGAATTGGAAGAGTTTAAAGAGAACATGTACAAAAGGTCTAAAAGACAAGATGAAAAGAACGCGATTGTCTAAATTAACAAATGCAAGTGGACAAGAAACATTTATCTGATAAAATTTTTTAGGGATAGGTTTTAGTGGTGATGTTAAAAATCACCAAAGGGGGGAGTTGATGGAGCAGGGTAAATGAAAATTTTTTAACCTCCTAATAATTTTCGTAAAATAATTAATAAACATGTTCGTTTAAGTAAATAACCAACAATGTATGTTACATGTAAAGGGTTAAAGGTAACACGCTATTTTGTGTGCAAATTAATCAACTTATAATTGTTTACGTGTCTAACATAACGTAATATTTGCGTACTAATAAAATATGGAGCAAGGGAAACAAATTTTTTTTTTTTTTTGTACCCCTTGGAAATTAATGACCCCATAACGATTAATGATACTAACCGTTTGAAACGCATGAACTAATCAACAAATGCACCTTTTTATTAAACATTACACGTAGGCAATTGCTAGCATTGCAAAATCTAATTTATTTACAAATGTGAAGCAAAATAATATTAGTATTGTGATTTGCGTAGTAAATAGAGTAAAATGCATGATTTGTGTTGTGTAGTAAAATTGCACCGTGGCAAAGAATGCAGATGGTGAGTAAAATGGGTTTAAATGTCGCTTCTGCTAGGTAATACTTAACATGGGTCATTAGAATGGCGGGTGGTAAACAGAAAGGCTTATTTTCCATATTTTAATTTCTATTGTGTTTGTTCTTATATTAGTTTCGTTCGGGCCTGCTAGGCATGCTTCTAAAATGGCTGCTGGAAAGGACGAGATTGCGTGCGCTGAATAAGATGGCCCCCGCGCAGGCTCAGTGTGAATGTTCCAGTCACGTGTATGCGGCATGAGCCCGAAATGAGAGATGTCAAGGCCAATCTGACCTGCAACGAGGATCGTGCCAAGAGTTCAGCATATATGCCTGGGAACGGATGAGAAAAACGAGCGACAGGTGATGAACTAATGTGTGACCATCAAAGTTTGTTACAAAATGGATTAATAAATTGGACAACTTTTGGACATCGTGATCATGAGACTTAATGTGTGCGTTATTTGTCCCCAAACCGGTTCGAACAAGGAGGGCAATGAGGAGACCCTCACCACCCCTCCAATGGACCAATTAGCGTGATTCTTGCCCCTAAAGATTGCAACTTTTAAGTGTAGAGAGCCAGAGAGTAGGGTATAAGAGAGTCTGCTCTTGCGTTGTGAAAAAAAAAACTTCTTCTTCGTTTATTCTATCCTGATGCTGCGAGAGACTCTGTCATTTTGGACTAACGAACTTTGACTGGGGAAGGAACGAGACCGTTGCGGGAGTTTCCCGGGAGGGGATTGCGTCCGAGGAGGTTAGCGGGACAGTCAGTCAGTTTTGGGAGTCCATCCTGTGATCTGCGGTTCATCTTCTTTCCTGATGAACCATTCTTGTCATCGCCCTATGGCCGAGGGTAATGAGTATTTCTCATTTTTATTCTAAACTTTTACTTAAATGCTTACTGATATAATAAATGTTTTTGCCTAAAACGAGCTTTACTTTTGCTTAAAGAATTTCGATAAAACTATATGCTAACTTTAAAAGAGTCTGTGGTTCTTTAAATAAAATTGTGATTTATAAATGCTAAAGGTTTTAATTGTGATTGAGCTGGTCTTAATCGCCATCAACTAATTCTACTAGTTGGTCCATCAACCGAATAGCGGAGTACCTTGATGTTTAGAACCGACAGGATCCGAAGTTAATGTATATAATGTATAGGTTATAAATCTGTCAATTTAATAAGGTATCCCGCTTGTCCAGCAATTCATTTTTCCTTAGCGTTTAATCCAGAAAATTGAATGAATGTATGTATGCGGTGTTATGGGCCCCACCGACATAGGTTTAAAGTGATAAAGGTTGCGTAGGTGTTTTTTTTGGATTGGTGTCATAAGGAGAAATTTATATTAGCCGCGCTGGATCAATACATACAAAGAGATCAGATGGAAAGAGAGCAGTGAGGCAAACCGAGAGGCCAGAGGTTGAGAGAGAGCTGGGGTAGAGAGGAAGGGATGTAGAGATGGGCACGGAGACTTAGAGAGAGGTGATCTCCTGAGAGAGAGGTTGGGTAGAGATATATATTGAGAGAGGTGGGTTAGAGAGCAGTGGCGGCTCCTCCACTGAGGCGGAGGAGCGTCGCCCACTGCTGTGGAACAGCGAGATAAAGGAAAAATAAAATGATAATAATTTAAGGTTATTATTATTTTTTTTTGCCCTGCCTGCTTTGACAGCTCTGTAGGGCTGGGTGGAGCTGCTCTGACACAGGAGCAGGGGGAGTGGCGAGGGGTCGGCCAAACTTTCATGCACACTTACCATGCTCTCCAGCCAGGCTGCCTTACAGCCTGGGTGGACAACATGCCCAGGCTCCCTATCCCTGGCTGAGCGCCGACTCGCGGTGCTCAAACCAATCACAACGCTGCTTTGATATGGAAGTTGTTTAGTACCGGACACGTTTCTTTTAAGATATTGTCAAATGAACGTGTCTGAGACCAACATGGCAGACAATGAGAAGTGCTTTGCAGCGTTGTGATTGGCTTAGGTGAGCCTGGGTGCGCTTCCTGTTCTGTTCCCGTGGAAGGACGACTAGGAAGAGAGACGGAGGAGAAACTCGGCGGTACGGTAAGTTTTTATTATTTGTTTAATTATTTTCATTCGTGTGAAATACACCTGCCCCCCCTCCCCCAATACCCCGTCCCCTGCCCTGCCACCCCCCAATTGGGGCTGGCCACGATTGTTAGAGAGATGTATTGAGAGAGAGACGTGAGGGTGAGAGAGTTGAGTGAGGTGGGGAAGCACAAAGCAGTTTAGAAACAGGTAGAGGTGAGAGAAAGATTATTTTTTAATTTAATTGCGACCAACTGTCTGAGAGCAGGAGCATTAAGTTCGGGTACTGGATTCCTTTCTGTAAAAAAAAAAAGAATCAGTTTTTAATACGCACAGTTATCACTTTACCAGGGGGGCCCAAGGAAGTGGGGGCCCTAGGCAATTGCCCACTTTGTTGAGCCAGTGCGCGAGTTGAGCTGCTGGAGGGTCGAGCCCCCCAACACACGCACATGAACCCACACTAGAGGTCCCCATCTGAGGCAGAGTCTGGTGTCCCATGTTTGGACTGGTTCCTTGTGCATCTTTTCGTGGGGCCAGTGTCTGTGGGGTCAGCTGCCGGGGCTTCGGTCTGGTTAGATTCATCAATTGTCCCACAGGCACTGGGTTCATTCTGTCTGTGAAATGTCGAAGCTTATTTGGAATTCCACCAGCCCCCACCAGCCCCGAACGCGTGCTCAAGGTTGACTCCATGCTGGTTCCACTTGCGCCTCTGATGGGGTTTCCGATACCCTGCAGGTCCAGGAGAGTCATGATGAAATGAGTTATCTGAGTCTCACCCTGAGGAAGAAATGTGGTTTGGGTCTCCAACATCCCGTTAGTCTGCTCTGGAAGCCTCCACACTGGCCAGTGTGCCTCCTGATGGCCACTTGGAGTCAGAGTTGGTGCAAGGGTTATAGCAAGCTGAGGACACATTTAGCTGCCAACTCCCAGGACAATGAGGTTATATGTGATTCTTGTAAGAACTGTCAAGCCCCCCAGACTGAAGGTACCTTGAACGACTGCCTAGTAGCTCCTTAAAATATCAACAACCCTGGCAGAAGGTGAGAAAGAGACCAAGTCCTCTAGAAGCAACACACATCCCCTGAAAGACACTTGAGGCCACTCACTGTCAAGCTATAATTCAGACTTTTGCACAGACCCTGAGGTCTTCAGGGTGGTGGGCAAGGAACCGCAGTTTGGTTAGATCCTGGCCAGATTCGGAAGGGAAACAGAATTCTGAACCATCAAGTGCTTCTCTTAATAAACTTCAGGTTGCACCTTCCCCACCCAATGGCCACACATTGTGGTCCAACTCTGGTCAAGCATGAGTGCGCCCCCTCCTGGGTGAAGAAGAATCACTCTCACAGGGTCAAAAAGCGATATTTAGCATTTCTTGGATGATTCTGATGGGCAAACATACTTACCACAAATATATTTCCCTTGATATGGAAGTTGTTTAGTACCGGACACATTTCTTTTAAGATATTGTCAAATGAAACACGTGTCTGAGACCAACATGGCAGACAATGAGAAGTGCCAGCAGTCCCATTGCATAGCAAGCTTGAGGGCCAAAAGACCCTGGAGTAGTCCTGTGCCAGCCCCTGGCGCACTAGTCCTGACACCGCACCTGGAGCAGTAGTTCTGTGCCAGCCCCTGGAGCAGTAGTTCTGTGCCAACCCCAGGAGCAGTAGTTATGTGTTCTGTGCCAGCCCCAGGAGTAGTAGTTCTGTGCCAGTCCCTGGAGCAGTAGTTCTGTGCCAGCCACTGGACCAGTAGTTCTGTGCCAACCCCTGGAGCAGTAGTTCTGTGCCAGCCACTGGACCAGTAGTTCTGTGCCAGCCCCTGGACCAGTAGTTCTGTGCCAGCCACTGGACCAGTAGTTCTGTGCCAGCCCCCGGAGCAGTAGTTCTGTGCCAGCCCCTGAAGCAGTAGTTCTGTGCCAGCCCTGGAACTGTAGTTCTGTGCCAGCCCCTGGAGAAGTAGTTCTGTGCCAGCCCCTGGAGCAGTAGTTCTGTGCCAGCCCCTGGAGCAGTAGTTCTGTGCCAGCCCCTGGAGCAGTAGTTCTTTGTCAGCCCCTGGAGCAGTAGTTATGTGCCAGCCCCTGGAGCAGTAGTTCTGTGCCAGCCCCTGGAGCAGTAGTTCTGTGCCAGCCTTTGGAGCAGTAGTTCTGTGCCAGCCCCTGGAGCAGTAGTTCTGTGCCCCCCCTGGAGCAGTAGTTCTGTGCCAGCCCCTGGAACAGTAGTTCTGTGCCAGCCCGAGGAGCAGTAGTTCTGTGCCAGCCCCTGGAACAGTAGTTCTGTGCCAGCTCCTGGAGCAGTAGATCTGTGCCAGCTCCTGGAACAGTAGTTCTGTGCCAGCCCCTGGAGCAGTAGTTCTGTGCCAGCCCCTGGAGCAGTAGATCTGTGCCAGCTCCTGGACAAGTAGTTCTGTGCCAGCCCCTGGATCAGTAGTTCTGTGCCAGCCACTGGACCAGTAGTTCTGTGCCAGCCCCAGAAGCAGTAGTTCTGTGCCAGCCCCTGGAACAGTAGTTCTGTGCCAGCCCCTGGAGCAGTAGTTCTGTGCCAGCCCCTGGAGCAGTAGTTCTGTGCCAGCCCCTGGAGCAGTAGTTCTGTGCCAGACCCTAGAGCAGTAGTTCTGTGCCAGCTCCTGGACAAGTAGTTCTGTGCCAGCCCCTGGATCAGTAGTTCTGTGCCAGCCCCTGGAGCAGTAGTTCTGTGCCAGCCACTGTAGCAATAGTTCTGTGTCAGCCCTTGGATCAGTAGTTCTGTGCCAGCCCCTGGTGCAGTAGTTCTGTGCCAGCCCCTGGAGCAGTAGTTCTGTGCCAGCCCCTGGAGCAGTAGTTCTGTGCCAGTCCCTGAAGCAGTAGTTCTGTGCCAGGCCCTGAAGCAGTAGTTCTATGCCAGCCACTGTAGCAATAGTTCTGTGCCAGCCTCTGGAGCAATAGGTCTGTGCCAGCCCCTGGAGCAGTAGATCTGTGCCAGCCCCTGGAGCAGTAGATCTGTGCCAACTCCTGGATCGGTAGTTCTGTGCCAGCTCATGGAGCAGTAGTTCTGTGCCAGCCCCTGGAGCAGTAGTTCTGTGCAAGCCCTGGAGCAGTAGTTCTGTGCCAGCCCTGGTGCAGTAGTTCTGTGTCAGCCCCTGGTGCAGTAGTTCTGCGCCAGTCCCTGAAGCAGTAGTTCTGTGCCAGCTGCTCCTCGTTTCTTACTACTGAGGTATGTTTTCCTGCACAGGAGGCTTGTGTTAAGCTTAATGGGAGATTCTCTAAGTGGGTTGTAGCTCACCGCAGAGCACTCTGTTTTTCTGGAGAGACGAGGGCACCCAGTTTCCTCCCATCTCCTTAGAGAAATCCCTTGAGATAATGAGCACCTTGAAGTCAGGCTCTCCTTCGGACCCCTGCCCAGCAAAAATACTGTCGGTCATTGCTGAGACTATAAATCCAGCTGTCAATCTGGTCTTGAATACTTCATTACAAAAGGGGAAGGTCCCTAGTAGCTGGAAAAAAGGCCAAAATTCTTCCCCTATTGAAGAAACCTTCTGCTGATCCAGCCATAGCCTCTAATTACAGGCCTATATCATTGCTGCCTTTCTTCTCCAAAGCCCTAGAAAAGTATGTCAATCTAGTATTGACTGAGTACGTAGAAGCTAACCACGTACTCCATGATAGTCAGTCTGGATTCAGAGCCCACCTTAGCACTGAAACAGCTTTATTGGAAGTCTCGGAAACCATCAAAACACAACTAGATAAAGGGGGAAGTGCAGTGCTGATACTACTGGACTTGTCCGCGGCCTTTGGTTCGCTTCTTTTTTGAGTGATCGTCAGCAGACAATTTGGTCCCCCCTCTTCTCAGTCCCCATTCCGCCTATGAAGGTAGGGGTTCCGCAGGGATCTATTTTGAGCCTGTCACTCTTTAATATTTACATGGCCCCTCTCGCACTTTTAGCTGAGTCACACGGCACCAAGATAGTATTATATGCCGATGATACTCAGCTGTTGTTTACGTGCGACAAAGGCACTGATTTTGGAGGCAACGAGATCAACATCTGTCTGACGGAGGTTTTCTCTTGTTTACGGCATAACCAATTAAAGTGTAACCCTGAAAAGTCAGAGATTATCCTCTTTGGTTGTCCGCCATGCGAACCATGGCATCAATGGTGGCCTCGTGATATGTCCCCTCTCACAGTTCCAGTTAGTACTGTGAAGAACTTGGGGGTCAAGCTGGATGCCACTCTAACAATGAAGGCTCAAATTCAAACTGTCGCTGGCACCTGTTTTGGCATGTTAAAAATGCTTAAAAACTTTCTTACCCTGCTACCGGCCGAGTACTGAAAGACTGTAGTACAAGCCTTAATTATATCCAGGTTGGATTACGTTAATGTTTTGTATCTGGGCCTACCTGAGTACTTACTGAATCCTCTGCAGGTGGTTCAGAATGCGGCGGCCAGAGCCATTCTCATGGTGGGACCCAGAGCACGTATGACGATCCACCTGAAAGCCTTGCACTGGCTACCGGTACAGAAGAGGATCCAGTTCAAGGCTCTGGTCTTGGCTTTTCGGGCCTTTCATGGCACGGGCACTGTATATCTCAGGAGAAGGGTCCAGCACTACGAGCCACAACGTGCCTTGAGGTCCTCAGGGCAGTCTCTGATGTTCATTCCTAAATTTGCCCGCTCCCCGGCAGGCGGTCGCTCCTTTCAAGTGCTGGCTGCCCACTCATGGAATTGTCTGCCTCTTCATCACAGGCAGGTCCACGACCTGCTCACTTTTAGGAGACAGCTAAAAACCTGGCTTTTCCAGCAATAATTCTCTCTGTGCGGTCTGGCCTTTGGGCTCTGATTTCCTGTCATTTGGTGGTTCTTTAGCGCCGGGACACTCTGTGGAGTAGCTGTGCGCTTTATAAGTACCTATTTTCATCATTTTTCATTTCATTTCATCACCTCCAATCTCCAGCGAGTTGTTGTTATTACTATTATGACTGGGGCATCCCTGTAAGTGTGTGCAGCTCCATGTTTGCGGGTTATTTATTGTGCACTCTTATATGTAGTGTAATCTAGACCTCCTGGGTGTCGGCACGCTTTACATAAGTTCAGTTTAAACATGAACACATTTTCATTCTGTTGCATAAAACTGGTGAAAGGCTTTGCTGGTAGCTGTGCACCCTGCATGTCCCTGTGCTGCCACTTCTCCTCCCACTGTCTGCACAGGCACTTGTTGTGTGTCACACCAATAAAGGAAACAGATGGGTTTTTGTGTTCATCTCACCGGGTTGTGCCATTTCATGCAGGTGCCTCATTGGCCTGGCAGAAGTAACGCTGACAAGGACTGTAGGTAATGATCTTTCCACAGCTGTCACTGAAGAAGAAGAGTGTGCTTCCTCTCCATCATCCACTGTGTGTCTTAGAGCCTTGTGGTTGTCGGTCTCACCGGTTGAGGATTCAAAAATCAGGACTGCTGGGCCACTCTGGAGGTGGGTCACGGTGGTGATGACGTGCCTCGATAGGCTTGGTCTCGGTGTAGTGGGAGTCCAGATTGGACTCTCCCAGGCTTTGTTTCCTGCAAAGGGTCCGGTACCCCGGGTATTGGGCCTGTGCGGCTCCGGTTGGTCCTGGTGTTCTCTCACTTGGCGGGGGATAGATCTGACCTTCAGAAGCACAGGTACCTTGTCCTGGGGGCTGCTGCGGCGGGCTGGCCGGGGAGTGGCAACTCGGTGAACCGGACTTTGCTTCCTCGGTTTCTGCGGACTGCAGGGGAGTAGCTCCTCTACACCGGGGAGATTGCTGGCAATTTTGCGAAGGGCTGGCAGTCTCCCGGTGGTCTGGGGAGATGTTCAGCTGCAGGACGAGTCGCTGGTCACAATTGTCAAGGCTGGTACAAGAAGGCAGAGTTTGGCGCGAAAAGTCCACAGCAAGTCTTCAGTTCTCGCTTTTCTCGTGGGTCTTCGTTGTCCTCTTCTTCTTGATCCATCGAATTTGAATTCCTGGCATCAGGGGTGCCCCATAATACTCAATTTGGGGACATTAAGCAGAGTGACAGGTAGTAGCCAATGGGCTACTTACCTTTAGGGAGTAGACACTCTCTATATGAACAATTCCTGTGGGAAGTGGGTGTAACCCTGAACCAGTGAACCTAATTCAGCCAAAACCAAGATGGTGGAATTCTAAATTTCGTGTTCACATCAGGTAGCCCACCTTAGGGATTGAACTAGCCTGAGGGGGAAAAATACCTCCTGACTAGCTAATTTACCCACCTGTCCTAGTGCCAAATGGGCCCAGGGCATATCCCCTGTCCGGGGGAAGCATTGGGTCACATATCAAAGGCGGCAGAGGCCTTTGAAGCCTCCTGCCTTGATATGCTGATCACTAAGCCATCCTGCTTGAAGGAGGTGACAATACCTCCGGCCGGAGCAGGCATTGTTTCTGCCTTCAGAGAGTGAGGGATCTCACCTGCAGGGGTCAGAAAGCATACCTGTCTGTGGTGGCAGGCTGGTCTACACCAGTCAGCCAGTACACTAGTAGTCGGTAGGATTTCAGGGGGCATCTCTAAGGTGCCCTCTGGGTGCATTTATTAATAAATGCATCACTGGAATCAGTGTGATTTTATTAATACAAGATGTTGATACTGAAAATCTCTAGTTTCAGTGAAGCCACCAGGTAGCTGGGGAACTCGTAGATGCCAGTGTCCAGCACATGTTCTCAAAATGGCTTCCCTGTTCACTTGTAATACTTAAGAATTGACTTAGACATCACTGGGGCATACTGCTCATGTAGATATGCCGATACATGTAGGGCTGTACGGCCTGCTATAGGGGCGACCTACTTATACTGCATGCAGTGTCTGCAGGCAAGGCACACAGGAGGTATGCCATGTCATGTTTTCACTTTCCTCTGCACCATGGCATGCAGACTGCAATGGCAGTTTGCAAGTTGGTGCTGAGGGGTCCCTTAGGGTGGCCAAATTCATGCTGCAGCTCTTGGGGACCCTCTTTTGCCTCCCTGCCCTAGGTACCAGGGGTACAATTTACTAGGGACTTGCGAGGTATTAAAGGTATTGCCAATTGGGGGAACAATTGTACAGTTTTAGGCAGTGGCGGCCCCTCAGCTAAGGCGTAGGAGCGTCGCCCCCTCACTGCTTTGCAGCAGTCAAATAAAGGAAAAATAAAAAGATAATAACTTGATGTTATTATCATTTTATTTTCTCCTGCTGTGGCAGCTTTGCGGGGCAAGGCGGGGCTGCTCTGCTCACAGAGCAGGTGGAGGAGGAGTGGTGGACACATTAAGTGCACATGACTGTTTGGCTGGCCGTCTCGCGCCGGCCAAACAATCATGCGCACTTTGCATGTTCTTCACCCAGGCTGCTTTACAGCCTGGGTAGAGATCATGCCCAGGCTCCCGTTCCCCGACTGAGCGTCGAACCATGGTGCTCAGACCAATCACAATGCTGCATTGCAGCATTGTGATTGGCTTAGGGAAGCCTGGGTGCTTCCCGCTTCCTTTTCCTGGATGAGTCCGATGCGGAGGAGAGACAGAGGAGAGACGCAGCAATAAGGTTAGTGGTTTTTAACACCCCCTTAACCCCGCCCCTGCCCCCCATCCCCCTGCCACCCGCGATCCATGGCAGCCACCACTAGTTTGAGTGAAAGAGATCTGGCACTGGGGACCTGGATGGCAGGAACCCAATGCACTGCTGTCAAAATTGCATCAGATACCAGGCAAAAAGTGCAGGTGATCATGTCAAAAAGGGGCACTTTCCTACACAACTTCCCTTCAGTGAACGAAAATGAGTCTAACCTTTCCCAAGAAAGTCTTCATCATCTATGTGGAAAAACCTGGAAAGGCCATCTGCATTGGCATTGTCAGTCCCAGGTCTGTGCTTCACTGTAAAGTCCATACCCTGTAGGCATCTCAACAGTTTGAGGTTTTCACCTTTAATCTCAAGCAGCCATCTAAGAGGCCTGTGGTCGGTTTGGATAAGGAAGTGAGTACCAAACAGGTATGATCTCAGCTTCTTCAGGGACCAAACCACAGCAAAGGCCTCCCTCTCAATGGCACTCCAACGCTACTCCCTGGGGAGTGACCTCCTGCTAATGAAAGCAACAGGTGTGGCCATCATCGTTGGTCTGGTAAAGGACCGCTCCATTCCCCTGTTCAGAGGCATTAGTCTGCACCATGAACTGTTGGGTATAAGCTGGAGCTTTAAGAATGGATGCGGGGCACAGGGTGTCAAAAGCCTTTTGGCAGCTAACTGTCCAGCTTACCCTCTTTGGCATTTCCTTGGAGGTAAGTTCTGTGAGGGGGGCACAATGGACCCATATACCTTCACAAAACTCCTGTAGTATCCAGTCAAGCCAAGGAATGTCCTGACTTGGGTCTGTGTTGTTGGAGCTTCCCAGTCCAGAATTGTCCGGAGATTGGGCTGTAAAGGTTGCACTTGGCCTCCACCTACCAGGTGGCCCAAATATACAACAGTGCCCTGCCCTATCTGGCAACTGCTTGCCTTGATAGTGAGGCCTGCAGCTTGTAAAGCCTTCAGGACCTTTCCAGGGTGGCTCAGGTGATCCTGCCATGTGGTGCTACAGACAGCAATATCGTCTAGATAAGCTGCACTAAAAGTCTACAACCCAGCAAGGACTTTATTCATCAACCTCTGGAAGGTGGCAGGGGCATTCTTTAATCCGCAGGGCTTACTGTGAACTGATAATGCCCATATGGGGTTGAGAATGCTGACATTTCTTTTGCTCCAGATCAATCTGTCAGTACCCTGATGCCAAATCAAAGGTACTGAGAAATGTGGCTGCCCCAACCTGTCAATTAGCTCATCAGTTCTAGGAATTGGGTGTGCACCTGTCTTGGTTACTGCATTGAGGCCTCTATAGTCCACACAAAACCTCAGCTCTGGTTTTCCAACCTTGGAATGAGGGTTTGGGACTAATACAATTGGGCTGGCCCAGGGACACTGAGAGGGTTCAATGACTCCCAATTCCAGCATCATGCTGACTTCAGCTCTGATGTTCTCCTTAACTTGATCAGAGGGTCTATATATTTTGTTTTGGTAGGTATATTGTCTCCAGTGTCCACATCATGGGTACTCCAGGTGGTCTGACTAGGGGTTAGGGAGAAGAGCTCAGCATACAGCTCCAGGACGTGCCTGTAGTCCGCTTGCTGTTGGGCAGAGAGGGTGTCTTCGAAGACAACTCCATCTACTGACCCATCTTTTGGGCTGTAGGTGAGGAGGTCAGGGAGAGGTTCACTCTCTGCTTCCTGATCCTCATCAGCGACCATGAGCATAGTCACATCAGCCCTGTGATAGAAGGGCATTAGTGGTTAACATGGATGACCATGTGAGGGCTCCTGCTAGTTTCTAGGTCTACCAGATAGGTGGCCTCACCTTTCCTTTCAAGGATAGGGTAGGGACCACTCCACTTGTCCTGGAGTGCACTAGTTGCCACAGGCTCCAAAACCCATACCCTCTGCCCTGGTTGGAACTAAGGGCGGGCGGAACTTGCGGAGTTTTACTCCGCGGTATACTGCGGAGTTGCATTAAATCTCTGCGTGATTCCGCGGAGTTCCCCTCACCCCTATAGCAATCCAGGCTGTGAAGAGGAAAGCTATTTATTGCTGGCAAAAGGTGCTGGAATTCCACCAATGGCGAAGCTGAATACGACGAGCATCAGTGCCTGATGAATGGACAGGCCACTGACCACCTTCCTACACACAGGGACAAGGATGTCATTTGCATTGACTGATAAACTATATTCCTGAAACCAACACCGAGTTGTGATTTGCAGTTCTACAGCTAGAATGAATGGTCGTGAGCAATGGTGGCTTGACAGAGTCCATTGTGCACATTAACAATCCCTCCCCACCCCCGACACACACCCTCTCTTGCCTCTTACACTCTGGAAACAAATTGACAAATGCACGTGAAGTCAGAGCCTACAAGCTCTCAGCCCTCTGCCGCCAGGCTGCAGCCAATCATTACACCTTCATGAGACTTCCAGCATGGTGTTTCAGTGGACACTATGTTCCCCAGCCAACAGCAGAATAAAACACTAACACACAACACGTCACCAACTGCTATACTTCTTATCAGAATGATGCAAGCACCTGCAGAAGCACCAAAGGGGTGTGGATTTGGAATGAAATGTGAGGGAAATGTGAAAAACAGGAACTCGAGCGGGAGATGAAACATAAAACAGAAGAAAAGAGAAAAATGATGTTGCGATTGTATCTTAAATGGGGCATATTATTCAGTTAGACCTGAGGTGTTGGACGCAAAGGAACAAGCTTGCAGGACTGAGGCCCCGGTTTTACTTAAAAACATGGGGGCATATTCTCAAGAACGTGTGATAACCATCGCAAAAGTAACTTAACGCAACCTTCAACCTCGCAGTCTATCACGGGAAATTGACGCCTTGTTAACCAAGTATTCACAACACGGCCGTACCATGCGATAGTCCCCAGATAACGTGTCAACTGACTGCGTTAAAATCAAAACCACGCCGCAAAAATGCGAAACACTAACGCAAAAAAAGCTGCGATGAGGCCAATCGTGATACAAAAATCTGCGAAACCCAGCTACAGGCCTGCAATCCTCACGCGTCAGGCGGGAACAATCACCATAAAAGTAGAAAAAAAACAGACAAACAAATGCCAAACAACAGCGAAGCACAATGGACGTTGCCGGAGCAAGTACGGAGGAGAACCAGAACCCCACAAGCCCCCCAGAGGACCGTCCTGGGACTTCGGGGTCAGGGAAGGGCAAGGACAAGAAGAAGAGGAAGACGAAGTTCAGTCCGCAGGAAAACAGGATCCTGATAACGGAGGTGACAGAACACCATCAACAACTGTTCGTCACCTCCACTGTGTCATTGGCCACAAAAAATACAATATGGCAGTCCATCGTGGACAAGGTGAATGCAGTCGGAGTGCTGAAGAGGACAATGGACGAGGTCAAGAGGCGCTGGAATGATGTCAAGCGCAAAACCAAGCTGAAACTCGCCAACAACCTGAAAGGAGCAATGCAGACTGGAGGTGGGAGCCCAGCGCCACAGGAGGAGCTGGACGACATGGAGGAAATGGTGTCCACAGTCATCAGTGGGGAGACGGTGGCAGAAGTTGGGGGCCCGGACACTGCTCAACAGGACCCGACACAACTGCAACAGGGTGAGTAACGACCAGGGCCTCGGGGGACGGGGGGAGATGGGCACAATGGCACACATGCACAATTAAGTTGAGCACATCTGCGGACAAACCATGCCCCAGACCACCAACTCCCACCAAGAGACCAACGTACCCAAGTATGCAACATGTCAACACTGTACAAGCACTTAAGTCAAAGGCACACCGCATGAAAGTGATAAGGGGCAGCAAAATCTGAGCTGCAGGGGCGACTCCCCCAAAATGCAGCACACACATCACATGCAGAGCACATCTACATTGACAACGAAGTGACACAATCCGCAAAACACCTACAACAGAACACAGGACACAACTGGTGCCGCTTGGGTGCAGACACTGACCAATCACAATTGACATTGCAGGGAAATGTGCGTTGATAATGTACAAGTGCAAACACACACACGTCTGTTGTCGAAATGTCCACTGTCCCCCATCAAATAGGCAGCTCCTCCCAAACAGCCACAATGTACCCAGTCATGCTGTCTGTATGTAAACATGTACAATGTGACAACATACATGTGGGCACATTGTTAAACTGCATCTCCCTTCACATTGCAGAGGGAGAATCAACACCTCCTGCAGAGCAGCCCGACCCTCTCTTCTCTGGAGACGAAGAGGACGACCACAGCTTCGACTCTGACGCCCTCCAACTGCTCGTGGACAGCCTACGCAGCCCACTTCCAGGAGCTGGGCAGCCCAGCTGCTACGAGGAGACCCCACCCCCTGCACAGACCACACCGCAGGCAGCACCCACCACCACTGCCGCCCCCCAGGACCCCCACAGAGAACACATGGCCTTCCAATGCCGTGTTTTGGGGTGCCAGGAGAATCTGGCTGAACAGGTGCGGGTGGGCTTCGACGGCATGGCAGACAAACTAGATGCCATACGTGGGTGTCTCAGTCCTATCAGGGACCACTCACGGTCCCTAACGGACACCCACAGTCCACTCCATGCTCTCCAACGGACCATGGCTGACATCGCTGGAGCCCTGACTCAGCGAATAGAACAACTGTCCAGTCAGAGTGGTCTAGCGATGTCACACGGGAGTTGGGAAACATGCGGAGGTTAATGGAGACCATGGAGCGGGCGAATGCGGAACGAGCGGCTGCCACGGCTGCACACCAGCGAGAGGTAGCTGGGTTCCTCAATGACCTCAGGACCATCTTCATGGCATTGCTGCCACAAGGCCTGGCGCGGATGCATGCTGCTGCCACCACTCCATCCACATCTCTGCCCCCTGAAGTGTCACTGCCACACAGTGCTGGAGACAGAACACCACCAACCACACGTGAGGCACATGAAACAGCAGAGGACGAAGATGCGGATGATTCTGCCCTCGTGGTAAGAAGGACGCAGCAGCGTGCATCTCAGCCATAGGTCCGGCTTCAGCTTGGTACTGCCCTCTGCATCATCACCTTCCACTGTCCCCCGATGCACTCTGCAACACTCACCTTGGACCTCGACATGGACTGCCATATGCTGTTTGATCGCCATTGACACAGCAATCAGACTGCGGACTGAACTCTTCCTCTTCCTTTGGACTTGTCATTCCCTGAAGGACCCTGGCTGGCCCTCCACGGGACAACATCGTCATGTGGGGTTTGCATGGCCCTGTACTGCTCCAGATGCAACACTCCACTGAATGTGCATTAAACATTCATATTCACACAGATGTGTCATGTCTATGGTCTTTCAAGTGTGGAAGTATGGATGAATGTAGGCTCACTGGACTCCTCTTACGTCCATGTGGCTCATGCCGTAGAACAGGGGTCACAGGGTGACACATTGCCGAATGCGGTCCGGGTGGCGCTGACACAACAACAGGGATACACGCATGAGTTACTTCCTTGTCCAGCCCAGTACGGAAGCACGCCGTGGGCCCCGGGGTCATTTACACACCCTTACGCTGGACTGGCATACGCCAGGCCAGCCCACTCCGCTTACGCTCACAGGGGGGGACGGCAACGCTACATGTCCCATGTCTTTCCTGTAGTGATTTGCTGCTCACAGGTGTAGTTGTCAGCATGCCACAGCCACTCCCTCACGGCTGGTTTACACCCACACCCATCCAGCACACGCGTCACAGGACATGTGACCCTGCCAATAAAAAGGACCGGGCGCATGTGCTCAACGCCATTTCCACTCTCTATCTGGGTGCATCCGTGTGGTGTCAATGTAGGCATGAGGGCCTCGGGCCCTGCAATATCACATTCCCCAGGACCGGAGGTGACATGATGGCGTCCGCAACACGATGCCCAATCATACAGGGTCCATGACTTTGGGACACAGACTTGGTGGCACCGGATACATTGCGGCTGGCACAGGCACACCGCCACGAGACGGTGACTTTGGGTGCACTGAGGTAGGGGCACCTTAAGTGCTGAGCGGGTGTGCAGCCTGCGATGATGCCCCGTCCCGGCGGTCCGGACTGCTCAGGATTTGTGTGCCCTGCTGGACCGCAGTGTAGGCCAGAGCCAGCGGGCAGCGCGGGCCTACCGCCACGTGGCGTCGCATCCCGGATCACAGAGTTAGTGGCACCTCAAGGGCTGAGCGGGTGTGCAGCCTGCGATGATGCCGGGTGCACTGGTATGTCCTCTGCCATGGCGAAATCAAGACCCAGAATCATATGTGAGACCTGGTGGCCTGCGGAGCGGGGCTGCATGATGTGGAGGGTGCCATGTCCGCGGGCCCCGGGCATGTGGCTTGCAGCGGCACGTGGTGGGCCCTCATTGCTACACGCCAAGGGTGGAAGGTGAGCAGTGAGGCCTGGGTGCGCAGGGGCGGGCATACACTGCTGGGCGGCAGAGGGGCTGGGATACATCTGCCTGGGTGTACAGGGGCGGGCATGCACCGCTGGGCGGCGGGAGGGGCTGGGGTGCATCTGCCTGGGGGCGCAGGGGCGGTCATGCACCGCTGGGCGGCGGGAGGGGATGGGGTGCATCTGCCTGGGTGCGCAGGGGCGAACAGGCAATGATGTCTTGTGCAATTGTATGTACTTTGCCATTCATGTATCTGGACTCAGTTCAGTTCAGTTCAAGAGTAATGTTTATTTAGACCATAGTCTTTAAACAACAATAAAACCCAATTGTGAATATTAAAACAATACAGATACAGACTCTTCTCCATTTTTCATTAAAATTAATAGCCTATAAGCGGAATGGTGACGGCACGGATATCTCACACATATGACACAATAACATGATTAATCGGTATAACCAGTTCAATTCAATCCCCTGAAAATAATAAAATTTAATTCAATTTTATATTAATTAAAACAGGGCAAAGTGCACTTTAATAAAACTCAATCTTAAAATCATTAAAATCGTTAAAACATCTTCAGTTTCTCCCTAAAGAGACTTTTTATGGCTTTCATATAGTTTCCAATTGCAATAGCGATCTCAAGATTAGGCATCTGTGTAAGTAAGGCATCTGTGTAAGTAAGGCATCTGTGTAAGTAAGGCATCTGTGTAAGAAAGGCATCTGTGTAAGTAAGGCATCTGTGTAAGTAAGGCATCTGTGTAAGTAAGGCATCTGTGTAAGTAGGGCTACTGCCTGTTCTCGTGACTTCGTTTCATATTTTAAAAAGATTGGACGTAGAATTAATTTCTGCTGAGCTAAAACTGAAACACAATCTACTAAAATATGCAAAATATCACATTTTGTTCCCAACATACATTTGCAATTTCCGTCCGGCTGAATCATTTCTGATCTTATTTTCTCATTTGTCAGCCAGGGGTTAATGCCAATTCTTAATCTTAAAATTTCACATCTGAGCCAATAGTTGGGTAATGTATCCAGGTAAGGGTACCAGGCTTCATTCAACCATGGAGTTCTCATACATTGCACTGATTTTTTCGTTCTCAGATACTCCATATCTACATTTCTGGACAATTCCTGCCCTTGGGATCTGAGTGCACTCTTAGTAAATTCTGGACTCTGTTTCAGATGACGGATCTGTTTCAGATGTGTGACCTGGTGAACTGCACTACATACCGGCACGTGGTTGGAGACACACCGGTGGCAGCAGGAGCAGTGTGGCCTGGGTGCGCATTGTCGGCACGCTCTCTCCCTGTCTGTCTCTTCTGTTATCTGTGCCTCGCTCTCCCTCTCTGTCTGTCTTTCTCTGGCTCCCCCTCTCTGTCCGTCTTTCTCTGGCTCCCCCTCTCTGTCCGTCTTTCTCTGGCTCCCCCTCTCTGTCCGTCTTTCTCTGGCTCCCCCTCTCTGTCCGTCTTTCTCTGGCTCCCCCTCTCTGTCCGTCTTTCTCTGGTTCCCCCTCTCTGTCCGTCTTTCTCTCGCTCCCCCTCTCTGTCCGTCTTTCTCTCGCTCCCCCTCTCTGTCCGTCTTTCTCTCGCTCCCCCTCTCTGTCCGTCTTTCTCTCGCTCCCTCTCTTTCTCTCTCTCTCTCCTTCGCTCTCTCTCTGTCCTTTGATGTGCGCAAGACACACCTTCTCATCATGATTTTTGTCTTGCAGGCTGTGACCTATGGATTGTCCCGGGGACAGCCGCCATGTGTCTTTATTTCTGTTCTGTGTTTCTTTGAATACATTTTCATTTGTTACATCGAAGGTGGATGTGTGATGCTCATTTTTGTGACGACACATGCATGCCAGCAAATGTGATTGTGCGACATCAGGCGGATTATTTGGTACATGATTCCGTGTAGTTGATGTGGCATGTCTTTGGCTGGGGGGTGAGTCCGAGGGGGGGGGAGTCCTGGGGGTGGTGGCAGTGGGTGTTGTGGCCCTGTTGGGGCACCGAGCTGCATGATCAGTGGCTCCATGGCATCTGTTGCCCTTCAGGTGTGGCTCTGGGCTGGGCTCCATTTTGTGGTGCAGGCTGTGGTCCGACTTTGCACCAGGTCAGAGCAGGTGTTAGTTTCCTGCTGCTAACGCGCCTTATCGCCTGTTTTGTGGTCTTATCGCCGATCTGGCTGGTTGTTGAGAATGTTGCGGAGTGGTGTTTTCGCGGCTTTTTGCACGGGTACGCGTACTCTGCATCTCATTAGCGATAGTTGCGGGGGTCATCTGTGGTAATGTTTTTTGCGGCTGCTATCGCGGGTAAAATGGTGTTATGGGCTGTTAACACCAGCTTGTGAATGGTGCGATGAATTTATAGCCACTTTGGCTGCGATAAAGTGCCGCTAACTAGGCGATGAGTCCTTGAGAATATGCCCCTCAATGTAGATTTACTAAGGGTTGTCCGAGTGTCCGGGTGCTTGCTCCGTGCACTTCTGCGCTGTACCAGCAGGGTTATAATAAAATGTCAGAAAATGTACTTCGTGTTTCAAGCCACTGTGCAAAACCTCAGTAACTAATCCCTGATTTTGTTAACACATAAACAAACTGCGGCTGACCAAAGGTTCAGCACATCTAATCCCAAGTGTATATAAATATTAACAGTTCTGTGCAACCACTTCCAAAGCTTGCCGCAGTTCGGCTCCACTGGAAACCAGATACGTAATCTTTGTACAAACGGGGAAGGTGCACCAAAGTAAAGTCAATTCTCTCCAAATGTATCCAAAATAGTTCCTTTAATGTTGTTAATCGTAAAAGTTGAACATCAGCCAACGCGTTTCGTTCCACAGATGGAACTTCATCAGGGCTCAAAGTCAATAACTGGTTAGTCGTGACCTTTGTTCAAATAGACAGAATATCTACATATATGTCGAATATGTCCCAAAATCTGCAAGGTAGTATACATACGAGTATAAGTTGAAGTCAATCCGTCCTATGTCAATAAACCCCGTGATACGGGTAGCAAATCAAAGAGTCAGTATCCGTGATACGATACAGCGTTCGCCATTTCCGCGGGTTTATTGACATAGGATGGATTGACTTCAACTTATACTCGTATGTACACTACCTTGCAGATTTTGGGACATATTCGACATATATGTAGATATTCTGTCTATTTGAACAAAGGTCACGACTAACCAGTTATTGACTTTGAGCCCTGATGAAGTTTCATCTGTGGAACGAAACGCGTTGGCTGATGTTCAACTTTTACGATTAACAACATTAAAGAAACTATTTTGGATACATTTGGAGAGAATTGACTTTACTTTGGTGCACCTTCCCCGTTTGTACAAAAATCCCTGATTTTGTCACACCCACACTGAACAGGTGTGCTACAACAACTTCACATAAAGAAAACACATATCCTACAAATATTATTACTCAGATGTAAAACTACCGACCACTTTGTTTGCCCCCTCTCCCAGGTCCCTCCTTTCCTCTGAAACTGGTGTCACAGGAGTGCAGGCACTTCACCTCACGTGCGAAGAAGGACCATGCATCTGTCTTCACAATAATCCACTCTAGTCCCTCACTGTGAACATGTGTATGCACCCATCACTGCATAAGTGGGAAATTAAAGTACTTTTCAGCCGCACTTACTCTGGCGGATACAGCCGCAGCTCTTCGATGTGCCCCAGGAAGGTGAAGAGGGTGTGCATCTGCTCACTGGTGACAGTGGCGGGCAAGTTGGTGACCTGGATAAGGGCGGTGGGAGGGTGTCCGGGATTACTCATATTCATCAAAGTGGCAGCTGAAGAAACAGGAAAAGCGCTGGGACTGTCTACCCGTAGGTGCTATTCCTGTACATGTGCCTCAGAAACACGCATGTGCATAGCTGCCACACAGATGGGGGAGCCAATGCGAAAGAGAACGCCAAATACATCATCAATGTAAGGACGTAATGGCGTGTGAGCCTGGACTGCTCATCTCGAGAAGCTGCCATCTTAAACCTGGGACGGAACAGCTTTTCTAATGCTTGCTGATTAATTCTGCCGGCAGAGCGGTGTGGCAGAATTTATTAATAATTCCGTGTTACAGGAGTAATGCGGAATTACTAAATTCCTCCAATTCTGCCAGGGGAATTTAATATTCCGCCACCCCTAGTTGGAACTCCACCAGTGCAGCCTTTTGGATATACCAATGCTTCTGGAGCTCTTGGCTGGCCTCAAGGTTTTTGGATGCTTTACTCATGTACTTTGCCATCCTTGAACATAGGCCAAGCAGATAATCCACAATGTCTTGTTTAGGCTCTTTGAGAGGTCTCTCCTACCCTTCCTTAACTAAACACAGTGGTCCCCTTACAAGATACCCAATAGAAAGTTCAAAGGGAGAAAACCCTAGTCCCGTCTCAGGTAGTTCTCTGTAAGCGAAAAGCAGGCATGGCAAAAGGACATCCCATCTCCTTTTGAGTTTTTTCAGGGAGTCCCTTGATCATACCTTTCATGGTTTTGTTGAATCTCTCAACTAAACCATTGGTTAGTGGATGATATGGGGTAGTGAACTTGTAAGTCACACCACATTCATTCCACATGGCCTTAAGGTAGCCAGACAGGACGTTACTATCTCTCTATGATATCACCTCCATAGGGAAACCCACTCTTGTATAAATACTGAAGAGGGCTCAGGCAACTGCAGGAGCAGCGACAGTCCTAAGGGGTATATGTTCCCTGCTGCTGTTGGAGGATCTAGGGGGCCAATAAGGTCAACCCCTACCTTTTCAAAGGGAGCCCCAACCACTGGAAGTAGAATTAAGGGGGCCTTTGGGTGGTTACTTGCTTTGCCACTGGCTTGGCAGGTAACACAGGCGTTACAAAACTCCTTCACCTTCTGGGACATGTTTGGCTATGGGTGACTAACCTATTCCAAGTCTTGCTCTGGCCAAGATGCCCAGCTAAGGGGATGTCACGGGCCAATGAGAGTGTTTTTGTCTTTAGGGTGTTCACCATATTTCCCTTGGTGGTGTTTAGTAACCCCTTTCTTTTGGTCACCCCCACCATGGGACTTTTTGACACCCTAGTCTTAACCCAATGGTCAGCCTTCTTTCCCAATTCTTGGGGAGAGACTGTCTCAAGGTCCGCCAAGTGCTGATGCAATTTATTCAAAAACACAGTTACTTAACAGATGCTCTTTTATAATAAGATTATAAAGCCCATCAAAGTCTTGCACCTTGTTACCTTTTAACCAGCCACCTAGTGTTTTGACTGAGAAGCCAACAAAATCTACCCAGGTCTGACTCGAGGTTTTGTGATTCTCCCTGAACCTAATTCTGTACGCCCCAGTGGTGAGTGCAAAGCCCTCAATCAAGGTATCTTTCATGAGCTCATAGGACTCAGCATCTGTCTCACTAAGTGTCAGGAGTCTATCCCTGCACTTTCCTGAAAACAGCTCCCAGAGTAGAGAGCGCCAATGCTTCCGGATGAGTTTCGTCCTCTTACAAGCCCCCCTCTCAAAGGCTGTAAACCATTTGGTGATGTCATCACCCTCTACATATTTGGCGACAATCCCTTTGGGGATCTTAGGGTCAAAAGCTTCCCCTTTCTCCCTATTTACAATTTGCTGCCACCAGAGATGGGGGCGAGGCCCATCTCAGCTCTCTCTTTTTCTATGGTTAAGATTTTAGCTTCTAGAGCTCTTCTCCTAGCTAGTTTCGAAATATCTGCATCTCCCTCATCTGCTTCTTCTGAGGTACCACTAGAGTCACTCCCAGTGGAGGTACTGTCAGTAGGGGAATTTGAGGACTCATCATCCTCACTGACATTTGCCTCCTATGTATCATTAGGGTTGTCTTCCATTGTCATGGCTCTATCATACTCAGGAAGCAGGGTCTGTAAATGACCCTTTGTAGGTTTCGAACCCATGGCAAGGTTCCATGCTGTGCAGAGGTCCTTAAATTGTGTCAACTTAACTTGCTTGCAGGTACCCAGGTTGAGCGCCTGGATAGTACCCTCTGCCTCAGACATGGTATTAGATCAGTTGGGACCTTTCTAAAAATCAAGAAAACATCTATCAGGCTAACTTTTTAAATGGCCTAACTGCCTATGATACATTTTAAACTCTAATACAATTGGACTGGGGGGGAGGGACACTTAATAAAGGGCCAAACAATTCAAGTTTATAAATTTGAAAAAATCAACCAAAATTCCCAAAACTATTTTTTTATAACAAATGTTTATTAGTTTATAAACCACTAGGCAAGATACATTAACATTAGTATCTCACCATCACAATACAACCAACCACAGATAAATCATAGTCCCAGTCCATAGTACTTCATATTTTGTTGTGCTTCCACGGGGAACCACGGGCAATGTAAACAGACCAAAAAACTATTTTTTAACTAATGTTAATTGTGGGTTTACTTTGTGGAGTCACCTATTGACCAAGTGGTATCAGCAAATGCAAAGTCTTGTATCCCACTGCTGCCACCAATGTAGGAAGCTGGCTCTTCATATAGTGGACCAAAACTAGGTACACTGAGCCCAGGCAGCCCTTATTGGTTTACAGAGGCAAACATGATAACACTAAATGCTCTCTTTTGTGGTAGTGTGGGCTTCTGAGAGGGTAGTGCTAAGCATTTGTTGTACTCACAGAGGCAATAAATGAGACATACACCCTAGAAAAACAAGCATTTGCAATGCAATCGGTCTCGCCTTTGGGACCTTATATGTATTTAGCTATGCAGCACATTAGCCTGGGTGCCGAAACATGTACTGTTCTTTAACATGGAGGGAAAATAAGCACCAAACTGCGTGACACGCCAGGTATGGGAACACATGGAGAGAAATATTGCCTTTCAGCGGGAAATGGTATAGTCCAAAGCTCTGTTTTTAATATAAAAATCAGGGCCTTTGGTGGTCATATCACTGAAAATACAAGATTTGAAAAAAATATTATTGTCTACGGGGGCTCATGGAAGACAATTTCTATGGACTGGAATCTAGAGAATGCTAAAGTGATTCTGGCATTTTACTGTCCTCTGCTGGTCATTTTCTATCAAGAAAGTTAAATAGAGGCAGTTGCCAGAAAAATAAAAAAAATAAAGTCCCTAAGCAGAAAGCAATTCTGGTATCTTACTGACCTCTGCTGGTCGTTTTCTATCAAGACAGTTAAATAGAGGCAGTTGCCAGAAAAATATAAAAAATAAAGTCCCTAAGCAGAAAGCAATTCTGGTATCTTACTGACCTCTGCTGGTCGTTTTCTATCAAGACAGTTAAATAGAGGCAGTTGCCAGAAAAATTTAAAAAATAAAGTCCCTAAGCAGAAAGCAATTCTGGTATCTTACTGACCTCTGCTGGTCGTTTTCTATCAAGACAGTTAAATAGAGGCAGTTGAACAGAAAAAAAGTCCCTAAGCGGAAGCAGACAAGTCCTAGGGCTGATCTCCAGAGCCCACAAAGTACATACACATATAAGTATATAAAGTATATACTAAAGTATATACAAGAGGTCTCGAATGCTCGACCTAAAAACAAGACCAATTTAGAAAAATAAGTCGTATTTTTATATAAATTTTGACACCAAGAACTTCGTTATCAAGTAAGAACTTTTTAAAATATGAAGTATTACAGAAAAGTAAACAGTTCACTTAAATGCGTCTTTACGCAGCAATGCTTTCCTATGGGAGAAAAGACATATATTGCATACAGTGATTTACGGTCAGTTTCTGGGGGTCTCCTTCGGGATTTAGGGTCGTAGGGGGCCAAGGTCCAAAGTACCACCACCAGTTACTCATTACCTGCCTTGGGGCATCTGGGTGCAGAGGTGCTGATCATTTTGGTAGCTTTGCAGGCTACACCGGGGGAAAGAAGGGAGGCCACCTAGAAACAGGATGCAGAAGGGGACTTGGGGACAAGTCCAGGGACTCGGGTCACAAGGGTCCTGGGAACAAGGGGGCACAGCCGGTTTGTCAGTAACCGGGCTGAGGCGCTCGGTGCAGAGTGGAAATGTTGGCTGGGCTCTGTGCATCCTAGGGCCTTGCTGTTGTCAGTCTCGCCGGTTGAGGGTACAAAAATCAGAACTGCTGGCCCACTCTGGAAGTGGGCATCTGCGATGCTGATGTGCCTCGACGGCTGCTCGGTCTCAGTGTAGTGGGAGTCCAGATTGGACTTTCATGGGCTTTGTTTGCTGCAATGGGTCAGGTACTCCGGGAATTGGTCCTGTGAGGCTCTGGTTGGTCCTGGTGTCCTCTCACTCGTTGGGGGGGAAACATCTATCCTTCAGGAGTAGGTACCTCTTCCTGGGGGGCTGCTGCATCGGGTTGGCCAGGTAGTGGCAACTCGGTGAACCAGACTTTGCTTCATCTGTGCCTGTGGACTGCAGGGGAGTAGCCCCTCTACTCCAAGGGAGATTGCTAGCAATTTGCGAAGGCCTGGCAGTCTCCCGGGGTTCTGGGGAGATGGTCGCTGGTCACGATTGTCAAGACTGGTGCAGTCAGGCAGGGTTTGAGCCAAAAGTCCACAACAAGTCTTCAGTTCTCGCTTTTCTCATGGCCCTTTGTTGTCCTCATCTTCTTGATCTGTCGAATCTGAAGTCTTGGCATCAGAGGTGCCCCTAAATACTCAATTTAGGAGCATTAAGGGGAGTGACAGATAGTAGCCAATGGGCTACTTACCATTAGGGTGTCTACACCCTCTATTTGACCACTTCCTGTGGGAAATGGGCATAACCCTATACCAGAGAGCCTAATTCCGCCAAAATCAAGATGGTGGAATTCTAAATTTCGTGTTCACATCAGGTAGTCCACCTTAGGGGTGGAACTAGCCTGAGGGGGGGAACACGCCTCTTGACTTATTTTCCCTCCTGTCCTGGTGCCAAATAGGCACAGGGTGGGGAGTGGCATGTTCCCTGTCTGGGGAAGCCTTGGGTCCTATATCAAAGGTGGCAGAGGCCTTTGAAGCCTCCTGCCTTGATATGCTGATCACTTAGCCATCCTGCTTGAAGGAGGTGACAACACCTCTGGCTGGAGCAGGCATTGTTTTTGCCCTCAGAGAATGTGGGCTCTCACCTGCAGGGAGTTAGAAACCTGTCTGTGGTGGCAGGCAGCTAGTACACTAGTAGTTAGTAGGTTTTCAGGAGCCCTCTGGGTGCATGTATTAATAAATCCATCACTGGAATCAGTGAAGGTTTATAAATACGAGATGTTTGATACCAAGCATCTCTAGTTTCAGTGAAGCCATCATGTAGCTGGAACTCGTAACTACCAGCGTCCAGCACATGTTCTCAAAATGGCTTCCCTGTTCAAATGTAATATCTAAGAATCTACTTAGACATCACAGGGGCATATCTGCTCATGCGGATATGTCCACACATGTAGTATAGTGCACCCTGCCTTAGGGCTGTAAGGCCTACTGTAGGAGCGACTTACCTATACTGCATGCAGTGTCTGCAGGCATGGCAAACGGGAGTTGTGCAATGTCGTGTTTTCACTTTTCTCTGCATCATGCATGCAGACAGCAATAGCAGTTTGCATGTTGGTGCTGAGGGGTCCCTTAGGGTGGCACAATACCTGTGCAGCTCTTGGGGACCCTCTTTAGCCTCCCTACCCTGGGTACCAGGGGTACCATTATACTAGGGACGTACGGGGGTGCTAAATGTATAGCCAATTGGGAGAACAGCTGTACAGTTTTAGGAAAAGAGATCTGGCACTGGGGACCTGGATGGCAGGAACCCAGTGCACTTCTGTCAAAATTGCATCAGATACCAGGCAAAAAGTGGGGGTGAGCATGTCAAAAAGGGCCACTTTCCTAAACAAAGTAGTGCTACTGATTGGAAGATGTTTTTGGTGCTGTCCTTGAGTTTCATGTATCCACTTTTACAAAACATATATCGACCTCCAAGAGTAAGCCTTGGCAGTTAGATTTTGTTACCCTCGGAAAGGTGAAGTCTAAAAAGAAGGCACTTGGCTTCAGTGAGCTCGCAGCAGAATCTGGTTCCTGAGGTTTCAGTGATAGCCGCCAAAACTGGACACCAGAAAGACCGTCACCCAGTCTTTGATCATGAGCAGGGTAGACTACAGCAACACCCTCTACTACGGAGTACCCGCCCACCTCACACACTAGCTTCAAAACATCCAAAATGCTGCCGCAAGACTGGCTCTTATCCTACCCCGCCGCACCCACATCACGCGTCACCTCCGGGAACTCCACTGGATCCTCATCCAGAAAAGCTGCCACTTCAAGATGCTCACCCTTGCCTACAAAGCGCTGCATCAGAATGGACCCTTCTACCTAAACCGCCGTCTGCATTTCCACAAGCCTACCCACAACCTCCAATGTGCCTCGCTGTCACTCAGATGCATTCCCCTCATTCCCAGAAGCAGGGCAGGAGGTCGCTCATTCACCTATCTAGCAGCAAAGACCTGGAACGCCCTCCCCCAGAACATCAGAACAGCCACCATGCTCACAACATTGCGCAATAAACTAAGAACCTGGTTCTTCGACTAATGCTCCAGACCTTCCGCACATACTCAGAGCCTAGAGACCCTCACGGCTGATTAGTCTGCGCTCTAAATATCCATTCACTTTACATTACATTACAACCTTGTTACAAGATTTGCACTATGGCCCCTGAGGTCTGTAGGCCCCAGAGAACTAGCCTGGCATACTCTGATTAAAGACTGCCCATGAAATGGTATGAAAAGCTCCTGTAGAACAGTGCTTAATTTGAACTGGTGGTTCCGGTGCTCGGAACCAGCACTTAATTGTCACCACCGCGCCTGTGACAGTCTGCCACAAGGTGGCGCTGTCTGGTTAATTTAGAGATGACCACAACAACAGGTAATTATTCAATATACGTTAAAAATGACTATCACCTGCCGCACAAGCCATTCTTTTAGCTTTGGGGCCCTGAAATAGTCCGAATTGTCACACTTTGTGGCGAGGTGTCTGCCCATGATCCACGGACTGGGGACGACTCGTACTTGTTCCCCCCTCATGTTTCCCCTCTCCTCTATTTCCAGTCTTCTGCTGCTGTCAAGTACCGGGACCCGCACTGTGCCTTTAAGGATTGGGAGCTCCAACCTCCTGGGCTGACACATGTGACCTGCTCACATGCACCTATCAGTGACTGGTGGTGTTCGGAGGAGGAAGTGAAAGGGACCGGCATCTGCATAGCGAGCGCGTCTCCCGAGTCGAGTGGTCTCCTGCCAGAACCTACAGAAGCGGAAACCGATGCCCTAGACGTCCCGGTGCGGAATCCAACCCCCAGCGGAAAGAGGGAGCCGAACCCGATTCAGCACTGCGACCACGCCAGCCACGTTCCAGGAGGAGCGTGGCTACAAGAGGTACGTGATCGTGTCTCGGCCTTTTGGGTTAAGGATAGGGGAGGCGGGACGGTATCTGGCACCCAGAAGCCAAAGTAGAAGACGTGCTGGCTCAGCCTGGATTCAGGCGCGCGATTCACTGGTGGCGGTACTTGGGTCTTACGTCCCCCAACCACTCCCTTTCCATTTGCAAAGTATAGCCTCCACGGGGCCCAGCCTTACTTTTCCTTCGCTTTTCTTTTGTGCCCTGAATCACGGAGCGTGAAGATCCGAAGAGGACGCAACGAATCCTGGGCCCGAGCACTGACGAGCACCGAAGCGGACGCCTCCTATCCTTCCCCCTTTTTCCGTCTACCTACCTGCTAAACACGAATAAACACCCTTGAAACGCTACCTCTTTCCGTCCTTCTGTCTCCAAGTGCCACACACTTGTAGCAGTGTGACGGTAGTAGCTCTATTGTTACTATCATTGGCAGCATAACATGGGCATGGTGTGGTGCAAGCTGCAGTGGCGTCCTGACGAGAGCCCTGGCACCTATTTTTGTAACAAATTAAGCACTGTGTAGAAAATGAAAGTCTTTGTACCGTATTATATGTCCCATGTGTTTACTTTGGCAACGCGCATCTGACGTCACTGCACCAATAAAGTCATGTGTCCTGAATGATATATTTCATGTGAGAGAGAACACTGTGAGACTCCCCCTCCCCTGCCCAAGAGGTAGGAGGTGGAAGGATCTCTCTTCTCTTTTGAGGTATGTGGGAGGACCACACCCCTCTCTGCGTTGGGGGGAGGGGGTGTGGGGGGCAGAATGTGTTGCCCCCCCTCCTTTCTGGTGCATGAACCCCGCCCTCCCCCTCCAGTGCTTCGGAAAGTTCATCTTTTATCAGGGATCTTGTTGTTCTGCAGACTGGATGGCTGCCTGACAGTTTCTGGGGGGGAGGGAGGGGGCGCACCAGAAGGGGAGGGCCAGGGACAGGGGGTGAGGGTGGGAGTGGTGTTCTCTGAACGGCGCTGTAAGGTGCGTCCCTGAAGCTGTGCTCAAGTGACAACTTGTCCCTTATTTTATCATTCTGGCGGGAAACCCAAGTCACACCTCTCCAGACATTTGCTGCACAAGGCTTTACTATTGCTCACAAACTGGGTAGTTTACTCTGGTGGACATTAGGGGTACACCCAAAATGTGCCTGTTTCAGACTTGAGTGACTACCACTCCCATGAGCAGGCCGTAATCCTACATACAATGGGTGGCAGCTTATTACAGTAGTGGGGTAAAGTCCTTTTATTACCTGAGCCACAGTGGGCAGAATTTCTACTGTCTCTTCTTGCATGCATGCATGTATGTATGTAGGTAATATAGGTATCCATGTATGCATGCATGTATGTATGTGGCATTTGTGTAGCACAAGCAAAACTGGCTGAAAGGCAGTCGAGTTCCTGCCAAGGTTAAGGGTGAAGATACGTTGTCCTGCTACTCACCCCCGAGTTTCCCGACGGAACGCTTGTGGAGCCAATTTCATCATGGCCGTTGCTTTGGTTGAGCTGCCTCCGCAGTTGAGAGGAGATGAGCTGGCGGATCACCCCGCCGGCTGTCACCTACCTTCCGGGCTCGTCCTTTGTTGCTTGGCATCCCGCAACACCTTCCTTCCGGGACTGCTGCTGGGACGCACGAGTATTGTGCCACCGACAAAGCAGCAACGAGAATGTTCGTGACGATCGGCGATTTCCAGCAGCCTGCCTTCCTCCCTATCCTGTGCCTGCCTCCCCCATCTAGTCCTGCTCCTTGAGGTTGTTTTTTCTCTACGGTTGTTGGTTTTGGATTTTCTGTTGATTTGTGGGTCCGCCATTTTGTGCCGAGGTTGTTGGTGACCATAACCCTGGGTCCGCCATCTGGACTGCTTCGACCGCTTCCTCGATCGCTGCTTGCCGCTGGTCCACGCCTTGTGTCGCCTGCCTGTCCATTGCTTCATGCTGACCCCCTTTGGGATGCCTTCACCCCTCCAGTCATGAATGGACACTGCGAGGCGCCCTTATTCGCCCCCTTCTGTGGTCGCTACATTGCCAAGGTGATCAAACGCAGTGAGTGAATTCTGGCACTGGATGTTGTGACTACGTGACCCCAACCGGTTTTTGGGCTCGTTAACTCTGACTTTTTTGGGCACCATGATGTACTTTCTCCCATTGCTGGTCTGCCAGATTTGATCTGCTTCCCAGCTCCCTGACTCTACCCCCCTCCCCCATTACCTTCTATCCTCTATGGGGACTTGTCTTTTTATGTTTTACTATGCTACTGTAACTAATGTAACTATGCAAAACGGTTATTCATGTAAAGCACTCTGATACCTCCGGGTCTAGCCAGTGCTATATAAAACTGCAAATAAACAAATAAATAAAAATAAATAAATACAGTCAACAAGTGATTGGAGCGGGAGCCATGTAGCATGTCAGGAGCTCCCCACAGGATCCTTGGTGAAGACCAGTGCAGCTGCCTGGATACCAGCATCACCCCGGAGAATGGAGCAGGAAGGATGCGTTGCTGCACGGGACCTGGGCCAAGTATGTTCCATCATGTGAGCCGGTGGCCTGACAATACCAACACCTGAACAATGATTGTGGCCAGACACACAGTCAAGACTGGACAAATACACAAAGTCAAGACTGGACAAATACACAAAGTCAATACTGGACAAATACACAAAGTCAAGACTGGACAAATACACAAAGTCAAGACTGGACAAATACACATAGTGAAGACTGGACAAATACACAAAGCCAAGACTAGACAAATACACAAAGTCAAGACTGGACAATTACACAAAGGGTGTAGACTGCCTGGCCAGTCCCACATCCTGTGCTGCTTGAGAGAGAAGACCCCCAGCAACAGCATGATATCATTCTTTATAAACAATCAACAAACTGAGAGAGACGATTCTCCAGAGGCACCGTAGCCAAGGAGCCGTGCCACGACTAAAGAGAAATACACTCAGGGCCTGATTTAGATATTGGTGGAGGGGTTACTCCGTCACAAAAGTGAGGGATATCCCCTCTGCCATATAAAAAGTGCCATTGGATAGAATGCACTTGTAATACGGTGGACGAGATAGCCATCACATTGGTGATGGAGTAAACTGTCAACAGAATTCTAAATCAGGCCCTTAGGATTGTCCACCCCCAAAGTTTAGGACTACCTTTGAATTTGAGTGGACAGTTGGATACTGGACAGTGATGCGGACTCCTGCAGGTACCCAGTACTCGCCTTTCACTTGAGGAACGCTCTACATGTCCTTGTAGAGGAGGGTGAGTGCCAGTGGCAAGACCTGAAGCAGAAGCTGTGGATGTCGACAAACATACCACTAGGACTGAGGACAAGATCAACGATGCTGAGCCCTGGTGTGTTGAGATCCTGGCGAGTGCTGCCAGGAGGAACTTAATGTTGCTAAATCAGAGCCTGGAGTCCTGCCACCGCTGCCCAGCCTGAAGAAGCTCTTCACCCCGAGCAGTGTGGTCCAGAATGAACATACGCCCAGGTGCAAGACCAGCGGGTGTCACTTCACTGCCAGTCACTGCCATGAGTCCCTGCACCCTGAATGAGGAACTCACTCACCCAACTACCACAAGAATGAGGCTGCAAGACCCTACCTTATGGCACGCCATCTGCTGTGATCCCATTCCCCCAACCAGAACCACTCACCAGAATCCGACAATTCACTCTGGAGCCAGTTATCTCAACCGAATCTGGCATTGAAGCCAGGAGCTGTGTCCTTAAGCCAGGAGCTGTGTCCTGAAGCCAGGAGCTGTGTCCTGAAGCCTGGAGCTGTGTCCTGAAGCCTGGAGCTGTGTCCTGAAGCCAGGAGCTGTGTCCTGAAGCCTGGAGCTGTGTCCTGAAGCCAGGAGCTGTGTCCTGAAGCCTGCAGCTGAGCCCGTTCCCCCAACCAGAACCACTTGCCAGGATCTGACAATTCACTCTAGAGACAGTTATCTCAACAGAGTATGGCATTGAAGCCAGGAGCTGTGTCCTGCAGTCGTGTACCATCAGCACCTACTACCAATCAGCATAAGCATTGGAGAGGACCACACATGAAGGATGATTTGAGTTGTAGATGGAGGTCTGTGTCCATTAATCAAATGTAATGAAAGGAATAATAATTTTCAAAACTCATGTTCTGTTGTGCTTAATAGGCAGAATATGCCATTTTAATTGCTTCTTTTCAACAGTGAAATCACACGAAAACAACAGCCGACACGTGTTTCGCCCGATGGCCGATTGGCCGAGGGATTTCTCAAGGCAAAGTGTCTGTTATGTGGTCCTATAGCTTCCTTTAATAAGATTTAGCAAAGTGGTCTCTGCGGTCCCAGGAACTCCCACCCGCCTAGAGACTCTACTCATGAACCTCTCACGCACCTGGTTAAGCCACGTCCCTCCGGGGACGTGGCCAGGAGCAGGAACCGACTGGTAGACAGGGAGTGTCCTCTCTTTCCCAGGCGTCCTCAAGTTTGTTATCGAGTCCAGTACTTCTTGTGTGTCTTCCTCCGGCTCCCCGTGGTTTCCTTTCAGGTCGGTGACGGGACACTTCGTCTCCTCGTCTGACTCGAGCTGGGCACTCTCCCCTTAACGGACTGCTCAGTCCCTCACCATACGCTTCTCCAGCTGCTTCCTCCTCCACGCTCGTCTCCTCCTCCTGACGTCCTGGTGTTCCGCGGAAGTCCCGGCCCTCTTCCGGCTGCCTGACCGGTCTCCTACGAGTGAGGCTGAAAAAAAAGAAGGTTGCAGTCGGCTCCGGGAGTCTCATCCGCAGGTTTGTGACAATATCGTATTTGTGGTGTTGGGCCTCAGGCCCACATTGCAGAAATGATGGACACAGACACCAGGTGAATGTAGAGTAGTAACTGGCCACGAGCACGTGCACCCGGGCCCTTTTATTGGCGGGGCCACGTCACTCGTGACACCCGTGATGGATGGGTGTGGGGGTGCAATAGTGTCCAGCCTTCGAGGGAGTGGCTGGGAGTACAGCTTCCTGCCGAACACTAGAACGTGTCCTGCAGGACACTACATTCCTCCCCAACTTTATTGAAGAACAAACAAAACGTTAGTCCAACCTGTGGGGACAAAACAAACAGTTGACTAAATACCACAGGGTCCATCAGTCTTCTGAGTCAGGTGGCAGGATGACGTCAGACATGAGCTGGTGACTTTGCTTGCAGCAGGACCATCTCGGCATGCACCCGTAGTTTAACCTGAGGGGTTCAGGACACGACCGCTGGCTTGGAGACGTCCGCTGCATACCGTCAGTTCACTGATGATGACATGTCTTGCGGTCCTGCATGGCTTCCACTTTGCTGACGTCGGTGATGGTCTGTGGTGAGTTCTAACAGTTCCTTATAGTCGGTTGTGTCATGAACATGGATGGAGTCCAGGTGAGAGTTCACGGAAGTGATGCCTGATCAAATGTCTCTGTTGAACCACTTGGCTGTAACCGATAACCTGTCGGTGGGGCAATGTCTCTTCTCACTTTCCCACCTGGGGTGGCCCGTTGTTGGGGTTGCTGCGGGACTGCAGGAGGGCTGCGCTGGGGCCGCTTGTGTGCCGACTGGAGGCAGCTGCAGGACAACCTAGGAGCCGTTACTTAGTCGCATGCCCAACCCTCGAGGGTGGATGAGTCTTGGCCAAGACTTGCTCTCGCTGCCGCGGTTCAGGTGTAGGCCAGGTTCACAGGTAGCCTCTGGTTTCCTTTATCGGCTGGTGTGGCAACGGTGTAGGACTCCAGTCCATCGGTACTCTGGGAGTGGTGTTTGACGCATGTGCTGAGGGCTAGCGTGATGGCGGTTGCCAGCCATGTGGTGAATTGGGATGACAGGTGGTGGTGACTTGCTGGGAGAGTCGGATGTCAGGAGGGACTTAGCAGCCATGTGTCTTCGCCTTGCTGAGATTGACTTTCGGTGGCGGCTTGACACGTAGAGTGTGAGGATCCTCTCTTTTCTGGCTTGGGGCCACTGCCGACTCCATCTTGAGGCGGTGTGAGGAAAGACACTCGGTGCTGATCTTCACCCATGGCATTTGCGGTCAGGAGCAGGTATGCCGTTTGACTTGGACTGCCGACACTCTGGGATGGACGGTCACCTGGGGAAGCGTTGGGATGAGACGCGGTTTGCACTTGCTGCGGCTTATGTTCGGTTCTCCCATGAGGCTGTATCCAGGGACGTGGGTTGACGGTCGCCTGGGGAAGCGTTGGGATGAGACGCGGTTTGCGCTTGCTGCGGCTTATGTTCGGTTCTCCCGTGAGGCTGTATCCAGGGACGTCGGTCCACCTTGGTGGCTGTCTGGTGTGTCAGGGTGTGCTCTTGGCTTGCTATGCGAGTCCTCGGTCTCCTCCCCTTGTTGGTCTGTTCAGCATACCTGTGTTCATCCGGTTTTTGGGGCATCAGGGCTGTCACTCTCTTCTTTCTTCGAGGGCGTTGCTCTTGGACCTCGAGGCGGCGCTGTCGTGGCGCCGGCTTCTGCCTTCGCTCCGGCGTGCTTGTCCGGACTGGTCACTTTGCGTGATGTGCTCCTTGCATGCTGGGCAATGTGACGTCCGGTCATGTGTCGCCGGTTGTCGGAGCACATATTGCTGTGGCAGCCTGCCACGTGGAGTGTGCGACTCCTCTCTTGCCTGTCTTGGGTCACCGCCGACTCCGTCTTGAGGCAGTGCGAGGGAGGGCACTCTGTGTTGCCTTCAGCCCACTGCGGGGCTTCGCTGAGGTGATGGAGATGTGGATGCTCTCCTTCCTGCGCTCCGCAGTGCTTCTTCGTGGAGATGTCTCTATCTCCCGGGCGCCTGCTCGTGTTGTCAGGTTCACTGGCGCAGCCTTCTGCGCGCCTCTGACTTAGTGCACTCCGTCTTTTCCTTCGGCGTTCTCTTCCGGGGATTTGCGTGCCTGTGGTGTAGCTTGCGGTTGTGCTTGTTCGCCAGCAGGGATGAGTGATGCGATCTCCTCTCTGGCGGTGGCGTTTGGCAGCCACTGGTGATGCGCGCTCTGCACCAGTCTTTCTTGTGCTGTTGATGGGGACAGCGACCTTGAGACGTTGCAGTCTGGTTGGTCTTCCACTCTTGTTGGTGGTGGCTGTCTGTGTATAGCTCGGGGTTTCTTGCAGCTCCTTGCGGGGTTTGTCAGTCTCTCCCCATACTTTGCAGAGGTGGCAGGCAGTGCTCTTGCCTATACGATGCTGGTCTGCGCTGGTGCAGCTTAGGGCACCTTGGGGGCTCTTGAGTGTGGCGTGGTAGTTTTCCTCCTTCCGACGGAGAGGCAGCCCATTGGGGGCATGTGGTGCACGCAGCAGCATTTCTGGAGAGACTGCTGGAAACTCTTGGTTGCAGCCTAGCTGGGCTGTGCCCGTTTAGAGGTTCTGGCTTCTCAGTGACCGTCTGCCAGAGTTGATGCCTGTACTGCAGGGTGTGGACGACTCTCGGCCTTCCTCACTGCGGGCTGTGGGCGAGGTGAGGATACCGGCTGGCGCCTTGCAGTGAGCACTGCGTAGCTCAGCAGACGTCCGGTTGCATTAGCTCTTTGTGGTGACAGCGCGTCCGCGTGGCACCGGGCACTTGCTTGCTGACCTTACTGCTATGCGATTTAGAGGGCGTGTGTGTGTGGAATGAGTGATCCCTGGACGGGGTCACTCATGGCGCCGGCTGGCTACTTGCTGTGTAGGGTGCGGTACTGCTCACCATCCTTAGGAATGTTGTAGCTGCGTTCGGTGATGTGGCAGTGTTGCCGAAACTGGAAGCCACACTGGGGTGGAGATGCAACTGCCAGGTTGTTTTGTGGTGCTAACACGTCCCCAGTCTTTTCCTGCTGCTATTTTGGGTTATGCTTCCTCCCACAAGTTTCTCCAGTAAGTGGCGCAGCACGGGAAGTCTGAGGATCACCGCAGTCTGTCTCTCATTGCGGGCATTTCCCTGTAATGTGTTTAGTTAGTTTGGGTGCAGTACACTCGGTGGCCACTAGATGGCAGTGCAGCGTTTCAGCTCGAAGGCACCGGCAGTCTTTCTTGGAACCGCAGGGCTCTGCTGTCACAGGGATGCAGGTACTAGGCAGTGTGGTGCTTTGCTGATGCTGCCGGCCTCTTGTTGGAGTCTGGACACGCAGGAGCAGGGTGTCGCACTGTGGGTAGCGGCCACCTATGATTCAGCAGGTGAGCTACTACTGTATATCTGTACTTGCTGGTTGCAGCAGGGACGTGGCTGCTCGGGGCACGTACTTGTCTCGGTGCCCATCCATGCCTTTTCTCAGTGTTTGGGCCTAGGGGCGGCCTGCAGGTGCGTTGCCCTCTATTTAGCGGTGCTGGCTGACCTCGCAGGCCAAGGCAGTCTGTCCTCCGACTGCAGACTTCGATTATTGGTAGGGATGCTGGTGCAGTGTGCGACCAGCAGGTGGCGCTGAGGCAACTGTTTCCAAGACGCCTCTCTCTCGGTCCTCCGGGCCTTACAGCTCCCGCGATGCAGCAGCGCAGGGCATATTTCCCGTTCCCTCGGGTGGCACCGGTGGGAGGCGGCACCCTCTGCTTCGGGTGAGTCGGCGCGGTGCCGGGCAGCCGTCCTAGGACCTCACGGCTCTCTTCTCTGTCACTGCGGAGGTCGGCACTCTCACCGGACTCGGAGGTCGCTGCGCCGCAAGGCCCGTGGTAAGTGTCCTGTCCTTTCAACGAGTGAACCGGCAGGCAGTACCGGATTGGGGCTGCCGGTGTGGGCTCATTTCACTGCTGTGCCCTCACGCGCTGTGTCCTCTTCGTCGTGACGGCACTTTCATGGCCCCTCCTCGCAGCGGTAGGCACATGCACTGGGGCGGCGCTGGGTGGGTGCCGGCTGCACCAGCGAGAGGAAGTGAAACTGGGGGTTTCACACGCGGGTCAATGGGCCCTGCAGATATACCGGTGAATGTGGCAGCAGGCACATTGCTAGCGTTGCAGGGTTCTCGCCTTCACTGGGATCGCATGTTCACCCTTCCTCACTTCTGACATCAGGGGGGACTGAGGCACGGCTAGACTCCAGTCGTCGCTCTGTGACTGCGGGGAGCGGTGTCGCGCCCGATCACCACTGCAGTCCCTGGTGGCACCCCTTGTTTCGCTCATTTCCTCCCCTACGAGGGACGATGAAGCAGAGCAGCAGGCACGCGGAGTTAGCTACCCGCCTCGTCGCCAATGTGGTGTTGGGCCTCAGGCCCACATTGCAGAAATGATGGACACAGACACCAGGTGAATGTAGAGTAGTAACTGGCCACAAGCACGTGCACCCGGGCCCTTTTATTGGTGGGGTCACGTCACTCGTGACACTCGTGATGGATCGGTGTGGGGGTGCAAGTGTGTCCAGCCCTCGAGGGAGTGGCTGGGAGTACAGCTTCCTGCCGAACACTAGTACGTATCCTGCAGGACACTACAGTATTTACCCATTCCAAAACTGCTTTGACATTTTGTTATGGGAGCGGTGCTTCAGCTTAAGACCAGCAACACAGGAGCTGTTGTTATTGTAGACTTTTTTCTCTTTTCAATACAGTCTGTAGTGTGCATACACAAGCAGTTTACTCCTGATATGACTGGGTATAAAAGCAGGGCCGGACAGGCATTTTATTCCACCGGTCATTTCCCCTGTGGGCTGGACCCCTTGGTGGCTGGTTTTGCAAACACAGGTTTGCTCTTGGTGCCTCTGTCACTTTTGCCAGATTTCAGGGCTTAAATGTAGTAGGCACAGGAGGCTTCAAGAGAGAGAGTTGGAGTGGGAATGTAGAGAGAAACCAATCAGAGAGGAATAAGAGAAAGAGGAGAGAAGGAGAGCGAGAGCGAATGGGTGGATGTCAAGAGAGAGGTGTGAGAGGGAGGATGTAGGGAGCAGGGCTGATCTGAGCCTTTGTGCCAGGGCTGCTTTTGGTTCCCCACTCTGTTCATGTGTAAAAGAAGAAGGGCACGGGTTTAGGGCAGGCTGGTGTGGGTTCCGGGTTTATCGTTGGCTTCATTTGACCCATGTTGCATTAGAGACGACCAGGAAAGTTCAGGGTAGATGTGCCTGTTTGCTGTGGAGTGTGGTCTTGTTGACTCCTGGGTCTACTCACTCCTCTTCTCTCTGCATTGACCTGCTCTCCCATGCTCTGTGTTGTTTCTCCTATTGTTCCTCTAGTTCAGAAGTGTCGGCACTACAGCCTGGCCTGGGCTCCACTGCCCATCTCTATGTGCTCTCCTCCTGTACAATCATGCTGGCCCCCACTATCTCCCTTATGTTCCTCAGCTCGGTACTCTCTCCCCATGTCCCACCTCTGTGCACTCTCTCCCCAAGATGCTCCAATCTCTCCTCTCCATCACTCCGTGAGCCTGCCTCAATGGACGGCTGCGCATGAAGGTGCTATAATTACATGTGCAACAGGGGCTGACCCTGCGTCTTAGAGGCAGATTTGCACTTAGGTCTGTTGAGTTCTGGTTACATGCACGATAGGCTACGCTTGTGTCTTAGAGGCAGATGTGCACATGGGTCTGTTGAGTTCTGGTTACATGCGTGCACCGTAGGCTGAGCCTGTGTCTTACAGGCAGATGTGCAATTAGGTTTGTTGAGTTCTGATTACATGCTTGCGCCTTTGTCTTAGAGGCACATGTGCACATAGGTTTGTTCAGTTCTGGTTACATACTTGCACGGTAGGCTGCACTAGTGTCTTAGAGGCAGATGTCGTATAGGTCTGTTGAGTTCTAGTTACATACTTGCACCGTAGGCTGCGCCTGAGTGTTAGAGCCAGATGTGCACATAGGTTTGTTGAGTTCTGGTTATATACTTGCACCGTAGGCTACGCCTGAGTGTTAGAGCCAGGTGTGCACATTGGTTTGTTGAGTTCTGGTTACTTGCTTGCTGTTGGAACTGGCACTTTCTGGTTGGCTGAGGCGAGTCCCCCAGTCAGGCAGAACCTACCACTCCCTTCGGGGTGGGTGATTACACACACTGTATAACCTGCACTCACCCTTGGGTAGCTTGTTACTGAGCAATCAGGCTTACCACAGAGGCAATGTGTAAAGCACTGGCACAGCACTCACTCACAATAAATACACTGAGCGTTACAAGGAGACTTCACACGTGATGTATGTAAATAATGTTTGTATTCAACACACACAGTAATCAGCACAACATAAAAATCATGTATTTTTGGGCATAAATCACACTTGGAATTATTACTAGCAGGACTAGGCACAACCGTGTTCGAATGACATCAGCAATATGCACACTCGGGAAAATTCCTATTCTACACCCCCAGCACCCTTTTGTGGTGCAACACGTTCTCCATCCCGGGCCTACCCAAGCAGTTCTTATAATTGAATCACATCCAGTCCGATGGTGCACCCTGGGTCATAACGATATCAGCAATAGGTACATACACAGAATTATATCACTTTTTAGTAGCATCACGGGCCGAGGCCATACATGGAAAACCTAATATCAAACAGAATGCTCTTTTGGCAAGAAATCAACGTATCAGGAAACTGGCGTACAGTGTTGTGAATCATGGGTGGTTTCCAACTGTCACTCCCACACACACACTTACTCTGCACCGATAAGCGGTGCAACAGATATCAGGAAAGTCGCTCACACACATACGCACTGAGCACCCTAATGCGGTGCAGCTGATACCCAGTAGGTCAATTGGTTACACACTGCAGACCCTGTGGCCTCAAGCTGCCTCCGCCCTCCAGCTCACCCCGACTATCCTACACCCATGGATTGGAGACACCCTGTCCTCCCCCCCGAGCACTAGGTTGCACGCGGCTGAAGTCACTCATATTCAGGGTCCCAGGGACGCAGGTTGGAGAAAGCAGCAAGATCAAATCGGGAGGCAGTCGGCAAAAGGGGTTGGGCAGCCACTCGAGAAGTTCACCCACAGGATGTGGAGTAGAAACGAGGCATGGGCAATAGAAGGTCACACCAAAGGGGTCCCCAGGGCCTTTCGGCACCAGCGAAGTTCTGCGAAGCACAGGGGGGGGTCATGCAGTCTCTTGACCCACTTCCGATCATTCTCTGAAGCGTCCCTCCAGCCCAGTCAGTCACTCTTACCACCCAGACCTGAGTCAGGCAATACTACCAGGCAACACAGTGTTGTCAGGGATGGCCGGGCGAGGAAAGGGCAGTTGGTCCGCTGCGCTGAGGGCCAAGTAAGGGAGCAGTCGATGAATGGAGAATGAAGCAGTGGGGGGGGGGGGCTCTCAGAAGGAGGAGCCACCCCGTCAGGTACATGCTGATCAGAGTCGCACTCAGGCAATCTAAGGACACAATGTCGGGTACACACAACGTACTGAGAAGTGCTGGTACTCTCCCATTCAAAGCAATGGAGCTGTGCTGAGAAGTGCCAGTAATCTCCCATTCAAAGCAATGGAGCTGTGCTGAGAAGTGCCGTTACTCTCTCTTTCAAATAAAAGAAGTGCAGGTACCGAGTATGTGATGGCACCTGCCCATTTAAAGCACTTGTTATAAGTGAACCATGGGTCTAACTTTCGCAAGAAGGTCTTGGGGGAGGAAAGACTTTTTTGCACTCATTCATAAACATCACGTTTAGAACCCCTAAAATAGTCCTGAACCGGCCCCACTGGCCAGCACCCCCTCTCTGAGCACTGTCCCAGCAGCAGTGGGGACGAGGTACAAGTAGTGTGGAGGTGCAAATAAGGAGGGAAAGAGAGTGGGAGAGAGGGAAAGCAGGGCAGCCTGCAGCACACGAGCACTTCCGGGTGGTTAAACATGCCCCCACCCTCGGCCTCTACTTTCATACGTGTGCCAAGGCGTAAGTCGTGTACCAGGGAAGGGGGTTCCATATGCCCCACCCCCTCCTTCCACACGTGTGTTGAGGCCGCTGTCGTGCACCGGGAGAGAGGCGGTTAAAGGTCTTGTTTCCCACTGTTCCCCCCCCCCCACGCGTGTGCCGAGGCCCGCTGTTGTCAGCGAGCCCCGCCCCCCACAGATGCCAGGCTTCAGGGCGCTTGTTGGCACACAGGGCCTGTGCTGACAGCGCGTGGCCTGCAGCCTGCGGTGATAGACGTTTAACCTCTCATTCCTAGAATCTGCTGGCGTGGCCCTTTCAGGGTGTGCCTGAGGCCTTCTCGGGTGTTTATAGGTGCGCCTGACCCCTTCCCCGCCAGGAGCAGGCTGCAGCAGGCACAGGGATGCACCAGGCCCGAGGCCCCCTCTGTGCAGTCAGAGGAACAGGAGGGAGAGCGTCGACTAAAGGGAGAGTCTTACTGCGAAACACTAAACAAGTTTTAATTCATCTCCCAGGAAAGGAGGAACCGGTATCACAGCTTTCCACATCCCCCCACTCCCCTCCCCCCCCCCGCTCCCTCTGGCCTCTAAATGGAACAGTCCCAAGTGTGCCTGTCAGAAACACCCTCTCCCTTCTTTCCCTGGTTGCATTTCTGAGTTTTGGGTCTGGTCCGGGCCCTTTCACTTCCCTTGGTCGGTATTATGTTGAGTTGTTGCAGGTTCACTGGTCGGGCGCCCGGCAGTCCAGGGTCTCTGGCGCAAAACTCTTCAGAATACGGTATTTGTGATTCTGGGCGACTTCAGGTGCCTCTGCGCAGCACACTCTTGTTCGACGCAGTCACCTCATCCTGTGGAAGCTTTGTTTGGAGACTTCATTTGCTTTGAGTAAGCCATAGTTTGGAGTCCACACACCACCCTGAGTTCTTCGCTTCCGTTGAGTGGCCTGGTATTGCCCCTTGTTCCTAAGGCCAGGTGGACGAAGGGTGATAGCTGGTGCATTTGCTGGAAGCGGATATTCAGTTCCTGACATGTGTAGCTTGTCGTGGTCCATTAGCATCCCGCCATCATCCTCTTGTAGGTATTGTCCGAGGGTACCGGGGTCCAGGTCTGAAGGATAGTTGATTTTCAGTATTCTTTGGGTGTTATTGGTGCAGTTGACCTTGAACTTGAAGGACAACACGAGATAAAGTCGAGGACAGCGGTAATCACTGAAAGGAAGGGAGGCAATGGTTGAGCCATGAGGGACAATGGCTGTTGAGGTGTACGGCACCGAGGAGAACACGGGAAGAAACTAAAAGAAATAATGTACTCTCAGTGAGTAAAGAAAGCAGCACGTATGAAGAGAGAAGGGAAGGCTCCAGGTTGAAGGTTCATTCCTGGAACCTTAATGCGAAAACCAGTTTAGTAAAAAGTAGAAAGATGCATGTTTTGTAGATAGTAGTATGTCAGTCCTGAATGTAGTCCATGGTTTGGTTGATTGTGATGGAAACTTATTATTTGCGGCAGTATAAAGGTCCCATAATAACATAAGGTCGTCCCTACAACACCTGAGGCCCTGCAATATAGAGCACTCCACATGGCATACAGTTTCCCCTGCAGCAAAATGTGCCACACAACCCACTTAAGCAGTGACCACGTTATCCCGACAGCGACGACAACTTTCCCACCTGGCCGCACTCTGTAATAGGTAATTGCAGGACCACTCGCGCAAGACACTTAATTTGACTCTCATCGATCCCCCGCAAGACCTAAAGTCAGTAATTACAGAGACTTTCGCGTGGCACTAGGATTGCTTCATGAATCCATGAGCCACACCAGTTGTCAACACACACTTTTTAATAGCCCGGGGCCATTCAAACATGGCCCCCACTGTTTCAGTAGACTGCAGTATCACGCGCACAGTCTACACGCATCGACCCCCGACCTACCACGCCCCTTGGGACGTCATTTCCGCCCCCTCTCCGACTCGCGTCCATAGCAGGGCAAGCCGGATCTCTCCTAACTACCGGCGATTCACGAGCGGAGGGGCAGGTAATGGGCTACCACAGGGGAGAGTGATTGTAAGTATCTTCCTGCTGACTCCAAACAAGATCTAAGGTAAAGATTACTTTTGCACAACGGGCGTCGGGGGCACCACGAACTTACGATTTCGCAATATTTTTAATGCATCCACAGAGACTCATCCTCATTACCACAGTGAGCGCCGGCGAGGCCAACCATTCTGAATAGAGGGGTATGCGATTGGGCTTGCTTACGTGTGATGTATGTGTGAGACCGCGTTTTTTATCACTGTCATTGTTAGTGTCATACTACAGAGACACCCGTAATAGTCTCAATTCACTTCTGATAAGGCTAACGGACTGCCACGAGCACAATGGCAGCGATGCCTTTATTTCACTGATACAGCTGTGTTTTTAACCTCTAAACCATTGGGTTCATGAACGAGATAGATGCATGCAATATACCCATCGCCTCTGGCTATGCTCAGCCAGTTGAAGGCGACACCATACCCGTGTTTGTACTATTGCACAGGTCATAATTGTGCGCAAAAGTTTGGCACATAAGAGCACATGGCAATATGTCGATAGGGGCATATTACACTGAGCATGCCCACGATTATTTCCGAGGATGTAAATGCCGACTGTCACCACATCCTAGTCCAAGCGATTGCCATCATTAACATGTGACTCGCATGCTTATCTATGTGTTTGTGTGTCTCTCTTTTTTATCCCTTTTCTTTTCATCACCAGGTTGGGTAAAGGAATTTGATCCAGGAGTTCCAATTAGCATGTAGACGCATTGACACCTGATTATAGGTACAGTAGGAATACAGGGTGCCTCTTCCCTGATTCCTAGTCTCACTTTCTCGTATTTTCACCTCACGGTCCTGACGACGTGCTCTTGGATCCATTAGGGACCACCCAGAAGCGCAAAACATGTTGACCTAACTTCACCTATCACTCACTGAAACGGATTTTGAGAGCAGCAGGAAGACACTCGTCCCTCCGCTACATTTGCTTTAAGGAGGTGCTCCTCATCCCTTGTTTTTAAACCTGATCTTCCAGACCCCTGAATAAAAATTGGTTCTGGGTACCGCAAAGGTATTTTTAACTCACTCCCTCACTTTTCTAGGCCCACACATCCACATGCACAACTGCGGCACCTCCTTAAAAGATCTCCGATAAAGAGCCCTCTCGCGGGGCCCGTGGAGGACAGCAGCGCCACCCCCACAAGGAGCAACGCCCGATGATGAAGCATGACACTCGCAAGGGTGTGTGAGGGCACTATATTCAAAAGGAGCAATTCCCCCACCTTCATCCGAACCCAACTGCATTGAGAGACCACTCTGACACCCTTTGCAACCACAATAGTTTGTCTTTCCCTCTTTCTTTAGGAACAGTTACCTCTTAGTGAGTACTACGTTAATCCTTGGGAGCATCGGTACTGGACCTTCCCTTTTCTTATTAGCTCCCTGTCCCCCCCTCTTTACATTGTGTTGAGTCCTGAATGAACGCCTCAAAACCGTTAAGACCAGTGACCAGATGCATGTAGGTAGCATGCTAGATAACACACTACTTGACCAGTGAGGATTGTTGAAACTTAATGGCTAATCATAGATGAACAGACCAGCTGGGAGGCTTGAGAGACAGAAAAGATTTGTCTTTGATGTGAGTTAATCTGGCACTTCTCAACAGAAGACCGATGCTGGTTGGGTCAAGCCACACGTCACCTTGCAGGAATTAACTTGTCTTAGCAATCTTAGCAATCCATCTGGCATCATTCTGTTACATTTAACTCCCAGTGCATAGTTTGCATCTCTTTTTAAATGTATTGTTCTAAGAGTAGTGGAGAAGACTATTCATACTAAGTTGACCTTTTGCTATGTTTGTGTTAGAAAAAACCCTTGCATACATACATACAAGAGTAGCAGACATGACGAGCTTCCACCCCATCATCATAGTTAGGATAGATCAATTCTATCCAATTCAAATAGAGCTGTAGAACAACTTGGGAGGCCATGTTGAAGAGGTTGATTTGTCAGGTTTGTGTGGCTGTCACTCACTCCATTTTCCCATCTGGCAACCAGATCTTTCTGCCAACAGCCATGGTAAGAGTGAGCGATACTACAGACACTCGAGCCGGGATCATGCCTGCATCCTCATGAGCTGTAATCCATTCACAAGTCTTGCTCCTACAGATTTGATTTTTGATCTTTAGCAACCGCTGGTCTTAGATATCGACTGTCATTAGCTATCCTTAGATATCCACTGTCATTAGATATGCTTAGATTTCTACTGCCATTAGATATCCACTGCCATTATATTTCCCTAGATATCCACTGTCATTAGCTATCCTTAGATATCCACTGTCATTAGAGATCCTTAGATATCCACTGTTATTAGCTATCCTTAGATATGCACTGTTATTAGATATCCTTAGATATCCACTCCCATTATATTTCCCTAGATATCCACTGTCATTAGCTATCCTTAGATATCCCCTGTCATTAGCTATCCTTAGATAAGCACTGTCATTAGCTATCCTTAGATATGCACTATCATTAGATATCCTTAGATATCCCCTGTCATTAGCTATCCTTAAATATCCACTGTCATTAGCTATCCTTAGATATGCACTATCATTAGATATCCTCTGTCATTAGCTCATTAGCTATCCTTAGATATCATCTGTCGTTAGCTATCCTTAGATATCCACTGTCATTAGCTATCCTTAGATATCATCTGTTGTTAGCTATCCTTAGAAATCCACTGTCATTAGATATGGGGAAATGTTGGATAGCGGAGGGGTAAAAAAATGCATTCCCACTCCAGTGAGTACAACAGTATGGAAAGTGTTGGATAGCGGAGGGGTAAAAATTACTATTCCCACTCCAGAGAGTGCAACAGTAGGGAAAATGTTGGATAGCAGAGAGGTAAAAATTACTATTCCAACTCCAGTGAGTGCAACAGTAGGGAAAGTGCAGGATAGCTGAGGGGTAAAAATTACTATTCCCACTCCAGTGAATGCAACAGTAGGGAAAGTGTTGGATAGCAGAAAAAAATAAATTACTATTCACACTCAAACACTTAGAAAAAAGAAATATATTAAAAATTAAAAAAAATATTGAAAATGAATAAACAAAAATAAAACAAAATATTAAACATATCAAAATAACGCATATTATAATACTAATTACAAAAACCTACAGATATTATATAAAATAAAATAATAAATACATTTACAAAAAAAATTCTTTTAAACTAGAAAATATTTACAAACAAAAAATGGATTAAAACATAAATGTATTTATTTTATTTCCTACCCTATAACACCACACCAATAACAAAACACTTCAACATTTGTAATTAAATTTATTTACATAATTAACATAATTAATAATGAATTAAAAAATATCATTAATAAAAAAAATAATAAACATCAATTGACTACACACACTTTAACACTATAATATCCACAACACACACCTAAATTAAACTATAAAATAATAAAACACAATTGAAAATAAAATTTAAATTAAAAACTATTACTATTAACAACTAATAATTCAATAATTAAAATGTATTTAATACCCACCCTTTACCCCTTTAAAATTAAATACAACACACAAAAAAACAATTACCAAAAATAAATATCAAATAATTAACATTAATTAACGACTATATATTATTAATTAAACACAAATTACTTCCCACTCTTTACTCCTATAAACACCACAACACACACCTAAAATTAATTACACAATTACCATAATTAATTACCAATTAATTTATTAAAATTAACAACCAATTATTAATTCATCAATTAAAAATAAATTACTTCCCACCCTTTACACCTATAAAAACCACAACACACACCTAAAATTAATTACACAATTACCAAAATTAATTTCAAATTAAAATGAACACCCAATTATTAATTCATAAATTAAAAATAAATTACTTCCTACCCTTTACACCTATAAACACCACAACACAAACCTAAAATTAATTACAAAATTACCAAAATTAATAACCAATTAATTAAAATTAATTAACAACCAATTAATTAAAATTAATTAACAACCAATTAATTCATAAATTAAAAACAAATTACTTCCCATCCTTTACACCTATAAACACCACAACACACATCTAAAATTAATTACACAATTACCATAATTAATTTCCAGTTAATTAATTAAAATTAATTAACAACCAATTATTAATTAATTAATAATAAATTACTTTACACATTTAACACTATAACATCTCAATGAAACAAATATTAATGAATAAAAAATAATCAATAAATAAAAAATAAATAAATTACTTCCCACCCTTCTCCCCTATAAACCCACAACCCGCTACGGAACTAAAAACGCAAAATTCAAATAATTTAAAAAAAATAAATTTAATATAATTACTTCCCACCCAATTCCCCTATCATTAGATATCCTTACATATCCCCTGTCATTAGCTATCCTTAGATATCCCCTGTCATTAGCTATCCTTAAATATCCACTGTCATTAGCTATCCTTAGATATGCACTATCATTAGATATCCTCTGTCATTAGCTCATTAGCTATCCTTAGATATCATCTGTCGTTAGCTATCCTTAGATATCCACTGTCATTAGCTATCCTTAGATATGCACTATCATTAGATATCATTAGATATCCTCTGTCATTAGCTCATTAGCTATCCTTAGATATCCACTGTCATTAGCTATTCTTAGTTATCATCTGTTGTTAGCTATCCTTAGAAATCCACTGTCATTAGATATGGGGAAATGTTGGATAGCGGAGGGGTAAAAAAATGCATTCCCACTCCAGTGAGTACAACAGTAGGGAAAGTGTTGGATAGCGGAGGGGTAAAAATTACTATTCCCACTCCAGAGAGTGCAACAGTAGGGAAAATGTTGGATAGCAGAGAGGTAAAAATTACTATTCCAACTCCAGTGAGTGCAACAGTAGGGAAAGTGCAGGATAGCGGAGGGGTAAAAATTACTATTCCCACTCCAGTGAATGCAACAGTAGGGAAAGTGTTGGATAGCGGAGAAAAATAAATTACTATTCACACTCAAACACTTAGAAAAAAGAAATATATTAAAAATTTAAAAAAAAATGAAAATTAATAAACAAAAATAAAACAAAATATTAAACATATCAAAATAACGCATATTATAATACTAATTACAAAAACCTACAGATATTATATAAAATAAAATAATAAATACATTTACAAAAAAAGAATTCTTTTAAACTAGAAAATATTTACAAACAAAAAAATGGATTAAAACAAATGTATTTATTTTATTTCCTACCCTATAACACCACACCAATAACAAAACACATCAACATTTTTGATTACATTTATTTACATAATTAACATAATTAATAATGAATTAAAAAATATCATTAATAAAAAAAATAATAAACATCAATTGACTACACACACTTTAACACTATAATATCCACAACACACACCTAAATTAAACTATAAAATAATAAAACACAATTGAAAATAAAATTTAAATTAAAAACTATTACTATTAACAACTAATTAAATAATTAAAATGTATTTAATACCCACCCTTTACCTCTTTAAAACACACAAAAAAAACAATTACCAAAAATAAATATCAAATAATTAACATTAATTAACGACTATATATTATTAATTAAACACAAATTACTTCCCAATCTTTACTCCTATAAAAACCACAACACACACCTAAAATTAATTACACAATTACCAAAATTAATTACAAATTAATTAAAATTAACAACCAATTATTAATTCATAAATTAAAAATAAATTACTTCCTACCCTTTACACCTATAAACACCACAACACAAACCTAAAATTAATTACAAAATTACCAAAATTAATAACCAATTAATTAATTAAAATTAATTAACAACCAATTAATTAATTAAAATTAATTAACAACCAATTAATTCATAAATTAAAAACAAATTACTTCCCACCCTTCACACCTATAAACACCACAACACACATCTAAAATTAATTACACAATTACCATAATTAATTTCCAGTTAATTAATTAAAATTAATTAACAACCAATTATTAATTAATTAATAATAAATTACTTTACACATTTAACACTATAACATCTCAATGAAACAAATATTAATGAATAAAAATAATCAATAAATAAAAAATAAATAAATTACTTCCCACCCTACTCCCCTATAAACCCACAACCCGCTACGGAACTAAAAACGCAAAATTCAAATAATTTTTTTAAAATAAATGTAATATAATTTAATTACTTCCCACCCAATTCCCCTATAAACCCACAACCTGCTACGGAACTAAAAGCGCAAAACTCAAATAAAAAAAATTAATAACTACTAAACATTTAACACATATTAAAAATACAAACAATTCTTATACAAAAAAAATACATCACATACATATAAAATATATACTAAAATACATAATAATAAAAACGATATTATTAAAAACTATGGGGCCCATTACGATACCCGGCGTAAAAAAATCCGCCAGGCATGGAAGCGGCAAAAATCCGCCCGCACACACCGCCTGAACACCGACCACGCCATTACGATTACACAAACCGAAAACCGCCATCGGCGAAAAATCACACAAAATACCGCCCGCCAACGTCCGAGTCGGAGTCAAACCGCCCGCCACGGACGGAAACACGCACGACAACACAAAACCGCCCGCCCTCACGGCCGACACACCGCACGTGAAATTACGATCGCACCGCCATGAGCGCGGAAAAACCACAAATATACCGCCCGCCAGCGCAAACAACGCCGATGAGAATCGACACGGCAGAAGCCATGGCGCCCACGTACCTGCACAGAAACCATCCGCTCACAAAACCAATAGCACACAACATGGCCAACAAGTCCACACAGCAAGGCACGCACAAATACACAAGCACAGTACACATCCCAAAAACACCCCCGGACAAACAAAAAATACAAAGGCCAGAACCCCAGACACAACACACCTGAAAACAACAGACCATGAGGACACACCCACATAGGTGAGTACAAAAGCAGCACTCCCACAGACCACAACCCCTTGCTACATTGCAAACCAGAGAGGAGAGGAGAGGACACAGTGACACAGCAAGGACAGCAGCACACCACAGAAACGCACACATCACTACCACCACCACCACCACCACCACCACCACCACCAAACACCGGCACCACAAACCCCCTGCACATTACACAACACACACCGCACCAGCACCACAAACACCATGGCACCACAAAGAATGCCCAAGTACACGCCCATTGAGCTGACGGTCATGGTCGACGAGATCATCAAGGTGTACCCACAAATCTATGGGAACATGGTCCAGCACACACCACTAGCCACCAGAAACAGAATGTGGAACCGGATCGTAGACCAGGTCAATGCAGTCGGGACCCTGCCCAGGAACAGAGGTGAAATAAACAAACGTTGGAATGACGTAAAGAGCCTGGTCAAGAAGAAGGAGGGCAAAAACAGAGAGCTGGCTGCCGTCACTGGCGGAGGGAATCCCGCGCTCTTTAAGACCTTCAAAGCGTGGGAGGAGAAGGTGCGAGTCATAATACATCCGGAGATCCTCGCCGGATTAGCAGGGGGAATGGAGGCTGGTAAGTACAAACTAATGTATACCAGCACACCGCTATGTACTCACATGCACTACCACCATGCCACAGCTCCCAGGGACAAACACCCCCATGTCCAGCACACAATACACAACACATCACACACACATGCAACAGACACCACCACACACAGCCCAAACCGAACAACTGTAACATACGTGGGGACATGTGTACACTCAGCCAGCCACGTAACCACCAACAGGTCCCCAAATATGCCAGAAGCGCCACAACGAGCACCCACCACACCCATGTGTCCGCCACAGCTGCACTAACCGACAAGTAACAGGTAAGTGGCAGGAACACAAAGTGCAGTGGGTGGGACGGTGGACAGCCCAAGTACAACACACACCAGGCCCCAGTCCCACAGCACAGCAAGGAGGAGCATCCCCCACACCCCACAGCCACGTGTCAGCCACCGCAGTGCACAACGACAGCCGAAAGGCAGACATCACGGTCCACAGCAATCGGTGTCAGTGGGTGTCCAGCCACCCCCACGACCCACAACACCCCCCCACCCCCACAGACCTGCACCATGGAGCACCCCCGCTTAGAGCCATGTGGCATCCAGTACAGTGCACGCACGAACAACTTGCAGGTGGGAAACTGGACAGGGCTGGATTACTGGAGGCATGAGGACCATAACACGACCAACACATGGGACATGTCACGTAGCAGACGAACACGCAGCACCGCCCACCGTCACGAACAAGTGAACAATGTGCACACGGACATGAACAACAGACTCACACCCCACATGACCCATCACATACATAGCAACACCCAAGGAGCCACGTCTGCATGCACAAGCCACACTGAATATAGTACCACACAGCAGCCACTGTGCAACTCATCACACACAACCGAAACACCATTGAAGTCCTGTCCATGTAGCCCCTACTGCCTGTCAACCACACACCCCACAACTACGCCTATGTAAGACAAACAACACTAGACGCAACAGAGCGGAACAACATAAATGCACACGAACACCACTGAACCCATCAAACACACAGACACACCATGCACATACAACATACCATCCATCCGTCAGCCCCAGTCTCATGAAAGGCATGTCATCCGCACAGCTGCCACACATACAGCAGTCACGCTAAGATACATGCCCATGACCAACCATGTGCCAGAAGTCAATGAAGCGCACGACACACTGTGAGCAACAACACACAACATGGGCCACACCCCCCGAGCACTGCAGTGATGCACATGGCACAGGGCAGCACGCACACCAAGGAGATGGGACAACTGCAATACGTTGGCTGGCACACAACCATCACTCACTCATAACGATGCGTCCAATGCCATGTCCAGTAATCACAACAGACAGCAAATATGCAGGCCATTCAAGCATGCACACACCTCAAACCATGCACTGTCATGCTGCCACAACACATGTCACGTTCGGCACCCATGGCTCACAGCATGTACCCCAAAAGCATATCCCCTCCCAAATGCGAATCTGGGGCATGGCCCCCATGTTGCCATATGCGTTCCTAAGCGTTCCATTTGAACCCCAAAAGCATATTCCCTCCCAAATGCGATTCTGGGGCATGGCCCCCATGTTGCCATATGCGTTCCTAAGCGTTCCATTTGAACCCCAAAAGCATATCCCCTCCCAAATGCGAATCTGGGGCATGGCCCCCATGTTGCCATATGCGTTCCTAAGCGTTCCATTTGAACCCCAAAAGCATATCCCCTCCCAAATGCGAATCTGGGGCATGGCCCCCATGTTGCCATATGCGTTCCTAAGCGTTCCATTTGAACCCCAAAAGCATATCCCCTCCCAAATGCGAATCTGGGGCATGGCCCCCATGTTGCCATATGCGTTCCTAAGCGTTCCATTTGAACCCCAAAAGCATATTCCCTCCCAAATGCGATTCTGGGGCATGGCCCCCATGTTGCCATATGCGTTCCTAAGCGTTCCATTTGAACCCCAAAAGCATATTCCCTCCCAAATGCGATTCTGGGGCATGGCCCCCATGTTGCCATATGCGTTCCTAAGCGTTCCATTTGAACCCCAAAAGCATATCCCCTCCCAAATACGAATCTGGGGCATGGCCCCCATGTTGCCATATGCGTTCCTAAGCGTCCCATCTGAACACCAAAAGCAAAGTACAAACCAGACCCAGGATGGGCCAGGAGCCCGCATACACCAGAGTCACAATAAGTAGGGGCACAGCAACACACCCATCGGCATGGCCAATCCGTCCCATGCCACATGTGCACAGCACACAGTCCCATTGCCAAGCACACACAACTACAAATGCTACAGCCACACACACGCCTCCGGGAAACCCATGTACGAGATTGCACGAACTGTTAATGTCAGACGACAACTACATACTTCGCCAGGTGCAACACAATAACAAATCTCATTCTCTCCACAGGTGACGAACTGCTGGATGCTGGGGATGGAGCCAGCAGCCAGCACAGCCAGCCTACAAGCCCCCAACGAGGACACACGGATCTGGAGGATCTGTCCTCCTCTTCGGACACGGACCACCAAGCAGGCCCATCTGGTGTGGCAGGGCCCAGCCGCTCCCCAGGACCCCTCCTACCCACCAACCCATCATCCAGGGCTGCTGAACATTCCCAGCCCCCTGCTGCCACTGTCGTTGCGGCCACACCCACGGTCATTGTGGCCACTACCACTGCCGCAACCGCCACCATCGCCGCACCGACCACCACCGCCGCCACCACCACCACGTCTTCGCTGGCACCAGCCCCAGCGCAGGTGGTGGCCTGGCCGACTGGATCCACCCTGGGAGCCACAGCGAGGACCGTGGTGAGCAATGTGGCTAGTGGGCAGGCCGGTGGCAGCAGGACTGGTAGGAGGAGCAGGGTCAGGGAAACGCCAGCCTCCCCTGGGAGCCATGCCCTGCCTCAAATGGCCAGAGTCCTTGGGGCCTATGAAGAGGCCCAAGGACAATGGGTCCGGTCTGCTTCAGACACGCGTGAGGTGCTGGGGGTGCTGAGGTCCATGGACGCCCGTATGGGCCAACTCGTGGACCTCATGGGCCAGCTGGTGGTGGCGGTGAGGTCACTGCCAGGGACAGCAGCTCCCCTCCGCCACCACCTGCCGGGGCGCAGGGTGGAGCAGCAGTGTCCAGTTCCCCTGCGTCCACAGCCAGTGAGCACACCTCAACCACCAGCATGTCGCAAGCAGGCACCCCCTCGCAAACGTGGAAGGGGCCGTCCGAAGTGGAAACAGATCTCCCGGGAGGACTTCGCACGCTCCAGTCGCAAGTGAGGCAGCCAGCCAGCCTTCCGCCAGCCTTCCTTGACCAGCCACTGCATTGACTTGGACTACGATCCCACTCCACACAGCCATCTGGATGGCATGTGTGTGTTGGACTATGGACATAGAACCAGTGGGTACACCCTGAGCATCACGCAGCCATGACCGACAGCTCATTGTCACTGCACGCACCACTTTTGTCATCACCTTACACACAATCACATGTCACAGTTTGTAATAAATGCACCTTTTACACTAACTGCTGTTTGTGCCCTGTGTTTTATTTGTACGGAATACAACGGCCACCTTGGGCGGAAAGGCACCTGATGCGTGGCATGGCAATTGAATCCGGAGGGCCTGTAGGGACCTAGGGGTGGGAGACAGAACAGGAGCACATTCAATGAGTGTGTCACACACCCATCACACAGTACATGTCAACAACTACAAGCAATGTACACACATCGCACAGAGCAATAGGGCACAATGCCACAGCCACCAACAGTGGCATACTACCCTGGCCATGGAGCGTTGACACACAGCACGCAGTGAACAAACGGCCACCCTGACACAGCACACACACACCTGCACAGATACAGCCACATCAGCCGTCGTACATGGACACTCACCGTCAAGTGAAGTAGCGGGCGATGAGCTGCTGCCGCACATTACCAGCTTCCTCCTCTCCGCTGTCCTCCTCACTCGAGCTGTCCTGGTCTGCGGGCTGGGGCCCTGGTTGATCTCCGTCATCCACGATGAGGGGGATCTGCTTCCGAATGGCAAGATTGTGCAGCATGCAGCACGCCACCACTATCCGGCACACCTTCTGTGGGGAGTACGCCAGCGCACCCCCGGTGCGGTCCAGGCACCTGAACCTGGACTTGAGGAGGCCAAAGGTACGCTCGACCACACGTCTGGTCCTCCCATGTGCCTCATTGTAGCGATCGTCTGCTGGGGTGCGAGGATTCCTCAATGGACTGAGCAGCCATGCCCCATTCGGGTACGCAGAGTCACCTGGGTGTGAGGGACACAGAGAACCGTTGCAATTCCAACTGGACAGGGGACAGCATCGCACAACCAGCACGCTACACCACTCCACATACTCACCGACAATACAGGCACGATCCTGTTGCATATTGGACATCAGTCGTGGCAAGATGCTGTTGCGCATTATGTGTGCGTCATGGGCCGAGCCTGGGAACTTTGCACACACGTGGGTGATCACCATGTCCGCAAGGCACACCACTTGCACATTCAGGGAGTGCGTGTGCTTCCTGTTGCGGTACAGGTGCTCAGTGGCCTGTGGTGGAACAAGGCCAACATGTGTGCAGTCAATGGCTCCAACGACGTGTGGGATTCTGCCAAGGGCATAGAATGCACCCTTCACTGCCGCCAATTCACGAGCCCTGGGGAAGCGGATGTACCTGTTTCGGTACAGCATCATGGCTGCCAGTACATCCCTCAGCACCTTGCTGAACATGGGCTGGGACATCCCTCCTCCAATGCCCACTGTGTGCTGGAATGACCCAGTGGCGAAGAAATGCATGGCGGCCATCACCTTAGCCGTGGGGGGACAGCAGTCGGATACACCCTGCGGGGACGGAGATGGGGTTCTAACATGGCACACAGTCGATGCAGGGTTGGCCTGTCCAGCCGAAACTTCCTAATAACCTCTGTATCGTCCATGTCCGCCAGCAATTGGTATGGGCGGTCAATGTTCGGTCTCCGCCTAGGGACAATGGCAGAGGACACATGTCAAAGCAACACGACACATAGCAATTTCGCATACACATCACTGACATGACTGAGCAAGCACATGAGCCACAGCCCAGCTGTCAAGCTGGGACGGCACGGCCACAATACACTTACACAGGTCTCCCAACAATGGCAATGGCTAGTGATACAAACCACTGCCATGTGCATGCACATGGGGATCTAGGCCCCAATGACTTGCGGGGCGTGCTGATGGGGACTGACTGCATATCCGTCAAGCGGCAACGCCACGGCAACATGAATGTCTGCTGAGCATGGAACTGCTTCCGCGGCTGGATGAGTATGGCACACGACGACGACGATGTGGGCACAGGCTGAGCGGCCAAAACAAGTGGGACCTGTGGCACGAGGGGATATGAGACCGTAGTAGGTGTCAGCACTGCACCCTATGTACAGCACTGTACGGATCACACCTCCCGAAACATTGACAGGTGTCCACATTGACAGCCCCATGCCAAGACGGCTGTGTGCTTGCAGTCACACGTCACAGGTGAGAGGTTACATTGCACGTGCCAGGTGGCAGACGTACATAGTGGGAGCTGGCATGTGTGTGCATGTGTCTCCTGTTCAGGATCCACCAGATGGGCGCTGACTCTGTACTGAGCATTGGACACAGCATGTTCCGTGGAAGGCTTGTGTGTGTGGGATGGTGGCACTGGATGTGCCTCCGTTGGGTGGGGGGCCATGCACAGGGCGGGTACGTCGATGATTGCGCATTGTTGGTCACGGTGGGGGCACCAACTAAGATGTGTTGCCCTGTGTTCAATTCCTATGTCCGCATGATGATGGACTGTAGATGTGGGCAGACTACACATTGGTCGATGTGCTGTCTATATGCATGTGCCTTCACACCAGGCACAGCTGCCCCTGCACATGTGACCCCTGCTGGACTCGCTGCTGGGTCTGTGGAGCTGATGCACCTTCTGCGCGTGGGGCGGACAGCTCTCCTCACTTCCCTCATTGCGCATGTCATGACTTTGCCGCAGGTGACATGGATCATGGAGGGCCCACATGTACGCGTGGGTAGGCTACACATGATTGTACACTGGTCGCCACCCCCAGTCAGTGTTTCGAATGGGAAGGTTGTCGTGCTGGTGGTATGTTCGATGTGGCGGATGGGCGGGCCTAGGTGCGGGCTTACATTCCGGACATGGGGGTAGTTGGATTGGCGACTAGTTGCAGTACACACGGGACACGTCTCTTCCTTTCCACATCTGGGTCATCCCTTGTACTAACTGACAGTGATACAGTCATCTTCGCCCCAGCCCTCATGTCCTCCCCTCGCTCCCCCAATATGCATGCTCACCTGCGAGGCTAGCGCTTGCACAGGCAGCCCCAAGCTCGCACCAGAGAGGGCAAGGAGTGTATGTGTGGGTCCAGTTGCACGAGTGGGCTGTCTCAGGGTATGATGTGTGGCGGGACGCCGTCCACCTGCGTGGTGCCCCAAATGGAGACCCGGCCTGCATGGACTATGCATCACAGTCTTCGCCTTCCGGATCCGCCACCTGCGACACCCAGTGGCTGTGGCTGCCCTTGCGGCCAGGCCGCGTCCGTCTGTGGCTGATGGCCCACACATTCACTCTTTGGCCTCTCTGGGGAGGGCTCGGGGGTGGTGGCGCACGCGCTTGCACTTAGTCGCAATGGCATGTGGCGTGGTTGGTATGATGGGCAATGGATGGGATGGTGCGAGCCACCTCCCGTGACGTCAGTGCTGCTCGTGCTGTGGTGCGTCCCCCTACACTTCCATTTGACTTGTGCCATGCTAGACGTTGAGGTTCTATTGCCTGCGTGATATGACCAGGAGGAGCGCGAGGAGACCTCTCACACACCATGCTCCACTGCCATCCCGTGCCCTGTATCGCCTGTGCGGATTGACTATGTTGGGGTTACACCTGGTCGACTGGGGCTGTGTGTGCCTTGTCAAGGGGCATGGCGGGCGCACAACAGGATCCAGCTTGTCCACAGAGGGTGGGCTGAGGTGCGCCTGGTACCGCTTTGTACGTGTGCCCGGCTGCTGTGCACACACGTGTTCACTCCCCCGACAGGTGTCCTCTCACAATGCCCAGGGAAGCGGTGGTGTACTGTTCATGACCCCTCCCAACACGGCGTGCTCCAACTTGGCATGTGCGCATCTACCCGTCGCACCCACCCACCTAAGCACTGCGTCCATACGACTTCACACGACACATGTGTGTCTTCCACAGTAGTGCTACTCATTTGCGTTGACATCCAATACCAGTGGACTACATGGTCATGTCACGACTGCCGTGTACTTCACATACTCTCATCCTCTCTCATTCGTACTTGTGAAATGAGTCAGCGGAGACAGTTTTGGTTTCAAACATTATATTGAGTCTTCTGTCCTCTGTGATGCAGTATAGTGGACACTACTGGCAGCGGAATACATGTTGAGGATATACTGAGCATGATTGCAAATGGGATAGGGTGTGGGGTTACATGTGATTGGCTGTTGCATGTGGGATGTGGGCTTCAGAGTGACATCTGCTTGGCCAAGGCTGTGCTAATGTACATTTACGTATTGCTGCGGAGCTGCGGACTTTGACACAGACGGTATACATGTAGCCTACCAGACCGCTTGGCATCATGGGCACAGTCCATCTCAGTTCCATGTGACAGGTTTGCTGCGGTTGTTCCTCATGCACGCGTGCATGTGAGATGACATCAGGGCATGTGCTTGCGTGCATGCAGCGGCGTGCCACTTGTTGTTGCACTGTGGTGGTTACTGGACATGTCACAGTCACTGGGGTCGTGTTGTTGTTGTATGCACTTGTCATCCATGCAAAGGTCCTGGTATGGGATTCCCGGGGCGGGGGTGGGAGGGGTGCAGCACCCACAGACTCCAGGCGACCTATTCATGTCCACTGAGCGGTGTGTGTGTCCATGGGCGCTGGATCCATGTCGTGTCCTGGTTGTTCGTGCAGTTCCGTCCATGTGGGTGCGATACACAGACCCCATGCCACTGCCTCCCACGATGCATGCGGTGTTCCTGGATGTGATGGGGAACAGTGTGCATGTCCCGGTCATATCCGATGTCATGGCGATGTCGTTGATGGTGTGGTTACAGTTGCCGGTCATTTGGTATGGCTGTTGTGGTGGTGACTGGCCAGTCCGTGCGGAAGCTAAGCATGGGTGCGGGGTTGGACATCATAGGTCACTCGGGGAACCTGCGTTGTGGTCCGACGAATTGACAGGTTGTCAGGTATGCGATGCCGTCCAGCAGGGCTTCCATGTCATTGGTGGTGTACATGTTTGCCAGCCAATGTAGCGGATGGTGGCTGTCAAGGTGTTGTTCGTAAGTTGTCCCTTGGAGGACCATGATGGGGCATGCTGGGTGACATTCGATGTAGCTGTTCTCGATGATCCGTCGTGTGGAGGCACAGTGGTCCCATTTCAGTGCGGGTGCGATGTTGGCCACATACGCCATGCCCCCATAGGCAGAGCAGGCCCTGTCGTGTGCGTCCAGAGGGAGGAGTAGTGGTAGCAGGTCCGCCTTCAGACATGCCGGGTTGGAGAGGCATATCTCCACGGGATGCTGGTAGGGACACCTCCGACAGTAGAAGACGGGCATGACGCAGCTGAACAATGTGATGCGGTAAGTCAGTCGGTAACTTACGTTCAGCAGGGACAGGAGATCGCATCCCAATGTATGGAACAGGTTGGTTTTGTACAGCTTGAGCTGTTCGGCGTAGTTGGGTAGGTGTGTTGCGGTTGCCATTTCGCAGCGGTGCGTTGTGGTGGCGTGCTCCGGCTGTGTGTGCAGTCTGCAATGTGCACGCTCCGAGGTTGCTGTGAGCTCTGTGTAGTCGTAGGGAGACAGGACTTGTGTTCTGTTGGCTTGTTTGGAGGACACGGGCCCTCTTCCCACATGCTTCTCAGACAGTTCAAGGTCAGTGATGTGTGACTCCTTCCAATTAACTTGCATGTGGCCGACATGGGGGAGTGTTTTCTTCTTTCTTCCCCGTCCGTTGTGTGCTTCTGTGATATGCGCTATCTGCCCTGTGGTCGGTCTCCTCGGCACGCCTGTGTTGGTCTATTCTTGGACAATGGCTGTATTCACCGGCTTCTGTCGTGGGGCTGTGGTTTCGGAGTTGGAATGGAAGGTCATTCAGTGCTGTCTGCTCTCCCTTGTGTGGGCGGCAGGCTGCCTTTCCGCTCTGCGTTGGGCCTTGTGTGTGAATGTTATTCTTGGGCCACCTGTTGTCGGTCCCCGGGCTCTTTGGTGTTCCGTTTTCTATGTCTTGTTCATATGTGCAGGGTGGTATGGGTGTTTCAGTGTGGTACTGGCGTTCCTCTTCCCGAAGGGGCCCTGCTTCTCCTAGTTGGTGTTGCCGCCGCTGTGTGCTACGCCATGTTTGTTACACTGGGGTGTGTCCTGCTGTTGCGTGTCTTCACTGACATGTGTGCGTCGGTTGTGTGGCGTTGGGTGTTGTCCGTGAATTGGGCGTTGGGGACATGTCTGTGGCAGGCCTGTCACGTGTCATGTGCGTTCGGGGTGGGGCTGATGTGTGTGCTGCTTGGTTGTGTCCCTGTGTCTGTGTGCGACGCATGCATGGCGCTGCGGTTGGCCTCTGCGTTGTGCGCATGTGTGGCGGCGTCATCGGCGCTTTGGGGCCGTGACGGGGTGGTTGGTTCCTAGTCCCAGGTGGTGTGTACACATGTGTTCCGCGATGTTACGATTTGGCCTGTGTGTCATATGTGGATGCAATGGTGGATGTGTAGTGTACACGCGCTGGTGGGGGGTTGTCCGCTTTTTCCGCCCTTGCACTGTGTGCGCTGTTTGCGTGCACTTGTTGTGTGTGTGCCTACCTGCGTCTCCGCGGTACGTTGCGTCCTTGGTGGTGCATCAGCAGGAGCATGGGGAGGGCCTGCAGTGCTGGATTCATGCTCGGGGAGCCGCTTCTTCGTTGTCCGTGCTCGGCATCCGTGTTGCCGCTTCGGTTTGTCGTACGGTATCTCTTGGCCGTGGGAGCCGTTTGTTTGCGGCATCGTAATTTATGCGCCGGGCGGGACGTGTTTCGTCGGACGGTGTGTGTCAGTTGTGCTGCGCCGCTACGTGAACGGGCGCACTTTGATGGCGGACGGTGTTGCTGGCTTGCCGGCGGTGTTTGGCCTACTTTTCGCATCGTAATTGGGCGGGCGTGTGGACTGCTGCGTGCCGGCGGTAACTGGTGCTTTTTGCATCCGCCAGCACGGCGGTGGTGCTTCCGCCCGCCATCGTAATGGGCCCCTATATTTTTGCAAACGATATTAAACACTTTGATTTTTTTTTTAATCGATATTACTTACCATAAGTCGATATTCTTGACCTCTGATAGAGCGCAGTTTAATTTGTAGGGGTGCATTATAATCATGAGTAGGTTGCACCTGCATTTATTCTTTGTCGTATTAAAATAATGGTGTTAGAGATGTGCTGTAATAACATGAAGGTGTCCTGTTAAAGTTGCATTCATGAAGGATTTGCATTTGAAAACAGTTCATGTTCAGTTAAAGGCCTAACGTGTAGCGATATGTGTATGCCACTTACAATTATTCACGTATTTGATGTGCTCATGTAATGGATTGATTTAGCACTGCTCAGTAAGCATTTATTATTGTGTACTTTCGTGAGGCTTGTATGCCATATTTCTTATGTTGGCCGAAGTCTGTGGGCCTGAAACATTTATTTTACCCTGGTCGCTCTCGACTGAGTTTAAACGTGTAGTTATGAATTTCATGTGCATGTTGAGTTTGTTCTTTTTCACTATTTTCTATTGCAGGTGGTGAATTCATCATGGTTAGTTAGAATAACGCCTTTGTTCCAGGAGTTGGGTTGGAGAAGCAGTGGATACAATAGGCGTATGAGAAGCTGATATCGGAAGACGGTGTTCTTTTTCGCTGGAACAGGCCTGGGAAGCAAGGTCATCTAACCAGGAGCTGGGAGAGCAGTGGTGGAGTGGAAATTCACCTATGAGAAGATGCCCTGTGGGACGGGTCGATGAGGAGACCTAAAGGGGCGTGTTTTGTGATTTCGAAGTTTGAATTAGGGACAGTGTCCCGAGGGTGGAGAGAGGAGAAGATCGGGAGACATTAGGAGAAGAGGAGTATCTTAGAACGAGCTCCGTAGCCTATGCTATTTGACCCATACAACGTGAGTGTACTTCTTAGGAAGTCTTCACGCGCTGACACCTTTACCTTACTTGCCTGGGGGGGGAATGCTAAGTAGGGTTGTCACCTTAGTGATAGTGTAGGGATAGGTTTATGCTTTTCACTTACGAACCTGTGATGAAGTCTGATTTAGACGTGGGAGCACTTATTGCCTGCGTTCTGTTTCTGGAAATCGTCATTCTGTTCATGCTTCATCGAGTCAACTTTGTTCATAGGTTTGGCTTTGTGTTAGTTCTGATGTATTTCTACAACCTCGTTTTGAGGTGCTTGTATGTCCAACTATTTTTGGCTTTGTAATAAATGTAGTAACTGGAATTTGGAGTCAGTGGTCCTTCGGAGTAATGACTATTGGGCCTATAGTTATTTGTGTGAACAATTGTCGTAAGATAGCTCTTCCCTCTACACTGCCAAGCAGGAACCAAAGATCCATCCGCCAGAGAGTGTTCCAAGGTAATTTATAGGTGGAACCTCAGCCCCATCAATTGGTAGCAATATCGGATGGTTTCTTATTGGAGTGAGGGAGAGAATGATCTAGAACATAGGGAAAAAGTAGTGGCAGAACCCCAAAGGTCCTAGAGAATGAGAGCCCAAAAAGTCGAGAACAGAGAACGGCGGAGCATGCTGGAAACCGACGGAGAATGATGGTGCGGCAGGAACAATGGTTCACGGTGTTGTGAGTATGAACAGGGATGTGTGTCAGATTGCGGTGATGAATTGATTGTGTGATGTCTTGCGGAGTTGGGATGAGAGTCGAGTGATTGTGGTTTCGGGCTGAGCGTATGCAGTCCATGTGATAAGATTTGATGATTTTGATGTCAGGCTCGATGAGTAGCCTAGGATCCCGGTATAAAGATTTGTGGTGTAGAAGACACCCAGTGCTGTAATTGTCTGACCAGTGATTGTGGGAGTCGTGAGGCGCTATCGACAAACCCACCCGTGATAGGGAAAAGTGTGTGAGAGAGTGTGATAGAATTGTGTGGGAAGCTAGTGCACAAGGGCAGACTGCAGCGATTCGAGTGACCAACGCAGGTCGTGGGTCACTGTTAGGGGTGGGCAGAGTTGGCGTAGCGCCACTACGCGGAGTTATGGAAAAAATGTGTGGAACACGAGTCCACGTCCTGCGGCCAGCCGAGGGTCCGTGTGCCCGGGACAGGGGTCACTCGTGCCCGGGCAGGCTCCCCGATCTCCCCGGCCTGGCTGGGTTGAGAAGCAGGGACCAGCCCCGGGGCCTGGGTTTCGGGCAGGTCCTGGGGTGTGGGAGCCCCCGTCCTGCGGCCTGCCAAGGGTCCGTCTGCCCGGGACTAGGGTCCCTGGTGCAGAGCCCCCGAGCCCTGCAAGGGTAGGCGGGACCCCTACCGCGAAGCCAAGGGGCGGGCAGATGGGTGCCCTTTCGGTCCCGGCCACCTGGTCGCACCTTTCCCCTCGGCCATCTGGTCGCGCGTAATGCTTTCCAATGGGGCGACCAGATGGCCAGGCTGCCCTGGAAGTCCCAATGAGGGCTCATGTGCCTCCCTGATCCCAGCCAGGGCTCTAGGAGGTTGGGCGCATCCGCGCCTAGGGTCCCCTCAGTCTCGCGGTGCGCACGGGTTACCAGAAAGGGGGGTAGCCTTCCTCCGGATTACTAGGGACAGGGTACTCCGGTACCCCTCTCGGCCTAGCGGTCCTCAGCCGGCAGCTGGATGGGCCAGGACGCCGCCCCAACCCGGGGTCCGTCCCCGTGCCTGCTGTGTGGCAGGCTAGCCCCGGATGGGGTCCAGCGGGCCCGGGGTGCCTCCCCCTGCTCGGCTGGGTTTAGGGGCTCCCAGGGACCCCGGGGAGGGTGGCCTTCCCACCCCGGGCTCCGTGCTCGGTCCTGCCGCATGGCAGGGTGCCCGTGACGGGGTCCACGGGCCCGGGGAGGCTTCCCTTTCGCCTCTGGGCCCGGGAGCCCCAGCTGAGTCCAGGGGCCCAACCGGGCCCCGGGTTGGGTGCTCCAGCCCTGGGCCTCGTCCCCCGGCCTGCCACCTCACCAAAGGCCCAGGACGGGGTTCTGTCATGCCCGGGGAGCCTCCCCCTGCTCTGCTGGGTTCAGGGGCTCCCACGGGCCCTGGGGAGGGTGGCCTCCCCACCCCGGGCTCTGTCCTTGGTCCTGCCGCATAGCAGGGTGCCCGGGACGGGGTCCCGCGGGCCCGGGGAGGCTTCCCCTTCACCTCCAGGCCTGGGCCCGGGAGCACCGGCTGGGTCCAGGGGCCCCGCCAGGCCCCGGGTCGGGTGCTCCAGCCCTAGGCCTCGTCTCCCGGCCTGCCGCCCTGCCAAAGGCCCGGGATGGGGTTCTGTCATGCCCGTGGAGCCTCCCCCTGCTCGGCTGGGTTCAGGGGCTCCCAGGGGCCCCGGGGAGGGCGGCCTCCCCACCCCGGGCTCCGTCCTCGCTCCTGCCGCATGACAGGGTGCCCAGGACAGAGTCCCGCGGGCCTGGGGAGGCTTCCCCTTCGCCTCTGGGCCAGCAAGCCCCGGCTGAGTCCAAGGGCCCCACCGGGCCCCGGGTCGGGTGCTCCAGCCCTGGGCCCTGTCCCCTGGCCTGCCACTCCGCCAAAGGCCCAGGACAGGGTTCTGTCATGCCCGGGGAGCCTCCCCCTGCTCGGCTGGGTTCAGGAGCTCCGTCCTCGGTCCTGCCACGTGGCAGGGTGCCCGGGATGGTGTCCGGCAGGCCTGGGGAGGCTTCCCCTGCGCCTCTGGGCCTGGGAGCCCCTGCTGGGTCCAGAAGCCCCGCTGGGCCCCGGGTCAGGTGCTCCGGACCTGGCCCTGTCCCCTGGCATGCCGCTCTGCCAAAAGCTCAGAACGGGGTTCCGTTGTGCCCGGGGAGCCTCCCCTTGCTTGGCTGGGTTCAGGAGCTCCGGCCGGGGCCCCTGAGGGCCCCAGGGAGGGTAGCCTCCCCACCCCGGGCTGTGTCCTTGGTCTTGCCGTGTGGCAGGGTGCCCTGGATGGGGTCCCGCGGGCCTGGGGAGGCTTCCCCTGCGCCTCTGGGTCCAGGGGCCCCGCCGGGCCCCGGGTCGGGTGCTCCGGCCCTGGGCCTTGACCCGGCCTGCCGCTCCGCCAAGGGCCCAGGACGGGGGTCCGTCGGACCCGTGCAGGCCTCCCCTGCTTGTCAAGGTGTCCGCGGGCCCCGGGTCAGAGGGCCCATCGGGTCCCCCTTGCAGCCTCCATGGCTGGGGCCTAGCTGGGGGCCCGGACCTCCGGCCCCCCATGCCCCGGCGCCCGCTCACTCTTTCGTTGGGGCACAGAGCGACCAGATGGCTTCCCTTTCGAGCCCGGCCATCTGTTCGCACCTTTCCCCTCGGCCAT